>CM058240.1:66446874-67046874 GCA_030180135.1 Orychophragmus violaceus | reverse complement strand
TAAATTGAAAAGGTGAGTTTATGTCTGTCGGGTTACCTCTGTCGCACAGCATCGATCGGTGCATTAGATGCATCGACCGTTACTTGGCGACTTTCGTGTATGGTCGATCGTTGCTCAGGACCGCAACGATCGCTGCAATGCGATTCCTTTCGTGTTGTGACGATCGATGCAGAAATGCATCGATCGCTGCACTGCGATTTAATCCGAGACCTGCAAACATGACTGCACCAGAAACAAAAACAAACGTAAAATCCTAACAAAAACACCAAAAATTAAAAAGAAAAACACCAGTACCTAATGGTGGGTTGCCTCCCACCCAGCGCTTGTTTAAGGTCAATAGCTTGACCGGACGCGCAAGGTTTTTCAAGTGCCAGAAGATCCTGACAGAGACTTTTTCTGTCTCTGTTCAAGTCTCCTCATCCATGGTGGAGAATAGGCTGTTGCAGAATGCTTCAGTCCAAGAAAAGATGGAGTAAAATGCGCTCCAGGATCTATTATCACAGTCTCATTCAGCTGCTCATCATCTGCTTCCAAGATCTTGAAAGTCTGTCCATCTATCAGTGGCTTCCGCAGCTTCTCCATCTCATATCGCAGTGTCTCATCTCCCAGGTGGAGGTCTATTAGACTCTGTCTAACATCAATCACAGCTCCTGCTGTAGCCAAGAATGGTCTCCCAAGCAATAAAGCTTCATCCGGATCGCAGGCGTATTTCAGCACAAGGAAGTCCGTTGGAACTAAGTAGTTTCCAACTCTTACCGGAATATCCATAAGGAGTCCTTCAGGAACTCGTATGGACTGATCAGCTAGGACAAGAGAGGTCCTAGTAGGAGCAAAATCCAACATACCCAGCTTCTCTGCCACAGAGTAAGGCATTATGCTCCCAGCAGCTCCTAAATCACACAGAGAACGCCTAAAACTATCTTCAAAGATAGAACAATCAAGTACAAAGACTCCAGGATCAGGCAGTTTCTTTGGAACCTTAGTTAACAGAACATCACTAATATGCTGAGGAACTACTATCACCCATTCTCTTAGCTCTTCATCTAATGGCAACATCTTGTTCAAATATTTCTGAACACATGGATGATAAGGTGGATCATCAGATGATGGAATTTCTTCCAAGTCTTCACCACTCTTTTCTAGCCTTTTCAGCTCTTCAATCTCTTGTTTAATCACTTCAGACACCTTGGGACTGTGCCAAATAGCTCGTGCATAGACATCTTCTGGAGTGATTTCAGATGTATCAGGGAATAGGCGGGCTAGTTCTGCATCAATCTCATTTTCATCCCACGGATTCTCTGCTTGTTCACGACCTGCATCGATCGATGCCAGATGTGTATCGATCGTTGCATCGCGATCATCACAACTTCCACCCGAGAGTTTTTCACAGAAATCCGAAAATTCTTCCTCAGTCACCAACTCAGCCGTACTTAGCTCAAATTTCTCCCCTAGGTAAGATCCATCATTAATCATTACAGACCAGGCCTTAATATGAGTGTCTGCAACTCCTTTTCCTTTCAGTGAGCTGGACATCTGATTCACCTGAGTGTCCAACTGCTTCATGTGAGTGCTCAATGTCTCAAATTTCCCATTGAGGTCCTGATAGACAGCGTCCAGCTTCTTGTTGTTGTCTACAGAAAGCTTGGTTTGACTCTCCATCAGTTGTTCCATCATAGCTTCCATTTTGCTCTCATGGGCTGTAGGTGCAGGAGGAGTCTGATAAGATGTAGATCCATAGGTTCTCTGATTACCCTGTCCATAGGTCTTCTGAAAACCTCCATTCTGTCCTCCATTTGAGAATCTGTTCCCCTGTTGATTGTTAAATCTATTACCTTGGAAACCGGAACCTCCTATGAAATTCACTTCTTCTTCCTGAGTGTCCAACTCAGTTTGAATCACCTCCACATCTTGGGCAAAGTGGACAGCTTTCTTGTTTGTCAGAAGATTGTAGACTGTGTCCAATCTGGATCTAATATTAGCCATATCAGAATTCTCTACGGTTCCACCAGATCTCTTCCTCCTTTCATCCATTGTTTTGCAACTATTGCTGCCAATCAGGTTCTCTATCAACCGTTTAGCTTGTGTAGGAGTTCTGGTGCTGAAATTTGCATCACTGGAATTATCCAAAGCAGTCTGATAAGGGAGATCTATTCCTCTGAAGAAAATACCAATCAGCTGTACTTCTGTGAATCCATGGTGTGGACAATCACGCTGATACTGCTTAAATCTCATCCATGCGGTTGTCAAAGGCTCCACAGCTCCTTGGGAAAAAGTAAGTATGTCCTGTCTGGACTGATCTGAGCGCGCAGCATCGTAGAAGTGACGCAGGAACTCACTCTTTAAGGCTGCCCAAGTAGTATACTGACCAGGTGCCAGTTGTCTCAGCCATGCACTAGCGTCTCCAGCAAGACTGTGCGGAAATAGCTTAAGGAACAGATAGTCCGGGCATACTCCTTCATACTTCATGCCAGTGACTATGTCCTCAAACTTGTCAATGTGATCCATAGGCTGCTCTGATTGAAGACCATGGAAAGCAATTTGTCTCATCAGTTGGTAGTAGATAGTTTTTACCTCAAAATCATTCCTCTCGAAAGCAGGAAGCACTAGAGCTGCTCGGTTTGCATGAAACTCATCAGGTCTATTGTAATCAGCTAGTGTCCTCTCATGAACTACCATCCGGCCTTCTGGCTCAACTTCATCAGGGATCACTCGTCCCTCAGCATCAATCCTTTGCCCAGCAGCATTGTAAGGATTGTTCTCTGGATCCCTCAGGATTCCATCAGCATCTGGTATCAAGATCAAGCGTTCTTGTACCATTCTCTCTCTCTTTTCTCTTCTAATAGTCCTCTCTAGACGTCCAAGTTCCTCTAGATTGAGATTAACTAAGCTCGAGTTCGGATTACTTCGAGTGTTCTGCGTTGGCATAAACTGTCTGTAATCGTCCAGCAACGATCGATGCTATCAGTGCAACGATCGATTCAATCTCAAATCGCTTAGCAACGATCGATGCAAGGGTGCAACGATCGATGCAAGGCGAAATTCGTACCTGCGACAGAGAGAAACAGAGAAAAATCAGCAAAATAAAATAAATAAAATAAAAACGAAAAACGAAAAATTTCTAGTAAAACCCTAAGTTCGGTCCTATCGAAGACTCAAAAGAGTCCCCGGCAACGGCGCCAAAAACTTGATAGGTCAAGAATTAATCCCTATACTAAACTGCAAGTGTACAGCAATGTCAAAGTAGTATATAGGGTTATCGAATCCACAGGGACACTTGGTCTCAAGAGAATCAAACCGTAGGGAATGAATACTAGAAATAAGCAATGTGATTGTATTGAAAGTAGTGCGAGAAAGTAAATCAGTAGCAGAGATTATTGGTTGTGAAAGCAAGTAATTAAAAGCGTCAAACCTAGGGTATTCTCAGGAAATCAGACTAGCAGACAGTTCATTCAGCAAGGATCTAATTAAGCACAGTTCTAGAACTCAAAACACAGATATAGAATTAACCAAATTCCTTTGCGATAATTCTCTAAGTCTAAGTGCAGCAAACCAAACTTCCGTTTGCGAGAACTAACAGATTAAACTAGCAATAAGCTCAAGTTTGATATGTTCACAATTATCCTAAACCAAACTTTCGTTTGCGCAAAGTTTAATTGCCCAATTTAATTAGTTCAGATTCCTAAACCCCACTTCCGTGACGTATTTAGCAACCTAAGATCTAGATTCTAATTGATCAGGTTAGAACTAGCTTTAAGCACAATTAAATTGAAGAACAGATATAGTTATGAATCCTTAACTGAAATTGAACAAGTCTAGCAAGTCATGAAATCCTATGTGAGAAACCCTAAGTCTAACTAGGAATCTACTCAGACATAGATAATGAAAACATGATCATATGATAAGTAAATTGCATAAAAGAATAAGAGTAAAAGGGGTTCGAAATCTTCTCCAAATACAGATGATGAATTAGGTTCAGATCAGCCCCAAAAGCTCTAAAAATCCTCTGCTCTTAATTATGAAGTTGTGTCTAATAAAAACTCTAAAAACTCTATTATATAGGCATAATCTCGGCCAGGGGCTTCTTTGTAAATATCAGAAACTTCTGGATCAAAGTGCAATATCTTGATTCTTCTAAACCGCCGAGTTTTTGGCCCATCTCGCTGGTGCAACGATCGTTGCTAGAGTGCAACGATCGACACCTTTCTCTGTCTCGGACAGTGAACTCTATCTCTCGGCCAATCACTCCAAAAATCTCCAAAATGCTCCATAATCTCCAATTTAGCTCCCAACCTGATTATACCTGTAAAAGACTCTAAACAAAGACAAAAGACACTAAAACACATCTATATCATGGCCTAAAACTAGACCTATCAACCTGACATATCAAACTTCCTCATTAGATATGTTCAGTAATATAGAACATATGTTCACAATAGGTCTAGTTTTAACCCTATTCTAACTGCAAGTGCACAGTGATGTAGTTGTAGTACTTAGGGTATCGAATCCACAGGGACTCTGGTCAACGATAGATTAAGAACAGTAAAGATTAAACTAGGAGAAAGCAAAGATGATTAAACTAAAAGCAGAGCAGAAAAGTAAATAGCAGCGAGTTTGTGAGCAAGGAAGCGAAGCGTTAGGTTTCAGGAGTTCTCAGGAAATCAGGAACGCAAGCAATCAATCAATCAGGATCCAATCAATAACTGTTCTAGAACTCAAAACACAGATATAGAATTAACCAAATTCCTTTGCGATAATTCTCTAAGTCTAAGTGCAGCAAACCAAACTTCCGTTTGCGAGAACTAACAGATTAAACTAGCATTAATTCCAGGTTTGATATGTTCACAATTATCCTAAACCAAACTTCCGTTTGCGCAAAGTTTAATTGCTTATCTAAGTTCTTTCTAGTTAAATTAACCAACTTCCGCTGAATTAATCAACCTAACATCATAACTCTGATTAGCTACTTCAGATTTAGCATTAAGAACAACTTAGATAAAGAACTAGCAGATATAAATCTCTACAGATTGATTTAAACTATAATTCTCTGAAATCCCTAATGAGAATCCTTCAACCTAACAGGTAAACTACTCAGACATGTTCATCGAAACAGAAAACATCTTGAATAGAAAACCAAATAATATAAAATCAAATAAAGAACTGGGGTTCGAAATCCTCTCTCTTTCGAGACCAAGATCAGCCCCTAAGGCTCTCCGAAAATAAAATAAGACTTAAGAAAAGCGTAGCCTAAACAATGGCTTAAAAACCCTAATATATTGGTCTAAAGTCGGCTGGGGGCCTTTTTGCAAGTCTGGGAAGTTTCTGGGCAAAAACTGTAATTTCTGGAAAATGCAGATTTTTGGGCTCAGAACTGCAACGACAGTTGCACAGACTGCAACGATCGTTGCACTGCGAAAACGCAGCCAGTGAACTCTGTGAAATCTCTAAGTAGTGCAGAATTGCTCCAAATGCTCCCAAAACGTCCAATTAGGCTCCAAACGTGTCTAGACCTGTAAACATACTAAAAAGAACACAAAAGACACTAAAAACACATCTATATCATGGCATAAAATGGGTAAAAACCATGATATATCAACTCCCCCACACTTAGCTCTTGCTTGCCCTCAAGCAAGTAAAGAACCAAAGCATAAGAAAAGAAGTTTGAAAACACAGAAACTCATTTCGTCCTAGGAACTTTCACAATCACATTCACTTAGTAATCCACTGAAAACTTTCCTACAGAACTCAAGACCATAATGTACTTCCCCCACACTTAGCAACTGTCCTAAGTAAACTCCACAATCACATTCAAGCATTCAAATTCTCCCTACTGACTTCTGCAAGTATTTAAGTGCGGTCTCACCTAAGGAGTATCGATCTAAAGGCACATGGATTCTTACCTTATCAGCTCTAGACCACCATACTATCTTTCTCTAGTCCCTTTCTTCTCTTTCCCTTCTTTAACAACTGATTTTTCCCCACTGGGTATCATTTTATTTTTTTTATCAGTGTTCTTCCCGTTATGGGGTATACTTTGGACACATTCCATGGATCACATGAGAGATAATAGTGTTTGCTACTATTCTCATGACCACTTCGGAGTTACTAACTCATCCTCAGTTTATTATTATTATTTTTTTTTTACTTTATAGAAGGGGAGAAGGGGACTAAATAGGACAGGTTTACAGGCTGTGTCAGAACTAACAGGGAATCCGACATAAAGCATACCAAGCCCTTAGGTGAGAAATCTAAGTCAGTATTAAGGTTGAAGTCAGTAAAAGGATCCTCTGATACCTGAAGTGATGTGGGTGTCCTCAGTAGGCTGATCTGTGTCTGGGTTTTCTAACAGTCATAGAGGCTCTGCAAGTCTGTCCAATGGTCACTTAGTTCCTGTTCAAGCGAAAAGTTTCCTCGAAAAATCATAGTTTCATACAAATTTTGACTCAATAAAACAATGTTTTTGAAAAACTAAGAAAACAAAAGCGTGCATCAGTAGCTTCCTCCCCCACATTTAAACTACACTGTCCCCAGTGTAATCGAAGCATGAGCTCGGTGAAAGAATAATCAAATTGAAGAACAAACCGAAAAGTTGCAGATTACTTACCTGTCGTCGCCCTGCGTCGATCGATGCCCAAGGGTGTCGATCGATGCAAGGCGATTATCGCTCGCGGTTATGTAGATAACCGATGTCTGAACCGCAATCAATTCGTTTAACCGTGAATCGCAACCGCATCGATCGATGCACAATGTGTGTCGATCGATGCAATGCGATTTTTCCTGTTTCTCTCGGCTCTGAACACACTTAAATAGAAAATCAAAACACCAAAAATAAAAACGGAAAATGAAAATTAAAACGAACCTAACAGTGGGTTGCCTCCCACTCAGCGCTTGTTTTTAGTCATTAGCTTGACTATTGGAAGAGATTTGATTCAAGGCGGTTTCAACAGAGACTTTGAGTGTCTCTGTGAATATCTCTTCATCCAAGGAGGTGTATAGGCATTCAGATCATGAGGCTTCCCAAGGAATGAGAAATCATAATCAGGGCGGGAGCGAAGCTTGGGCGGTCTACTGCGTTTTCCTGCATTCAAAACAATGTGATTAGAAGGTTTAAGCTTAGATGATTTGTTCCTTACCTTTGATGTAGATCTGATGCTTGGGGCTTTCTGCTTATGAGCAGTTGCAGGTACTGAAGATGTTAGAGCAGGTTCAAGAGGAACTGCCATCTTCTTCTTCTTTCCACTATCAGATACTGTAGTTCCACCAATCTGAACTTCTTCTTCCAGATGACCGTCAGTGGAGATCATCTTCTTTGCATGAACTCGCAAAGTTTCAACTGGTGGTGTTTTATTCACCTTCTTATCCATCACTTTTATGCAGTTAGCCACTTTTAGCTCTTGTTTGGAAGGTTTAGGAACCTTAGGATATGGCACTCGGGGCTTGTAAGCTCGTTCTGGCACTGTTGCAGGTTTCTGGACATGTGTGCGTTCTGCATCGATCGTTGCATAATGTGTATCGATCGATGCAAGGCGATTCTGTTTCTCGAAAGAACTCGAAATTGCCGTCAGAACGGCGGGTCGATCGTCACTAAGGGGGTGTCGATCGGTGCATGTATCAGGCAGACAATATTCATCCAGAAAATCCGAGATTATGCTCTCTTCTTCATCCAGCAACTTAATCTCATCCCTTAAGGTCACAACTTTGATGGATCTGTGCTGTTCAGCTTCCCTAGCTTCATTTCGCCTCTCTATTGCTGCATCCAGCTCCTCCATATGTGTGCTCAAAGATTCGAACTTCTCATTCAGATCTTTATACAATGCATCCATCTTTGAGTGGTGTGACACACTGATCTGTTGTTGCCTCTCAAGATACTGCTCTATCATGATTTCTATTCTGCTCTCATGAGCTGTAGGTGCAGGCGGTGCTTGGTAAGAAGAAACACCACAGTTCCTCGAGAAGGCGTTGCCCTGTTGCTGGAAAGGTCCCTGAAAAGCTGATTCCTGACTGTAGAATTTATTCCCTCCAATGCAGTTGATAGCTTTTTGCCCATACTTTTCAAGTACAAGACTATGCAGAGACTCTACTTTGCTCTTTAACCAAGTTATCTGCGAGTTATCAATCCCTGGATTGAAGAAACAAGACATCTTCCTTATGATATGTGTCGATCGATGCAGGAGAAGCGTCGATCGATGCAAGCTCGAGAATGCAACGATCGACACTAAGGGGGTGTCGATCGATGCAAGGCGATTACAGGCGTACCTGAAACGCAGAAACAAAAAAGAAAAAAAATTAGCAACAAAAAATAAAAAACGAAAAACCTAGTCTAAACCCTAAGTTCAAATCTATCGAGGACTCAAAAGAGTCCCCGGCAACGGCGCCAAAAACTTGATAGGTCTAGTTTTAACCCTATTCTAACTGCAAGTGCACAGTGATGTAGTTGTAGTACTTAGGGTATCGAATCCACAGGGACTCTGGTCAACGATAGATTAAGAACAGTAAAGATTAAACTAGGAGAAAGCAAAGATGATTAAACTAAAAGCAGAGCAGAAAAGTAAATAGCAGCGAGTTTGTGAGCAAGGAAGCGAAGCGTTAGGTTTCAGGAGTTCTCAGGAAATCAGGAACGCAAGCAATCAATCAATCAGGATCCAATCAATAACTGTTCTAGAACTCAAAACACAGATATAGAATTAACCAAATTCCTTTGCGATAATTCTCTAAGTCTAAGTGCAGCAAACCAAACTTCCGTTTGCGAGAACTAACAGATTAAACTAGCATTAATTCCAGGTTTGATATGTTCACAATTATCCTAAACCAAACTTCCGTTTGCGCAAAGTTTAATTGCTTATCTAAGTTCTTTCTAGTTAAATTAACCAACTTCCGCTGAATTAATCAACCTAACATCATAACTCTGATTAGCTACTTCAGATTTAGCATTAAGAACAACTTAGATAAAGAACTAGCAGATATAAATCTCTACAGATTGATTTAAACTATAATTCTCTGAAATCCCTAATGAGAATCCTTCAACCTAACAGGTAAACTACTCAGACATGTTCATCGAAACAGAAAACATCTTGAATAGAAAACCAAATAATATAAAATCAAATAAAGAACTGGGGTTCGAAATCCTCTCTCTTTCGAGACCAAGATCAGCCCCTAAGGCTCTCCGAAAATAAAATAAGATTTAAGAAAAGCGTAGCCTAAACAATGGCTTAAAAACCCTAATATATTGGTCTAAAGTCGGCTGGGGGCCTTTTTGCAAGTCTGGGAAGTTTCTGGGCAAAAACTGTAATTTCTGGAAAATGCAGATTTTTGGGCTCAGAACTGCAACGACAGTTGCACAGACTGCAACGATCGTTGCACTGCGAAAACGCAGCCAGTGAACTCTGTGAAATCTCTAAGTAGTGCAGAATTGCTCCAAATGCTCCCAAAACGTCCAATTAGGCTCCAAACGTGTCTAGACCTGTAAACATACTAAAAAGAACACAAAAGACACTAAAAACACATCTATATCATGGCATAAAATGGGTAAAAACCATGATATATCAACTCCCCCACACTTAGCTCTTGCTTGCCCTCAAGCAAGTAAAGAACCAAAGCATAAGAAAAGAAGTTTGAAAACACAGAAACTCATTTCGTCCTAGGAACTTTCACAATCACATTCACTTAGTAATCCACTGAAAACTTTCCTACAGAACTCAAGACCATAATGTACTTCCCCCACACTTAGCAACTGTCCTAAGTAAACTCCACAATCACATTCAAGCATTCAAATTCTCCCTACTGACTTCTGCAAGTATTTAAGTGCGGTCTCACCTAAGGAGTATCGATCTAAAGGCACATGGATTCTTACCTTATCAGCTCTAGACCACCATACTATCTTTCTCTAGTCCCTTTCTTCTCTTTCCCTTCTTTAACAACTGATTTTTCCCCACTGGGTATCATTTTATTTTTTTTATCAGTGTTCTTCCCGTTATGGGGTATACTTTGGACACATTCCATGGATCACATGAGAGATAATAGTGTTTGCTACTATTCTCATGACCACTTCGGAGTTACTAACTCATCCTCAGTTTATTATTATTATTTTTTTTTTACTTTATAGAAGGGGAGAAGGGGACTAAATAGGACAGGTTTACAGGCTGTGTCAGAACTAACAGGGAATCCGACATAAAGCATACCAAGCCCTTAGGTGAGAAATCTAAGTCAGTATTAAGGTTGAAGTCAGTAAAAGGATCCTCTGATACCTGAAGTGATGTGGGTGTCCTCAGTAGGCTGATCTGTGTCTGGGTTTTCTAACAGTCATAGAGGCTCTGCAAGTCTGTCCAATGGTCACTTAGTTCCTGTTCAAGCGAAAAGTTTCCTCGAAAAATCATAGTTTCATACAAATTTTGACTCAATAAAACAATGTTTTTGAAAAACTAAGAAAACAAAAGCGTGCATCAGTAGCTTCCTCCCCCACATTTAAACTACACTGTCCCCAGTGTAATCGAAGCATGAGCTCGGTGAAAGAATAATCAAATTGAAGAACAAACCGAAAAGTTGCAGATTACTTACCTGTCGTCGCCCTGCGTCGATCGATGCCCAAGGGTGTCGATCGATGCAAGGCGATTATCGCTCGCGGTTATGTAGATAACCGATGTCTGAACCGCAATCAATTCGTTTAACCGTGAATCGCAACCGCATCGATCGATGCACAATGTGTGTCGATCGATGCAATGCGATTTTTCCTGTTTCTCTCGGCTCTGAACACACTTAAATAGAAAATCAAAACACCAAAAATAAAAACGGAAAATGAAAATTAAAACGAACCTAACAGTGGGTTGCCTCCCACTCAGCGCTTGTTTTTAGTCATTAGCTTGACTATTGGAAGAGATTTGATTCAAGGCGGTTTCAACAGAGACTTTGAGTGTCTCTGTGAATATCTCTTCATCCAAGGAGGTGTATAGGCATTCAGATCATGAGGCTTCCCAAGGAATGAGAAATCATAATCAGGGCGGGAGCGAAGCTTGGGCGGTCTACTGCGTTTTCCTGCATTCAAAACAATGTGATTAGAAGGTTTAAGCTTAGATGATTTGTTCCTTACCTTTGATGTAGATCTGATGCTTGGGGCTTTCTGCTTATGAGCAGTTGCAGGTACTGAAGATGTTAGAGCAGGTTCAAGAGGAACTGCCATCTTCTTCTTCTTTCCACTATCAGATACTGTAGTTCCACCAATCTGAACTTCTTCTTCCAGATGACCGTCAGTGGAGATCATCTTCTTTGCATATGTTCACAATTATCCTAAACCAAACTTCCGTTTGCGCAAAGTTTAATTGCTTATCTAAGTTCTTTCTAGTTAAATTAACCAACTTCCGCTGAATTAATCAACCTAACATCATAACTCTGATTAGCTACTTCAGATTTAGCATTAAGAACAACTTAGATAAAGAACTAGCAGATATAAATCTCTACAGATTGATTTAAACTATAATTCTCTGAAATCCCTAATGAGAATCCTTCAACCTAACAGGTAAACTACTCAGACATGTTCATCGAAACAGAAAACATCTTGAATAGAAAACCAAATAATATAAAATCAAATAAAGAACTGGGGTTCGAAATCCTCTCTCTTTCGAGACCAAGATCAGCCCCTAAGGCTCTCCGAAAATAAAATAAGACTTAAGAAAAGCGTAGCCTAAACAATGGCTTAAAAACCCTAATATATTGGTCTAAAGTCGGCTGGGGGCCTTTTTGCAAGTCTGGGAAGTTTCTGGGCAAAAACTGTAATTTCTGGAAAATGCAGATTTTTGGGCTCAGAACTGCAACGACAGTTGCACAGACTGCAACGATCGTTGCACTGCGAAAACGCAGCCAGTGAACTCTGTGAAATCTCTAAGTAGTGCAGAATTGCTCCAAATGCTCCCAAAACGTCCAATTAGGCTCCAAACGTGTCTAGACCTGTAAACATACTAAAAAGAACACAAAAGACACTAAAAACACATCTATATCATGGCATAAAATGGGTAAAAACCATGATATATCAAGTTGATATATCATGGTTTTTACTAGTTTTAGGCCATGATATAGATGTGTTTTAGTGTCTTTTGTCTTTGTTTAGAGTCTTTTACAGGTATAATCAGGTTGGGAGCTAAATTGGAGATTATGGAGCATTTTGGAGATTTTTGGAGTGATTGGCCGAGAGATAGAGTTCACTGTCCGAGACAGAGAAAGGTGTCGATCGTTGCACTCTAGCAACGATCGTTGCACCAGCGAGATGGGCCAAAAACTCGGCGGTTTAGAAGAATCAAGATATTGCACTTTGATCCAGAAGTTCCTGATATTTACAAAGAAGCCCCTGGCCGAGATTATGCCTATATAATAGAGTTTTTAGAGTTTTTATTAGACACGACTTCATAATTAAGAGCAGAGGATTTTTAGAGCTTTTGGGGCTGATCTGAACCTAATTCATCATCTGTATTTGGAGAAGATTTCGAACCCCTTTTACTCTTATTCTTTTATGCAATTTACTTATCATATGATCATGTTTTCATTATCTATGTCTGAGTAGATTCCTAGTTAGACTTAGGGTTTCTCACATAGGATTTCATGACTTGCTAGACTTGTTCAATTTCAGTTAAGGATTCATAACTATATCTGTTCTTCAATTTAATTGTGCTTAAAGCTAGTTCTAACCTGATCAATTAGAATCTAGATCTTAGGTTGCTAAATACGTCACGGAAGTGGGGTTTAGGAATCTGAACTAATTAAATTGGGCAATTAAACTTTGCGCAAACGAAAGTTTGGTTTAGGATAATTGTGAACATATCAAACTTGAGCTTATTGCTAGTTTAATCTGTTAGTTCTCGCAAACGGAAGTTTGGTTTGCTGCACTTAGACTTAGAGAATTATCGCAAAGGAATTTGGTTAATTCTATATCTGTGTTTTGAGTTCTAGAACTGTGCTTAATTAGATCCTTGCTGAATGAACTGTCTGCTAGTCTGATTTCCTGAGAATACCCTAGGTTTGACGCTTTTAATTACTTGCTTTCACAACCAATAATCTCTGCTACTGATTTACTTTCTTGCACTACTTTCAATACAATCACATTGCTTATTTCTAGTATTCATTCCCTACGGTTTGATTCTCTTGAGACCAAGTGTCCCTGTGGATTCGATAACCCTATATACTACTTTGACATTGCTGTACACTTGCAGTTTAGTATAGGGATTAATTCTTGACCTATCAAGTTTTTGGCGCCGTTGCCGGGGACTCTTTTGAGTCTTCGATAGGACCGAACTTAGGGTTTTACTAGAAATTTTTCGTTTTTCGTTTTTATTTTATTTATTTTATTTTGCTGATTTTTCTCTGTTTCTCTCTGTCGCAGGTACGAATTTCGCCTTGCGTCGATCGTTGCACCCTTGCATCGATCGTTGCTAAGCGATTTGAGATTGAATCGATCGTTGCACTGATAGCATCGATCGTTGCTGGACGATTACAGACAGTTTATGCCAACGCAGAACACTCGAAGTAATCCGAACTCGAGCTTAGTTAATCTCAATCTAGAGGAACTTGGACGTCTAGAGAGGACTATTAGAAGAGAAAAGAGAGAGAGAATGGTACAAGAACGCTTGATCTTGATACCAGATGCTGATGGAATCCTGAGGGATCCAGAGAACAATCCTTACAATGCTGCTGGGCAAAGGATTGATGCTGAGGGACGAGTGATCCCTGATGAAGTTGAGCCAGAAGGCCGGATGGTAGTTCATGAGAGGACACTAGCTGATTACAATAGACCTGATGAGTTTCATGCAAACCGAGCAGCTCTAGTGCTTCCTGCCTTCGAGAGGAATGATTTTGAGGTAAAAACTATCTACTACCAACTAATGAGGCAGATTGCTTTCCATGGTCTTCAATCAGAGCAGCCTATGGATCACATTGACAAGTTTGAGGACATAGTCACTGGCATGAAGTATGAAGGAGTATGCCCGGACTATCTGTTCCTTAAGCTATTTCCGCACAGTCTTGCTGGAGACGCTAGTGCATGGCTGAGACAACTGGCACCTGGTCAGTATACTACTTGGGCAGCCTTAAAGAGTGAGTTCCTGCGTCACTTCTACGACGCTGCGCGCTCAGATCAGTCCAGACAGGACATACTCACTTTTTCCCAAGGAGCTGTGGAGCCTTTGACAACCGCATGGATGAGATTTAAGCAGTATCAGCGTGATTGTCCACACCATGGATTCACAGAAGTACAGCTGATTGGTATTTTCTTCAGAGGAATAGATCTCCCTTATCAGACTGCTTTGGATAATTCCAGTGATGCAAATTTCAGCACCAGAACTCCTACACAAGCTAAACGGTTGATAGAGAACCTGATTGGCAGCAATAGTTGCAAAACAATGGATGAAAGGAGAAAGAGATCTGGTGGAACCGTAGAGAATTCTGATATGGCTAATATTAGATCCAGATTGGACACAGTCTACAATCTTCTGACAAACAAGAAAGCTGTCCACTTTGCCCAAGATGTGGAGGTGATTCAAACTGAGTTGGACACTCAGGAAGAAGAAGTGAATTTCATAGGAGGTTCCGGTTTCCAAGGTAATAGATTTAACAATCAACAGGGGAACAGATTCTCAAATGGAGGACAGAATGGAGGTTTTCAGAAGACCTATGGACAGGGTAATCAGAGAACCTATGGATCTACATCTTATCAGACCCCTCCTGCACCTACAGCCCATGAGAGCAAAATGGAAGCTATGATGGAACAACTGATGGAGAGTCAAACCAAGCTTTCTGTAGACAACAACAAGAAGCTGGACGCTGTCTATCAGGACCTCAATGGGAAGTTTGAGACATTGAGCACTCACATGAAGCAGTTGGACACTCAGGTGAATCAGATGTCCAGCTCACTGAAAGGAAAAGGAGTTGCAGACACTCATATTAAGGCCTGGTCTGTAATGATTAATGATGGATCTTACCTAGGGGAGAAATTTGAGCTAAGTACGGCTGAGTTGGTGACTGAGGAAGAATTTTCGGATTTCTGTGAAAAACTCTCGGGTGGAAGTTGTGATAATCGCGATGCAACGATCGATACACCTCTGGCATCGATCGATGCAGGTCGTGAACAAGCAGAGAATCCGTGGGATGAAAATGAGATTGATGCAGAACTAGCCCGCCTATTCCCTGATACATCTGAAATCACTCCAGAAGATGTCTATGCACGAGCTATTTGGCACAGTCCCAAGGTGTCTGAAGTGATTAAACAAGAGATTGAAGAGCTGAAAAGGCTAGAAAAGAGTGGTGAAGACTTGGAAGAAATTCCATCATCTGATGATCCACCTTATCATCCATGTGTTCAGAAATATTTGAACAAGATGTTGCCATTAGATGAAGAGCTAAGAGAATGGGTGATAGTAGT
The DNA here is from genome assembly GCA_030180135.1 of Orychophragmus violaceus. Classification (NCBI taxonomy): domain Eukaryota; kingdom Viridiplantae; phylum Streptophyta; class Magnoliopsida; order Brassicales; family Brassicaceae; genus Orychophragmus; species Orychophragmus violaceus. Next base: position 67,031,480 of record CM058240.1, on the reverse strand, counting down.
TCCTCAGCATATTAGTGATGTTCTGTTAACTAAGGTTCCAAAGAAACTGCCTGATCCTGGAGTCTTTGTACTTGATTGTTCTATCTTTGAAGATAGTTTTAGGCGTTCTCTGTGTGATTTAGGAGCTGCTGGGAGCATAATGCCTTACTCTGTGGCAGAGAAGCTGGGTATGTTGGATTTTGCTCCTACTAGGACCTCTCTTGTCCTAGCTGATCAGTCCATACGAGTTCCTGAAGGACTCCTTATGGATATTCCGGTAAGAGTTGGAAACTACTTAGTTCCAACGGACTTCCTTGTGCTGAAATACGCCTGCGATCCGGATGAAGCTTTATTGCTTGGGAGACCATTCTTGGCTACAGCAGGAGCTGTGATTGATGTTAGACAGAGTCTAATAGACCTCCACCTGGGAGATGAGACACTGCGATATGAGATGGAGAAGCTGCGGAAGCCACTGATAGATGGACAGACTTTCAAGATCTTGGAAGCAGATGATGAGCAGCTGAATGAGACTGTGATAATAGATCCTGGAGCGCATTTTACTCCATCTTTTCTTGGACTGAAGCATTCTGCAACAGCCTATTCTCCACCATGGATGAGGAGACTTGAACAGAGACAGAAAAAGTCTCTGTCAGGATCTTCTGGCACTTGAAAAACCTTGCGCGTCCGGTCAAGCTATTGACCTTAAACAAGCGCTGGGTGGGAGGCAACCCACCATTAGGTACTGGTGTTTTTCTTTTTAATTTTTGGTGTTTTTGTTAGGATTTTACGTTTGTTTTTGTTTCTGGTGCAGTCATGTTTGCAGGTCCCGGATTAAATCGCAGTGCAGCGATCGATGCATTTCTGCATCGATCGTCACAACACGAAAGGAATCGCATTGCAGCGATCGTTGCGGTCCTGAGCAACGATCGACCATACACGAAAGTCGCCAAGTAACGGTCGATGCATCTAATGCACCGATCGATGCTGTGCGACAGAGGTAACCCGACAGACATAAACTCACCTTTTCAATTTATTTTATTTTCTTTTTACCGATCCTTCGCTGGACACTACTGGGGACAGTGTGTCTTAAGTGTGGGGGAGGTGCTACTGACGTTTATCTTTCTGTTTTCTTAAGAGTCAGTCCGTTTTTCAAAATTTTTTGTTTTATTGAGTCAAAATTGTTTAAGTAAGAAACTATGATTTTCTGAGGAGATTTACAAAACTTGCAGGAACTTAAGTAACCATTGGGATGAAGTTGCAGGATCTATCTCTGACTATTAGAGAACCCCATCACAGATCAACCTACTGGGAACACCCACATCACTTCAGGTATCAGAGGATCTTTTACTGACTTCACCCCTAATACTGACTTAGATTTCTCACCTAAGGGCTTGGTATACTTTATGTCGGATTCCCTGTTAGTTCTGACACAGCCTGTAAACCTGTCCTATTTAGTTCCCTTCTCCCCTTCTATAAAGTAAAAAAAAAAAAAATAATAAACTGAGGATGAGTTAGTAACTCCGAAGTGGTCATGAGAGTGGTAGCAAACACTATTATCTCTCATGTGATCCATGGAATGTGTCCAAAGTACACCCCATAACGGGAAGAACACTGATAAAAAAAATAAAATGATACCCAGTGGGGAAAAATCAGTTGTTAAAGAAGGGAAAGAGAAGAAAGGGACTAGAGAAAGATAGTATGGTGGTCTAGAGCTGATTAGGTAAGAATCCATGTGCCTTTAGATCGATACTCCTTAGGTGAGACCGCACTTAAATACTTGCAGAAGTCAGTAGGGAGAATTTGAATGCTTGAATGTGATTGTGGAGTTTACCTAGGACAGTTGCTAAGTGTGGGGGAAGTACATGTTGGTCTTGATATCCTGTGATTGATTCTTTCAGTGGTTTACTAAGGGGAATCTGAGTATTGTAGCTTCTAAGATGAAATGAGTTTCTGAAGAGTTTTCAAACCTCTTCACCATGTTTTAGTTCTATGTTTTGCTTGAGGGCAAGCAAAGGCTAAGTGTGGGGGAGTTGATATATCATGGTTTTTACTAGTTTTAGGCCATGATATAGATGTGTTTTAGTGTCTTTTGTCTTTGTTTAGAGTCTTTTACAGGTATAATCAGGTTGGGAGCTAAATTGGAGATTATGGAGCATTTTGGAGATTTTTGGAGTGATTGGCCGAGAGATAGAGTTCACTGTCCGAGACAGAGAAAGGTGTCGATCGTTGCACTCTAGCAACGATCGTTGCACCAGCGAGATGGGCCAAAAACTCGGCGGTTTAGAAGAATCAAGATATTGCACTTTGATCCAGAAGTTCCTGATATTTACAAAGAAGCCCCTGGCCGAGATTATGCCTATATAATAGAGTTTTTAGAGTTTTTATTAGACACGACTTCATAATTAAGAGCAGAGGATTTTTAGAGCTTTTGGGGCTGATCTGAACCTAATTCATCATCTGTATTTGGAGAAGATTTCGAACCCCTTTTACTCTTATTCTTTTATGCAATTTACTTATCATATGATCATGTTTTCATTATCTATGTCTGAGTAGATTCCTAGTTAGACTTAGGGTTTCTCACATAGGATTTCATGACTTGCTAGACTTGTTCAATTTCAGTTAAGGATTCATAACTATATCTGTTCTTCAATTTAATTGTGCTTAAAGCTAGTTCTAACCTGATCAATTAGAATCTAGATCTTAGGTTGCTAAATACGTCACGGAAGTGGGGTTTAGGAATCTGAACTAATTAAATTGGGCAATTAAACTTTGCGCAAACGAAAGTTTGGTTTAGGATAATTGAGAACATATCAAACTTGAGCTTATTGCTAGTTTAATCTGTTAGTTCTCGCAAACGGAAGTTTGGTTTGCTGCACTTAGACTTAGAGAATTATCGCAAAGGAATTTGGTTAATTCTATATCTGTGTTTTGAGTTCTAGAACTGTGCTTAATTAGATCCTTGCTGAATGAACTGTCTGCTAGTCTGATTTCCTGAGAATACCCTAGGTTTGACGCTTTTAATTACTTGCTTTCACAACCAATAATCTCTGCTACTGATTTACTTTCTCGCACTACTTTCAATACAATCACATTGCTTATTTCTAGTATTCATTCCCTACGGTTTGATTCTCTTGAGACCAAGTGTCCCTGTGGATTCGATAACCCTATATACTACTTTGACATTGCTGTACACTTGCAGTTTAGTATAGGGATTAATTCTTGACCTATCAAGTTTTTGGCGCCGTTGCCGGGGACTCTTTTGAGTCTTCGATAGGACCGAACTTAGGGTTTTACTAGAAATTTTTCGTTTTTATTTTATTTATTTTATTTTGCTGATTTTTCTCTGTTTCTCTCTGTCGCAGGTACGAATTTCGCCTTGCGTCGATCGTTGCACCCTTGCATCGATCGTTGCTAAGCGATTTGAGATTGAATCGATCGTTGCACTGATAGCATCGATCGTTGCTGGACGATTACAGACAGTTTATGCCAACGCAGAACACTCGAAGTAATCCGAACTCGAGCTTAGTTAATCTCAATCTAGAGGAACTTGGACGTCTAGAGAGGACTATTAGAAGAGAAAAGAGAGAGAGAATGGTACAAGAACGCTTGATCTTGATACCAGATGCTGATGGAATCCTGAGGGATCCAGAGAACAATCCTTACAATGCTGCTGGGCAAAGGATTGATGCTGAGGGACGAGTGATCCCTGATGAAGTTGAGCCAGAAGGCCGGATGGTAGTTCATGAGAGGACACTAGCTGATTACAATAGACCTGATGAGTTTCATGCAAACCGAGCAGCTCTAGTGCTTCCTGCTTTCGAGAGGAATGATTTTGAGGTAAAAACTATCTACTACCAACTGATGAGACAAATTGCTTTCCATGGTCTTCAATCAGAGCAGCCTATGGATCACATTGACAAGTTTGAGGACATAGTCACTGGCATGAAGTATGAAGGAGTATGCCCGGACTATCTGTTCCTTAAGCTATTTCCACACAGTCTTGCTGGAGACGCTAGTGCATGGCTGAGACAACTGGCACCTGGTCAGTATACTACTTGGGCAGCCTTAAAGAGTGAGTTCCTGCGTCACTTCTACGATGCTGCGCGCTCAGATCAGTCCAGACAGGACATACTTACTTTTTCCCAAGGAGCTGTGGAGCCTTTGACAACCGCATGGATGAGATTTAAGAAATATCAGCGTGATTGTCCACACCATGGATTCACAGAAGTACAGCTGATTGGTATTTTCTTCAGAGGCATAGATCTCCCTTATCAGACTGCTTTGGATAATTCCAGTGATGCAAATTTCAATACCAGGACTCCTACACAAGCTAAGCAGTTGATAGAGAACCTGGTTGGCAGCTACAGTTGCAAGTCTATGGATGAGATGAGGAAGAAATCTGGTGTAAGTACAGAGGACCCTAACATGACTGAGATTAGATCTAGGCTGGACACAGTTTACAATCTCTTGACAAGTAAGAAAGATGTCCACCTTGCCCAAAATGTAGATGTAATTCAGACTGAGGAGGACACTCAGGAAGAAGAAGTGAATTACATGGGAGGTTCTGGTTTCCAAGGCAATAGATTTAGAAATCAGCAGGGAAACAGATTTTCAAATGGAGTTCAGCAAAGTGGTTTTAAGAAAGCCAATGAGCCTGATAGTAAAATAGAGATGATGCTAAGACAGCTGATGGAGAATCAGACTAAGTACGCAGCAGATTCTGACGCAAAGATGGATACCATCTACAGGGAGCTGAATGGGAAGTTTGAAGGTTTGAACACGCACATAAAAGAGCTTGATGCAAGAGTTGCAAGAACTGCTGGGCATGCTCAAAGGGAAGAGGGATATCTCCCGGGAAGGACTGATGCCAATCCTAAGTACCAATGCAATGCCGTGACATTAAGAAGTGGTAAGGAGCAGTCATCTGGCCAGAAAAAGCAGTTAAGCGTTGAGGAACTCGTAGAAATTGAAGAGTTGGAAGATGAGATACGCGGTATTCGCCGCGCATCGATCGATGCATCCAAGCAACGATCGTTGCCAAGCGAAACCAAAGAACCGGAGATCGTAACGAAGTCGCCTAGCATCGATCGGTGCAACAAGGGCAACGATCGACACAAGGTAACTACAGAAAGTTCGGATGCTGAAAACCCAAAACAGCCGGCTGAAAGGTTATACAAGCCTAAGATACCTTATCCCAAGAATCCCAGAAAAGCTAGGAATGATAGGCAATATGCAAAATGGAAGGAGTTCATAAAAAAGGTGAAGGTTGAAGTACCTTTGTTGGATTCTATTGAAACCTCCCCCATGATGAAGAGATGCCTTAAGGATGCAATTTCTGGTAAATGGTCTGACGAAGAAAGTATAATGATGCTCAATGAAGTATGTAGTGCAGTGATTCAAGGTAGAATTCCAGACAAATTGAAGGATCCAGGCAGCTTCGTATTAGATTGTGCTATCTACAAGGAGAGGTTCGAAAGATCCCTATGTGATCTTGGCTCTAGTGTAAATCTGATGCCTCTCTCGGTTGCTAAAAGACTAGGGATGACAGACTTTATACCAACTAGGATATCACTAGTTTTGGCAGACCGATCAGTCAGGATTCCTGAAGGAGTAATAGAGGATGTACCTATAACTGTTGGCAAGTGTGTGATCCCAACTGACTTTGTGGTTCTACAATATGGGCAGGAGCCAAAAGACCCATTAATTCTAGGCAGGTCTTTCTTAGCAACAGCTGGTGCAATGATTGACTGTCAAGGAGGTAAGATAATTCTGAATGTGGGTGATCTGAAGATGAGTTTTGACATGAACAAGCTGGTAAAGAGACCAACCATTGACGGGCAGACCTTCTATGTGGACACATTGGGTGATTTGGCTGCAGAGTACTTCCATCAATCACATGCTGAGGACCCACTAGAAAGAGCCTTACTGAGTTCTATTTTGGAGTTGGAGTACCTACAGGACGAGCCTGCAATGTGCTATACAAGATTGATGGATTCTATCGAGGTTGCAATGCAGGTCGAAGTATCTGACGCGGGACTGCAACGATCGATACCAACTAAGCAACGATCGTTGCAAGACGACCTCGACTGGGCAGAAGAAAAGGCTCCGAAAATAGATCTGAAACAACTTCCATCCGGGTTAAGGTACGCATTTCTTGGACCAAATTCAACTTATCCAGTGATTGTCAACGCTAGTTTGAACAACGCAGAGCTCACTTTACTGCTAAGCAAGCTGCGCAAGCATCGCAAAGCTCTTGGCTATTCCCTTAATGACATTTCAGGTATCTCACCAGAGCTGTGCATGCATCGGATACATCTCGAGGATGAGTCCAAGACATCAATCGAACATCAGAGGAGACTTAATCCTAATCTGCAGGAAGTAGTCAAAAAGGAGATTATGAAACTCCTGGATGCTGGGATCATCTATCCTATTTCAGACAGTGATTGGGTAAGTCCAGTCCATGTAGTACCTAAGAAAGGTGGAGTTACAGTTGTTAAGAATGAGAAGAACGAGCTGATACCTACTAGGACTGTGACGGGACACAGGATGTGCATCGACTACAGGAAACTGAATGCTGCGACTAGAAAAGATCACTTCCCCCTACCTTTTATTGATCAGATGCTCGAAAGGTTAGCAAATCATCCTTACTACTGCTTTTTAGATGGATACTCAGGTTTCTTTCAGATCCCCATCCATCCAGAGGATCAAGGAAAGACCACTTTCACTTGTCCATATGGGACATTCGCCTACCGTAGGATGCCCTTTGGACTCTGCAATGCACCAGCCACTTTCCAGAGATGCATGATGTCCATATTCACAGATATGATTGAGGATTTTATGGAAGTATTCATGGATGATTTCTCAGTATATGGATCATCCTATAATGAATGCTTAGATAATCTGTGTAAGGTTTTGAAGAGATGTGAAGAGAAGCACTTAGTTCTTAACTGGGAGAAATGTCATTTCATGGTCAGAGATGGCATTGTACTAGGACACAAAGTGTCAGAGGCTGGAATAGAAGTAGACCGCGCCAAGATCGAGGTAATGACGAACCTGCAGGCACCTGATTCTGTTAAGTCTATTAGAAGCTTTCTTGGACATGCTGGTTTCTATAGACGGTTCATCAAGGATTTCAGTAAGATTGCTAGGCCATTAACTGCTTTGCTGTGTAAAGACACCAAGTTTGAGTTCACTGCAGATTGTCAAACCGCATTTGAACAGATCAAGCAGGCCTTAGTAAGCGCTCCCATAGTTCAGCCACCAGATTGGGATTTGCCTTTCGAAGTAATGTGTGATGCAAGTGACTATGCTGTAGGAGCTGTTCTTGGACAAAGGAAAAATAGAAAGCTTCATGCTATCTATTATGCCAGTAGGACACTGGATGATGCACAAAGGAACTATGCCACTACAGAGAAGGAGCTGTTAGTAGTTGTCTTTGCATTTGAGAAATTTCGCTCTTATCTTGTTGGCTCCAAGGTGATTGTACACACTGATCATTCAGCCCTGAAGTATCTGATGCAGAAGAAGGATGCTAAGCCAAGACTGTTGAGATGGATCTTGTTGCTCCAGGAATTTGATATTGAAGTAAGAGATAAGAAAGGAGTAGAGAATGGAGTTGCTGATCATCTTTCTAGGATGCTGATAGAAGACGACGTGCCAATCAATGACTATTTGCCTGAGGAAAACGTCAATATGGTTGGGACAATCTGTGAGACAGATTTGGACAGAGATCTGCAAAACTGTCGGATTAATCGCATTGCGTCGATCGATGCAACATCAGCAGCGATCGATGCATCTATCAGGGCGGTAGCGATCGATACATCTGGCTGTGACGATCGTTGCAGCGCGAACACAGACCCAGAGACTTTTACGGTACGGATTGGAAAACATGAGTTTGAGATTTATGCTGTCTCAACAAATGATCAACCATGGTATGCAGACATAGCCAATTATCTAGCTGCAGAGGCTGAACCAGATAATCTAAAAGGATATGAGAAGAAGAGGTTTTTCAGAGAACTTAGGAGGTACTATTGGGATGAACCTTACCTCTATAAGCACTGTTCGGATGGCCTTTATAGGAGATGTGTTGCTGAATCAGAGGTTCCAGATATCCTGTTCCACTGCCACGGATCAGATTACGCAGGACATTTTGCTACTTTTAAAACTGTATCTAAGGTTTTGCAGGCAGGTTTCTGGTGGCCTACAATGTTCGCTGATACTCACTCTTTTATTTCTCATTGTGATGCCTGCCAAAGGAGAGGGAAAATCAGCAGAAAGCATGAGATGCCTCAGAATTTCATTCTTGAGGTTGAGGTTTTTGATTGCTGGGGCATAGATTTTATGGGTCCCTTTCCCTCATCTTTTGGGAATAAGTTCATATTGGTTGCTGTGGATTATGTATCTAAGTGGGTAGAAGCAATAGCTAGTCCAACCAATGATTCTTCAGTAGTCATTAAGCTGTTCAAATCCATTATATTCCCTAGATTTGGAGTACCCAGGATAGTAATTAGTGATGGAGGGTCTCACTTTATTAATAAGGTATTTGAGAAGCTCTTGAAGAAGCATGGGGTGCATCACCGAGTTGCTACTCCTTATCACCCACAGACTAGTGGACAGGTAGAAGTTTCCAACAGACAAATCAAGGAGATCTTGGAGAAAACAGTTGGGAAGATAAGAAAAGATTGGGCAGCTAAGCTTGATGATGCTTTATGGGCCTACAGAACTGCATTCAAAACACCATTAGGGACTACTCCATTTCACTTGTTGTATGGAAAAGCATGCCATCTGCCTGTGGAACTTGAGCACAAAGCAGCATGGGCTGTGAAGCAGATGAACTTTGACCTTAAATCAGCTGCAGAAAGAAGGCTGATACAGCTTAATGAGTTGGATGAGATTAGACATCTTGCCTATGAGAACTCAAAGCTGTACAAGGAGAGGACAAAGGCTTATCATGATAAAAAGATTGTTTCTAGACGGTTTGAGCCTAATGATCAGGTACTTCTATACAATTCTCGCTTGCATTTGTTTCCAGGAAAGCTGAAATCAAGATGGTCCGGTCCTTACACAATAAAAGAAGTGCGTCCATATGGAGCTGTCATACTAATAGGTAAGGAAGGTAATGAGTTTGCTGTGAATGGGCAGAGGGTAAAACACTATTGGGCTAAGGCCGAGATTCCCAGAGGACAGATTTTGCCTCTGGATGCTGCACCCTCAGCTTGAAAAACCTTACGCGTCCGGTCAAGCTATTGACCTTAAACAAGCGCTGGGTGGGAGGCAACCCACCATTAGGTACTGGTGTTTTTCTTTTTAATTTTTGGTGTTTTTGTTAGGATTTTACGTTTGTTTTTGTTTCTGGTGCAGTCATGTTTGCAGGTCTCGGATTAAATCGCAGTGCAGCGATCGATGCATTTCTGCATCGATCGTCACAACACGAAAGGAATCGCATTGCAGCGATCGTTGCGGTCCTGAGCAACGATCGACCATACACGAAAGTCGCCAAGTAACGGTCGATGCATCTAATGCACCGATCGATGCTGTGCGACAGAGGTAACCCGACAGACATAAACTCACCTTTTCAATTTATTTTATTTTCTTTTTACCGATCCTTCGCTGGACACTACTGGGGACAGTGTGTCTTAAGTGTGGGGGAGGTGCTACTGACGTTTATCTTTCTGTTTTCTTAAGAGTCAGTCCGTTTTTCAAAATTTTTTGTTTTATTGAGTCAAAATTGTTTAAGTAAGAAACTATGATTTTCTGAGGAGATTTACAAAACTTGCAGGAACTTAAGTAACCATTGGGATGAAGTTGCAGGATCTATCTCTGACTATTAGAAAACCCCATCACAGATCAACCTACTGGGAACACCCACATCACTTCAGGTATCAGAGGATCTTTTACTGACTTCACCCCTAATACTGACTTAGATTTCTCACCTAAGGGCTTGGTATACTTTATGTCGGATTCCCTGTTAGTTCTGACACAGCCTGTAAACCTGTCCTATTTAGTTCCCTTCTCCCCTTCTATAAAGTAAAAAAAATAATAATAAACTGAGGATGAGTTAGTAACTCCGAAGTGGTCATGAGAGTGGTAGCAAACACTATTATCTCTCATGTGATCCATGGAATGTGTCCAAAGTACACCCCATAACGGGAAGAACACTGATAAAAAAAATAAAATGATACCCAGTGGGGAAAAATCAGTTGTTAAAGAAGGGAAAGAGAAGAAAGGGACTAGAGAAAGATAGTATGGTGGTCTAGAGCTGATTAGGTAAGAATCCATGTGCCTTTAGATCGATACTCCTTAGGTGAGACCGCACTTAAATACTTGCAGAAGTCAGTAGGGAGAATTTGAATGCTTGAATGTGATTGTGGAGTTTACCTAGGACAGTTGCTAAGTGTGGGGGAAGTACATGTTGGTCTTGATATCCTGTGATTGATTCTTTCAGTGGTTTACTAAGGGGAATCTGAGTATTGTAGCTTCTAAGATGAAATGAGTTTCTGAAGAGTTTTCAAACCTCTTCACCATGTTTTAGTTCTATGTTTTGCTTGAGGGCAAGCAAAGGCTAAGTGTGGGGGAGTTGATATATCATGGTTTTTACTAGTTTTAGGCCATGATATAGATGTGTTTTAGTGTCTTTTGTCTTTGTTTAGAGTCTTTTACAGGTATAATCAGGTTGGGAGCTAAATTGGAGATTATGGAGCATTTTGGAGATTTTTGGAGTGATTGGCCGAGAGATAGAGTTCACTGTCCGAGACAGAGAAAGGTGTCGATCGTTGCACTCTAGCAACGATCGTTGCACCAGCGAGATGGGCCAAAAACTCGGCGGTTTAGAAGAATCAAGATATTGCACTTTGATCCAGAAGTTCCTGATATTTACAAAGAAGCCCCTGGCCGAGATTATGCCTATATAATAGAGTTTTTAGAGTTTTTATTAGACACAACTTCATAATTAAGAGCAGAGGATTTTTAGAGCTTTTGGGGCTGATCTGAACCTAATTCATCATCTGTATTTGGAGAAGATTTCGAACCCCTTTTACTCTTATTCTTTTATGCAATTTACTTATCATATGATCATGTTTTCATTATCTATGTCTGAGTAGATTCCTAGTTAGACTTAGGGTTTCTCACATAGGATTTCATGACTTGCTAGACTTGTTCAATTTCAGTTAAGGATTCATAACTATATCTGTTCTTCAATTTAATTGTGCTTAAAGCTAGTTCTAACCTGATCAATTAGAATCTAGATCTTAGGTTGCTAAATACGTCACGGAAGTGGGGTTTAGGAATCTGAACTAATTAAATTGGGCAATTAAACTTTGCGCAAACGAAAGTTTGGTTTAGGATAATTGTGAACATATCAAACTTGAGCTTATTGCTAGTTTAATATGTTAGTTCTCGCAAACGGAAGTTTGGTTTGCTGCACTTAGACTTAGAGAATTATCGCAAAGGAATTTGGTTAATTCTATATCTGTGTTTTGAGTTCTAGAACTGTGCTTAATTAGATCCTTGCTGAATGAACTGTCTGCTAGTCTGATTTCCTGAGAATACCCTAGGTTTGACGCTTTTAATTACTTACTTTCACAACCAATAATCTCTGCTACTGATTTACTTTCTCGCACTACTTTCAATACAATCACATTGCTTATTTCTAGTATTCATTCCCTACGGTTTGATTCTCTTGAGACCAAGTGTCCCTGTGGATTCGATAACCCTATATACTACTTTGACATTGCTGTACACTTGCAGTTTAGTATAGGGATTAATTCTTGACCTATCAATGGCCTAAACGACAATGCCATAAGAAAGTCGGGTTTTCGTCATTGGACTTAAACCTATTTGTATTCATGTTAAAGACAGGCATTTCTTGGTTTAATACATATAACCCATTATCTAATGGGGCGCTACCATAATACGTACCATCAAGATTAAAAGAACAAACTTTATTCTTAACAGCAAAATCAAAACCTTCCAAATCCAAAACGGAAACTGAAATTATGTTTCTGCTAATCGCAGGTACAAAGTAGCAATTATTTAAAATTAAAACCATGCCCGAAGGTAAGGACAACTCGTAGGTGCCTACGACCAGTGCAGCAACCTTAGCTCCATTCCCGACCCGTAGCTCTACTTGTCCTTTCTTCAGCGTCCTACTATTTCTTAGTGCCTGCACATCAGTACAAATGTGAGCACCGCAGCCGGTATCCAATACCCACGAAGTAGAACGAGAAGATATAACATTAAGTTCGATAACATAAATACCTGAATCAGACGCATCATACGTCTTCTTCAGCTTCTTGTAATCTTCCATGAACTTCTTGCAGTCTCTCTTCCAATGCCCTAACTGCTTGCAGTAGTTGCACTTATCCTCAGGAGAAGGCCCGGATTTGGGCTTCGGCTTGGGCTTGTCCTGACTCTCAGTCTGGACAACTTGGGCCTTTCCCTTATCCTTCTTAGGTTTCTTAAACCTTTTACCTCCTTGTATCATCAGTACACTGGGAGTTGCCTTCTTGAGATTCGGCTCTGCTGTCTTCAGCATGCTGTGCAACTCAGTCAATGTCTTAGTCATGTTTTGCATGTTGTATTTCATGATGAACTGATCAAAGCACGACGGCAAAGACTGCAGAATCATGTCAGTGGCTAGCTCCTGGCTAATGGCACAGTCCAGTTTCCCCAAGTTATCAATGTAACCCATCATTTTAAGGACATGAGGACTTACTGGACTGTCCTTAGCCAGCTTGCAATCCATGAGAGATTTAACCGTCTGGTATCTCTCTGTGCGAGCTTGCTCCTGAAACAAAGCTTTCAGGCTGTTAATCATCTCAATGGGTGACATCACGTTCTCATATTGCTTCTGCAGCTCAGAGTTCATAGTCACCAACATTAGACAATTAACATCTTTGACATCAGCTAAATGCTTATCCCAAGCATTCTTTTCTGTCTGCGGGGCATTGGAACGTGGCCTCTCGGTGAGAACTCTTTCAAGGACATATTCCTTGTTCTCCTGCCTGAGAACTATTCTCAGGTTTCGATACCATTCCAAGAAATTAGATCCATTCAACTTGTCCTTCTCAAGGACGGATCTTAGTGAGAAAGTGTTGATGTGATTTGAGACAGACATAGCTGTAATTAAAAGAGGTAGAGTTTTAGTTATAATGCTCAAGGAATGAGAATTCTTATCTAATAAGAAAAACTCGCATTGTATTCAAAACTATGTTTCCTCAGATGAATACAATGAACCAAGATCCTTAGATCACTAAAATTCGAGCGGGCGACTCGCCGTTACTAAAACTTTAGTTATCTAGGTAAGAAAATCATTGCCAATTGTACCCAGTACAACTCTTGGTCGTAGATGAGACAAACTATTTCTAATATACTCTGATGTCTCTAGGCCCAGAACTTCTGACAGCCCAGTCAAGTAAAACAAATCTCTTCTGTCTTGTGATCACTAATAGTTGCACTACAAATCTATCAACGATCACCTGCATTACTCATGTTGATGTGGATACCAAGGACTCCAAGGATATCTAACAACAACACGAGTCCTGACAGTAGACAAGATCGGGCAAGACATCAAGACTACTTGATATTTTGTTGAGGAAAAGAATTATTTTTTCTTGATGTATATCCAATATACATCCAAGAAGTATTAAGTTTATTTAAAACATTCAGTTTTATTAGTTTACGTTTCATCTAGAACTTTTAGGATTAAACTGTTCTGGTATATGCAAATTTGTGGTCCAACCAGTATATCTGCGAATGTTGTGTCGATCGACGCCAACCATTGGCATCGGTCGACGCAACCATACTTAAACCGGTCTTCGATAACCGGTCAAACCGGATCAAATTTACTTAACCGATTCAATCCAATTGAACCGGTTCTGGCTGGAGGTTGTAGAGGAGGGAGATAGGAAGCTATAACACTTTGCAGAAGTGGATTTGGGTTTATAATGAAGAAATTATGGGATTTTTTGTGCAAGAGGATATGAAGAACACTCAAGAACACTTTGAATGTTCTTGAGTTTCTTTTAAGATGCATAGGGAATTTCAGGGTTTTCCAGATGAATATGGAGAGATAGGAGAGAGGTAAGGGCGTGGGTTGTGTTTAGAGAGAGGTTTTGATAGCAAAAATGAAGTTTTTCTCCTCACATACTTGCTTAATCCTTGCATGTAACAAGATGCATGAACCAACACCATGCATTGACACATCACTAGGGTATGTGGCGACCCTGGGCAATGACACATTTACCTTCTGAGTGTTTTTGTTGCCAAAAACCCTTCCTAAACCATGCTTAACCAACCCTTAAACCACCTTAACCCGTAGCTTTGGTTCTTCTCGATCTTGGTTTTAATATTTTAAAAACCCTCTGGATGTTCCCATAAATCTTCAAATCCCCAAAATCAGATTCGCCATGAAATTAGATGAATTTAGCATTTCGAATCACTCCGTTCGGGCTTACGTAGCTCCGGTTATGAATTTTTGAAGTTTCTTCGGGTTTGTCGGTTTCCATTCCCGACAAGCCGTAAAACATGTTTCTGCTCCGATTCTTCCAATCCTGGTCTTCTAAACATTCTTTATGTTGAAACATAAGAATATTTGGCCCGTCTCGGCTTCCGTCTCGAACTTTGGCAAAATTACATTTTACCCCCGACTATGGTAAAATGACAATTTTGCCCCCGGTTGACGTTCTGCTGCCCGTTGACCGTATTTTTGATACGGGGTATCACATTCTTCCCCACTTACAGGAATTCGGTCCCCGAATTCTCCGTCACTAACAGACTTCAAATTGGTTTCGAACCCTGCAAGTCACTTCATCACTCCACTCCGACGCTTCTATACTCGAACACTGCTGCATTCTGCTGACACCCATCATTACTGCGATCCTTCTGTCTCGTTCCTTTCTACCCAACTGATCTTCACAACAATTCCGCTCTGGTTCTCAGTCATGACTTCCTTGTTTCACTTAACCCTTAACTGACTCCATCGGTCTCGATCCTTACTTAACTCTGGTTATCTTCTTTGCTCTGATTCTCACTTTGGGCTTCCCCACTTCGCTTCGACCTCCATGTCTTTCGGGTCCTGACTTCCTTCTTCCTTTCTTTCTGAGACACTCTTCAAGAATCTGACCTCCTGCTTCCGGCTGACTGATTCCAACAACATCACTGATTCTTCTTTCCCAAATCTCTTTACTAACTCATCCTAGTTCTCGGCTTCTTCCTGTCGGTCGCTTGATAAGATGATACGTTTCTCACTGACAATGTCTACCACTGCTTTATGGTCCGGTCTACTTGTCTCTCGATGTCTTGACACTTCATCTCGCTTTCGGGTTCGGGTTCGGTCTCAGATTCACATCGCATTGCCATTCCATCCTACATTAAATTCAACAACTCACTGGAACAATTAGTTTCATCCCGTTCTATCCCCGATATCACTTTCCCATAGAAATATGGTTACTTAATCACGTACCCGACGGTTACTCGTGTTTAAATAACAATACACTATAAGTCTGTTCCCTCGTGAATTGACGGTTGAACACAACCGTTCTTAGTCGGCTCAAAACTTGAAATAAAATTAAAACAAAATCAACACTTTACCTTTCTAACAAAACCGAAGAAAAGCGATCAATCACTACTCAACTTCCCGAACAACATGCAACCCAACGGTCTCTAAGACCAAAACAATCAATCTACCAAAAACCACGCACGCTAATCACTACGCAATCTACCGCACAACAAAACAATCAATTAATCAATCAAGCAAGAAATGAAACAAGCAATTACCACACATATAATCACGCAATCTAATGATCGGTCCGATGCGTCGTCAGTCCGGGTTCAGGTCATGATGAACGGTCGTCAGTTCCACTCATCATTTGTTTTCACACAGTAGTCTATTTGCTTTCATAACCATCTCAATCATGCAAATAGTTACTATGCTACTCAAAACGATCAGCTGAACACTCTGCATCCACCACATACATAAAACGATATATCATACGTCATAAAGTTTTTAGTACATGGTCCTGATCAGAGTCCCTACACACATGGCCACCATCATATCCAAAAACCCATACTGCACCGCTATACATCCGAAAAGTCAAAGACGACACGCAAAGTCGCCTATCCGCCGATCTATCTACAAGACAAAAAGAAGTTAGTGCCCCCACTTACCTGGCCTAACTACTCCTATCCTAACCTAACGCCTTTAGCAAGACCGAAATGACCACACCACTGGCAAAACGGCTTGCTGAAGGGTACGCCGGGAGGGTGTGGTAGGTGTGTGTCTCGAGATGGTGCTCCGACATGCTGTGGCTCGGCAATCGGGCAAAGATGAGCAATGTGACCTGCACGGCAACATAACTGACAGTCTGGAGTGGACGCTGAACGTGGTCCACGATAAAGCACGGGCGCCTGATGACCATAGCTACCACACAACTCTACAAAACTGGCAAGTCCTCGCTGGCTCGGGTCGAGGTGGTGGAACGACTGGCATCAGAATGATTGGTGGCTAACTGGGCTCAGGATCTCTGCAACTAGGTCCAGCTCGATAATCCTCTGGTACTGGTGCTCGGTACGGCTCTACATCGGGTATACAAGGTCCTGATCCGGCAATCGGGCATGTCGACGCTCCATGGCCCTCTGGTACTGCTGGAGGTGAAGGATTATGCGTTTTTCCATGGTTCAATTCTCAGATTGCAACCTAGCACATAATCTTAAACAGATCTAGGTTCTTGTAACTGAATCATAAAACAAACATGGACATTACCTTTTGCAGCGAAATGATTGTAATGTCGAGATCAACGAACAGATGAATACCTGTTCCTCCTTTGGTATCCACACTCTTACAAGCCGGGGTGGCTGCTAGACCGGATGGATCAACAGAGAGTGAGAGAGATTATAGAGAGAGGGAGGCCACGGCTGCCACTCAAAATCGCCAACCAGCCTTAGGGTTTCATAACCCATGTTGCAATTTATTAACTCACTAATGGGTCCAAGTTTAATTAATTAAACTAATGGTCCATTAGACTTTTGGGCCCAAGTTTAATTAATTAAACTAATGGTCCATTAGACTTTTGGGCCCAAGACACAAATCAGACAAAAGCCAACTCTCTGTACAAATACAGTAAATGCCTTAGCATCTTACCGTATTAATTCCATCTTAACTTTCCCGTTAGCTATGGTGTGTGACCCTTTGGGATCATACAATACTGGTAATAAGTCCTAAACTTATAGATCAAGAGCGGACTCTAGCAAGCCATCATGATCACCCAGTATTTATGACATATGTCTGATCTCGACATTTATCATACTTTCTAGAGATAGTACAGTAGATTTCAGGACATTCCCAACAATCTCCCACTTGTACTGGAATCCTACATTCCCTAGTCCTTTTGTCACAATATCTCGATCTGGCATAAGGCAAGATGCGTGTCATCCTTATATAGCCAGACCATGTTCATCGGACCAGATTTGATACTGACAATGCAAACGACTTGGGCAAGTCCGTTTGGGAGTGGCCACTCTCTTACCAGCTATCAAGTCTCCGATTGGCCTAGAGATATTACCTCCGTTATACGGCAGGGACAAATCCCATCTTGTTCCATCACTATGAACTACACACTTCATAATACACCCAACCAAGGTCCTTATAGCTCCCAGTTACGAAACAGCGTTAGACAATGATCAAAGTGTATCAATCCATGTGCAGCCACATGCATGCGAACTCAGGTCTAAGGACCATACTCTATAGTCGTATATGAGAACCTCTTATGACACAAATATTAATATCTTGTAGAGTTCTCATCAGCGGGCCATGTCCGGTCATATGCTCCCCTACATATACCTATGTGTCGACTTTGATGCCGCGCATCTATGACCCCTCGAAACTTGGTCATAAGTCTCAACACAATCTAGTCTCAAGTGGTTGTTGGTGTTCCAATTTCAACAACCTTCGACTATGGACACTATGATTTATGTCATTTCGTTAAATATGGGGTTTCAGGATCAAGTCTACTCATGTACTTCGATGGCCCATATATAATGACATGAATCATTTTGGAACGATTATTTATATCACAGTTAAAATAATCCAGAAATCATAGATTTCATAAACATAAAATATTATGTTTACATGAACCTTTCAAAACAACTAAGTAAAGCCCTTTACTAACTCCCACTGAAATTAAGACTACATCTTAATTTTACTCATCCTACAGCTACAGTCCGCGACTCGTGCTTAGGCATAAGGAGTGGCTTCGTTAATAGATTAGCAACGTTCTCATTCGATGAAACCTGCTTATCTACTTAACACCTCTGTCATTTATCTCACGGAATAGGTTATACCTACCCTCAAGGTGTTTGGACCTCTGATGTGCAGCTAGTCTCATCTATGCTGGGAATCACATCAAGTTCGGTGATGAACTCTTCTTTCCAAACAACCTCTTTCGCCGCTTCTCAAGCTGCGAAATGTTCAGCTTAAGTCATGGAGTCAGCAACAGTGCCTTGCACCGCCAGTCAGACACAAGATATAGCCGGACTGTGACCAGGAATTATCTTTGTCTATTGGAAACTTGCCTTTCAGACTCTACCGACTTTTAGCACTTCACTTTCTCCGTAAATCAAGAACTTATCCTTAGTATTTCTCAAATACTTTAGGATATTCTTTACGGCAATCCAGTGATTCTTTGCTGGATTTGACTGGTCTTTACTTGTCTTGCTTAACATTAAAGCAACATCAAAATAAGTACGTGTCATGGCATACATGATAGATCCAATTGCCGACGCATATGGAATCCTATCCATGCATTCAAGCTCAGCAGATATCGCAGGACACTGTATCTTGCTTAATGAATTGCCATGTGACATTGGCATAAAACCCTTCTTGGATTGCTGATTACGTATAGGACTTTGTCAATTTAAGAATCCTGACTTTGCCCTACCAGCTCTTTTGGATCTCTATCTTTAGATCCAAAATCCAAGAACATACGTGGCTTTACCCATGTCAATCACAAAACCAACTCCCAATCCAGTCCTTTACCGACTGCAGCATTGGGACGTTATTTCCGAGAATCAGTATGTCATCGACATACATTATGAGAAATGCAACATCGCTCCCACTTATCTATTAGTAAACGCACAGTTCCACTTCGTTCATGTTCAAGTCAAAACTTTGACTACTTCAACAGAACGACGATTCCAACTCCGATGTGTTTGCTTCCATTCATGAATGGATCAATGAAGCTAACTTACACATAGTGTAATTTTTCGGAGTCCTGGCTTACTTTCGCTTCTTTGAATTTCGCAGGTTGGTCGCTTTCAATGATCATCAGATCATGCGAACTTTCAATGATCATCAGGTTCAACTAATGACGAGAAATCACTCTCGGATTAGTGAATGATTCATTCATATCTGCGAACTTCAGGCTCTACAAGTGTAGATTCTACAGAAATCTGTAAATCCATCCGCTGCTCTCCCTCAACAGGTTGAGCAGCCTCCTGTATTTCTCGAATTTCTTCGAGTTATACTTTTACTCCCACTGTTCTTCTTGGAAAGTAACTTCCCTTCTTAGAAAACAGAATGGACGTAAAAGTAACAAGCCTTGGTTTCCCTAGGACAACCAGCGAAGTAGCACAACTACAAATACTCAGTAAAGACGAATTTGGATCATTTCCAATCCACATTTACGTGGTGTCTTTCAACTGATATTGGTGGAACTATTTCAGCGTAAACTTAGATATTTCTAGAGCGTTATTCTTAAAGAATATCATGGAAGATTCGTGTGACTCATCTTTAATCATTTCTAATAAGATCTGATTCTTTCTCACAGAAACACCTCAAGGTTTTCAGGAGAAATGAGCTGTGAAACGACTTCACACTCATTCAGATGATCACACCATCAATGACTTAAGTATTCTCACTCGTGATCTAATCAAGAGTCTTAATACTTCTGTCACTAAGATTCTATACCTCATTCTGGAACTCTTTCGATCATATCAAAGAATTCCGACTTGTGTCTCATCAAATGAACACAGTCACACTCACTGAAGTAATCAGTAGAGACAATGAAGTACAGGAAATTTTCTCTGGCATTACTGCTCATTGGACCACATACATGAGTATGTTCAATCTCCAATAAGCCTTTGGGACTTTCTCTAGCTCGGCTAAGATGGGCCCTTTTGTCTTTTGGTCTAGTAAGCAGAATTCAAGTCTCATAAGATATCCATTCAAATGAGGCCAAAAGTCCATAACTATGGGGTTTCTGAATCCGACTTACTCTTTGACCAAAACATTTATGCCAAGAAAAATCAGGTTTAATTCATCAGATTTAAACCAATTCGGTATTTATGTTACATTTAGGCACTCTTTGGTTTAAGATATAAAACCCATTCCTTGAATAGGGTGCTACAATTAACATTTCATTAAGATCAAAAGAACAAAACTTGTCTTTATCAAAATGAAAAAACATTCAAATTCTTCACAAGAAAATGAAAAACAACTCTGCTTAAAGCAGGTACATTGTAGCAATTACTTAATACAAAACCAAGCCTCAAGGGCATCTACAAGTGAAAACCCTACGGCTGAGGCAGCATCCCAAGCTCCTTCCAGACACGCAGTCCCACTTGCCCTTCCTTCAACGTTCTACTGTTGCTCAGGCTCTGCATATTATAACAAATATCAGTGCCGCAACTAGTATCCAATACCTATAAGGTATAACTTGAAGTAATAACATGAATACCTGAGGAAGTAGTTTCATACATCAACTTCAACACCTCATAATCTTCCATGAATTTAATGCAATCTCTTTTCCAATGCCCAATCTCTTTACAGTAGCAGCACTTACCAACGTAAGAGGTATCTGACTTGGGCTCAGAAGACACACGCTTGCCATCATTCAAAATCTGGACAACTTTGTCTTCACCCTTGTCAGCATTAGGTTTAGTAAACCTACCCTTCTCCTTTATGAGATTATACAGGGTACTCTTCACGTTTGGCTCAACTGTCTTGAGCATATCATGCAGTTCAGTCAGCGTCTTCGTTAAGCCTTTCTTGATATAGTTCCTTCTGAACTTATCATAGCTTGACGGCAGTGACTGCAGAATGATCTCAGTTGCAAATTCTTGGCTAACTGGATAATCCAGTTTCCTCAGGTTATCAATGTAACCCATCATTTTACTGACATGAGGACTCACTGGATGATCATTTGGTAGCTTGCAGCTAGTGAGAGACTTAACCAACTGGTATCTCTCCACTCTTACCTGCTCCTGAAATTTCAATTTCAGGCTGCTGATCATCTCTATTGGCGACTCCATGTTCTCATATTGCTTCAGAAAATCTGAGTCCATGGTAGCCAATATCAGACCACGCACATCTACCGCATCATTATAATGCTTATTCCAAGCATCATATACTGCATGAGAGGCATTGGACCCGATCCTCTCGGGGAGAGCTCTCTCAAGGACATAGTCCTTTCTCTCCTGCCTGAGGACTAGCCTCAGGTTCCGCGACCAAGTCAAGAAATTTGATCCGTTCAGTTTGTCCATCTCAAGGACAGACCGGATCGAGAAAGTGTTTTGATTGTTTGTGCTAGTCATAACTGAAATTTAGAGATAAATAGAGTTTTAGTTATTTAGTTCATAAAAGAGTAATCTTAATAACTTATAAGAAAACTCGCATTGCATTCAAAATTTCTTTGTTTAACCTCATAAGAATGCAATGATTCCGAGACCCATGTTCAGCTAAAACCAAAGTGGGCCACTGGCCGTCACCCGGAATTGGCTTTACGTGGTAAGCATACACACAGCTAGTTATATCCAATAACTCTCGGTTGTGAATTGGGCCCAAGGCCCAATACACCAGATGTCTCAAGGCCCGGGACTCCCGATGGCCCAGTCAAGGAAACCAATCTCTTACAGCCTAATAATCACTAAAGTCTGGGACTCCCAATGAAATTAGTGACTATATACTACTTTACTTACGCGAAAACAGACACCTCACACTGTAAGCCATATCTGTAATCGAATAAGCGTTAAGTAGCTGACAAGATTGGAAAGACATCCAAGCTTGATATTGTTTTTGAGGATTTTCAGTTTTATTTCCAAAAATAGAAGATTACTATTTTGGGAAACTTACTTATTTTAGAAACTTTCTAAATTTAGTAACATACTAAAAATAGAAATTTCTAATTTAATATTTTATAAATATTTTCGGGTTGGGTCACAAATTATAGGCCCAATTCTTGGCCCAAGACCATAGAATTCCAGTTGGCCCAATAATTTGACATAACCGAGTCGGTTTATTAATTATGGTCCAAGACCAAATTAACTATCAAAACCATCGGTTATTTACTAAACCAGACCAGTTCTAAATTATTTGGTCCAACCAAATCAAACTTAGACCAGCCTTCGGTTTAGGTTAAAATTCAATTTTTGAATTTCAATCCGGTTTAACCAGAAATTAAATAATACCAATTGTATTAAATAATTTCCAGCAAACCGCGATTTGGGTTAACCGCTTGAACCATAAAATAATTAAATAATTAATTATTCAACAAACACAAACTCGTTTGTTACGATTCTACAAATCGAATCTTGAACAATAACAAACTTAATCAAAGCGATTCACCATAATTAATTAACAAGCGAACCTTAGCAAATGATCAACAAAAGACAAAAAAAAATTTTTGACCTTTTGCTAGCTTGACTTATTCTGAAACTAAGCCAACATTCGATTTAATTATACAACAAGGATAACATGAGCGATTGTTGTAAACGATTCGAGAGACATTAATCAACCTAACATAATTGTCATCGATTGTTGTCAACATGTGCGATTGTTGTAGCAAAGTCAACATTACGATTATGATGTTCACATAAGACAAAACATCAAGCTTTCTTATCAAAACATCCACATAAAGACAAACACGATTTTGTCATACATCAAGCCATTAACAATTCAAATAATCCAATTCGTTTCTTAATTAATTCAGCAAAGACAACAACAGCGATTGAGTTGAACATGGAATTTGACTTATGATTATCGATTCATGACAAAAACCTAATGACCTGGCTCTGATACCACTGAAGGATTATGCGTTTTTCCATGGTTCAATTCTCAGATTGCAACCTAGCACATAATCTTAAACAGATCTAGGTTCTTGTAACTGAATCATAAAACAAACCTGGACATTACCTTTTGCAGCGGAATGATTGTAATGTTGAGATCAACGAACAGATGAATACCTGTTCCTCCTTTGGTATCCACACTCTTACAAGCCAGGGTGGCTGCTAGACCGGATGGATCAACAGAGAGTGAGAGAGATTAGAGAGAGAGGGAGGCCACGGCTGCCACACAAAATCGCCAACCAGCCTTAGGGTTTCATAACCCATGTTGCAATTTATTAACTCACTAATGGGTCCAAGTTTAATTAATTAAACTAATGGTCCATTAGACTTTTGGGCCCAAGTTTAATTAATTAAACTAATGGTCCATTAGACTTTTGGGCCCGAGACACAAATCAGACAAAAGCCCATTTGTTGTCTGCCCAACTCTCTGTACAAATACAGTAAATGCCTTAGCATCTTACCGTATTAATTCCATCTTAACTTTCCCGTTAGCTATGGTGTGTGACCCTTTGGGATCATACAATACTGGTAATAAGTCCTAAACTTATAGATCAAGAGCGGACTCTAGCAAGCCATCATGATCACCCAGTATTTATGACTTATGTCTGATCTCGACATTTATCATACTTTCTAGAGATAGTACAGTAGATTTCAGGACATTCCCAACAGGAGGTGTCTCTTGAAGGATTATTGCGTTTTTCCAAGGTTCAATTCCAAATTGCAACCTAACACATAATCTTAAACAGATCTAGGTTCTTGTAACTGAATCATAAACACAAACCTGGACATTACCTTTTGCAGCGGAATGATTGTAATGTCGAGATCAACGAACAGATGAATACCTGTTCCTCCTCGGTATCCACACGCTTACAAGCACGGATGGCTGCTAGACCGGATGGATGATCAACAGAGAGAGAGATTGCAGAGGGAGAGGCCCTGCGGCCACACCCACAAATCGCCAAATTACTTGGAGTTTCTAAAACCCTTGTTGCAATCATATTAACTCACTAATGGGCCCAAGTTTAATTAATTAAACTAATGGTCCATTAGACTTTTGGGCCCAAGACACAAATCAGACAAAAGCCCATTTGTTGTCTGCCCAACTCTCTGTTCAAATACAGTAAATGCCACTGCATCTTACCGTATTAATTCCATCTTAACTTTCCCGTTAGCTATGGTGTGTGACCCTTTGGGATCATACAATACTGGTAATAAGTCCTAAACTTATAGATCAAGAGCGGACTCTAGCAAGCCATCATGATCACCCAGTATTTATGACTTATGTCTGATCTCGACATTTATCATACTTTCTAGAGATAGTACAGTAGATTTCAGGACATTCCCAACAATCTCCCACTTGTACTGGAATCCTACACAGGACATTCCCAACAATCTCCCGATTGTACTGGAATCCTACATTCTCTAATCCTTTTGTCTCAATATCTCGATCTGGCATAAGGCAAGATGCGTGTCATCCTTATATAGCCAGACCATTTTAATCGGACCAGATTTGATACTGACATTTCAAACGACTTGGGCAAGTCCGTTTGGGAGTGGCCACTCTCTTACCAGCTATCAAGTCTCCGATTGGCCTAGAGATATTACCTCCGTTATACGGCAGGGACAAATCCCATCTTGTTCCATCACTATGAACTACACACTTTATAATACACCCAACCAAGGTCCTTATAGCTCCCAGTTACGAAACAGCGTTAGACAATGATCAAAGCGCATCACTCCATGTGCAGCCATATGCATGCGAACTCAGGTCTAAGGACTATACTCTATAGTCGTATATGAGAACCTCTCATGACACAGATATTAATATCTTGTAGAGTTCTCATCAGCGGGCCATGTCCGGTCATATGCTCCCCTACATATACCTATGTGTCGACTTTGATGCCGCGCATCTATGACCCCTCGAAACTTGGTCATAAGTCTCAACACAATCTAGTCTCAAGTGGTTGTTGGTGTTCCAATTTCAATAACCTTCGACTATGGACACTATGATTTACATCATTTCATTAAATATGGGGTTTCAGGATCAAGTCTACTCATGTACTTCGATGGCCCATATATAATGACATGAATCATTTTGGAACGATTATTTATATCACAGTTAAAATAATCCAGAAATCATAGATTTCATAAACATAAAATATTATGTTTACATGAACCTTTCAAAACAACTAAGTAAAGCCCTTTACAAACTCCCACTGAAATTAAGACTACATCTTAATTTCACTCATCCTACAGCTACAGTCCGCGACTCGTGCTTAGGCCTAAGGAGTGGCTTTGTTAATAGATTAGCAACGTTCTCATTCGATGAAACTTGCTTATCTACTTAACATCTCTGTCATTTATCTCACGGAATAGGTTATACCTATCCTCAAGGTGTTTGGATCTCTGATGTGCAGCTAGTCTCATCTATGCTGTGAATCACATCAAGTTCAGTGATGAACTCTTCTATCCAAACAACCTCTTTCGCCGCTTCTCAAGCTGCGAAATGTTCAGCTTAAGTCATGGAGTCAGCAACAGTGCCTTGCACCGCCATACAGACACAAGATATAGCCGGACTGTGACCGGGAATTATCTTTGTCTATTGGAAACTTGCCTTTCAGACTCTATCGACTTGTAGCACCTTACTTTCTCCGTAAATCAAGAATTTATCCTTAGTATTCCTCAAATACTTTAGGATATTCTTTACGGCAATCCAGTGATTCTTTGCTGGATTTGACTGGTCTTTACTTGCCTTGCTTAACATTAAAGCAACATCAAAACAAGTACGTGTCATGGCATACATGATAGATCCAATTGCCGACGCATATGGAATCTCATTCATGCATTCAAGCTCAGCAGTTATCGTAGGACACTGTATCTTGCTTAACGTAATGCCATGTGACATTGGCATAAAACCCTTCTTGGAATGCTGAAAACGTGTAGGACTTTGTCAATTTAAGAATCCTGACTTTGTCCTACCAGCTCTATTGGATCTCTATCTTTAGATCCAAAATCCAAGAACTACGTGGCTTTACCCATGTCAATCATAAAACCAACTCCCAAGCCAGTCCTTTACCGACTGCAGCATTGGGACGTTATTTCCGAGAATCAGTATGTCATCGACATACAATATGAGAAATGCAACATCGCTCCCACTTATCTATTAGTAAACGCACAGTTCCATTTCGTTCCTGTTCAAGTCAAAACCTTGACTACTTCAACAGAACGAAGATTCCAACTCCGATATGTTTGCTTCCATCCATGAATGGATCGATGAAGCTAACTTACACAAAATGTAATTTTTCGGAGTCCGGGCTCACTTTCGCTTCTTTGAATTTCGCAGATTCGTCGCTTTCAATGATCATCAGATCATGCGAACTTTCAATGATCATCAGGTTCAACTAATGACGAGAAATCACTCTCGGATTAGTGACAGATTCATTCATATCTGCGAACTTCAGGCTCTACAGGTGTAGATTCTACAGAAATCTGTAAATCCATCCACTGCTCTCCCTCAACAGGTTGAGCAACCTCCTGTATTTCTCGAATTTCTTCGAGTTACACTTTTACTCCCACTGTTCTTCTTGGAAAGTAACTTCCCTTCTTAGAAAACAGAATGGACGTAAAAGTAACAAGCCTTGGTTTCCCTAGGACAACCAGCGAAGTAGCACAACTACAAATACTCAGTAAAGACGAATTTGGATCGATTCCAATCCACATTTACGTGGTGTCTTTCAACTGATATTGGTGGAACTATTTCAGCGTAAACTTAGATATTTCTAGAGCGTTATTCTTAAAGAATATCATGGAAGAATATTCGTGTGACTCATCTTTAATCATTTCTAATAAGATCTGATTCTTTCTCACAGAAACACCTCCAGGTTTTCAAGAGAAATGAGCTGTGAAACGACTTCACACTCATTCAGATGATCACACCATCAATGACTTAAGTATTCTCACTCGTGATCTAATCCAGAGTCTCAATACTTCTGTCATTCAGTTTCTATACCTCATTCAGGAACTCTTTTGACCATGTCAAAGAATTCCAACTTGTGTCTCATCAAATGAACACAGTCATACTCACTGAAGTAATCAGTAGAGACAATGAAGTACAGGAAATTTTCTCTGGCATTACTGCTCATCGGACCACATACATGAGTATGTTCAATGTCCAATAAGCCTTTAGGCCTTTCTCTAGCTCGGCTAAGATGGGCCCTTTGTCTTTTGGTCCAGTAAGCAGAATTCAAGTCTCATAAGATATCCAATCAAATGAGTCCAAAAGTCCATAACTATGGGATTTCTGAATCCGACTTACTCTTTGACCAAAACATTTATGCCAAGAAAAATCAGGTTTAATTCATCAGATTTAAACCAATTCGGTATTTATGTTACATTTAGGCACTCTTTGGTTTAAGATATAAAACCCATTCCTTGAATAGGGTGCTACAATTAACATTTCATTAAGATCAAAAGAAAAAAACTTGTCTTTTATCAAAATGAAAAACATTCAAATTCTTACAAGAAAATGAAAAACAACTCTGCTTAAAGCAGGTACATTGTAGCAATTACTTAATACAAAACCAAGCCTCAAAGGCATCTACAAGTGAAAACCCTACGGCTGAGGCAGCATCAATAGCTCCTTCCAGACACGCAGTTCCACTTGCCCTTCCTTCAACGTTTTTACTGTTGCTCAGGCTCTGCATATTATAACAAATATCAGTGCCACAACCAGTATTCAATACCTATAAGGTATAACTTGAAGTAATAACATGAATACCTGAGGAAGTAGTCTCATACATCGACTTTAACTCCTCATAATCTTCCATTAATTTAATGCAATTTCTCTTCCAATGCCCAGTCTCTTTACAGTAGCAGCACTTACCAACGTAAGAGGTATCTGACTCGGGCTCAGAAGACACACGCTTGCCATGATTCAAAATCTGGACAACTTTGTCTTCACCCTTGTCAGCACTAGGTTTTGTAAACCTACCGTTCTCCTTCATGAGATTGTACAGGGTACTCTTCACGTTTGGCTCAACTGTTTTGAGCATATCATGCAGTTCAGTCAACGTCTTCGTTAAGCCTTTGTTGATATAGTTCCTTCTGAACTTATCATAGCTTGACGGCAGTGACTGCAGAATGATCTCAGTTGCCAATTCTTGGCTAACTTGATAATCCAGTTTCCTCAGGTTATCAATGTAACCCATCATTTTACTGACATGAGGACTTACTGGATGATCATTTGGTAGCTTGCAGCTAGTGAGAGATTTAACCAACTGGTATCTCTCCACTCTTTCCTGCTCCTGAAATCTCAATTTCAGGCTGCTGATCATCTCTATTGGCGACTCCATGTTCTCATATTGCTTCAGCAAATCTGAGTCCATGGTAGCCAATATCAGACCACGCACATCTACCGCATCATTATAATGCTTATTCCAAGCATTACGTACTGCATGAGTGGCCTTGGGACCGATCCTCTCGGGGAGAGCTTTCTCAAGGACATAGTCCTTTCTCTCATGCCTGAGGACTAGCCTTAGGTTCCGCGACCAAGTCAAGAAATTTGATCCGTTCAGTTTGTCCATCTCAAGGACAAACCGGATCGAGAAAGTGTTTTGATTGTTTGTGCCAGTCATAACTGAAATTTATAGATAAATAGAGTTTTAGTTATTTAGTTCATAAAAGAGTAATCTTAACAACTTATAAGAAAACTCGCATTGCATTCAAAATTTCTTTGTTTAACCTCATAAGAATGCAATGATTCCGAGACCCATGTTCAGCTAAATCCAAAGTGGGCCACTGGCCGTCACCCGGAAGTAGCTTTACTTGGTAAGCATACACACATCTAGTTATATCCAATAACTCTCGGTTGTGAATTGGGCCCAAGGCCCAATACACCAGATGTCTCAAGGCCCGGGACTCCCGATGGCCCAGTCAAGGAAACCAATCTCTTACAGCCAAATAATCACTAAAGTCTGGGACTCCCAATGAAATTAGTGACTATATACTACTTTACTTACGCGAAAACAGACACCTCACACTGTAAGCCATATCTGTAATCGAATAAGCGTTAAGTAGCTGACAAGATTGGAAAGACATCCAAGCTTGATATTGGTTTTGAGGATTTTAAGTTTTATTTCCAAAAATAGAAGATTACTATTTTGGGAAACTTACTTGTTTTAGAAACTTTCTAAATTTAGAAACATGCTAAAAATAGAAATTTCTAATTTAATATTTTATAAATATTTTCGGATTGGGTCACAAATTATAGGCCCAATTCTTGGCCCAAGACCATAGAATTCCAGTTGGCCCAATAATTTGACATAACCGAGTCGGTTTATTAATTCTGGTCCAAGACCAAATTAACTATCAAAACCATCGGTTATTTACTAAACCAGACCAACTCTAAATTATTTGGTCCAACCAAATCAAACTTAGACCAGCCTTCGGTTTAGGTTAAAATTCAATTTTGAATTTAAATCCGGTTTAACCAGAAATTAAATAATACCATGTATTAAATAATTTCCAGCAAACCGCGATTTGGGTTAACCGCTTGAACCATACAATAATTAAATAATTAATAAACAGGTTCCATGAAGCAAGTTATTGACTCCCATTAATAATCGATTGTTAACAAAATCTTAACAAATCGTATCATGCTTGTAAAAGAAGACAAAAACGATTTGACCAATTCAAATTGAAAACGATTGTAATTCACTCAAAGACAAAATAAAGTCATAAGCGATTCATTTAATTCAACAATCACTTGATAAACAACTTTTTCCAAACTGTGATAATTCAACAATCGCTTATCAACATCGATTATTAATGGGAGTTTTCTTATCAACATTCGATTTGAACAAAGTCAATATTCATCACGATATCTTGGCAATTATAAAGCGATCATGTTCATTCGATTGATAAGACAAAGCAAAGTCAAACAAGTCGAATTCTTCTTATTATAATCAAACAAAATCAACAATTCGATCGCTTCATTGATTAATTATTCACATGATCCAAATTACAAGAATCTAATGACCTAAGCTCTGATACCACTGAAGGATTATTGCGTTTTTCCAAGGTTCAATTCCAAATTGCAACCTAACACATAATCTTAAACAGATCTAGGTTCTTGTAACTGAATCATAAACACAAACCTGGACATTACCTTTTGCAGCGGAATGATTGTAATGTCGAGATCAACGAACAGATGAATACCTGTTCCTCCTCGGTATCCACACCCTTACAAGCACGGATGGCTGCTAGACCGGATGGATGATCAACAGAGAGAGAGATTGCAGAGGGAGAGGCCCTGCGGCCACACCCACAAATCGCCAAATTACTTGGAGTTTCTAAAACCCTTGTTGCAATCATATTAACTCACTAATGGGCCCAAGTTTAATTAATTAAACTAATGGTCCATTAGACTTTTGGGCCCAAGACACAAATCAGACAAAAGCCCATTTGTTGTCTGCCCAACTCTCTGTTCAAATACAGTAAATGCCACTGCATCTTACCGTATTAATTCCATCTTAACTTTCCCGTTAGCTATGGTGTGTGACCCTTTGGGATCATACAATACTGGTAATAAGTCCTAAACTTATAGATCAAGAGCGGACTCTAGCAAGCCATCATGATCACCCAATATTTATGACTTATGTCTGATCTCGACATTTATCATACTTTCTAGAGATAGTACAGTAGATTTCAGGACATTCCCAACATCTCTATCATCTCGGCTGGTGACGAGACAGGCTCAAACTGCGACTCCGTAGACGCTGGTAACATAACCATGTCGAACGGTGTACGGGGTAATCCAGGTCGTAGGTCCGGCTGGTGATGAGGCCCATCCTGCTGCTCTAACACATCCTCAAGCATCGCTACCTGCTCATCCATCCGCTGTTCCCAATGCGGATACTGCTCCAGGTCTATAGGCTCCATATCTAGATCAAGCCGAACGGTACTGGACTCAGTAAATAGTCCTCCACATGAAGTGGCGGGGAAACTCGGGCGTCTCAAGAATCGATGACTGAAACATCGGTGGTACGTCTGATGCTGCAAGTGTCTGTGGCACATCCGGCTCTAGCCACTGCGGTGGTAACAGTAACTCAACATTTGCTCCTCCCAAGAATCCCATCATCCCTGAAACTGAACCAACTGACCCTGCTGCGAACCGACTGATCCCTGCTGACTCATGCTGCTCAACAGTAACTACTCCACGCACACACACACGGACACCTCCACTCCACCCAGGACACACTGCTGTACGACTACAATCAAAAACTCAAAGACGAGTTAGTACAAATAATACAAAAATTCTACTTTCCCATCCCAACCCCGGGTTTAACGGACGCGTCTCGGTTTCCTAATAGATGCTTGTGTGACACATTTGACTCGATAAAACACGGAAAACACTCAAAAATGAAATGTTTCGAAACCCATGCAGAACCATGCTCTGATACCACCTTGCTGTAACGCCCCTTTCCCATTCTCCGCTGACCGTCGAGCTGACCGGTCAACAATCAAACAAGAACATGACCGATCGAACCCGAGCAAGTCGAACAGGAAAAGTTCGTCACAGGACGAAGTCAGAGACGGATCGGTTTGAGACAAAGGCTCGCACTAATCCATCTTTGACCTCGCAATCCTCACTTCCGTAATACAAGTTGTACACCTTGTACCACTTCGGTGAGTTGTGTCGGTTCGGACGAAACCTCATATCAGGGAAACAATTTCATTTTTGAGTAACCAAACGTTCAACACAACGTTTAATAGAATTTTTTACAAACAATCGTCATCTCAAAGCACATAAGTAAATCCAACACATAAAATGGCGCCAAAGCCGAACCGAAAATAAAATATCCAAAACCCCGAATCAAATCCTGTCACAAGCCATCCCGAAACTACACCGAGGCCTCCCGCGTCCGTTGCTGCTAAACCTGAAGAACACAAAAAGAGTCTAATGAACGATCTAAGATCACCCAGTGAATCGACTCCCCACTAATGGCTTCTAGTCTATCTAGAACTACAGATTCCCACCCCAAAACCCAAAATAACAATCAACAGGAATAAATGGTCGATCACGCACTACCATGTCGTGATAAACCCACACACACAACCAATGCCAAAGATAAAGAGAATTAAGGGAATCGAAGGCACTGCGGCACATGTCCTCGATTGTACTCGATCTATCTATCGCGCAACAAAAGGAATATCAAACAACACTGGGCCCTACGAACTCGGTAACTTCCACGGGTTTACAATGTCACCTATGTGGTAACTAACCCACGACTCCTAAACGTGTACACAAGGTCCCACGAATAGGACACCGTTCTCCGTCCATCGATACGCGGTGACTCGGACTACCCCTAGATAGCCAGAGTTTCCATGTGATTCGGCCCTAGGACATGACCCCGTATTCTCCGAATCACACACTTACCAGCGTCACCCGATAGGTTAATACCATAACCGGAATCACCATGACCTGGTTAGGTAAAAACCCGAGGATCCAATCGGGTCGGAAGTACCGGAACGTAACCAAAACCTAGGCTTGCGGAATCTAACGCACCCTAGAGTCCTAGTGCAGAAATATAAACACGCAGACTCGCTGGGACTCTAGCACAGATCACACAGTCAATATCAATAATAATAGCAAACCCCAACCATTCCGCAAGCCTCTACACTACCAATCTCACCGCTCTGACTAGGTAAGATACCCAGTCAGCACCACTAACTTACCCAGTCCCGTGACCGGAGTAAGTGTCCACAGCATTTGCTCGGCCCAACACCGAGCAGTCTAACAAGCCTGCACACAAAGCTCACAACAACAGCAATACAATCACACAATCACACAATCACACAATCACAACACAAGCAGGCTTATTAGGGTTTCTAAGTCTTTTAATCCATTCTCATCCGCTACCTTGGGTTAGCGGATTGCTAACCCGTAGACGGCTTACAAACTCACCACATTCCTTATTTAACCCATTCTAGATATCTTTTCTTAACTCCTCGATCCGTCGGTTTAGAGTTAGTAAACTTACTAACTCCCCGACGTCTCATTATTAATTAACTTTATTCATTACCCAATCCCGCTATTAAACCTAAACCCCAATCCCGTTACAATATTCTATAAGTTTGTTTAGGTTTAATCCGTATTTTAATGTCGTCTTAATTCTCGTATGTAGATTCGTTAACTATCGTCCTTATACAAATATAGATGCATATACGGTCCTAAACAAACGGGTCTATATGAATGCATCACCCAATCATTACTAACAACCTAGCGGCACACAATCGATTAACCTTTTAAATTCTAAAACCCTAATATGCTTATTCAGTCTTATCCGGTTTATCATTAAACGTCCAATTAATTATTAATTACTAATCAGGTTAATTAACGGGTATGCAATCCTAGCACTACGGTTTCTCGATTCTCGGTCTAAATGAATCTAAAGGTTTGTGAGCCGACTCACAGTGAGATAGGCGCGGAATGACGGTCTGACGCGGTATGAATCCCAAGACCTCCGAACTGAAACCCGAACTTCCCGTACGCACGAACTCGAACCCCGAGGCTTCCCGAACACCCTGACATGAACCGCAAGTAGTCAATGGCTGGAGTCAACGCGTTGACCGGTGTTGACCGGCGTTAACTTTGACCTCCGGTTGACCGTTGACTTTGACATGAACCGGTTAACTTCCCAAACCAAACCGGTTGAACCACTGAACCATCAGAACCAACTGAACCGGTCTAATTAGAACCGGTTAGGTTAAACCGGTTTTGGTCAAACATTGACCGGTTTGACCTAACCGTTGACCAACGCTAAACCAGCCTTAAACCAACCCAAATCTTGAATCAAATCATCCCATCACACTCCTTGAACAACCGGCTGAAGATTGGCGGCGGTTGGGCTTTTCCGGTGACTTCTCCGGCGACTTCTCCGGCGTTGACCGGCGTTGACCGGCCGGTTCTGTTGGGAATGTCCTGAAATCTACCGTACTATCTCTAGAAAGTATGATAAGTGTCGAGATCAGACATAAGTCATAAATACTGGGTGATCATGATGACTTGCTAGAGTCCGCTCATGATCTATAAGTTTAGGACTTATTACCAGTATTGTATGATCCCGAAGGGTCACACACCATAGCTAACGGGAAAGTTAAATGGAACAAATACGGTAAGATGCAATGGCATTTACTGTATTAGATCAGAGAATTGGGCCAGACAAAATACAGGCTTTTGTCTGATTTGTGTCTTGGGCCCAAATAACAAATGAGCCATTAGTCATTAGACTTGGGCCCATTAGAGAGTTAATGAGAAGGAAGAAATCGAAACCCTAAGCTAATGAGCTTGCGATTTTTCTCCTCCCAGCCGCGAGCTTGATCTCTCTCTCTAACCTCTCTCTCTCTGATCATCCATCTCTTTGGTCTAGCAGCCGTCCCGTGCTTGTAAGAGTGTGGATACTCGAGGAGGAATAGGTGTTACCATCTGTTCTAGCTGATCTCATCATTACCATCCATCATCCGCTGCAATCTGAAAGGTAGTGATCAGGTTTGCTTTATGATTCATTTGACGAGAACCTAGATCTGTTTAAGGATTTGTGTTAGGTTGTAATTGAGAATTAAACCATGGAAAACACCAATAATCCTTCAGTGGTATCAGAGCCTAGGCATTAGGTTTCTTGTGAAATTGGATCATATGAATGTTTAATGATTTTTGAATTAATTTTGAAAGAAAAATTGGTTAAACTAATTAAACCCTAATTGTGTGATCTTGTTTTATTTATCGGCTGCTTATAAAGTTTTGTAGTAATCGAATGAACTTTGTTAATAATTGAATGAGATTGAAAACGTATGAAAACGCGGCTCCATTCTTTTATTAAACCCTAATGAGCCGATAACGATCGCATGTGAAAGAGCCGATTAATTATCGAGTGAAATGGTCTCGGGCGTGTGCTTGTGTTGCTTTGCCGAGTGTTGCATGATCGCATAGTGATCGTGTTGTTGATCGATAATTAATAGGCCGAGTTGATCGTATGTGTTAATTGCTTTCGATCATGTGAGTGCTTGTGTCGTTTGATAATTAATTGGAAAAGGTCAAATCATGTTTGTCTATTGTTGTTATCACGATCGTTTGCTTTGTTCAAATTAATTATAGAATTTGCTTGTTTGATAATGTGATCACGATTTGATTGTTATCACGATCATGTTATTTCAATTCGTTTTGTTTCTTGTTAATGTGATTTTAATTGGATTTGAATTTGAATATATAATCAATAGATCACGATTTGATTGTTGGTTAGCGTGATTTATGTATATTTATTAATTATTTAATTAATGTATGGTTTAAGCCGTTAACCAGAATCGCGGTTTGCTAGAAATTATTTAATACATGGTATTATTTAATTTCTGGTTAAACCGGATTGAAATTCAAAAAAAAAAAAATTTGAATTTTAACCTAAACCGAAGGCTGGTCTAAGTTTGATTTGGTTGGACCAAATAATTTAGAACTGGTCTGGTTTAGTAAATAACCGATGGTTTTGATAGTTAATTTGGTCTTGGACCAGAATTAATAAACCGGATCGGTTATGTCAAATTATTGGGCCAGCTGGAATTCTATGGTCTTGGGCCAAGAATTGGGCCTATAATTTGTGACCCAACCCAAAATATTTATAAAATATTAAATTAGAAATTTCTATTTTTAGTAAGTTACTAAAATTAGAAAGTTTCTAAAATAAGAAAGTTTCCCAAAATAGTAATCTTCTATTTTTGGAAATAAAACTTAAAAATCCTCAAAAACAATATCAAGCTTGGATGTCTTTCCAATCTTGTCAGCTACTTAACGCTTACTTGATTACAGATATGGCTTACAGTGTGAGGTGTCTGTTTTCGCGTAAGTAAAGTAGTATATAGTCACTAATTTCATTGGGAGTCCCAGATTTTAGTGATTATTTGACTGTAAGAGATTGGTTTCCTTGACTGGGCCATCGGGAGTCCCGGGCCTTGAGACATCTGGTGAATTTGGGCCTCGGGCCCAATTCACAACCGAGAGTTATTGGTTATAACTAGCTGTGTGGGATCGTATCCCAACTCACTCCTCCTGGAACACCTCAATGGAATGGTGTGTCTGAGAGGAGAAATCGGACCTTATTGGATATGGTTCGATCTATGATGAGTCACACAGACCTTCCAATATCCCTTTGGGGATATGCTCTGCTAACAGCAGTGTTCACTCTAAATAGAGCGCCATCAAAAGCAGTAGCAAAGACACCATATGAATTATGGACTGGAGAAGCTCCAGTGCTGTCTTATCTAAGAATTTGGGGTTGTGAAGCCTATGTTAAGAGATTAATCTCAGATAAGCTTACACCAAAATCTGATAAATGCTACTTCATTGGTTATCCACGGGAAACCAAGGCTTATTACTTCTATCTACGTTCCGAGAACAAGATCTTTGTTGCCCGGGATTGTAACTTTCTTGAGAGGGAGTTTCTCTCTAAGAAAGACAGTGGGAGTAAGGTACTGCTTGAAGAAATTCAAGATGAACAGGATACTGCTCAACCTAATGAGGAAGAGCAGCATGAGGATCTACAAGAAATTGTAGAGCCTGAACCTGT
The DNA here is from genome assembly GCA_030180135.1 of Orychophragmus violaceus. NCBI lineage: Eukaryota > Viridiplantae > Streptophyta > Magnoliopsida > Brassicales > Brassicaceae > Orychophragmus > Orychophragmus violaceus. The sequence continues at coordinate 66,994,773 of CM058240.1, read as the reverse complement.
AGTACCTGAAGTTCGAAGATCCGGGAGGATCCGTCACGAACCCGAGAGATATCAGGGATTCCTCGTGACTGACTGTCATGATCTTTTGATCATTGATGGTGATGAACCATCGAACTTCAATCAAGCCATGATGGGCCCAGATTCCTCTAAGTGGCGCAAGGCCACTGATTCCGAAATGGACTCCATGTCGGTCAACCAAGTCTTTTCGTTGGTTGACTTACCCGTTGGTGTAAAAGCCATCGAGTGCAAATGGATCTTCAAGAAGAAGATTGACGTGGATGGAAATGTCCAGATTTATAAAGCCAGGTTGGTGGCAAAAGGTTTCAGACAAGTTCACGGTGTGGACTACGATGAAACCTATTCACCGGTGGCTATGATGAAATCTATTCGGATTCTACTAGCAACTGCAGCTTTTCATGATTATGAAATTTGGCAGATGGACGTGAAAACCGCATTCCTGAATGGTATTCTGGAAGAGGATGTGTATATGACGCAACCTGACGGTTACATAGATCCAAAGAATGCTGGGAAAGTATGCAAGCTTCATAAATCCATTTATGGATTGAAGCAAGCATCGAGGAGCTGGAATCTTCGTTTTGATGAAGCGATCAAGCAATTTGACTTCATTAGAAACGAAGAAGAACAATGCGTGTATAAGAAATCTAGTGGGAGCAAGATTGTATTTCTTATCCTGTATGTCGATGACATACTGCTTCTCGGAAACGACATTCCAATGCTGAAGTCTGTAAAGGACTGGCTTGGAAGTTGTTTTTCCATGAAAGACATGGGTGAAGCCGCATACGTTCTTGGAATTAGGATCTATCGGGATAGACCTAAGAGGCTGATAGGCTTGTGTCAAGACTCATACATTGACAAAGTCCTACAAAGATTCAGCATGAAAGATTCCAAGAAGGGCTTCACGCCAATGGTACATGGCACAACGCTAAGCAAGAAGCAGAGCCCTACGTCGGCTGCTGAGCTTGAGCGCATGAAGAATATTCCTTATGCATCTGCAATAGGATCTGTCATGTATGCCATGATCTGTACTCGTCCTGATGTTGCTTATGCATTGAGCATGACGAGTAGATACCAGTCAAATCCAGGTGAAAACCATTGGATTGCCGTAAAGAATATCTTGAAGTATCTAAGACATACTAAGGATAAATTCTTGGTGTACGGTGGAAGTGATGTGCTTAAAGTCAGTGGATTCACGGACGCAAGTTTCCAGACAGACACAGATGATTTCCGGTCACAGTCCGGTTATGTCTTTTGTCTGAATGGCGGTGCAGTAAGTTGGAGAAGCTCCAAGCAGGACACCGTTGCTGATTCCACTACGGAAGTTGAATATATCGCCGCCTCGGAAGCAGCGAAGGAAGCTGTTTGGATACGAAAGTTCATTATGGAACTAGGTGTGATACCAGATGCGGCTGAGCCTCTGGCACTGTTTTGTGACAACAATGGTGCTATAGCTCAGGCAAAGGAACCAAGATCACACCAGAAATCCAAGCATGTTCAAAGAAGATATCACTTGATACGTGACATCATTAATAGAAAGGAAGTCAAGATCAGCCGAGTTCCGACAGATGATAATGTCGCTGATCCGTTGACAAAGCCACTCCCAAGGCCTAAGCTCGAGTTCCTGACTGAAGCTGTAGGCATTAAAAACATTGAAATGTAATCTAAATTTGAGTGGGAGTTTTGTGAGCTTTATTTTAGTTATTTGATATGTTCTTGTAAAACATTATTTATGTTTTAATGAAATTATTATTTCAAGATTATTTTAACTGTGATGAAATAATCGTTCCAAAATGATATGAACCATTTTATAGGTCATCGAAGTAAATGATTTGATCTTGAGTCATCGAAGTCATTTAGCTTGATCATGAGATCCTATATTTGATAAATGTTTTATATCATCATGTCCCTAGTCGAAGGTTGTTGAAATTGGAACACCAACAACCGTGTAAGACTGGATTGGTACGTGACTTATGACAAAGTCTCAGTGTGTCATAGATGCTCGGCATCAAAGTCAGTTCATAGGTGTATGTTGGGAACATACGACCGGACAAGACCCGCTAATAAGAACTCTTCAGGATATTTATATCTGTGTCATAAGAGATTCTTACTACGACTATAGAGTATAGTCCTTAGACCTGAGTTCACATGCATGTGACTGCACATGGACTGATGTACTTTGATCATTGTCTAACGCTATCGTTCTGTGATAGCTATAAGGACCTTGTTTGGGTGCATTATGAAATGAGTAGTTTACAGTGATGGAACAAGATGGGATTTGTCCCTCCAATATAAATGGAGTGAATATCTCTAGGCCAATCGGAGATTTGAATACTGGAAAACGCATGGCCATGCTCAAACGGACTTTCCCGAGTCGTTTGTATTGTCAGTATCAAATCAGAGTCCGATGAACAAGATTAGGCTTTATAAGGATGACACTAATCTTGCCTTATGACTAATCGAGATATTGAGACGAAAGGGATTATGAATACAGAGATTCCAGTTCAAGTGGGAGATTGTTGGAATTGTGTCCAGCAATCTCTGTACTGTCTCTATAACGTAAGAGTATGTCAGTGATCAGACATAAGTCATACAATGCTGGGGGTCATGATGGCTTGCTAGAGTCCGCTCATGATCTATAAGTCTTGGACTTATTGCCTTTATTGTATGATCCCATATGGGTCACACGCTTAAGCTAGCAGGAAATAATGTTGGAACGGCTTAGCAGAAGTACGACAAAAGTGCTAGGCATTTGTCGTACTAAGAGAGAAGAATTAATGGGTCTGATTAAATGGAATTTAATCAGATTGGTATTTGGGCCCATAAAGCCCAAAAGGAATTAGACAAGTTTTATGAATAAAACTTGAGTCTGTTTTTCCTTCCAACCCTAACACCCAGCGCCGTTTTTCTCCTCTCCCTGCGCCTCTCTTCCTCGTGGTCTAGCAGCCAGTTTCCTGTGATTGCGTGTGTGAGCCTTTGGAGGATCCATCTCTCGGTGTATCTCCCTGATCATTGACCTGTTCTCAATTCCGCTGCAAACAAACAGGTAAAAGGTGAGATCTAATGTTTCTAAATAAGAACACCTAGATCTGATGCATGTTTAGGTTGATATCAATATGAGAATTGAATCAGGATCAACCGAAACTTCCAACAACCTAAACCCCAATCCCGTTACAATATTCTATAAGTTTGTTTAGGTTTTATCCGTATTTTAATGTCGTCTTAATTCCCGTATATAGATTCGTTAACTATCGTCCTTATACAAATATAGATGCATATACGGTCCTAAACAAACGGGTCTATATGAATGCATCACCCAATCATTACTAACAACCTAGCGGCACACAATCGATTAACCTTTTAAATTCTAAAACCCTAATATGCTTATTCAGTCTTATCCGGTTTATCATTAAACGTCCAATTAATTATTAATTACTAATCAGGTTAATTAACGGGTATGCAATCCTAGCACTACGGTTTCTCGATTCTCGGTCTAAATGAATCTAAAGGTTTGTGAGCCGACTCACAGTGAGATAGGCGCGGAATGACGGTCTGACGCGGTATGAATCCCGAGACCTCCGAACTGAAACCCGAAATTCCCGTACGCACGAACTCGAACCCCGAGGCTTCCCGAACACCCTGACATGAACCGCAAGTAGTCAATGGCCGGAGTCAATGCGTTGACCGGTGTTGACCGGCGTTAACTTTGACCTCCGGTTGACAGTTGACTGTTGACCGTTGACTTTGACTTGAACCGGTTAACTTCCCAAACCAAACCGGTTGAACCACTGAACCATCAGAACCAACTGAACCGGTCTAATTAGAACCGGTTAGGTTAAACCGGTTTTGGTCAAACATTGACCGGTTTGACCTAACTGTTGACCAAGGCTAAACCAGCCTTAAACCAACCCAAATCTTGAATCAAACCATCCCATCACACTCCTTGAAGAACCGGCTGAAGATTGGCGGCGGTTGGGCTTCTCCGGTGACTTCTCCGGCGACTTCTCTGGCGTTGACCGGCGTTGACCGGCCGGTTCACTCCATTTTCCGGTGACTCAGAAGACGATCCACCTATCAAACTGACCGCAAAGAGAAGATCTATCAATCCATGGCTTCAAAACATTCAGATCTGGTGAAAGAAGAGAGAGATTCCCAAAACCCTAATCCGCGGATGCTTTCCAGCCAGATTCCGTCTAGCTCCGGCGATTAAGACGACGGTGTCTGCCTGGAGGTTGTAGAGGAGGGAGAGAGGAAGCTATAGCACTTTGCAGAAGTGGATTTGGGTTTATAATGAAGAAGTTATGGGATTTTTGGTGCAAGAGGATATGAAGAACACTCAAGAACACTTTGAATGTTCTTGAGTTTCTTTGAAGATGCATAGGGAATTTCTGGGTTTTCCAGATGAATCTGGAGAGAGAGGAGAGAGGTAAGGGCGTGGGTTGTGTTTAGAGAGAGGTTTTTATAGCAAAAATGAAGTTTTTCTCCTCACATACTTGCTTAATCCTTGCATGTAACAAGATGCATGAACCAACACCATGCATTGACACATCACTAGGGTATGTGGCGACCCTGGTCAATGACACATTTACCATCTGAGTGTTTTTGTTTCCAAAAACCCTTCCTAAACCATGCTTAACCAACCATTAAACCGCCTTAACCCGTAGCTCCGGTTCTTCTCGATCTTGGTTTTAATATTTTTAAAACCCTCTGGATGTTCCCATAAATCTTCAAATCCCAAAAATCAGATTCTCCATGAAATTAGATGAATTTAGCATTTCGAATCACTCCGTTCGGACTTACGTAGCTCCGGTTATGAATTTTTGAAGTTTCTTCGGGTTTGTCGGTTTCCATTCCCGACAAGCCGTAAAACATGTTTCTGCTCCGATTCTTCCAATCCTGGTCTCCTAAACATTCTTTATGTTGAAACATAAGAATATTTGGCCTGTCTCGGTTTCCGTCTCGAACTTTGGCAAAATTACCATTTTACCCCCGACTTTGGTAAAATGACAATTTTGCCCCCGGTTGACTTTCTGCTGCCCGTTGACCGTATTTTTGATATGGGGTATCACACTCCTTCTCAAAAGTTTCACATGTTCCACTTCTTGATCTTCCTCTTCCTCTTCCTCACTCCACCTTTTTCATGAATTGTAGAATCATCTTGTTAAATGTCTGGTTCTCGTTCATGTTTGTCCCCCTCTTGATCAAGGTGAATATCTTCATCAGCTACTAGAGGTTCCACAGGTGTGTTTGATCCCCTTGATTCCTCCCTTTTCTTGGGTTGACTGATTCCAAAACTTTCCAAAATGATCCTAAAGTTTGAGGCTCGACTTGAAGCTATATTGAGAGAGATCCTTCAAGTCTTCCCAGCTCTTCTCATCATAATTATCACTACTCTCCACCAACTTCACATCTCTAGAAATCAGAACTTTCTTTTTTCTAGTACATAAAACTTGTACCCTTTCTGGGTTGTTGAGTACCCAATGAACTTTGTTATTGTGCTTTTTGCATCAAGGTGGAGTATCACATGAGGATGTTCATGAGGAAGAGGAAGAGCAAGAGCAAGAAGTGGAATATGTGCAACCCTTGAGAAGGAGTACAAGGGTGAGAAAAGATCCATCTAATTGGGTAAAACACAAGAGTCTAGTACAACAACAAAAACTTGGTGTTCTAAGGGAAAGTGAGCAAAAGAGCAAACTGCTTGGATATGTCATTTGTTCTATTATTGATAAAGGAACTTTTCGGAAAAATTCCTAAAAATCTATTAAGGAATAAGTCAACAAAATAATCAATTGTAACCTCCTCGAAGTCGGATTCCTTTATAATCTATTCTCATGCTGCATTATGCAAACCAACAATCCTATTTCTCGCACGCCGTTGTTTTGTTAAAGCATGGAAAAATAAGCATACTGATCACCTACTATATTCTACATATTCTACTTTTGTTGCCAAAATAACTATTCATCCCTATACTTGTCTTTTAAATTTCGTGTAATCTCTAAAAATTCTTCATGTTTGTGATTATCATTTAAAAAAAAAAAAATCAAGCGCCTTTTGTAAATAATTCCTGTTTTGCTTATTATATGGTAGATTATTTTTTCGCGATTTTAAATTTTCATGACGACAATTTTAAATCTTAGAAACAAGATCTTAATTAGTTCTTTTAACTGAATGCCTTCAGCCTTCTGTAATAGTTTTCATTAAGTCTTCGGTAAAGTTTTCTCAAAATCGTGTTTTTGGGAGATTTCTTTATAAAGTTTTTTTCGGGAACAACAACTAATACGATATACAACGTCTAATATAAAGACTCTTTTTATATAAACTTGGGATCATATGGTCCGCACAAGCACGGGGGGTTGTTTTGTATTTTTAACTTTAATATTTTATTTTTTAAATATTATATTTTAAGTTCATACTCTTAATTACGGTATTTGTATATGTTTAAAACTTATTGCATTTGTGATTCATTCGTACTCGAGAAGCTTCCTTAATATAGCATATGTATATATGATTTTGGTTATATGAAATTTTTTGTATTTTTTTAGAAAAATATTTTATGCTTGAGCCGTAATTATAATATCTCTTTTTATTACCACAACTATTAAGTTTATCATACATTATTTTTGTGGTGGTGGTATGTGTTTAGTTGTTTTCTTCAGTGCCACATCTAAACCTTATTTTTTCATAGATCGCCTTTATGGTTTTATATATTCACGTGTATAAATTTTTTTCTTTTAATTCAAAGTTTCATTGTAATTTTATTGGCATTTATGTTATCTAATTATTTATATTTTCATTTTCTTCATATTTTCATCTTCGACTCCGAATATATTGTTTATTTACCATAAAATATCAAATACCTTGCTATACTTAATGAATCTGACAGTTTTTATCTTTCCGGATTTGATATATATATAATTACTGTTGTAGAGATTTTTGTACTTCGAATAATATATGCATATTTGGTAAATCATTAGATTTTATAGGTTTTTGATTTATTAGTTATAATAAAAATAAATGATACTAAATAGAAAGTATATTGACATAAATGAGCTTTTTTGAATTTATTTTAAATATCTATTTATGCTGAGATGGACACCTTAAATATAGAGATAAAATGTGTTATTATATAATAGATACTAAAAAGGCACTTGAATATCTCTTCAGTGTATTAAAATATCTGCCCTCAAATAATATTAATGTAGAAATGTTTTATTATATATGTAAAACAAGATCTTCACAATTGTTAAGTCTAATCAACAAATGACATCTCGGCCACATAATTTTCTGTCAAAACCCAAGAGATCTTCGCAAAAAATGAACAATAATTTATGTATCTTTTTAATGAATTTTAAATTATTCAAATAAAAAACCATTTTTACAATCAGATGCGACTTGAAATTTAACTTTACAAACCGAAATCAACATAAATTTCCATCCTAGTTTTGGTTGATTTTAGTGGCGAACCACTGTTGGAGACCTTTTCCATAAGCAGTTAATCCTTTGTTTCACATTGACGATAGCCTGTTGCGGACGTTCTTATTGATGTTCCGTGAAAGTACATAATACTTAAGGTCAGACCAAAGGTCTTTCCTTTCTTCTGCTGTATTGTGAGCATAGATGAAACTACACAGAAATTCATCTTCCTCACCACTAAGAAGCACATAGCAGGTGATTATCTGGCTGCTTTTGAAGAATGGTGATCACCAAAATTCTCCCTAACTCATTGTGCTCATAATTTGTCATAGTAGACAAGTCTTGAAAAATAGTGTTTTGAATTCTTGATGATTTGTTTTCCTCCTCTCTCGTCTCCAGCAAACCACCAAACTGCAAAAAGCTTCTTTGTAACATGAACAATATCTGAGTGTTTAGATTTTTTATTAAGTCCTCTCACATTCCATACGAAACCTGACATTAATGTCTCTTTTCCAGCAACTTAAATTCCCCCTCTTCGATATGATCATCTTCCTCCTCACTTTCTAACTCAGTCTCATTATGACTGTTTAGAGCATCATCCTTCATCACAGAGTTTGCACCAGTGTCGGTTGAGTTCTCATTTTCCATACTGAGGATCTCAAAACGTGATGGCAAAATGAGTAAGTGTTGATCTCGTTTTTTTCTCAGATGATCTGCTTGTTTTTGCCGGAGAGACCCAATCATCTTTTTCCTCCCTACACATCTGATATGATTCCTAACGGCACTTGTGTGTTTCAATATTATTGTCTTCGATCAAAACATTATGTTCAGGAACCAAATACTGCAGAGTTGTCGAAGCCTGTAAATTGCCTTCATCCAATAGCTGAACCATTATATCTGCATCTTCTTTTCCAACTTGTTTTGTTGATTGATCCCCTGTTTTTTCAACATCTTTAGTCGTACTTTTCTATGGTTTACTCTCCATTTCTTATATTGTGACAACTTCTGAAGAGTTCCTTTGCAAAATTCTTATGGTACTAGATTTGTTCAGACACGCTTCAGATTCATGACCCCATTTTCCACACTTACCACAACGTGGGGGAAGCCATGGATAGGTGTAGTCCACTATGACTTCCATATCTTTTTCAGCTTGAAAGTGTAAGATTTCAGAAGTTCCTTTGATAAATAAGCTTGCACAAACACATTTGCCTCTTCGAAGTTCTTACAGAGCTCGGTAACCGGATGGAGTCTTCGTGGAATTTCGACAGGGCTAGCCATCAATCCCAGACCCTTCCTCGAGAACATCCTGTGGGGAACATTCTTCATCCCTATCCACATGTGGATCATTTTTATTTCCGGTTGAGTCTAAGATTGGAGACCATTTCGAAATCACCATGGGGATATCAGCTATATTCCACATCCTCCTTCTTAACACCTAGATCAAATAGTTTCATCTCGGATTCGAAATCTAACCGTACATGAATTTATCGCATAAACATATATTTTTAGATCTTTGTTTTCTAGTATCCAGATCTTGTTGACTATGACATGGATTTTGCCTATATGTCGAGCTGAGGAGAGGAAATGACCCACAAGGAAGTCTTCCCACAGTGGTTTGTCCATTTGTACATCCTTTGGAACCATCACCTTCATTTCTCCATCTTCTTCCATGAAGTTCAGATCGTGTTTTGTTAGGATTTGGGAGGGATTGTTTTTGGCGATGTTAGCCCATGACATCTTGGCTGAAGCTACTTTTGAGTCTGTGGTTGTAGGTTTTATTTTTCGGGGAAACAATTATTTGATATGTTGCTGATACGGCATATGTAATTTTGGTGAGCTTGGAGCAGAGTTGCTCTGGTTTTTCTTCTGCAGATTTTTAAGTTGGTTTGATGCTTGATTTGATGGATAAGAATCGATTTGTTGATTTTTCTGATCATACCCGGCGTTTTCCAACATTGGTTCTTGGTGGAGTGGTAGATCAAGAGTCCCCATTGGCCTTGTGGGTGTCACTTTCCGCCTAAAGGAGGGAAAAAGTATGCTTAGCACTACTTTTCTCTCAACACTTTTCTCTCACTACTTTTCTCTCGATTTTGGTCCATAACAGAAGCTTATAGGCATTAAATGCTAAATAAAACTTACCAAATGTTTTTAAACGATCCTTTTGATCGGATTTTTTTCTTTTGCTTTTGTATCTTATTTTTTGTTTACTCTTTTTGTTTTGTTTGTCTTCATCTTTCGATCGTATTCATAGATCGTGTTTCCAATTTGGATAATAAAGTTTAAACTTAGTTTCTCTAAATTCAACCATCGACCTATCATATTTCATTCTTTTCTTTTGGGAGTGTTATTGAATTGAGAAATTTAATGGAATTCAATCTATTTTAAATTCATAGTAAAATTTAGTGTTATTCAATTGTGTATTTGTGAGTATTTGAAAAAGTGAATTAAAATCCACTCTTATTGGATTGAAAATTTGTTGGATGGAATTGAAATACCTTAAAAATACTTGTTATTCAATATCTTTTTCACCTTGTTAGATTTCAATCTAGGTTGGATTTTAACGTACTTTATATTACAAAAAGTAAAACAATTCCTATCGTTCTCATCAGTATTTCGAACGACTTCCCGTTAGAAAGAGAGAAAAGTCATCTTCACTATTCATAATCGCCAACGGAGTTTGTTTCGGCGAATTTTTATTTTTGTTATGTAAGATGGAGAAGAGAAGGCAAAACATGTGACGACAGTTTCGTCGAGAGTGACTCGGAGCATGGATGATGCAGGTTCGTCGTATTGATCATGATAAGTAAGCATTGTGCACTATCAGTGTGTACATCAGTCGTATAGTCAGCAATACATGGAAACTATATCAAAGAATGGGAACTGTATCAGGAGAACATAGTCAACTACATCTGCAAACTATGTAGTCAGCTATATCATCAATCTATATAAGATGGACAAAATAGAGTCACGTGTGAAGTTAAGGAAGGAGCTGTCCCTTTCCCTCATGACCGTTGGTGTCAAGGCTGGCTAGCTTCTCTTGTCTTTATTCAATTTATTCTTTGTTTATTCCTGGTGTAGCCCTAGTCAACTCACTATATATAACTTGTAGTGTGTAAACAAGAAGTTAAGCTTAATGGATTATTTTCCCAGCCGCCGAGTCTCTTTCTCTATTCTCCTCTTCTTACTCTCACTTCATACAATCTGAGTCTCTAAAATCTAATATGGTATCAGAGCAATAGTGTAGTTGTTCTTTTATTCTCTTCATTCTCTCTCCATTATACTATTCTCACGGTTCAGATTCTGCATTTTCTCTCTGTTAGAATTTCAGAGGCATCCATGAGGAAGCTCTGATCATCTAGTTTGGTTCATGAGACATTCATAAGAAGCTATGAACCATAACTCATAACAAGAGCATAAACAAATTAAAGAAGAGGAATGAAACCGGTTCTGCTCCACAAAGACAACTAGTTTCCACTACAAGAAATTTGATTATTGATAGCACAACTAGATAGCGTTTTTGATGTTTATGCTATGTTTGATTGAACTGTGAATTAAAGATAGTGTTTCATTATTTGTAAACGCTATCAATGCTTTAGGTAAAATAAAAAAAAGTCACGCGGCTAATTTTTAGTGTTTGACACTTGAATATCAGAATAAACCGCTATTAATATGTTTGGCGGGGCGAAAATTTTTAGTTCAGGCTTGTGTTAGAAAAAAATAGAAAAAGCTTTAAGAGTTAAGTAAGACTTTTATTTTTCCTACTCCCTCTTATTCTTCAGTTTCACATTAAAAAAAAATCCCCATATCCTATCTCCATCTCCATCTCTCCGATATCATCGTCTCCCTTTCTCTCTGAAACTCTAGGGTTTCTTGTATTCGATCTCTTCGTATTTCCTCGCTGTCTTTCCCATTCCATTTCTTCTTGGTCATTTCGTATTTACTCGATTGGTGAAGAACAAAGAGATGCACTCGTTCGATACTCGCATGAAATTAGGGTTCTTAGATGTTTATAATTGATTCTGATCGATTATTAGTCCTCGTTGCAGGAAGATATCGGCGTGTGTGTCTGCTTCAGTTCAAGGTATGTTAAATAGTTAGGGATTTTGATTTTTTCCCCAATTTTGCATAGATTTATGTCTTCAAGCTTGATTTGAATCATTAGTTCGCATTACAGCATGTAGCTTCTTTGTTTCTGAGCATCGAATTCTGATTTTTTTGTTTCCTCCTCCATGAATTTGTTGTCGAGTTGCTCCATTACTTGATATGCTGCTTCGTAAGTTGATAGATTGTTGTGTGGGGTTAAGCTTTCGCGAGACTGAACTAGTGATTTCATTCAAATGGGCTAAATAGATTTCTATTTAGTTGAGTTGCAGAACTGAAGGTAAAGTGTATTTGCTCCTTTACTTCTCTCTAAAAATGAATTTAATGCGTGGAATTGATCTGAAAAGATCGCCGAGAAGATGAATGGTGCTTCAGGTGCTGAACAGAAGGTAAAGTGTCTTTGTTCCTTTGCTTCTCTCTCTCTACAGGTTGTCTATCTCTCTCTTATGCTTTTGATTGTTACGGTTAGGCTGTGTGCACTGAGGTGGGCATATTTGCTCCACGGGAGAGGAGAGTAGACGTGACACATGAAGACTTTGAGATGGAAGGTTACAGAGACTCGAGAGCCTCTTGAAGGGCTTGAGGATGCTTTGAGGAGGTCTTACATTCTGGTCAATAGCTGTCGTGTCTGGAGCTATCTATATTTGTTGGCTATGGGATGGAACATTGTTTACCAATTCAGGAAAGCTCAGGATGAGATTGATCGCTTTCTCAAGATCATACCACTCATCACTTTGGTGGATAACGCTCGAGTTAGGGTAAGTTTACCATCTTCTTTTTTCAAGGTTGCTATTGAAAAAGTGAATAACTTGAATCCTGAGGTACAACAATGCTTCTGAATATCCATTTTTTCTCTTCCTGTGTGAGCATTTGAGATATGAACTACTGAGTTACCATTTGAGAGATGAATGTCTCTTGCAAAACTTCTCCTAGATATTAAGAAACAAAGTCTGATCCTTTTTTCAACCCATGCTTGCAGATACTAACACAAATCCGGAGCTGTTTTCTCATCTCCAACAGCAAAGGTTGATCTTTTTTTTTTTTTTACAATTTCCAGTGAATTTTAGCTAAGATTTGTTTATTCTTTGGTAATCACAGTCAGCTTTGTTCAATTTCCATTCATTTCTGACAGTGGTGCTGCTTGTGATATGCACTTGTATATCCTCCAACAGCTACTGTGATTCATTTTCAACGGCTGAACATTTTGTTGGTTAAGTTGTGCTCTTGTCATGACTTGTAACAGGTGAGCGTTTGAGCCCATGGGTCTCGGTGGGATGCTTCATAATGGGTGTCTCCATTACAAACACCTACCAAGGACTAATAGTATTCATTTCTTTCTCTTGTGCAGCTCATAGTTGGAGCAGGGATGGGTCCTAATTTCGCTTTGAAGTAATACCGTTATACATACAGACCCAACAAGATCAATATACTCCAACAAGCTGAACGTCTTGGGGTGTCCAATACTGACTCTAGGTAACATCAAAACACAACCGTATAAAGATCTTGCTACTATCCACGAACGAGCAGGGCGTATTGAAGGGTGTTGTTGAGGATTGTGTAGGCTAGTAGAACTTGGTAGAAATTTTTTATGTGGTTTTGCTTCTTATGTTGTTTAGTTTTTCTTGTATTATAGAATTATTTTTGTAATTTATGAAAGCTTTGTAAAATGTTTACATTAATAAATTTGTCTTCAGTTAAATTTAAAATTTATTTAATTTCATATATTCATATAATAATTTTATTTAATTTAGTACAAAATTTTATATATAAAATAAATAATAACAAAATAAAATGCTATTATAGAAATACATAATAACGAAAAATAAACGCTATTAAATAATTTATAATTGTACTAAAATAAGCGCTATTGTAAATACCTTTATTATAGCATCACGAAAAACCGCTATGTAAAGGCTCCAATCTATTATAACGGCCGCAGATAGAGCGTTTAACAAACCGCTATGATATCAATATATAGCGTTTTTTGGGCGCTATATATACTCAAATTTCTTGTAGTGTTCTACTTAAGAAAGCCATTAATCTAGTTGTATAAAGGAGTCCTTAGCTATATGAAAACACTTCCAAGAGCTTAACATCTCACCAAGAGAGTCTACTCATAAACATGGAAGAGAATCAGTAATTAACTATGAGAACATCCCAGAGAAGAAGTAAGAACTAACTATGAGCGATTCTCTCATCATACTTGGCCTAACTATGGAAGAGTTATCCAAGCATGATAAGAGGCTGCCTTAAGCAGCCATAACCGTGGCTCTTTAGGGTCTACATTGTATATGAACAAAGAGCAGAATCGGTTACAAGAAGAAGAGAGAAAGAGATAAGAGTTTGTTTGTAACAAATGAGTTCGAATTGTATTGTGACTTAGCAAAGCTTACAATGGTCGTGTGCCTTTGTTATATAGGCATACAATTAGGTTAAACAATCATAAACAAAGATATTAAATCACAGCCATTGATTCTAATGGAGAAAAACCCGAATTCAGATGGATGGTTGGATCTTCTTCACTCCTTTTTGGTTCTTGTGTGTTCAGACCTTGAAAGTGACTTGTCCTCACTCTTAATTCACGTGTTGCAGGTCTGGAGAGAGAGAGAGAGAGAACACTCCCAAATGGTGAAAGTGACTGGTCTTCGCTTCTGTTCGGACTTTAACTCCCCATGTGACTCCTTCTTGATCACACACTTGCACATTCCGAACTTGCTCAATGTAGGACTTGATTATGCCCCTCTTTTGCACATTGATTCCAACATCTTCTCATGATCTTTGGCCCTGATTTTGCACAGACCATATTGGTGCCCCAACTTTGCACATTGACATATCTTGATAGTTGCCTATGTTGCTCACTTAAACATTGCTTTGCTTGCTTGTGATCAACACCAAGGATTCTTCATGGAGTGAGCCTCGGCTTTGTCTGATTGACTTCAGCCTCTCCTCCTCCATTTCATCATCCTATCTAATACTCCCCCGCAATCTTGGTCATCAGGACTCCAAAAGGACCAAAGGGAGAAGAGGACCAAAGGCCAATCTTGGAGTTGTGGAACTACCTCATTAAAAACCTCCTTAAGGAAAACCTCGTTGGGATAAAACCTTAAGGAGGACAAAAAGAGTATTGCCCACATACTCAAGATGTAACTTGACCTTGGTATGAACATCTAGAACCATGGCTACTCCTTTCCATAACTCTTTATTCCTTAGCATTCCTTGACTTGAGTTATCTTGATATGAACTTCTTGATCTTGTTGTGTCTTTTGAAACTTGGAATCCATAAGGCGCCGGCCTTTAACCCCAACACTTCCATCATCCTTCTGTTCTTGGAAGAACTTCAAGCCGGTCTCATCTTCCTTTTGGATAGACTTCAAGGCGTTTGGATGCTCCTTATGGATCCTTCACTTCCTAATGCTCCTTATGAATGTCCTTGCCTTTCTCCTCTCCTTACAAACCTTCAACACAAAAGGTTTAAATGAAAATTGTTTGTGTATTATGAAATGGCATTTAGGATCATTAGCGTTAAGAGAAACCTTTAAGTTTGAAACGTTTTAGAGAATAGATTGTAAAACGTTTTATCTTTGAGACACATGATCACAACAAGATACAAATGAAAAACACAAGTCTGAAAACGTTTTGAGAATAAGGTTTAAAACGTTTTTGACTTTGAAATGAAACATGATCATAATCAAAAGAATCACAAGAGTTTGAACATCTATAGATTTCAAACCCTTTTGAGAATAGATTGAAAAACGTTTTGAGAATTGATTGAAAACGTTTTCAACACTACAAACACAATCAAGTCTTCACAACTTATGCAATCTGTTTTTGCACAACCAATCTTCAAACACAAGATCACAAAACGAGTTGGGCTGATTCATCGTGTCACCAGCTTGCATATCCACTAGATCTTCCACCATAGCCATCTCTTTGGGTCTGCTATCTTCATGTATGCCTCTTTGGTCATCCATCTTCAAGACAGTCTGGATTAAACTAGGTTAGGCTTGTCTTGTGGTCTTACTCCACTAGTTGAACCACGGTTCTAACACCAAATCAAACTATATTGCCTTCCCCTCTTGAGAAACAACAAATGAGGATTTCAACTAATCCACAACTACATGAGGATTTCAGCTCATCCACAACTACATGAGGATTTCAGCTAATCCACAATGTTGGATTATGGTGTTTATTCAAGGTTTAATTCTCAATTACAACCTAACAAAAATCCTTAAACAGATCTAGGTTCTTGCAAAACGAATCATAAAACAAACCTGTAACATTACCTATGGATTGCACAGCGGATTGATGGTAATGACAAGATCAGCTAGAACAGATTAATCACCTATTCCTCCTTGAGTATCCACACTCTTACAAGCAAGGGACGGCTGCTAGACCAAAGATATGGATGATCAGAGAGAGAGATTAGGGAGAGAGAGGCTCGCGGCCACACCGAGAAAATCGCAGGGAAGGCGTCTTCCTTAGGGTTTCTTATTCCTTTTATCTCTCATTAATGGGCCCAAGTCATTAGACTAATGGCTCATTAATCTTTTGGGCCCAAGACACAAATCAGACAAAAGCCTGTATTTTGTCTGGCCCAATTCTCTGATCTAATACAGTAAATGCCATTGCATCTTACCGTATTAATTCCATTTTAACTTTCCCGTTAGCTATGGTGTGTGACCCTTAGGGATCATACAATACTGGTAATAAGTCCTAAACTTATAGATCATGAGCGGACTCTAGCAAGCCATCATGATCATCCAGTATTTATGACTTATGTCTGATCTCGACACTTATCATACTTTCTAGAGATAGTACGGTAGATTTCAGGACATTCCCAACAATCTCCCACTTGTACTGGAATCCTACACAGGACATTCCCAACAATCTTCCGATTGTACTGGAATCCTACATTCCCTAGTCCTTTTGTCTTAATATCTCGATCTGGCATAAGGCAAGATGCGTGTCATCCTTATATAGCCAGACCATGTTTATCGGACCAGATTTGATACTGACAATTCAAATGACTTGGGCAAGTCCGTTTGGGAATGGCCATTCTCTTACCAGCTATCAAATCTCCGATTGGCCTAGAGATATTACCTCCGTTAAACGGCAGGGACAAATCCCATCTTGTTCCATCACTATGAACTACACAATTCATAATACACCCAACCAAGGTCCGTATAGCTCCCAGTTACGAAACATCGTTAGACAATGATCAAAGCGTATTACTCCATGTGCAGCCACATGCATGCGAACTCAGGTCTAAGGACTATACTCTATAGTCGTATATGAGAACTTCTTATGACACAGATATTAATATCTTGCAGAGTTCTCATCTTGCGGGCCATGTCCGGTCATATGCTCCCCTACATATACCTATGTGTCGACTTTGATGCCGCGCATCTATGACCCCTCGAAACTTGGTCATAAGTCTCAACACAATCTAGTCTCAACAGGTTGTTGGTGTTCCAATTTCAACAACCTTCGACTATGGACACTATGATTTATGTCACTTCGTTAAATATGGGGTTTCAGGATCAAGTCTACTCATGTACTTCGATGGCCCATATATAGTGACATGAATCACTTTGGAACGATTATTTATATCACAGTTAAAATAATCCAGAAATCATTAGATTTCATAAACATAAAATATTATGTTTACATGAACCTTTCAAAACAACTAAGTAAAGCCCTTTACAAACTCCCACTGAAATTAAGACTACATCTTAATTTCACTCATCCTACAGCTACAGTCCGCGACTCGTGCTTAGGCATAAGGAGTGGCTTCGTTAATAGATTAGCAACGTTTTCATTCGATGAAACTTGCTTATCTACTTAACACCTCTGTCATTTATCTCACGGAATAGGTTATACCTACCCTCAAGGTGTTTGGACCTCTGATGTGCAGCTAGGCTCATCTATGCTGTGAATCACATCAAGTTCAGTGATGAACTCTTCTATCCAAACATCCTCTTTCGCCGCTTCTCAAGCTGCGAAATGTTCATCTTAAGTCATGGAGTCAGCAACAGTGCCTTGCACCGCCAGTTAGACACAAGATATAGCCGGACTGTGACCAGGAATTATCTTTGTCTATTGGAAACTTGCCTTTCAGACTCTATCGACTTGTAGCACCTCACTTTCTCCGTAAATCAAGAACTTATCCTAAGTATTCCTCAAATACTTTAGGATATTCTTTACGGCAATCCAGTGATTCTTTGCTGGATTTGACTGGTCTTTACTTGTCTTGCTTAGCATTAAAGCAACATCAAAACAAGTACGTGTCATGGCACACATGATAGATCCAATTGCCGTCGCATATGGAATCCTATCCATGCATTCAAGCTCAGCAGATATCGTAGGACACTGCTTCTTGCTTAACGTATTGCCATGTGACATTGGCATAAAACCCTTCTTGGAGTGCTGAAAACGTGTAGGACTTTGTCAATTTAAGAATCCTGACTTTGTCCTACCAGCTCTTTTGGATCTCTGTCTTTAGATCCAAAATCCAAGAACATACGTGGTTTTACCCGTGTCAATCACAAAACCAACTCCCAAGCCAGTCCATTACTGACTACAGCATTGGGACGTTATTTCCGAGAATCAGTATGTCATCGACATACACTATGAGAAATGCAACATTGCTCCCACTTATCTTTTAGTAAACGCACAGTTCCACTTCGTTCCTGTTCAAGTCAAAACTTTGACTTCTTCAACAGAACGAAGATTCCAACTCCGATGTGTTCGCTTCCATCCATGAATAGATCAATGAAGCTAACTTACACATAGTGTAATTTTTTGGAGTCCGGGCTCACTTTCGCTTTTGTGAATTTCGCAGGTTCGTCACTTTCAATGATCATCAGATCATGGCAACTTTTAATGATCATCAGGTTCAACTAATGACGAGAAATCACTCTCGGATTAGTGACCGATTCATTCAGATCTGCGAACTTCAGGCTCTACAGGTAGCCTCCTGTATTTCTCGAATTTCTTCGAGTTACGCTTTTACTCCCACTGTTCTTCTTGGAAAGTAACTTCCCCTCTTAGAAAACAGAATGGACGTAAAAAGTAACAAGCCTTGGTTTCCCTAGGACAACCAGCGAAGTAGCACAACTACAAATACTCAGTAAAGACGAATTTGGATCGATTCCAATCCACATTTACGTGGTGTCTTTCAACTGATATTGGTGGAACTATTTCAGCGTAAACTTAGATATTTCTAGAGCGTTATTCTTAAAGAATATCATGGAAGATTCGTGTGACTCATCTTTAATCATTTCTAATAAGACCTGATTCTTTCTCACAGAAATACCTTAAGGTTTTTCAGGAGAATTGAGCTGTGAAACGACTTCACACTCATTCAGATGATCACACCATTAATGACTCAAGTATTCTCACTCGTGATCTAATCCAGAGTCTTAATACTTCCGTCACTCAGATTCTATACCTCATTCTGGAACTCTTTCGACCATGTCAAAGAATTCTGACTTGTGTCTCATCAAATGAACACAGTCTTACTCACTGAAGTAATCAGTAGAGACAATGAAGTACAGGAAATTTTCTCTGGCATTACTTCTCATCGGACCACATACATGAGTATGTTCAATCTCCAATAAGCCTTTGGGCCGTTCTCTAGCTCGGCTAAGATGGGCCCTTTGTCTTTTGGTCCAGTAAGCAGAATTCAAGTCTCATAAGATATCCATTCAAATGAGCCCAAAAGTCCATAACTATGGGGTTTCTGAATCCGACTTACTCTTTGACCAAAACATTTATGCCAAGAAAAATCAGGTTTAATTCATCAGATTTAAACCAATTCGGTATTTATGTTACATTTAGGCACTCTTTGGTTTAATATATAAAACCCATTCCTTTAATAGGGTGCTACAATTAACATTTCATTAAGATCAAAAGAACAAAACTTGTCTTTATCAAAATGAAAAACATTCAAATTCTTTACAAGAAAATGAAAAACAACTCTGCTTAAAGCAGGTACATTGTAGCAATTATTAATACAAAACCAAGCCTCAAAGGCATCTACAAGTGAAAACCCTACAGCTGAGGCAGCATCCCAAGCTCCTTCCAGACACGCAGTTCCACTTGCCCTTCCTTCAACGTTCTACTGTTGTTCAGGCTCTGCATATTATAACAAATATCAGTACCACAACCAGTATCCAATACTTATAAGGTATAACTTGAAGTAATAACATGAATACCTGAGGAAGTAGTCTCATACATCAACTTCAACTCCTCATAATCTTCCATGAATTTAATGCAATCTCTTTTCCAATGCCCAGTCTCTTTACAGTAGCAGCACTTACCAACGTAAGAGGTATCTGACTCGGGCTCAGAAGACACACGCTTGCCATGATTCAAAATCTGGACAACTTTGTCTTCACCCTTGTCAGCATTAGGTTTAGTAAACCTACCCTTCTCATTCATGAGATTGTACAGGGTACTCTTTACGTTTGGCTCAACTGTCTTGAGCATATCATGCAGTTCAGTCAACGTCTTCGTTAAGCCTTTCTTGATATAGTTCCTTACGAACTTATCATAGCTTGACGGCAGTGACTGCAGAATGATCTCAGTTGCCAATTCCTGGCTAACTGGATAATCCAGTTTCCTCAGGTTATCAATGTAACCCATCATTTTACTGACATGAGGACTTACTGGATGATCATTTGGTAGCTTGCAGCTAGTGAGAGATTTAACCAACTGGTATCTCTCCACTCTTACCTGCTCCTGAAATTTCAATTTCAGGCTGCTGATCATCTCTATTGGCGACTCCATGTTCTCATATTGCTTCTGCAAGTCTTAGTCCATGGTAGCCAATATCAGACCACGCACATCTACCGCATCATTATAATGCTTATTCCAAGAATTATATACTGCATGAGAGGCATTGGACCCGATCCTCTCGGGGAGAGATCTCTCAAGGACATAGTCCTTTCTCTCCTGCCTGAGGACTAGCCTCAGGTTCCGCGACCAAGTCAAGAAATTTGATCCGTTCAGTTTGTCCATCTCAAGGACATACCGGATCGAGAAAGTGTTTTGATTGTTTGTGCTTGTCATAGCTGAAATTTAGAGATAAATAGAGTTTTAGTTATTAAGTTCATAAAAGAGTAATCTTAACAACTTATAAGAAGACTCGCATTGTATTCAAAATTTCTTTGTTCAACCTCATAAGAATGCAATGATTCCGAGACCCATGTTCAGCTAAATCCAAAGTGGGCCACTGGCCGTCACCCGGAATTAGCTTTACTTGGTAAGCATACACACAACTAGTTATATCTCATATAACTCTCGGTTGTGAATTGGACCCGAGGCCCAAATTCACCAGATGTCTCAAGGCCCGGGACTCCCGATGGCCCAGTCAAGGAAACCAATCTCTTACAGTCAAATAATCACTAAAGTCTGGGACTCCCAATGAAATTAGTGACTATATACTACTTTACTTACGCGAAAACAGATACCTCACACTGTAAGCCATATCTGTAATCAAATAAGCGTTAAGTAGCTGACAAGATTGGAAAGACATCCAAGCTTGATATTGTTTTTGAGGATTTTAAGTTTTATTTCCAAAAATAGAAGATTACTATTTTGGGAAACTTTCTTATTTTAGAAACTTTCTAAATTTAGTAACTTACTAAAAATAGAAATTTCTAATTTAAATATTTCATTAAATATTTTGGGTTGGGTCACAAATTATAGGCCCAATTCTTTGGCCCAAGACCACAGAATTCCAATTGGCCCAATAATTTGACATAACCGAGTCGGTTTATTAATTCTGGTCCAAGACCAAATTAACTATCAAAACCATCGGTTATTTACTAAACCAGACCAGCTCTAAATTATTTGGTCCAACCAAATCAAACTTAGACCAGCCTTCGGTTTAGGTTAAAATTCAATTTTTTGAATTTCAATCCGGTTTAACCAGAAATTAAATAATTTTCAGCAAACCGCGATTTTGGGTTAACGGCTTAAACCATACATTAATTAAATAATTAACCAAATCATACAATCATGTGATCATAATCAATTAATAAATCATACGATCATGTGATTAACAACAAACACATCGTATCATAACAAACACAATTTTGTCCTTTTCAAATTCATAAACGATTCTTAACAAAATCTTCAATAAGTTAAAATCGTTTTTTTCCAAAACAAAATTGTTCTCGATTAGCTCAAACGATTTCCACATGATCATGACTCTCTTTCATATAGGACAAAAACGATTGAAAATTAATAATCAATGAACATTAATAATCAATGCTTTTTCAATTCGTTTATGAACAACAAACGATTCTCATATGATATCAATGCGATTCATTATCAAGCGATTCAAAGTCAACAAATCGTTTCTGTCCAAACAATATGAATACGATCGTGACCTAACGATTAAATATCAATTCGATTCAAAGATCCAAATTACAAGAAACTAATGACCAAAGCTCTGATACCACTGTAGGATTATGGTGTTTATTCAAGGTTTAATTCTCAATTACAACCTAACAAAAATCCTTAAACAGATCTAGGTTCTTGCAAAACGAATCATAAAACAAACCTGTAACATTACCTATGGATTGCACAGCGGATTGATGGTAATGACAAGATCAGCTAGAACAGATTAATCACCTATTCCTCCTTGAGTATCCACACTCTTACAAGCAAGGGACGGCTGCTAGACCAAAGATATGGATGATCAGAGAGAGAGATTAGGGAGAGAGAGGCTCGCGGCCACACCGAGAAAATCGCACGGAAGGCGTCTTCCTTAGGGTTTCTTATTCCTTTTATCTCTCATTAATGGGCCCAAGTCATTAGACAAATGGCTCATTAATCTTTTGGGCCCAAGACACAAATCAGACAAAAGCCTGTATTTTGTCTGGCCCAATTCTCTGATCTAATACAGTAAATGCCATTGCATCTTACCGTATTAATTCCATTTTAACTTTCCCGTTAGCTATGGTGTGTGACCCTTAGGGATCATACAATACTGGTAATAAGTCCTAAACTTATAGATCATGAGCGGACTCTAGCAAGCCATCATGATCACCCAGTATTTATGACTTATGTCTGATCTCGACACTTATCATACTTTCTAGAGATAGTACGGTAGATTTCAGGACATTCCCAACACACAACTCCATGAGGATTTAGGCTAATCCACAACCACACATGAGCTTACTGGTTTTGTTGGAGACTTCTTCAGCTCCTCAACCACACAGCCTTTCAACATCAGGATGAACCGCCACTTAGAGTCTGTACCAGCTCCTTTGTGACTGATCCTCACTGCCCAAAACACTCGCCGTTCCTCCTGAGAACACCTAAACACAAAACAAAACTCAAGCAACACAAGTTTGATCATGACTAATGAGCTTGAATTAAGTTCCTATGCAAGAATAAGACAGTTCTTTAGGAGTGAACTTTAGAGTAATATATAAGTATTGAGATGAAGACCTAATGAATTCATCAATTTGGGCGCATAAACAACCTTGTACCAATCCGGGTCACATGTTTTCTTTGAGCATGGAATGGGACAACATAACCGTTAGAGATGACGCCAAAAGAGATCAGGTTCAGAGCAGTCTGTAGATGGATCAGTTATCAAGAGAGGATCAGTTGGACCACAAGGACAGGTCACTTTCACCAAGGAACAAGGCGAAGACCTGTCCCTTTCTATGGACCCGGAAACCCTACTCTCTCTCCTAACTAGTTCTTGTCTTCTATCTACTCTCTCTCCTAACCTAGTTGTAACTCCCATTCTCTCTTTGTTAATCTCTTATGCAACTCTCTTTAATAACATATTCTTATATGGTATCAGGGCTTAAAAGCTCCTATACCTAATCACTACTTCCTCAAATCTCCTTTATTTAAGTTCTTGTTCTGTTTTTGAAATCTATTACTCTTGTTCTTGAGCGGTTCTGTCTCAAAGTTCTTCAAACCTTCTTAAACTCTTTCTCTCTTGATATTCCCTCCTCTCTCAGTCATGGAGAACTCAAGAGTTTTGATACCATTTATCCTGAAAGGGGCTAACTATTTGGTGTGGGCTAGGATGGCCAAATCAGCCCTTGGTGGCTGTGGGTTATGGAAGCATGTCATGAGTAATACTGCTCCAAACCAGATGACTGAAGCTCAAGTTCCAGCTGGTGGGGAAGTTGTTCCTATCAATGAAGAGATGTGAGTTTAAGGAAACAAGGACAGGTCTGCGCTTGTTTCTTGGTGAAAGTGACATGTCCTACTGGCTACTTCTGATCCCTCAGACCCTTCTCATACTCCTGATTTCTCATAAATGCTTCTGATCCTTTATTCTTGAGCCCATACTTGCCAACGGTTGTGTTGACCAAACATATTCTGAGTGTTAACTTTGTGCCCTGGTTTTGCACATTGATGAATCTCTTAGGTCTTCATCTCAATAATGTAGACCTCATCCTCTACCTCACTTTGAAGGAATGCATTCTTGAAATCAATCTTCCAAAGATCCCATTCAAGGATAGTTGCTAAATAGAACGATTCTTACCATGTGAAGCTTGGCGACTGGTGCAAAGGCATCCAAGTAATCCTTTCCATAAACCTGGGCCTGAGTGAATCCTCTTGCTACCAGCCTTTCCTTGTTTCTCTCAATCTCCCCATCACTCATGTACTTGATGGTAAACACCCACTTGGAACTCACAGCCTTCTTCCCTTTTGGAAGATCTGCCTCATACCAAGTATGGTTGTGTTCCATGGCTTTGATCTCTTCACCAACTGCCTTAATCCACACCTTGTTATATTTGGCCTCTTCATCAGTGTTTGGACCAATTTTCCAACAAAATTTGGTGTTCTAAGGCTAAGTGAGCAAGAGAGCAAACTGCTTGGATAGGATGAGTTATTGCTTTGTTATTGTAGTAAAATCTTGTGTTTTCCAAATTAGATGGAACTTTCCCCTCCCTTGTACTCCTTCTCAAAAGTTTCACATGTTCCACTTCTTGATCTTCCTCTTCCTCTTCCTCACTCCACCTTTTTCATGAATTGCAGAATCATCTTGTTAAATGTCTGGTTCTCGTTCATGTTTGTCCCCCTCTTGATCAAGGTGAATATCTTCATCAGCTACTAGAGGTTCCACATGTGTGTTTGATCCCCTTGATTCCTCCCTTTTCTTAGGTTGACTGATTCCAAAACTTTCCAAAATGATCCTAAAGTTTGAGGCTCGACCTGAAGCTATATTGAGAGAGATCCTTCAAGTATTCCCAGCTCTTCTCAACATAATTATCCCTACTCTCCACCAACTTCACATCTCTAGAAATCAGAACTTTCTTTTTTCTGGTACATAAAACTTGTACCCTTTCTGGGTTGAGGAGTACCCAATGAACTTTGTTATTGTGCTCTTTGCATCAAGGTGGAGTATCACATGAGGATGTTCATGAGGAAGAGGAAGAGCAAGAGCAAGAAGTGGAATATGTGCAACCCTTGAGAAGGAGTACAAGGGTGAGAAAAGATCCGTCTAATTGGGTAAAACACAAGAGTCTAGTACAACAACAAAAACTTGGTGTTCTAAGGGAAAGTGAGCAAAAGAGCAAACTGCTTGGATATGTCATTTGTTCTATTATCGATAAAGGAACTTTTCGGAAAAATTCCTAAAAATCTATTAAGGACCTAAAAGTAAATAAGTCCACAAAATAATCAATTGTAACCTCCTTGAAGTCGGATTCCTTTATAATCTATTCTCATGCTGCATTATGCAAACCAACAATCCTATTTCTCGCACGCCGTTGTTTTGTTAAAGCATGGAAAAATAAGCATACTGATCACCTACTATATTCTACATATTCTACTTTTGTTGCCAAAATAACTATTCATCCCTATACGCGTCTTTTAAATTTTGTGTAATCTCTAAAAATTCTTCATGTTTGTGATTATTATTTTTAAAAAAAAATTCAAGCGCCTTTTGAAAATAATTCCCGTTTTGCTTATTATATGGCAGATTATTTTTTCGCGATTTTAAATTTTCAGGACGACAATTTTAACTCTTAGAAACAAGATCTTAATTAGTTCTTTTAACTGAATGCCTTCAGCCTTCTGTAATAGTTTTCATTAAGTCTTCGGTAAAGTTTTCTCAAAATCGTGTTTTTGGGAGATTTCTTTATAAAGTTTTTTTCGGGAACAACAACTAATACGATATACAACGTCTAATATAAAGACTCTTTTTATATAAACTTGGGATCATATGGTCCGCACAAGCACAGGGGTTATTTTGTATTTTTAACTTTTATATTTTATTTTTTAAATATTATATTTTAAGTTCATACTCTTAATTACTGTATTTGTATATGTTTAAAACTTATTGCATTTGTGATTCATTCGTACTCGAGAAGCTTCCTTAATATAGCATATGATTTTGGTTATATGAATTTTTTTGTATTTTTTTAGAAAAATATTTTATGCTTGAGCCGTAATTATAATATCTCTTTTTATTACCACAACTATTAAGTTTATCATACATTATTTTTGTGGTGGTGGTATGTGTTTAGTTGTTTTCTTCAGTCCCACATCCAAACCTTATTTTTTCATAGATCCGCTTTTATGGTTTTATATATTCACGTGTATAAATTTTTTTTCTTTTAATTTAAAGTTTCATTGTAATTTTATTGACATTTATGTTATCTAATTATTTATATTTTCATTTTCTTCATATTTTCATCTTCGACTCTGAATATATTTTTTATTTACAATAAAATATCATATACCTTGCTATACTTGATGAATTTGACAGTTTTTATCTTTCCGGATTTGATATATATATAATTACTGTTGTAGAGATTTTAGTACTTAGAATAATATATGCATATTTGGTAAATCATTAGATTTTATAGGTTTTTGATTTATTAGTTATAAGAAAAATAAATGATACTAAATAGAAAGTATATTGACATAAATGAACTTTTTGAATTTATTTTAAATATCTATTTATGCTGAGATGGACACCTTAAATATAGAGATAAAATGTGTTATTATATAATAGATACTAAAAAGGCACTTGAATATCTCTTCAGTGTATTAAAATATCTGCCCTCAAATAATATTAATGTAGAAATGTTTTATTATATATGTAAAACAAGATCTTCACAATTGTTAAGTCTAATCAACAAATGACATCTCGGCCACATAATTTTCTGTCAAAACCCAAGAGATCACCGCAAAAAATGAACAATAATTTATGTATCTTTTTAATGAATTTTAAATTATTCAAATCAAAAACCGTCTTTACAATCAGATGCGACTTGAAATTTAACTTTACAAACCGAAATCAACATAAATTTCCATCCTAGTTTTGGTTGATTTTAGTGGAGAACCACTGTTGGAGACCTTTTCCATAAGCAGTTAATCCTTTGTTTCGCATTGACGATAGCCTGTTGCGGACGTTCTTATCGATGTTCCGTGAAAGTACATAATACTTAAGGTCAGACCAAAGGTCTTTCCTTTCTTCTGCTGTATTGTGAGCATAGATGAAACTACACAGAAATTCATCTTCCTCACCACTAAGAAGCACATAGCAGGTGATTATCTGGCTGCTTTTGAAGAATGGTGATCACCCAAATTCTCCCTAACTCATTGTGCTCATAATTTGTCATAGTAGACAAGTCTTGAAAAATAGTGTTTTGAATTCTTGATGATTTGTTTTCCTCCTCTCTCGTCTCCAGCAAACCACCAAACTGCAAAAAGCTTCTTTGTAACAGGAACAATATCTGAGTGTTTAGATTTTTTATCAAGTCCTCTCACATTCCATACGAAACCTGACATTAATGTCTCTTTTCCAGCAACTTAAATTCCCCCTCTTCGATATGATCATCTTCCTCCTCACTTTCTAACTCAGTCTCATTATGACTGTTTAGAGCATCATCCTTCATCACAGAGTTTGCACCAGTGTCGGTTGAGTTCTCATTTTCCATACTGAGGATCTCAAAACGTGATGGCAAAATCAGTAAGTGTTGATCTTGTTTTTTTCTCAGATGATCTGCTTGTTTTTGCCGGAGAGACCCAATCATCTTTTTCGTCCCTACACATCTGATATGATTCCTAACGGCACTTGTGTGTTTCAATATTATTGTCTTCGATCAAAACATTATGTTCAGGAACCAAATACTGCAGAGTTGTCGAAGCCAGTAAATTGCCTTCATCCAATAGCTGAACCATTATATCCGCATCTTCTTTTCCAACTTGTTTTGTTGATTGATCCCCTGTTTTTTCAACATCTTTAGTCGTACTTTTCTATGGTTTAATCTCCATTTCTTATATTGTGACAACTTCTTAAGAGTTCCTTTGCAAAATTCTTATGGTATTAGATTTGTTCAGACACGCTTCAGATTCATGACCCCATTTTCCACATTTACCACAACGTGGGGGAAGCCATGGATATGTGTAGTCCACTATGACTTCCTTATCTTTTTCAGCTTGAAAGTGTAAGATTTCAGAAGTTCCTTTGATAAATAAGCTTGCACAAACACATTTGCCTCTTCGAAGTTCTTACAGAGCTCGGTAACCGGATGGAGTCTTCGTGGAATTTCGACAGGGCTAGCCATCAATCCCAGACCCTTCCTCGAGAACATCCTGTGGGGAACATTCTTCATCCCTATCCACATGTGGATCATTTTTATTTCCGGTTGAGTCTACTCTAAGATTGGAGACCATTTCGAAATCACCATGGGGATATCAGCTATATTCCACATCCTCCTTCTTAACACTGATAAGTCTCTAATACAGTTTATTATGGGCTTCGTTTATTAACTAATGGGCTGTTATTGTTATGTTTCTAAAGCCCCTTTACTTTCATATTTAGTCTTATCTTTGTAGCAGAAAACACTTATCAAATCATTTACAATCAAAAACAGGATGTTTATCCTTAATCTCTAATCCTCTCATCTCCATTCTTCTGATTTCTCATCTCTTCTTCATTAATTTGATAAACCCATAATCGTGAGATATATGTGTGGGATCCAGGCCAAGTTGATACTTCCATGGGGTGTGAACGAAAGGTAACAAGACCAAGCTCTCTTGATTCTGAACCGGAGAATGATAGCATAACAGAAACCTTGAGGACTAATGGATCGTTGAAGGAGAATACCACTAACTCTCTTTCTACATTACGTAATGGTGAACTTGATTATGGTTTTAATCAGATTTTCCATTTGGATGGGATAAGGGAAAGCCTACAGAAACCTATACAAGGAATCGTTTCATGGGAAAGTGGCGATACTAATGAAGAGATATCTCGTAGGATTGATGCAGATATTTTTTTGTTGGGTGAAGATGGGTGTATTGTCAATCATCTGCAGGAAAGTTTCCTGTCAACAGGTCATAGGAGTTGGAATAACAGAAGGAGATCGTTGGGGACTGATAGAACATATGGAGGAAATGGTGATTTTGTAGAGGGATATTTTTCAGCCAAGTCTATCACGTTCACAGTAGAGCATGTTGAGAACCTGTCAACTTCAATCCTTAGCTATGTGGAGTTTCATCCTTTGAGGCCACCAAAGCGATCCTCCGCTGTTACGGTCACAAGCGAGGATCTTAAGCGTGGTCCAGTGTCGAAGAAGAAAGCTTCTGATGTGGTTCTGTTAATTGCTTGGTTCATCAACTCTTGCGATGCTGGGAAGATTCGTTTAGCGAGCGAAAAATTTGTATCTCTTTGTAAGAGATTCAAAGAAAAGTATTCGGAGCTTTAAGATCATGTACTACGGGTGATGCCACTGTTCTTGTCAGCTATTCATAAGGTTCATGTCTCCACCAAAGGTTTGAGTGCACTGCATCCAAATTGTCTTCAAATATGTCTGCAGGCGAAGTACTATGAAGCTGGTTTCTCTATTCTTAATGATAAAATCTTGAAGGTTGACCAGTCTAGTCTTCTCTACTACTATTATCGTATACTCTGCACTTTTGACAGGGGAATGATAAGCAATGGACTAAAGAGATTCCACAAGGCATCGGAACTTCTTTACAATGTTGTCACTGCTTCCATGCATCTTGTCAACGACTTAGCTCTTGAGACGTACAAAACGTACGTATTGTGGACTCTCTTTCACTCTGGCCAGTTTAGCAGCAGTCTTCCCAAGTGTGCTTCTGCAGCAGCTCAGAGGAAACTCAAGACCTGGAGTACACCGTACATTGATGTGGGAATTTGTTACAATGATGGGAAGATCAGTGAACGGGAAGTAGTGTGGGTGTGCTTTTGGAAAGCTATAAAATTTAAATGCTCTCTGCAAAGGCTGGAGACTAATATGATGGACTTGTTTGAGAAAGAAAAATGTGGACAGTTGAAGCTGAGTATATTCCACGGCAATGTTCTCCAAGTTCAGATCAGCACCCTAGAACTGTCGTGGCTTTGGCGGTCACTATTTGTGGCTGGTGGGCGTCTCTTTATAGGCAATGGAGACTTCACACAACTTCGTTCTCAAACAGCAAACTCTTCTTCTGCAATATATTTCAAGCTTGACTCGTGCTGCTCCACTTCTGATATATATGAGAGGGTTGTTGAATCGCAAGGCAGGGTTGTGACATGGAAGATCAAAGACAACAAGAATTTAGATTCAACATGGTCAAGTTATAAAGGATCCGAGAGGGAGATACAAGCGCATAGATTTGGAAATTTTGCAGTCTCAGCAAGTCCACTCAAGCTAAGGAACTTTTTGATATTACACCTTGAGGACAAGGTGTATTTTTCAGGAGCGACTAAGGGTATAGATACGGCAGTGGCTAGTGAGGCAGTAAGGAAAATAGCTTGGGTGATGACAAGGGTAAGACTGAAATGAGTTGTATCTCAAGAGAAGTGGTGGGTGTTATCAGATCAGTTCTGGAAGAACTATACCTTCTGCATAGTGTTGTTCTTTGGCTATTAAAAGGTATTAATCTGCAAAAATGTTTCTTGAGTAATGAGCCTTGGAAATGTGATTCATACTTGACGAGTTGTTTGCGGCGGAATGTTTGTTTTGCTGATAGTGTTGGATGCAAATACAAAAGAGAAACATCAACATCAAAGGTGAAACAAAATCTGGAAAATGGTCAGGGAGGTTTTCTTTTGAAGTTTCTAGAGAGAAAAGAAGCCAACGTTGTCATGTACCTAAGGGAGCATTGCGAGAATCGTTTGGCTTTATTCTTCACCTCTGAGATTTTTCATTCTCTTAGACCACCAGAACGATGGTTCGGCGAAGCAAGTTCAAGTTTGACTAGGAGAATACTCGTTAGTTGTAGGGCTGAGTGGAGGAAACTGGGACATATTTACTTATGGAGGAACAAGGAGCTTGTGGATGAATACATGGCAAGGGTAAACTGTGGAGTTTTTCGAACAGAGTTCAAACAAGGATATAAAGCCGGCTTGAAGATTATGGTGTTGTATAAGATCACTGAATTCATCAATGGCCTTAGATATTTGATGAAAAACGACTTGTCTATCTTGGGAGCTGAAGAAACGATCAAAGAAGCTAGAATTGTCAAGCTCAAGGCAAAACCATTTGGAAACCCTTTGTTCAGAGTCTTTACCTATGAATGGTTGCATGCTCCAAGACCACCAGAGCTAATTCTTTGCATATTGGCTTCAAGGTTTTGAACCTTAACTGAAGTTCCAATTCAAGGTGGATATAAGAGACAGCATGGAAACAAGTTTGCAGGGGTTGGAGCAGAACCAGATGCTGCCTTGGTCAACAGGTTGCTGCCATTTCATTTCCTCCCACCTTGAGGACAAGGTGATTCTTAAAGAGAGCGGTATTGATAAGTCTCTAATACAGTTTATATGGGCTTCGTTTATTAACTAATGGGCTGTTATTGTTATGTTTCTAAAGCCCCTTTACTTTCATATTTAGTCTTATCTTTGTAGCAGAAAACACTTATCAAATCATTTACAATCAAAAACAGGATGTTTATCCTTAATCTCTAATCCTCTCATCTCCATTCTTCTGATTTCTCATCTCTTCTTCATTAATTTGATAAACCCATAATCTTTACCTATCAAACACCTAGATCAAATAGTTTCATCTCGGATTCGAAATCTAACCGTACATGAATTTATCGCATAGACATATATATTTAGATCTTTGTTTTCTAGTATCCAGATCTTGTTGACTATGACATGGATTTTGCCTATATGTCGAGCTGAGGAGAGGAAATGACCCACAAGGAAGTCTTCCCACAGTGGTTTGTCCATTTGCACATCCTTTGGAACCATCACCTTCATTTCTCCATCTTCTTCCATGAAGTTCAGATCGTGTTTTGTTAGGATTTGGGAGGGATTGTTTTTGGCGATGTTAGCCCATGACATCTTGGCTGAAGCTACTTTTGAGACTGTGGTTGTAGGTTTTATTTTTGGGGGAAACAATTATTTGATCTGTTGCTGATACGGCATATGTAATTTTGGTGAGCTTGGAGCAGAGTTGCTCTGGTTTTTCTTCTTCAGATTTTTAAGTTGGTTTGATGCGTGATTTGATGGATAAGAATCGATTTGTTGATTTTTCTGATCATACCCGGCGTTTTCCAACGTTGGTTCTGGGTGGAGTGGTGGATCAAGAGTCCCCATTGGCCTTGTGGGTGTCGCTTTCCGCCTAAAGGAGGGAAAAAGTATGCTTAGCACTACTTTTCTCTCAACACTTTTCTCTCACTACTTTTCTCTCGATTTTGGTCCATAACAGAAGCTTATAGGCATTAAATGCTAAATAAAACTTACCAAATGTTTTTAAACGATCCTTTTGATCGGATTTTTTTCTTTTGCTTTTGTATCTTATTTTTTGTTTACTCTTTTTGTTTTGTTTGTCTTCATCTTTCGATCGGATTCATAGATCGTGTTTCCAATTTGGATAATAAAGTTTAAATTCAGTTTCTCTAAATTCAACCATCGACCTATCATATTTCATTCTTTTCTTTTGGGAGTGTTATTGAATTGAGAAATTTAATGGAATTCAATTTATTTTAAATTCATAGTAAAATTTAGTGTTATTCAATTGTGTATTTGTGAGTATTTGAAAAAGTGAATTAAAATCCACTCTCATTGGATTGAACATTTGTTGGATGGAATTGAAATACCTTAAAAATACTTGTTATTCAATATCTTTTTCACCTTGTTAGATTTCAATCTAGGTTGGATTTTAACGTACTTTATATTACAAAAAGTAAAACAATTCCTATCGTTCTCATCAGTATTTCGAACGACTTCCCGTTAGAAAGAGAGAAAAGTCATCTTCACTATTCATAATCGCCAACGGAGTTTGTTTCGGCGAATTTTTATTTTTGTTATGTAAGATGGAGAAGAGAAGGGAAAACATGTGACGACAGTTTCGTCGAGAGTGACTCGGAGCATGGATGATGCAGGTTCGTCGTATTGATCATGATAAGTAAGCATTGTGCACTATCAGTGTGTACATCAGTCGTATAGTCAGCTATACATGGAAACTATATCAAAGAATGGGAACTGTATCAGGAGAACATAGTCAACTACATCTGCAAACTATGTAGTCAGCTACATCATCAATCTATATAAGACGGAAAAAATAGAGTCACGTGTGAAGTTAAGGAAGGAGCAGTCCCTTTCCCTCATGACCGTTGATGTCAAGGCTGGCTAGCTTCTCTTGTCTTTATTCAATTTATTCTTTGTTTATTCCTGGTGTAGCCCTAGTCAACTCACTATATATAACTTGTAGTGTGTAAACAAGAAGTAAGCTTAAGGGATTATTTTCCCAGCCGCCGAGTCTCTTTCTCTATTCATGATTATCATGGTTTTTACCGGTTTTATGCCATGATATAAGTGTGTTTTAGAGTCTATTTGTGTTTCTTTAGAGTCTTTTGAAGGTTTTATTAGGTACACGCACGTTTGGAGCTAATGTGGTGATTATGGAGCTTATTGGAGCATTTTGGAGATTTAACCCGAGAGCTTATGCTCACTGTCCAGTTTTGGGATCTGCGTCGATCGTTGCACACCTGCAACGGTCGATGCAAGGTGCGAATGGGCCAGACTCGGCGATTTAATGAAGAATGCCATTATTGCAGAAAAGCCTAGAAGTTCCAGATATTTACACAGAAGCCCCAAGTCGTATTTTAGCTATTTAATTAGGATTTTAGATCAGTTTTTGGGGACGCTTACACACGCTTACACAATTAAGAGCAGAGAGTTTTTAGAGCTTTTGGGGCTGATCTGATCCTGTACTTCACCTATTTTGGAGAAGATTTCGAACCCCTTTACTTATTTAATCTCTTTTATGATTTCTATTAATTCATTGATTATGTTTTCATTATCTATGTCTGAGTAGATTCATAGTTAGGTTTAGGGTTTCTCATAAAGGATTTCATGACTTGCTAGACTTGTTTAATTGAGTTAAGGATTCACATGAATAGAATGTTCTTCGGTCTAAATTGTGTCTAATGCTAGTTATAACCTGATCAATTAGAATCTAGATCTTAGGTTGCTAAATACGACACGAAAGTGTGGTTTAGAATCTGAACTATTTAGGTTGAGCAATTAAACTTCTCGCAAAGGAATTTGGTTTAGTTTAATTGTGAACATATCGAACTTGAAATTAATGCTGGTTTAATCTGTTAGTAATTGCAAAGGAATTTGGATTGCTTCACTTAGACTTAGAGAATTCTCGCAACGACAGTTGGTTAATTCTATATCCGTGATTTGAGTTCTAGAACTGTGTTTAATTAGATCCTGACTGAATGATTTGTCTGCTTGTCTAATTTCCTGAGAACGCCCTAGACTTAGCGCCCTTAATTAACTGCTTTCACCACCGATAATCTTGCTACTTGTTTACTTTCTCGCACTGCTATTTAGTTTACTTCACATTGCTTTCTTCTTAGTTTAAATCTCTACAGTTCTTAATCTATCGAAACCGGAGTCTATGTGGATTCGATACCTTATATACTACGATTGCATAACTGTGCACTTGCAGTAGAATAGGATAAAACTAGACCCCTATCAAGTTTTTTTGGCACCGTTGCCGGGGACTCTTAGAGTCTTCGATAGGATCGAACCTAGGGTTTTTACTAGGATTTTTATTTTTTTGTTTTAGTTACTAATTTCTCTTTGTTTTCTCTCTGTCGCAGGTACCGATTTCGCATAGCGTCAATCGTTGCACCTTTGTGTCGATCGTCACTAGGCGATTCTGAGATTGAATCGATCGTTGCACTGATTGCATCGATCGTTGCTTGACGATTACATACAGTTTATGCAGACGCGTGAAACTAGAAGTAATCAGAACTTGTACCTCGTTAATCTCGGACTTGAAGAACTTGGACGACTAGAGAGGACTAACAGAAGAGAAAGAAGAGCAAGGATGGTACGTGAGCGTTTGATCCTGATACAAGATGCTAACGGTATCCTGACGGACCGAGATAACAATCCTCACAATGCTGCTGGGCAGAGGATTGATGTTGAGGGACGTGTGATCCCTGAGGTTGAGGAACCTGAACAACAGCCGCAGGCGCAAGGCCAAAGACATAACCAAGGTAGACAGATGGTTGTCCATGAGAGGAGTTTAGCTGACTACAATAGACCGGATGAGTTTCATGCAAACCCGCTAGCTCTAGTGATTCCTGGTTTTGAGAGGAATGATTTTGAGATCAAAACCATCTACTACTCGCTGATGAGACAGAATGCCTTCCATGGTTACCCAACGGAGCAGCCTATGGATCACATTGATCAGTTTGAGGATATAATCACTGGCATGAAGTATGATGGAGTTTGCCAGGATGATATGTTTCTTAAGCTCTTTCCGCACAGTCTCGCTGGAGACGCTGCTGCATGGATTAAGCAACTGCCACCTGGGCAGTTTACTACTTGGAATGCCCTGAAGAGTGAGTTTCTAAGACACTTCTACGATGATGCGCGCTCAGATCAGTCAAGACAGGACATTCTGACATTTTCCCAAGGCCCTGGGGAGCCTTTAAAAGCTGCCTGGATGAGATTGAGGAAGTACCAGCGTGACTGCCCACACCATGGATTCACTGAGGTCACATTGCTAGGTATCTTCTTCAGAGGCATAGATCTTCCATATCAGTCTGCGCTGGATAATTACAACAATGCAAACTTTAACACCAGGACTCCTGCACAAGCTAAGCAGTTGATTGAGAACTTAGCAAGCAGCAACAGTTGCAAGACTATGGATGAGAGGAGGAAGAAATCTGGTGGAAATGTAGAGAATTTGGAGATTGCTGATATTAGATCTAAGCTGGACACAGTGTGTAATCTCCTAGCTGTTAAGAAAGCTGTCCACTTTGCCCAAGATGTTGAGGTAATTCAGACTGAGGAGGACACTCAGGAAGAAGATGCGAATTACATAGGAGGATCTGGATTCCAAGGTAATAGATTTGGTAATCAGCAGGGAAACAAATTCTTCAATGGAGGACAGAAGAGTGCTTTCAACAGCAACTCCTCTGGCTTTGGACAGACTAGTGGTTTTCAGAAACCTTTTGGACAAGGTACTCAGAGAACCTATGGATCATCTTCTTACCAAGCGCCTCCTGTAGCCACTGCTCATGAGAGTAAGTTGGAGGCAATGATGGAACAGCTGCTGGAGAGTCAGACCAAGATTGATGTGGACTGCAATAAGAAGTTGGATGCTGTCTATGAGGATCTCAATGGGAAGTTTGAGTCTCTGAACACTCATGTGATGCAGTTGGATACTCAGGTGAGTCAGATTTCTAGTTCTGTTAAGGGAAAATGAGTAGCAGACACTCATATTAAGGCCTGGTCAGTGTACATTGATGATGGATCACACCTAGGTGAAGGATTTGAACTAAGCACAGCTGAGCTGGTAGAAGAGGCTGAATTTTCAGATTTTGAGGAAAATCTCTCGGGTAGAAACTGTGAAAACAGTGATGCAACGATCGTTGCAGGTCGTGAACAGTCAGACTCGCAGGATTCTGAAGGCATTGATGCAGATTTAGAGCTTGACCGTTTATTCCCTGGAGTATCTGAGATTACTCAGCAGGAGATTTATGCACAATCCATTAGATTATATCCCTCAGTGTCTGAAGTAATTAAGCAAGATATTGAAGAGCTTAAGAAGCTGGAAGAGATTGGTGAAGAGTTGGAAGAAATTCCATCATCTGATGATCCACCTTATTACCCATGTGTGCAGAGGTACTTGAATAAGATGTTGCCTTTGGATGAAGAGCTGAAAGACTGGGTGATTGTAGTCCCTCAACAGATAAGTGGTGTGCTGTTAACCAAGGTTCCCAAGAAGCTACCTGATCCTGGGATTTTTGTGCTAAGTTGTTCTATCTTTGAGGATAGTTTTAGGCGTTCTCTGTGTGATCTGGGGGCTGCTGGAAGTCTTATGCCATATTCTGTGGCAGAGAAGCTGGGTATGCTGGATTTTTCGCCTACTAGGACCTCTCTTGTCCTAGCTGATCAGTCTATAAGAGTTCCAGAAGGACTCCTTGAGGACATCCCGGTGAGAGTTGGAAATTTCTTAGTTCCAACAGACTTCTTAGTGCTGAAGTATGAAAGTGATCCTGATGACACGTTGATACTTGGGAGACCATTTTTGGCTACAGCGGGAGCAGTAATAGATGTTAGACACAGTCTGATTGATCTCCACCTGGGAGATGAGCCGCTGCACTTTGAGATGAACAAGCTGCGCAAGCCACTGATAGATGGGCAGACCTTCACCATTATGGATGGAGATGAAGAGCAGTTAATTCACAGTACGGTTTTGGATCCTGGGGAGCAGTTTACTCATTCTTTTCTTGGACGCATTCATTCTGATACAGCTTACTCTCCGCCTTCGATGAGGAGACTTGAACAGAGACAATCAAAGTCTCTGTCAGGATCTCACGGTGCCTGATTCTTGTTCGTCCGGTCAAGCTAATGACCTTAAACAAGCGCTGACTGGGAGGCAACCCACTGTTAGGTTTTAGTGTTTTTCTTTCTTATTTTTGGTGTTTTTCTTAGGAATCTACGTTTTCATTTGTTTTTGCTAAGTTTCAGATACAGAACTCGAGTCTGGAGATGTGTAACGATCGTTGCTTCATTGTGACGGTCGTTGCAGGGTGATTACGATGAGGAGAGATGATCGCATTGTGACGATCGTTGCGGTCCTGTGCAACGGTCGTTGCAATTGGTTCAATTGCAAAATTAAGGTACGTGCGCTAAAACGGAATCAATTTGGTTCAACTAGCAACGATCGTTGCTCATCTGCAACGGTCGTTGCACCCACGATCGAGGTAAGTTGCCTTAAACCCTTTTCTCCTCTCCTCTTCTCCACTCTCGCCGTTCGTACAACCGAGAATCTCCACTCCTAAATCTCTCAATTCTTCATCATTTCTTGTGATTCAAAGCTTAAATCTACTTGTTTTAACATCCTCTAGCTATTTCTATAACCCATTTACAAAGATTCCAAGGTATGAGCTCTCATTTTCATGATTTTCGGAATTGATTTTAGGGTTTATGAAATTAGGATTTTTAGCTTAAGAATGATGATTATGTGCTAATATAAACTTGATTTAGGTTGTTTAGTGATGGGTTCTTGTTGATTGTGTGGCTCTTGAACGAATTTAGAACGATTTTAGGGATTTTGTTGTCGGCTGAAATCGCCTTGCAACGACCGTTGCCTTTGTGCAACGATTTCACAGAGAGATTGCCGAGACTTATATTGTTTAAATT
The DNA here is from genome assembly GCA_030180135.1 of Orychophragmus violaceus. Lineage (NCBI taxonomy): Eukaryota > Viridiplantae > Streptophyta > Magnoliopsida > Brassicales > Brassicaceae > Orychophragmus > Orychophragmus violaceus. The sequence goes on along the minus strand of CM058240.1, from coordinate 66,956,618 downwards.
TTTATTGAATGCAGATGGCAACTCGCAGACAACCCCGCAAGCGCAGAGCCACCGCAGCAACCGCCACACGTCAGCACATTCCACCACCAGAGTGGTTCCATAGGGAATCACCACAACCTGAGCCATATGTGAGAGTTGGTCCGGCAATAGCACTGCCTTGGCCCCGAGCTGATAAGACAGAGATCCCGTCTGGCAGAGAGTGGCCAGAGAACATTGCTGTGTTCCTCAAGACCGCTGATTTCACATAGAGACCACTGCTTGATCACTGGGACGATTATGACACGTTGTTGTACAACGGTTGGTGCGGCATGACACTTAAACCAACCAAGTTTGCAGACTTCTCTACTTGCACGATTTTGGGCATTGCTGATCAGGTTCTTGAGTTGTGTAACAGCATTGGTCTAGGGACAATGCCTATGCAGCCTTACGACTTGTACCCGGAGTTAGTGAGACAGCTGCTAGCCACTTGCCGAGTGGTTTACCTGGATTCAGACAGCAGGACTGCTTCAGGAGGTATTTTTACCTTCATGTGTTTAGGAGCCAGATATCGGATTCCTCTTCTTGATATCTGCAGGATCTATGGGTTCAGCACTGAGCCGAGACGTATTGGCGTGAGTCTTGAGTGGGATCCAGAGGAGGCTCAGTCTTTCTGGGATTATATCGGCAATGGTCGGTATAACTCGAGGCAGACACCGGTGAAACAGGTTAGGCATCCGGTCCTGAGATATGTTCTGCGCATTTTAGGATGGACTCTGTTGTGCAAGTATGAAGCCAACAAGATGCACAAGCTTGAGATGGAGATGCTATTTATTGGGCTGCGAGATCAGTTTGAGGGGACTCAGGTGAGAGATCTGACTAATGGACTCAACCTGGGAGCTGTTTTCACTCAGCATTTGTGCGACCTGCAGACGAAGCCATTTGATGGCGTGGGCACTGAGACAGTCGGGAGTGTTCTTACTCCTATCTTCATGCACTGCAGGATTCCCTTACAGGGTACAGAGTGTGACACTGCCAAGGAGTTCTTAGATATCAGCCACCTGCAGAGCGCTACATGGCTCAAGGAGGGGCGCATATGGGTTTACTACAACCATGCCTCTGCAAAGCATTGTATTGTTCTTCCTGCTGCATCTCATACACGGATAGATACGCTGGATACATTGACATTCCGACCACCTCCGAGAGACCGGCGCAGCGTACCTTCCATGGCTCATCCGCTGGGAGAGCCTTTTACGAGAGCTTCGTCTTCCTCTGCACCTCCTGCGCCTGCTGCTGCCCCTGTTACCGACATTGGCCCTTTTCCTGTCCCTGCAGGTCCTTTGGGAGAGATGTTTGAGGCTGAGTGGAGAGAGCGTAATGATGGGATACTGAAGACCATTTGGGAGTGGATGCGTGGCTGCACTTGCAGGAGACAGCCACAGGTTCATCAGCCCATCCCTGCCAGTCGATGCAGAGAGCGTTCTCCTGAGGATTCCGGCGGTACTGATCCATATGCTGGGATAGATGATGACAGCGAGTGAGCGTAGTCTCCATTTTCAGACATTTGGTTCTGTACTCTCTTATCTTTTCTTTTTCTTTTGATTCTTAGGATGTTATTGATTCTGGATGTTGTGCTTGATTTGATACATCAGTTGCTTTGATTTTACTCTGTTTTCAGTGTTTTCAGCTTGCAGGATTCGAAATTTGATAGATTCCAACGGACTAACCAGCTAACTTACTGACTGATCGATCCTGAGCAACGATCGACCACTAACGAAAATCGCCTAGCAACGGTCGATGAACCTAGTGCAACGATCGATGCCTGAGCGACAGAGGTAAAATCAGACAGAACTCAACACGTCCATTAACATATTTTTGTTTTCTTTTTACCATCCCTTCGCTTGACACTACTGGGGACAGTGTGTCTTAATTGTGGGGGAGGTGCTACTGACTTCTGTTTTCTGTTTTCTTAAGAGTCAGTCAGTTTTTCAAAATTTGTTTTATTGAGTCAACCAGTCTAAGTAAGAAACAGTGAATTTTTGAGAAGATTTACAGCACTTGCAAGAACTTAAGTAACCATTGGGATGAAGTTGCAGGATCTATCTATGACTATTAGAAAACCCCATCACATATCAACCTACTGAGGACACCCACATCACTTCAGGTATCAGAGGATCCTTTTACTGACTTCAAACTTAATACTGACTTAGATTTCTCACCTAAGGGCTTGGTATACTTTGTGTCGGATTCCCTTGTTAGTTCTGACACAGCCTGTAAACCTGTCCTATTTAGTTCCCTTCTCCCCTTCCATAAAATAAAAAAAAAGATAATAAACTGAGGATGAGTTAGTAACTCCGAAGTGGTCATGGGAGTGGTAGCTACAACTATCATATCCTGTGCATCCATGGAATTTGTCCAAAGTACACCCCTTAACGGGAAGAGCACTGATAAAAAAAATAAAATGATACCCAATGGGGAAAAATCAGAATGCTAAGGAAGGGAAAAGAGAAGAAAGGGACTAGAGAAAGATAGTATGGTGGTCTAGAGCTGATAAGGTAAGAGTCCATGTGCCTTTGATCGATACTCCTTAGGTGAGACCGCACTTAAATACTTGCAGAAGTCAGTAGGGAGAATTTGAATGCGTGAATGTGATTGTGGAGTTTACTTAGGACAATTGCTAAGTGTGGGGGAAGTATATGTTGGTCTTGATGTCTTGTGATTGATTCTTTCAGTGGTTTACTAAGGGGAATCTGAGTGTTGTTGCTTCTAGGATGAAAAGAGTTTCTGAAGAGTTTTCAAACCTCTTCACCATGTTTTAGTTCTCTGTTTTGCTTGAGGGCAAGCAAAGGCTAAGTGTGGGGGAGTTGATATATCATGGTTTTTTACCGGTTTTATGCCATGATATAAGTGTGTTTTAGAGTCTATTTGTGTTTCTTTAGAGTCTTTTGAAGGTTTTATTAGGTACACGCACGTTTGGAGCTAATGTGGTGATTATGGAGCTTATTGGAGCATTTTGGAGATTTGACCCGAGAGCTTATGCTCACTGTCCAGTTTTGGGATCTGCGTCGATCGTTGCACACCTGCAACGGTCGATGCAAGGCGCGAATGGGCCAGACTCGGCGGTTTAATGAAGAATGCCATTATTGCAGAAAAGCTTAGAAGTTTCAGATATTTACAAAGAAGCCCCAAGTCGTGTTTTAGCTATTTAATTAGGATTTTAGATCAGTTTTTGGGGACACTTACACACGCTTACACAATTAAGAGCAGAGAGTTTTTTGAGCTTTTGGGGCTGATCTGATCCTGTACTTCACCTATTTTGGAGAAGATTTCGAACCCCTTTACTTATTTAATCTCTTTTATGATTTCTATTAATTCATTGATTATGTTTTCATTATCTATGTCTGAGTAGATTCATAGTTAGGTTTATGGTTTCTCATAAAGGATTTCATGACTTGCTAGACTTGTTTAATTCAGTTAAAGATTCACATGAATAGAATGTTCTTCGATCTAAATTGTGTTTAATGCTAGTTCTAACCTGATCAATTAGAATCTAGATCTTAGGTTGCTAAATACGACACAAAAGTGTGGTTTAGAATCTGAACTATTTAGGTTGAGCAATTAAACTTCTCGCAAAGGAATTTGGTTTAGTTTAATTGTGAACATATCGAACTTGAAATTAATGCTGGTTTAATCTGTTAGTAATTGCAAAGGAATTTGGATTGCTGCACTTAGACTTAGAGAATTCTCGCAACGACAGTTGGTTAATTCTATATCCGTGATTTGAGTTCTAGAACTGTGTTTAATTAGATCCTGACTGAATGATTTGTCTGCTTGTCTGATTTCCTTAGAACGCCCTAGACTTAGCGCCCTTAATTAACTGCTTTCACCACCGATAATCTTGCTACTTGTTTACTTTCTCGCACTGCTATTTAGTTTACTTCACATTGCTTTCTTCTTAGTTTAAATCTCTACAGTTCTTAATCTATCGAAACCGGAGTCTCTGTGGATTCGATACCTTATATACTACGATTGCATAACTGTGCACTTGCAGTAGAATAGGATAAAACTAGACCCCTATCAATTCTCCTCTTCTTACTCTCACTTCATACAATCTGAGTCTCTAAAATCTAATATGGTATCAGAGCAATAGTGTAGTTGTTCTTTTATTCTCTTCATTCTCTCTCCATTATACTATTCTCACGGTTCAGATTCTGCATTTTCTCTCTGTTAGAATTTCAGAGGCATCCATGAGGAAGCTCTGATCATCTAGTTTGGTTCATGAGACATTCATAAGAAGCTCTGAACCATAACTCATAACAAGAGCATAAACAGATTAAAGAAGAGGAATGAAACCGGTTCTGCTCCACAAAGACAACTAGTTTCCACTACAAGAAATTTGATTATTGATAGCACAACTAGATATCGTTTTTGATGTTTATGCTATGTTTGATTGAACTGTGAATTAAAGATAGCGTTTCGTTATTTGTAAACGTTATCAATGCTTTAGGCAAAATAAAAAAAAAAGTCACGCAGCTAATTTTTAGTGTTTGACACTTGAATATCAGAATAAACCGCCATTAATTTGTTTGGCGGGGCGAAAATTTTTAGTTCGGGCTTGTGTTAGAAAAAAATAGAAAAAGCTTTAAGAGTTAAGTAAGACTTTTAATTTTCCTACTCCCTCTTATTCTTCAGTTTCACATTAAAAAAATCCCCATATCCTATCTCCATCTCCATCTCTCCGATATCATCGTCTCCCTTTCTCTCTGAAAATCTAGGGTTTCTTGTATTCGATCTCTTCGTATTTCCTCGCTGTCTTTCCCATTCCATTTCTTCTCGGTCATTTCGTATTTACTCGATTGGTGATGAACGAAGAGATGCACTCGTTCGATACTCGCATGAAATTAGGGTTCTTAGATGTTTATACTTGATTCTGATCGATTATTAGTCCTCGTTTCAGGAAGATATCGGCGTGTGTGTCTGCTTCAGTTCAAGGTATGTTAAATAGTTAGGGATTTTGATTTTTTCCCCAATTTTGCAGAGATTTATGTCTTCAAGCTTGATTTGAATCATTAGTTCACATTACAGCATGTAGCTTCTTTGTTTCTGAGCATCGAATTCTGATTTTTTTGTTTCCTCCTCCATGAATTTGTTGTCGAGTTGCTCCATTACTTGATATGCTGCTTCGTAAGTTGATAGATTGTTGTGTGGGGTTAAGCTTTCGCGAGACTGAACTAGTGATTTCATTCAAATGGGCTAAATAGATTTCGATTTAGTCGAGTTGCAGAACTGAAGGTAAAGTGTATTTGCTCCTTTACTTCTCTCTAAAAATGAATTTAATGCGTGGAATTGATCTGAAAAGATCGCCGAGAAGATGAATGGTGCTTCAGGTGCTGAATAGAAGGTAAATTGTCTTTGTTCCTTTGCTTCTCTCTCTCTACAGGTTGTCTATCTCTCTCTTATGCTTTTGGTTGTTACGGTTAGGTTGTGTGCACTGAGGTGGGCATATTTGCTCCACGGGAGAGGAGAGTACACGTGACACATGAAGACTTTGAGATGGAAGGTTACAGAGACTCGAGAGCCTCTTGAAGTTCTTGAGGATGCTTTGAGGAGGTCTTACATTCTGGTCAATAGTTGTCGTGTCCGGAGCTATCTATATTTGTTGGCTATGGGATGGAACATTGTTTACCAATTCAGGAAAGCTCAGGATGAGATTGATCGCTTTCTCAAGATCATACCACTCATCACTTTGGTGGATAACGCTCGAGTTAGGGTAAGTTTACCATCTTCTTTTTTCGAGGATGCTATTGAAAAAGTGAATGACTTGAATCCTGAGGTACAACAATGCTTCTGAATATCCATTTTTCTCTTCCTGTGTGAGCATTTGAGATATGAACTACTGAGTTACCATTTGAGAGATGAATGTCTCTTGCAAAACTTCTCCTAGATATTAAGAAACAAAGTCTGATCCTTTTTTCAACCCATGCTTGCAGATACTAACACAAATCCGGAGCTGTTTTCTCATCTCCAACAGCAAAGGTTGATCTTTTTTTTTTTACAATTTCCAGTGAATTTTAGCTAAGATTTGTTTATTCTTTGGTAATCACAGTCAGCTTTGTTCAATTTCCATTCATTTCTGACAGTGGTGCTGCTTGTGATATGCACTTGTATATCCTCCAACAGCTACTGTGATTCATTTTCAACGGCTGAACATTATGTTGGTTAAGTTGTGCTCTTGTCATGACTTGTAACAGGTGAGCGTTTGAGCCCTTGGGTCTCGGTGGGATGCTTCATAATGGGTGTCTCCATTACAAATACCTAGCAAGGACTAATAGTATTCATTTATTTCTCTTGTGCAGCTCATAGTTGGAGCAGGGATGGGTCCTAATTTCGCTTTGAAGTAATAACGTTATACATACAGACCCAGCAAGATCAATATACTCCAACAAGTTGAACGTCTTGGGGTGTCCAATACTGACTCTAGGTAACATCGAAACACAACCGTATAAAGATCTTGCTACTATCCACGAACGAGCAGGGCGTATTGAAGGGTGTTGTTGAGGATTGTGTAGGCTAGTAGAACTTGGTAGAAATTTTTTATGTGGTTTTGCTTCTTATGTTGTTTAGTTTTTCTTGTAATATAGAATTATTTTTGTAATTTATGAAAGCTTTGTAAAATGTTTACATTAATAAATTTGTCTTCAGTTAAATTTAAAATTTATTTAATTTCATATATTCATATAATAATTTTATTTAATTTAGTAAAAAATGTTATATATAAAATAAATAATAACAAAATAAAATGCTATTATAGAAATATATAATAACGAAAAATAAACGCTATTAAATACTTTATAATTGTACTAAAATAAGCGCTATTGTAAATACCTCTATTATAGCATCACGAAAAACCGCTATGTAAAGGCTCCAATCTATTATAACGGCCGCAGATAGAGCGTTTAACAAACCGCTATGATATCAATATATAGCGTTTTTTGGGCGCTATATATACTCAAATTTCTTGTAGTGTTATGCTTAAGAAAGCCATTAATCTAGTTGTATAAAGGAGTCCTTAGCTATATGAAAACACTTCCAAGAGCTTAACATCTCACCAAGAGAGTCTACTCATAAACATGGAAGAGAATCAATAATTAACTAAGAGAACATCCCAGAGAAGAAGTAAGAACTAACTATGAGCGATTCTCTCATCATACTTGGACTAACTATGGAAGAGTTATCCAAGCATGATAAGAGGCTGCCTTAAGCAGCCATAACCGTGGCTCTTTAGGGTCTACATTGTATATGAACTCTAATATACAATGAGGACAAAGAGCAGAATTGGTTACAAGAAGAAGAGAGAAAGAGATAAGAGTTTGTTTGTAACAAATGAGTTCTGAATTGTATTGTGACTTAGCTAAGCTTACAATGGTCGTGTGCCTTTGTTATATAGGCATACAATTAGGTTAAACAATCATAAACAAAGATATTAAATCACAGCCATTGATTCTAATGGAGGGAAACCCGAATTCAAATGGATGGCTGGATCTTCTTCACTCCTTTTTGGTTCTTGTGTGTTCAGACCTTGAAAGTGACTTGTCCTCACTCTTAATTCACGTGTTGCAGGTCTGGAGAGAGAGAGAGAGAACACTCCCAAATGGTGAAAGTGACTGGTCTTTGCTTCTGTTCGGACTTTAACTCCCCATGTGATTCCTTCTTGATCACACACTTGCACATTCCGAACTTGCTCAATGTAGGACTTGATTCTGCCCCTCTTTTGCACATTGATTCCAACATCTTCTCATGATCTTTGGCCCTGATTTTGCACAGACCATATTGGTGTCCCAACTTTGCACATTGACATATCTTGATAGTTGCCTATGTTGCTCACTTAAACATTGCTTTTCTTGCTTGTGATCAACTCCAAGGATTCTTCATGGAGTGAGCCTCGGCTTTGTCTGATTGACTTCAGCCTCTCCTTCTCCATTTCATCATCCTATCTAATACTCCCCCGCAATCTTGGTCATCAGAACTCCAAAAGGACCAAAGGGAGAAGAGGACCAAAGGCCAAGCTTGGAGCTGTGGAACTACCTCATTAAAAACCTCCTTAAGGAAAACCTCGTTGGGATAAAACCTTAAGGAGGACAAAAAGAGTATTGCCCACATACTCAAGATGTAACTTGACCTTGGTATGAACATCTAGAACCATGGCTACTCCTTTCCATAACTCTTTATTCCTTAGCATTCCTTGACTTGAGTTATCTTGATATGAACTTCTTGATCTTGTTGTGTCTTTTGAAACTTGGAATCCATAGGGCGCCGGCCTTTAACCCCAACACTTCCATCATCCTTCTCTTCTTGGAAGAACTTCAAGCCGGTCTCATCTTCCTTTTGGATAGACTTCAAGGCGTTTGGATGCTCCTTATGGCTCCTTCACTTCCTAATGCTCCTTATGAATGTCCTTGCCTTTCTCCTCTCCTTATAAACCTTCAACACAAAAGGTTTAAATGAAAATTGTTTGTGTATTATGAAATGGCATTTAGGATCATTAGCGTTAAAAGAAACCTTTAAGTTTGAAACGTTTTAGAGAATAGATTGTAAAACGTTTTATCTTTGAGACACATGATCACAACAAGATACAAATGAAAAACTCAAGTCTGAAAACATTTTGAGAATAAGGTTTAAAACGTTTTTGACTTTGAAATGAAACATGATCATAATCAAGATAATCACAAGAGTTTGAACATCTATAGATTTTAAAACCTTTTGAGAATAGATTGAAAAACGTTTTGAGAATTGATTGAAAACGTTTTCAACACTACAAACACAATCAAGTCTTCACAACTTATGCAATCTGTTTTTGCACAACCAATCTTCAAACACAAGATCACAAAACGAGTTGGGCTGATTCATCGTGTCACCAGCTTGCATATCCACTAGATCTTCCAACATAGCCATCTCTTTGGGTCTGCTATCTTCATGTATGCCTCTTTGGTCATCCATCTTCTAGACAGTCCAGATTAAACAAGGTTAGGCTTGTCTTGTGGTCTTACTCCACTAGTTGAACCACGGTTCTAACACCAAATCAAACTATATTGCCTTCCCCTCTTGAGAAACAACAAATGAGGATTTCAACTAATCCACAACTACATGAGGATTTCAGCTCATCCACAACTACATGAGGATTTCAGCTAATCCACAACTCCATGAGGATTTAGGCTAATCCACAACCAAACATGAGCTTACTGGTTTTGTTGGTGACTTCTTCAGCTCCTCAACCACACAGCCCTTCAACATCAGGATGAACCGCCACTTAGAGTCTGTACCAGCTCCTTTGTGACTGATCCTCACTGCCCAAAACACTCGCCGTTCCTCCTGAGAACACCTAAACACAAAACAAAACTCAAGCAACACAAGTTTGATCATGACTAATGAGCTTGAATTAAGTTCCTATGCAAGAATAAGATAGTTCTTTAGGAGTGAACTTTAGAGTAATATATAAGTATTGAGATGAAGACCTAATGAATTCATCAATTAGGGCGCATAGACAACCTTGTACCAATCTGGGTCACATGTTTCCTTTGAGCATGGAATGGGACAACATAACCGTTAGAGATGAAGCCAAAAGAGATCAGGTTCAGAGCAATCTGTAGATGGATTAATTATCAAGAGAGGATCAGTTGGACCACAAGGACAGGTCACTTTCACCAAGGAACAAGGCGAAGACCTGTCCCTTTCTATGGACCCGGAAACCCTACTCTCTCTCCTAACTAGTTCTTGTCTTCTATCTACTTATGTATTTCGAATCCTTCATGTCTTAACCTAGTTGTAACTCCCATTCTCTCTTTGTTAATCTCATATGCAACTCTCTTTAATAACATATTCTTATATGGTATCAGAGCTTAAAAGCTCCTATACCTAATCACTACTTCCTCAAATCTCCTTTCTTTAAGTTCTTGTTCTGTTTTTGAAATCTATTACTCTTGTTCTTGAGCGGTTCTGTCTCAAAGTTCTTCAAACCTTCTTAAACTCTTTCTCTCTTGATATTCCCTCCTCTTTCAGTCATGGAGAACTCAAGAGTCTTTATACCATTTATCCTTAAAGGGGCTAACTATTTGGTGTGGGCTAGGATGGCCAAATCAGCCCTTGGTGGTTGTGGGTTATGGAAGCATGTCATGAGTAATACTGCTCCAAACCAGATAACTGAAGATGAAGTTCCAGCTGGTGGGGAAGTTGTTCCTATCAATGAAGAGCTGTGGGTTCAAGGAGACCAGAATGTTCTATCCATTCTCCAAAGCTCTCTTGAACCATCAATTTTGGAAGGTTACTCTTATTGTGAAACAGCCAAGGATCTGTGGGATACACTTGAGAAGGTGTATGGCAACAAGTCTAATCTGACCAGGGTATCTGAAGTCAAGATTGCCCTCAGTAACCTCCATCAAAAAGACATGGAGTTCAAGGCACACTTTGGAAAGTTTAGGTCCTTATGGGCTGAGTTGGAAATACTGAGACCAAGTTTTGTGGTTCCTTTGGTTCTAAGTGAAAGGCGTGAGCAAGACAAGGTCTTTGCTATCTTGCTTTCTCTGAATCCCTCTTACCACAACCTTATCCAGCATATCCTTAGGTCAGAAAAACTTCCATCCTTCGATGATGTGTGTTCAGAGAATCAAAAGGAGCATGGTTCCTTCGGATTATTTGGTGGAAAAGGAGAACTTTTCACACCAAAAAAGGTATGTACAAGCAGGAAGAGTGGAAGGTTGTAGTGTGTGATCATTGCAAGATGAATGGTCATCTCAGGAACAAGTTCTCGAATCTTTACCCTCACCTTAAGACTAAGAACCTCAAAGGCAGCAACAAAACCAACCGGTTCAGGGAGCAGAGAGCACACTTCTCCAATGGAGCAGCTGAGCATGATGTTCCTGGTCCCTCAAGAGGTGTGGTTGCTAGCAATGAAGGAAGATCCATGGTTTTCCACTCCAATGATGGCGGTTCATGATGATGTGGTCAGGAGATCAGACCTTGATGCACTCATCAAATCCCTCAAAGACAATTTTGGTAATGCACTTGGTAACTCTCTTCATGCATCAACTAGCTATAGGCCTTTAATTGTTCATTCAGGAGCTTCACATCATATGATTAGTGACTCTAACTTGATCAGCAATGTTAAACCAGCCTTAGGGAATGTTGTTATTGCAAATGGAGATACAGTTCCTGTTAAAGGCATAGGAAATCTTAAACTATTTGATAAAGAGTCTAAAGCATTCTACATGCCTAGTTTCACATCTAATAATCTATCTGTTAAGCATGTTTCTACTGATCTTGATTGCAATGTTATTTTTAGCCCTAATGATGTGGTGTCTCAGGATATTAAGACTAGTAGGTTGCTTGGAAGAGGTTTGACAAAGGATGAGTTATACATGCTTGAAGACACTTCTTTTGCTTCTGAATTATCCCCATTTGCTTCTGAACTTGTTTCGGCATTTAGTTCCAATTCTGATTTAGTTAATGACTCGGTTTGGCATGCAAGACTAGGCCATCCTCATTCTAGGGCCTTAGGATTGCTAATGCCTAATGTTTTTTTTAAATATGATGAGTGTGAGGCTTGTATACTTGGTAAACATTGCAAGTCTGTATTTCCATCTTCTAAAACTATCTATGAAAGTTGTTTTGATCTTGTTCACTCTGATGTATGGACTGCACCATGTATATCTAGACCTAATGAATTCATCAATTAGGGTGCACAGACAACCTTGTACCAATCCGGGTCACATGTTTCCTTTGAGCATGAAATGGGACAACATAACTGTTGGAGATGAAACCAAAGAGATCAGGTTCAGAGCAGTCTGTAGATGGATCAAAGATCAAGAGAGGATCAGTTGGACCACAAGGACATGTCACTTTCACCAAGGAACAATGCACAGACTATTAGAGAGGAAGATGAAATGGAAGAGAAGAGGTTGAAGTCATGAAGACAAAGCCGAGCCTCATTCCTAGTTGGAGCCTTGGTGTTGATCACAAGCAAGTGAAGCTATGCTTAAGTGAGCAACATGGCAATTATCAAAATGTGAAAAGTTGAGACAAGATCATCATGGGCAAAGATAGGGCCAAAGTTGTGAAGTGCAAAGTTGGGGCACATATATAATCAGACAATCAAGAATGTGCAAAGTTGGGGCCAATCAGAAGTCTGTCAGGAATCAGACTCAAGAAGAGTCACACATGTGTTTAAGGAGGAAAGTGGTTACAAGTACATGCCACACTCACTCTTGGGAGGGTACTCTCTCTCCTCAGGTAGGCACACGCCAATTAAGAGTGAGGACAAGTCACTTTCAAGTCTGAACTCACTAGAACCGAAATGAAGAGGAGAAGATCCAACCATCCATTCAAAACTCGTTTTCCCTCCTTTGAATCAATGGTTGAGATGAAATATTGGTTTATCTTTGTTTATTCTGAGTTTAACCTAATTGTAAGCCTATATAAAGGCCACTCACGACATTGTAATGTTTGCTAAGTCACAAGACAATACAGAACTCATTTGGTTACAAACATGTCTTATCTCTTTCTCTCTTCTTCTCATATCGATTCTGTCTTTGTATCTCATTGTGTTCTTGAGTTCAGACACAATGTAGATCCTCTAAGAGCCACGGTTATGGCCACTTAAGGCAGCCTCTTATCATGCTTGGATAACTCTTCCATAGTTAGTCCAAGTATGATGAGAGAATCATTCATAGTTAGTTCTTTATCTTCTCTTAGATGTTCTCTTAGTTAATTACTGATTCTCTTCGTTGTTTATGAGTAGACTCTCCTTGGTGAGAGATTAAGCTCTTGGAAGTGTTTTCATATAGCTAAGTACTCCTTTATACAACTATATTAATGGTGTTCTTGAAGCACAAACTAGTTGTCTTTGTTTGAGCAAAACCGGTTTCCTTCTTCTTGCTTAATGTGTTCATGTTCTTGTTATGAGTTATGATTCAGAGATTCTTATGAATGTCTCATGAACTAAACTAGATGATCAGAGCTTCCTCATGGATGCTTCTGAAATTCTAACATGGTATCAGAGAAGCAAGTTCTTGGCTGCAAATTGTTTTAAGATAGAGAGCAAAACTCTGTCTTGTTTAATGTTTTACTTCCACATTGTTTCTATGGACCAAGCTCTTGTTTGTTGCTGGTTCCTGTTTCTAAAGTCTTGTGCTCTTTCTTGTTGAAGAGCTAACAAGTTGTTGTTAAGAAATCAGAGAAGAACAAGAGCATATGATTGTGTCTTTCTTTGTTGTTTCTCTGGTTCTTGTTGCTTATTTCAAACTGAGCAAACTCAGTCCCTGAACTTTTGAAATGTTTATGAGTTAAACTGAGCAAGAAACTCAGTCACTGAACCTTAAACATATTCTCTAACATTTTTATTTTCTGTGTTTCAGGTTCATTCTACCATTCTTCTATACTCTGATTTTGGTTTACATGCTCTTAATCTGAGTTTTTGTATTCCAAAATCACATACTCTCATTCTCTAATGCACACACTCTTAATATGAGTTGTGTGACATCCATACTTGCATACTTCATTATACTTCTGGTTACTTGAATATTACTCTAAAGTTCACTTCTAAAGAACTCTCTTATACTTGAACGGGAACTTAATTCAAGCTCATCAGTCCTGATCAAACTTGTGTTGCTTGAGTATTGTTTTGTGTTTAGGTGTTCTTAGGAGAAATGGTGTGTGTTTGGGCAGTGTGGATCAGTCTAAAGGCGGTTGATACTGAGTTTAAAGGTGTTGTGTGGTTGAGGATCTGAAGAAGTCTCCAACAAAATCAGTGAGCTCAAGTTTGGTAGTGGATTAGCCTAAATCCTCATGGAGTTGTGGATTAGCTGAAATCCTCAGGGAGTTGTGGATTAGCTGAAATCCTCATTTGTTGTTTCTTAAGAGAGGAAGGCAATATGGTTTGAGTTGGTGTTAGAACCATGGTTCAACTAGTGGAGTAAGACCACAAGACAAGCCCAACCTAGTTTAATCCGGACTTTCTTGAAGATGGATGACCAAAGAGGCATACATGATGATAGCAGACCCAAAGAGATGGCTATGGTGGAAGATCTAGTGGATATGCAAGCTGGTGACATGATGAATCAGCCCAACTCGTTTTGTGATCTTGTGTTTGAAGATTGGTTGTGCAAAAACAGATTGCAGAAGGTGTGAAGTCTTGGTTAGAAACATGGATAAGTCAAGAGTGCGTTGGAGTTCAAGCTTAAATCCAAACCGCAACTCAAAGGACTATGATCAGGCTACTTTAAAATCCTCTCATTTCATTTACCATTACCTTAGATTTTCTAAAGATTTGATTGTCTTTGAAGTGTTGAAAACATTTTCTATCAATTCTCAAAACGTTTTGCAACCTATTGAAGTTCAAACTCTTGTGATTCTCTTGATTATGATCATGTTTCATTTTAAGGTCAAAAACGTTTTAAAACTCATTCTCAAAACATTTTCAGACTTGATTTTTCCTTTGTATCTTGTTGTGATCATGTGTCTTATATATAAAACGTTTTACAATCTATTCTCTAAAACGTTTCAAACTTAAAGGTTTCATTCATAGCCAATGTTCCTAAATACCATTGCATATACTTTAACAAGTTTCCTTTAAACCTTTGTTGAAGGTTTATAAGGAGACGAGAAAGGCATGGACATTCTTAAGGAGCATTAAGAAGTGAAGGAGCCATTAGGAGCATCCAAACGCCTTGAAGTCTATCCAAAAGGAAGATGAGACCGTCTTGAAGTTCTTCCAAGAAGATAAGGATGATGGAAGTTGGGGTTAAGGGCTGGAGCCCTATGGATTCCAAATTTCAAAAGACACAACAAGATCAAGAAGTTCATAACAAGAGAAGTCAAGTCAAGGCACTAAGGAATGAAAGAGTTATGGAAAGGAGTAGCTGTGGTTCAAGATGTTCATATGCCAAGGTCAAGTTACATCTTGAGTATGTGGGCTATAATCTTTTGGTCCTCCTTAAGGTTTTATCCCAAAGAGGTTTTCCTTAAGGAGGTTTTTAATGAGGTAGTTCCACAGCTCCAAGCTTGGCCTTTGGTCCTCTTCTCCCTTTGGTCTTTTGGAGTTCCGACGACCAAACTTGCGGGGGATTATTAGAGAGGAAGATGAAATGGAAGAGGAGAGGCTGAAGTCATGAAGACAAAGCCGAGCCTCATTCCTAGTTGGAGCCTTGGTGTTGATCACAAGCAAGTGAAGCTATGCTTAAGTGAGCAACAAGGAAATTATCAAAATGTTCAAAGTTGGGACAAGATCATCATGTGCAAAGTTAGGGCCAAAGTTGTGAAGTGCAAAGTTGGGGCATATATATAATCAGACAATCAAGAATGTACAAAGTTGGGGCCAAACAGAAGTCTGTCAAGAATCAGACTTAAGAAGAGTCACCTGTATGTTTAAGGAGGAAAGTGGTTACAAGGACATGTCACACTCACTCTTGGGAGTGTGTTCTCACTCTCCTCAGGTCTGCACACGCCAATTAAGAGTGAGGACAAGTCACTTTCAAGTCTGAACTCACTAGAACCGAAATGAAGAGGAGAAGATCCAACCATCCATTCAAAACTCGTTTTTCCTCCTATGAATCAATGGTTGAGATGAAATTTTGGTTTATCTTTTTTTATTCTGAGTTTAACCTAATTGTAAGCCTATATAAAGGCCACTCACGACATTGTAATGTTTGCTAAGTCACAAGACAATTCATAACTCATTTGGTTACAAACAAGTCTTATCTCTTTCTCTCTTTTTCTCATATCGATTTTGTCTTTGTATCTCATTGTATTCTTGAGTTCATACACAATGTAAATCCTCTAAGAGCCACGGTTATGGCTGCTTAAGGCAGCCTCTTATCATGCTTGGATAACTCTTCCATAGTTAGTCCAAGTATGATGAGAGAATCATTCATCGTTAGTTCTTTATCTTCTATGGATGTTCTCTTAGTTAATTACTGATTCTCTTCCTTGTTTATGAGTAGACTCTCCTTGGTGAGATGTTAAGCTCTTGGAAGTGTTTTCATAAAGATAAGGACTCCTTTGTACAACTAGATTAATGGTGTTCTTGAAGCACAAACTAGTTGTCTTTGTTTGAGCAGAACCGGTTTCCTTCTTCTTCTTTAATGTGTTTCTGTTCTTGTTATGAGTTATTTTTAAAAGCATCTTATGAATGTCGCATGAACTAAACTAGATGATAAGAGCTTCCTCATGGATGCTTCTGAAATTCTAACACAGACCTGTCCCTTTCTATTGACCTGAAAACCCGACTCTCTCTCCTAACTAGTTCTTGTCTTCTATCTCCTTATGTATTTCGAAACCTTCATGTCTTAACCTAGTTGTAACTCAATTTAAACTCTTGTAGTGCACAAAAATCAAATACACTCTTTGGGAAACTTTCCCCTCATACTTCTCTCTCGCACAATCTCTCTCTACACTTCAACCGAGTTCTCTCTTATTCTCCCAGACTCTCTTTTTTAATCTCTTATGCAACTCTCTTTAATCTCATATTATTACAATAGGTAACCAAAAGTATAATGAAGAATGCAAGTATGGATGTAACACAACTCAGATTAAGAATGTGTGCATCAGAGAATGAGAGTATGTGATTTTGGAATACAAAACTCAGATTAAGAGCATGTAAACCAAAATCAGAGAATAGAAGAATGGGAGAATGGGAGAATGAACTGAAATAAAAGTGTTTCAGGTTCAAGGACTAAGATAGGTTAGTATAACTCAGAAACAAACACATGTTTAAGGTTCAGGGACTGAGTTTCTTGCTCAGTTTAACTCATAAACATTTCAATAGTTAGGGGACTGAGTTTGCTCAGTTTGAAACAAGCGGAATCAACATGAACCAGAGAAGCAACAAAGAAAGACACAAACATGTGCTCTTGTTCTTCTCTGATTTCTTAACAACAACTTGTTAACTCTCCAATTAGAAAGAGCAACAAGACTATAGAAACAGGAACAAAGTACACAGGAGCTTGGTCGATAGAAACATTGCGGAAGTAAGAGACTAAACAAGACAGAGTTTTGCTCTCTATCTTAAAACAATTTACAGCCAAGAATCAAGCCGCTCTGATACCATGTTAGAATTTCAGAGGCATCCATGAGGAAGCTCTGATCATCTATTCTGGTTCATGAGACATTCATAAGAAGCTCTGAACCATAACTGATAATAGAACATAAACAGATTAAAGAGAGGAATGAAACTCGTTCTGCTCAACAAAGACAACTAGTTTGTTCTTAAGAAAGCCATTAATCTAGTTGTATAAATCATATACCATGGATTTTAGGGCTTTTAACCATGGTATATGACTTCTTATCGAGCCTTTTAGTGTCCTTTGGAGTCCTTTTATGTATGTTTTCAGGTCTAGACACGTTTGGAGCGGATTTGGACATTATGGCGCGTTCTGGAGCATTTTGGAGATTTAACCCGAGAGATAGAGTTCACTGCCCATTTCACAGACCTGTGTCGATCGACACAAGGTCGACACAGACAATACTCGGCGTTTTATCAAGATTTTTGAATTTGCACTTTTGCCCAGAAGTTTCTCATAATTATAAAAAAGCCCCAGCCGTGATTAGATCATTATATTAGGGTTTTTAAGCCATTGTTTAGGCTACGCATTATTTTACATTCAGAGAGTTTTAGGGGCTGATCAGATACTCGACTGAGAGAAGATTTTGAACCCCTGTTTCTTATTCTGTTTTATGATATTCAGTATTCTATTCATGATGTCCTCTGTTTCGACGATCATGTCTGAGTAGTTTACCTGTTAGGTTTAGGGATTCTCATTAGGGATTTCATGGAATTATAGGTTGATTAATCTGTAGAGATTCATATCTGTTAGTTCTTCATCTAGGGTTGTTCTTACTGCTTAATCTGAAGTAGCTACCCAGATTTATGATGTTAGGTTGATTTTCGCAACGACAGTTGGTTAATTAACTAGAAAGAACCTAGAGGAGCAATTTGACTATTCGCAAAGAAATTTGGCTTAGGAGAATTGTGAACGAAATAACTTGATATTAATGCTTGTCTAGATCTCTAGGATTCGCAACGAAAGTTGGCTTGCTAGGATTGCTAGACATAGTTAATATTCGCAACGAAAGTTGGTCTGTTATAATTCTGTGATTCTAGTTCTAGAACAGTTCTTAATTAGATCCCGATTGATTGATTAGCATGTGTTCCTGATTTCCTGAGATCTCCCTTGACCTGACGCCTTCGCTTCTTGCTTACAAACCGATCTATTTACTTTTCTGTTGTTTGATTTACTGCTTTATCTATTGCTAGCTAGCTTAACCTGACATTCTATAATCTATCACAAGAGTCTAGAGTCTCTGTTGATTCGATACCCTATATACTACTAGTTCACGTCTGTGCACTTGTAGTGTAGATCTAGGGATTAAAACCTGATCAATGGTAAGGACGGCATTCTATGAGACCAAGAGGGTCATATACGCAACACGAAGGGTCAGAAACTGGATGGGGAAGGAAACCCCATCATACCAAATGTTGCCGTGGGTGCGGAACATGCACAACAGGAGGCTGGTCGCGAGAAGACACTCGCTGACTATAACAGACCGGATCTATTCTATGCTAATCGGTCTGCGATTCGACCACCTCCATTTTCCAGAGCTGAATTCAGGCTGAAACCAGAGTACTACACAATGGTTGGACAACATCAGTTCCATGGTCTTTCTAGCGAGCATCCTAAGGATCATATAGACACATTTGAGGAATTGGCTAGCAGTATCAAGGCTGAGGGAGTCTCTTTAGATTATCCTTTCTGTAAGCTTTTCCCATTCTCTCTAAAAGGGGAAGCAGCTTACTGGGTGAAACAGCTACCACCAGGATCTTTGACCACTTGGGATGCTGTCAAAAAGGAGTTCCTTAGACACTTTTATGACGATTCTAGATCCGAACAGCTTAGACATGACCTCTTGACATTCAAGCAGGAACCTACAGAGTCTTTTATGGCAGCTTGGATGAGATTCAAAAGGTACCAAAGAGATTGTCCACACCATGGTTTCTCTGAGGTGCAACTTTTATGCGCCTTTTTCAGAGGTTTGAACTTTTGGTATCAGAAAGCTATGGATGCAGCAAGCAATGGGAACTTCTATACCAAGACTCCAGAGGAAGCTAAATATCTTATTGAGAACTTGATAACTAGCAATAGTGTCAAGAATGCTGATAAGGAGAGGCAGAGATCTGGTGGCAAAGATGATATCTTGCAGATAGCTGAGATGAGGGACAAGATTGATTCTGTCCACAGCATCCTAGTTAGGAAGAGGCAATTTTGATCTGATGCAGTAGCTGAAGAGTTTGCGGAGGTGAATTATATAGATGGAGCTGATTATCATGGACAAACATATAGAAATCAACAGATACAAGCTCCGGGATTGAATGATTATGGCTATTTATCTCACCAAGCTTCCCTATCCAATGAGCAGATAAAGATTAAGTCCATGCTTGAGCAGCTACTTCTTTGACAGAATAAGATGACACAAGATCTGAATGGAAAGATGGACTTCATGTATCAGGATCTGAGTGGAAAATTGGAGACTTTGACAAGCAGAGTTAATAATCTGGATGCTAGGATAACGCAAGTGGAAGCCAGTATACATACAGAACATGTTAAGGAAGCTTTGGCAGAAGATGGAGCTGAGCAAAATCAATATACTAAGGTTTTGGAGCTGAAAAATCCGAGACATTCTCGAGATGAAGATGTTGTGTCGATCGACACAGATGTGCATCGGTCGACACAACTTTCGAGTGTCAGCATCGATCGACACCACTTTAGCATCAATCGACACCATGGGAGTGAGCAGCCAGTCTCTCCAGAGAAGCCGATTGCAACTGAAGAAAGAGTCTACAAACCGAAGATTCCTTTCCCTAAGAAGTCCAAGCAAGAGATTCAGTTAGAAAAGTGCATGAAGATGATGAGAGATAAGCTAACTGAAGACCAATTGATTGATGCTGTTAAGAACATTCCTATGGTAAGGAGATGTGTTACAGACGTAATTTCTAGTAACATGACTGAAGAAGAAGGTGTCTTGATGGTCTCTGAAGTATGCGATGCTGTTATTCATGGTAGGATTCCTGAGAAGCTAAAGGATCCAGGGGTTTTTATGTTAGACTATTATATTTACAAAGACAAATTCAAGAGGTCTTTGTGTGATCTTGGCTCAAGTGTGAATCTAATGCCATACTCTGTGGCTGCGAGATTGGGACTGATGGATTTCCAGCCCACTAGGATCGCTCTTATCCTAGTCGATCGATCAAAGAGATATCCGGAAGGAGTTCTTGAGAACATCCCTCTCAGAGTTGGAAATTACTTTATTCCAACAGACTTTATGGCGCTGAAGTATGAGATTGAGCCAGATGATCCTATTCTGCTTGGAAGACCTTTCTTTGCTACTGCTGGAGCTGTGATAAATGTGCGACATGGGCTGATTGATCTCCATCTGGGAGATGAGCCATTGAGGTTCAAGATGGATAAGCTGCAGAAGTCCACCATTGATGGACAGAGCTTCAGTGTGGAAGTGGAACCAGAGACTGAGATTGGAGAAGAGAAGATGGCAGTTTATTCTGAACTTGCTCTAACATCTTCTGATCCGGCAACTGCTCTTAAGCAGAAAGCTCCAAATCTCTTCCATCCACCAAAGCACAGGTATGATTCTTCTAAACTCAAAACTTCTAATTCATCAACTGTGAATGCAGGAAAACGCAGTATCCCACCCACGCTTCACTCCCGCCCCGGTTCTGTTCGCTCTTTCCTTGGGAGATCTCATGATCCGAATGCATATACGCCACTTTGGATGAAGAGACATTCACAGAGACACTCCAAGTCTCTGTTGAATCCCCCATAAGTCCGACCTCCTTTCCATAGTCAAGCTATTGTTTCGTTTTGATTTGGTGTTTTTGATTTTTCTGTTTTCGTGAGTTCAAAAGCGTGAGAAACAGGCAGAATCGCACTGCGTCGATCGACACACATTGTGCATCGGTCGACACAGTTGTGATATAAGGTTTTAAGGTCGACACAATCGCCTTGCATCGATCGACACCCTAGTGGCATCGATCGATGCAGGCCGACGACAGGTAAGTGTCCTGACTCTTTTCTTATTCTCTTAAGAACACCCACATCACTTCAGGTATCAGAGGATCCTTTACTGACTTCAACCTTAATTTTGACTTAATTTTCTCACCTAAGGTCTTGGTATACCTTGAGTCGGACTCCTCTATTAGTTCTGACACAGCTTGTAAACCTGTCCAAGTAAGGTTCCCTTCTCCCCTTCTCTTAAAACTAAAAAAAAAAGAGAATAATAAACTGAGGATGAGCTACTAGGTCCGAAATGGTTGCGCGAGTGGTAGAGACCCCTATTACCTCATGTGCATCCATGGAATGTGTCCAAAGTACACCCCATAATGGGAAGAGCACTGATAAAATAAATAAAATGATACCCAATGGGGAAAAATCAGTTGCCAAGGAAGGGAAAAGAGAAGAAAAGAACCATAAAAAGATAGTATAGTGGTCTAGAGCTAACAGAGTAATAATCCATGTGCCCTTTGATCGATAATCCTTAGGTGAGACCGTACTTAATAGCTTATAGAAGTCAATAGGGTGAATTTGAATGCTTTGGATTGATTGTGGAGTTTACTCAGGACAGTTGCTAAGTATGGGGGAAGTATATGTTGGTCTTGATGTCTTGCAAGTGAAATCTTTCAGTGGCTTACTAAGGGGAATCTGAGTGTTGTTTCTTCTAAGATAAAAAGAGTTTCTATAAGTTTTCAAACCTCTTCACAATGTTCTAGTTCTCTGTTTTGCTTGAGGGCAAGCAAAGGCTAAGTTTGGGGGACTTGATATACCATGGATTTTAGGGCTTTTAACCATGGTATATGACTTCTTATCGAGTCTTTTAGAGTCCTTTGGAGTCCTTTTATGTATGTTTTCAGGTCTAGACACGTTTGGAGCGGATTTGGACATTATGGTGCGTTCTGGAGCATTTTGGAGATTTAACCTGAGAGATAGAGTTCACTGCCCATTTCACAGACCTGTGTCGATCGACACAACATGTGCATCGATCGACACAAGGTCAACACAGACAATACTCGGCGTTTTATCAAGAGTTTCGAATTTGGACTTTTGCCCAGAAGTTTCTCATAATTATAAAGAAGCCCCAGCCGTGATTAGATCATTATATTAGGATTATTAAGCCATTGTTTAGGCTACGCATTATTTACATTCAGAGAGTTTTAGGGGCGGATCAGATACTCGACAGTGAGAAGATTTCGAACCCCTGTTTCTTATTCTGTTTTATGATATTCAGTATTCTATTCATGATGTCCTCTGTTTCGAAGATCATGTCTGAGTAGTTTACCTGTTAGGTTTAGGGATTCTCATTAGGGATTTCATGGAATTATAGGTTGATTAATCTGTAGAGATTCATATATGTTAGTTCTTCATCTAGGGTTGTTCTTACTGCTTAATCTGAAGTAGCTACCCAGATTTATGATGTTAGGTTGATTTTCGCAACGATAGTTGGTTAAATAACTAGAAAAAACCTAGATGAGCAATTTGACTATTCGCAAAGAAATTTTGCTTAGGAGAATTTTGAACGAAAGAAGTTGAGATTAATGCTTGTCTAGATCTCTAGGATTCGCAACGAAAGTTGGCTTGCTAGGATTGTTAGACATAGTTAATATTCGCAACGAAAGTTGGTCTGTTATAATTCTGTGATTCTAGTTCTAGAACAGTTCTTAATTAGATCCTGATTGATTGATTAGCCTGTGTTCCTGATTTCCTGAGAACTCCCTTGACCTGACGCCTTCGCTTCTTGCTTACAAACCGATCTATTTACTTTTCTGCTGTTTGATTTACTGCTTTCTCTATTGCTACCTAGCTTAACCTGACATTCTATAATCTATCGCAAGAGTCTAGAGTCTCTGTGGATTCGATACCCTATATACTACTAGTTCTGGTCTGTGCACTTGCAATGTAGATCTAGGGATTAAAACCTGATCGTATCAATAAAGGAGTCCTTAGCTATATGAAAACACTTCCAAGAGATTAACATCTCACAAGGAGAGTCTACTCATAAACATGGAAGAGAATCAGTAATTAACTAAGAGAACATCCAAGAGAAGAAGTAAGAACTAACTATGAGCGATTTTCTCATCATACTTGGACTAACTATAGAAGAGTTATCCAAGCATGATAAGAGGCTGCCTTAAGCAGCCATAACCTTGGCTCTTTAGGGTCTACATTGTATATGAACTCTAATATACAATGAGGAGAAAGAGCAAAATCGGTTACAAGAAGAAGAGTGAAAGAGATAAGAGTTTGTTTGTAACAAATGAGTTCTGGATTGTATTGTGACTTAGCAAAGCTTACAATGGTCGTGTGCCTTTGTTATATAGGCATACAATTAGGTTAAACACTCGTAAACAAAGATATTAAATCACATCCATTGATTTTAATGGAGGGAAACTCGAATTCAAATGGATGGCTGGATCTTCTTCACTCCTTTTTGCTTCTTGTGTGTTCGGACCTTGAAAGTGACTTGTCCTCACACTTAATTCATGTGTTGCAGGTCTAGAGAGAGAGAGAGCACACTCCCGAATGGTGAAAATGATTGGTCTTCGCTTCTGCTCAGACTTTAACTCCCCATGTGACTCCTTCTTGATCACACACTTGCACATTCCAAACTTGCTCAATGTAGGACTTGATTCTGACCCTCTTTTGCACATTGATTCCAACATCTTCTCATGATCTTTGGCCCTGATTTTGCACAGACCATCTTGGTGCCCCAATTTTGAACATTGCCATATCTTGATAGTGGCCTTTGTTGCTCACTTAAGCATTTCTTTGCTTGCTTGTGATCAACACCAAGGTTTCTTCCTGGAGTGAGCCTCGGCTTTGTCTGATTGAGGAATCACCCTCGGTTTAGTGACGGATCCATTAGGATCAGCGAACTTCAGGCTCCACAGGTGTAGATCCTACATCACTCTGTAGATCCAACCGCTGCTCCCCTTCAACAGGTTGAAAAGCCTCCTGTGTTTCTCGAATTTCTTCGAGCTGTACTTTTACTCCCACTGTTCTTCTTGGAAAGAAGCTTTCTATCTAGAAGAACTGAGTTCCGAACAACAAAATTTTGTTCTCGGATTGGTTGCAAAAGTACTAAGCCTCGGTTTCCCTAGGACAACCGGCAAAGCAGCCCTTATCAGGTTTGGGTTCAAGTTTGTTTGTTGACAACTGCCTTACACAAACCTTGCAATCCCAATTAATCAGAAAAATATACTTGGAAATCACCCAGTCCACATACAATGTGGTGTCTTTCAACTGATTCTGATAGAAAACTATTTGGCGTAAACATATTCATTTAGAGCGTATTTTAAAAGGATAATGGACGATTCCTGTGACTCATCATTAATCGGAGCATATCTAATAAGGTCCGATTCGTTCTCTCAGAAACACCATTTAGGTTTTCCAGGAGAAAAGAGCTGTGATGTGACTTCACACTCACTTAGATGATCACCCAATTCTTGACTCAAGTATTTTCCTCCGCGATCTAATCTAGGATCTCAATACTTCTGTCAAATCGGTTCTATACTTCATTTTGGAACTTCTCAAAGGATTCCTACTCGTGTCTCATCAAAAGAACACAGCCATACTTACTGATGCCATCAATAAGGTAATGAAGTACTGAAGATTTCCTTTGGCATTAATGCTCATCGGGCCACATACATCAGTACGTGTAAGGCCCAATATGCCTCGGGCCCTTTTCTTTAGCTCTGCTAAAGAAGCCTTAGTCATTTGGCCCAGCAAGCAGAATTCATATCTCAAATGATTTATAATCAAATGAGCCTAAAGCCCATTACAATGGAACTTCTGAATCCGCTTCACTCTATGTGGTCAAACGACTACGCTGAGGAAAAATCAAGTTTAAGTCATCAGACTTAAACCGTTTGGTATTTATGTTATATATACAAGCGTACATTGGTTTAAGATATAAAACCCATTATCAAAAGGGTTGCTACCATATAATATTTCATTAAGATCAAAAGAGCAAAACTTGTCTTTTATCAGAATGAAAAACATCCAAATTCTTACAAGAAAATGAAAGACATCTCTGCATAAAGCAGGTACATAGTAGCAATTACTTAATTTAAAAACCAAGCATGAAAGGCTCCTACAAGTGGAGAATCTCTACGGCTTATGTAGCAACCATTGCTCCACACCAGTCACGCAGTTCCACTTGTCCTTTCCTCAACGTTCTACTGTTGCTTAGGTCCTGCATATTTCCAAAATATCAGTACCACAACTAGTATCCAATACATACGTAGAACTTGAAGTAATAACACAATACCTGAAGAAGAAGTACCATACATCTCCTTCATCTTTTGTGAATCTTCCAAGAATTTGATGCAATCTCTCTTCCAATGCCCTAACTCATCACAGTAGAAGCACTTTCTAACACCAGATGGGCCGGACTTGGGCTTATAAGATGACACAGGCTTATCCTGATTCCAAATCTGGACGGCCCTGCCTCTACCCTTGTTAACACAAGATTTCTCAAATCTTTTACCCTTTATGATGTCTTGCTCTGCTGTTTTGAGCATGCCATGCAGCTCAGTCAACGTCTTCGTCAAGTCATTCTTGATATAGCTTTTGATAAACTTATCATAACTAGACGGCAGTGACTGCAGAATGATGCCAGTGGCCAACTCTAAGCTGACCGGACAATCCAGTTTCCCCAGGTTATCAATGTAACCCACCATTTTAATGACATGAGGACTCACTGGAGCATCCTCAGGTAGCTTGCACCCAGTGAGAGACTTCACCATCTGGAATCTCTCAACTCGTGCCAGATCCTGAAACTTCAGTTTCAGGCTGGTGATCATCTCTATTGGCGACTCCATGTTCTCGAATTGACTCTCCAAGTCCGAGTTCATGGTAGCCAACATCAGACCATGCACATCTACCACATCAATATAATGCTTATTCCAAGCATCATATACTGCATTCGAGCGATTGGTCCCAAGCCTTTCTGGAAGAGCTTTGTCAAGGACATAGTCCTTGCTCTCCTGCTTGAGGATTAATCTTAAATTGCGATACCAATCCAGGAAATTTGATCCATTTAACTTGTCCTTCTCAAGGACGGATCCTAACAAGAAAGTAGTTTTAGACATAGGCTGAAAATTTAATAAAAGAAAATTTTAGTTATGAAGCTCAGGAAATGAGAAATCTTATCTAATAAGAAAACTCGCATTATATTCAAACAATGTTTCCTCTATGAATATAATGATCCAAGACCCATACATCACTAAAATCTGAGTGGACGACTCGTCATCACCCAGAGTTTAGTCATCTAGGTAAGCAAATCATTGCTAATTGTACCCAGTACAACTCTTGGTCGTAGATAAGACAATCCATGTCCTATCTACTCTGATGTCTCTGGGCCCAGAACTTCTGATAGCCTAGTCAAGTAAACCAATCTCTTCAGTCTTGTGACCATTGACAGTCGCACTGCAAGTCTGTCAATGATCACCTGCCTTACTCATGTAATTGTGGATACCAAGGACTCCAAGACTATCCATCAACGAAACGAGTCTTGACAGTAGACAAGATTTGGACAAGACATCAAGGTCACTTGATATTTAGTTGAGGAAATGAAACTTAAAAAGATTAGTAATTCAATCTCTCAGGTCATGTAATTGTTGATGTCAAGCACTGCAAGACCATCAATACTATTACCTGTCTTACTCATGTAATTGTGGGCACCAAGCTCTTGGCAAGAGTATCAAAACAACGAAAAGTGTCTTGACAGTTGACCATATTGAATCTTAGATCTAATACACATCCAATGTGTATTAGATAGGTTTAGAACATATTTACTTCTAACTTTAATTAAGTTTTAATTTTTCTTATTTAAATGGATTAGGTCACTTGGTTCGGTTTTTCAATCATCTGGTTCAAAACCAAACGATTACGGTTCGCATCGTCACCATATGCATCGACTGACACACTTGGTCGACACTTGATATGCAACCTTAACCAACCCTATTATCGGTTAATCCAATTGAACCGGTAATTGACCAAATGAACTGGTTTTAGACCAATTGAGATAACTAATTCAATCCAATAGAATCAATTCATCCAATTTTAAACCGATCTGATCTACTTTTAACCAAGCATGACAACCAGTTCAATCGAATTGACCGATTAACCAACCGCAAGGCCTGTGTCGACCGACACTAAACCTATGTCGATCGATACAGTAGGGTATTAGGGAATTTTAATCGAATTAAACCGACATAACCATGCGAGATAACCGGTTATCCAATTGAACCGATCTATCCTTTCGCACAGCCTGTGTCGATCGATTCACCCAGTTTGTCGATCGACACAGTGCGATTTCTAAATCGAAACCCAAATTTTCAATAGGCGAATTCGCGGTGCATCGACCGACACAAACTTGTGTCGATCAACACTATGCGAAAACACAAGTTCTGCATTTTCGCGGTGCATCGACCGACACACCCAGTGCATCGATCGATGCTATGCGAAAACCCTAAAATAATTTTGCCGTTTTCGCGGTGTGTCGACCGATACAAACTTGTGTCGATCGACACAGTGCGAAAACATAGTTCTTCATTTTTGATATTAACAAATCCGAGATTCTTTTACCAAAACGAAAACTATTTAACATCAATTCAATCAAATACTACATTAATCGAATTCCATGCTACAGATTCAATAGATTAAACACTATGGCTCTGATACCACTGTTAGGATCCCTAGGATCAAGGGTTTGTGTTATTGAATCTAAGAACTGACCTCGTGTTTACCTGGAAATTGGCAGCGGAATAGAGTCAGATAAACGAGATCGAGAACGCCTCAGATGCTGCGCCTCTACTTCAGTCCACACGCACACAAGCTGGAATCCGCCGGGATGCTAGTGCCGGGAATCGGATCTCCTGGGGATCTGTGAGTTTCTGTGTCTCTGCTTTCTCTCTGAGAAGCAACAACAACCGCCTGGATCCAGGTCGATCATACAAGACTTTATATATCGACCTGGGATGACTGAAAACGACCGTCGGATCAAACCCGACTCATTTAAGTCATTAACTCGAAACGTCAGTCTCGAGGCCCAATGTGCATCGATCTGAAGGATTATGTGTGTTCATGGTTTAAATCATCAGATTACAACCTAGCACATAATCAACTAGGATCTAGGTGATTTGCAGTTGAATCATAAACAGATCATAATCATTACCTTATGATTGCAGCGGATTGATCAAAGGAATGAAGAGATCACAGAGAGATGATGATAACCGGCTCCTCCTAGGTATCCACACGCTTACAAGCTACTGGATCAGGCTGCTAGACCAAGTTGGAATCAACAGAGAGAGAGGAGGACGGCTGGGTCTGTAAAAATCGCAGGAGAGCTCCCTAGACTGCGCCCCTTCCTCTCATATATAAGCCCAAGTAATTAAACTAATGGCTTATTAGGCTTTTGGGCCCAAGACCCAAATCAGACAAAAACTGTATTTTGTCTGGCCCAATTCTCTGTACAAATACAGTAAATGCCTTGTATCTTACCGTATTATTTCCTTGTTAACTTTCCCGTTAGCTATGGTGTGTGACCCTTAGGGATCATACAATACTGGTAATAAGTCCTAAACTTATAGATCATGAGCGGGCTCTAGCAAGTCATCATGATCACCCAGTATTTATGACTTATGTCTGATCTCGACACTTATCATACTTTCTAGAGATAGTACAGTAGATTTCAGGACATTCCCAACAATCTCCCACTTGTACTGGAATCCTACATTCCCTAATCCTTTTGTCTCAATATCTCGATCTGGCATAAGGCAAGATGCGTGTCATCCTTATATAGCCAGACCATGTTCATCGGAACAGATTTGATACTGACAATGCAAACGACTTGGGCAAGTCCGTTTGGGAGTGGCCACTCTCTTACCAGCTATCAAGTCTCCGATTGGCCTAGAGATATTACCTCCGTTAAACGGCAGGGACAAATCCCATCTTGTTCCATCACTATGAACTACACACTTTATAATACACCCAACCAAGGTCCTTATAGCTCCCAGTTACGAAACAGCGTTAGACAATGATCAACGCGCATCACTCCATGTGCAGCCACATGCATGCGAACTCAGGTCTAAGGACTATACTCTATAGTCGTATATGAGAACCTCTCATGACACAGATATTAATATCTTGTAGATTTCTCATCAGCGGGCCATGTCCGGTCATATGCTCCCCTACATATACCTATGTGTCGACTTTGATGCCGCGCATCTATGACCCCTCGAAACTTGGTCATAAGTCTCAACACAATCTAGTCTCAAGTGGTTGTTGGTGTTCCAATTTCAACAACCTTCGACTATGGACACTATGATTTATGTCATTTTGTTAAATATGGGGTTTCAGGATCAAGTCTACTCATGTACTTCGATGGCCCATGTATAATGACATGAATCATTTTGGAACGATTATTTATATCACAGTTAAAATAATCCAGAAATCATAAATTTCATAAACATAAAATATTATGTTTACATGAACCTTTCAAAACAACTAAATAAAGCCCTTTACAAACTCCCACTGAAATTAAGACTACATCTTAATTTCACTTATCCTACAGCTACAGTCCGCGACTCGTGCTTAGGCCTAAGGAGTGGCTTCGTTAATAGATTAGCAACGTTCTCATTCGTTGAAACTTGCTGATCTACTTAACACCTCTGTCATTTATCTCACGGAATAGGTTATACCTACCCTCAAGGTGTTTGTGTTGGAATAATGTCCAGTAATCTCTGTACTGTCTCTAGAAAGTAAGAGTATGTCAATGATCAGACATAAGTCATATAATACTGGGGGTCATGATGGCTTGCTAGAGTCCGCTCATGATCTATAAGTCTTGGATTTATTGCCTTTATTATATGATCCCATATGGGTCACACGCCTAAGCTAACAGGAAAATGTGTAGGAACGGTTTAGCAGAAGTACGGTAAAAGTGCTAGGCATTTACTGTACTTAGAGAGACTAAAGGGCCTGATTAAATCTAAGGGATTTAATCAGACTGAGAATTGGGCCCAAAAGCCCATAAGAACTGGACAAGGGTTTTAATAAATAAAACTTGCCCTAGCTCTTATTTTCTCAACACAGTCTGCGCCTCCCTCTCTCTCTTTCTGCGCCTCCTCCCTCTCGGTCTAGCAGCCAATTTCCTGTGCGTGCGCGTGTGAGCCTTTGGAGGAGCTATCTCTTGGTGGTTCTGCTGATCTCTGACCCTTACCTCCTCTTTCCGCTGCAAAACAAGGTAACAGGTGAGATCCTTTATGATTCTAGCAAGAGAACCTAGATCTGGCATGTTTAGTAGGATCAATTAATATGATGAATTGAACCAGGAAATACTAAACGAATCCTTCAGTGGTATCAGAGCCATTGGTTCTATTAGGATTTCTTGTTTAGAATCATGTTTAGGTTGTTTAGAAGTGTTTGAATCAATCTATACTTGAATTTGATTTGTAAAACACTTAAGAAACAAGTTAAAAACCTAAACTAAAACCGCATGAACCGATCGCTAAAGGATCGGTATGCGTCCGAGAGTCGGCCGAGCGGATCGCTTGATGCACGGACCGATCATGGATCGATCGCGTGGTCATACCGATCGATGATGCTCGCGCGCGAGAGATGAAGCACGCGATCCCGTGGATGGACCGAGCGGATCGAATGGATCGATCGCTGCGATCGTCCCGCCATCGTCCCGCTCTCGACCCGACCATCGTCCCCGTCCCGTCCCGCTATCATCCGAGCATCGATCGTGATCGCGAGTTGGGCCGATCTCGGATCGTGTCCCATCCAAGCATCGATCGTTGCGTGATGCGGAAGCGTGAAGATTGCGACTCGGTCCTGATCGGTTCACGTGATCAGTCGGTTCGGTTCGGTTAATGGTTCGGTTTAAAACTTATTAAAACTTAATCGTCACGGTTTAATAAACAGACTTAATAAAATTTATTAAGTTCTGGTTAAACCGGGATAAGAAATCCAAAGTCGTAAAATTGGATTTAGTGCCTAAACCAGTGGTTTTCTAATTTGATTTGGTTGGACCAAATAAATTGAGAAAATCCGGTTTAGTAAATAACCGGTTGACAATTGTGGTCATCGTAGTAATTAATTTTGGTTAGACCAATTTTAATGAACCAGACCGGTTATGTCATTTAATTGGGCAATTGGGTTATGTCTTGGACATGGACCAATTCTTGGGCCTCGGGCCAAGAAGTTAAAACAATTGGGCCAATTATTTGAGTCTTTTCTTCAGATTTAATTTAAAATTTATTTAAATAAAATTTAATATCGATTTTAAATTAATCTGTTTTCAAAATCTGAAATTAGAAAGTTTCTTAGAATAGAAGTTTCTAGATTTGCATGTTTTGGTTTTTAGGAAAATTTCTATAGTTAGAAAGTTTCTAATTTTAGGAAGTTTCCAATTTTAGAAAGTTTCCAAAATAAGTAGGTTTCCAAAAATGGAAAGTTTCCAAAATAGTAATCTTCTATTTTGGGAATGAAATTTTAAAATAAACCTACAAACCTCAAATAATATCAAGCGTTGGATGTCTTGTCCAGATTATGTCAGCTGTTGAAGCCCATTCAATCGTACACACGGCCTTACAGTGTGAGGGTGTTTATCTTTTGCGTGGGTAAAACAGTTTGTGATTCA
Source organism: Orychophragmus violaceus (assembly GCA_030180135.1). Taxonomy (NCBI): domain Eukaryota; kingdom Viridiplantae; phylum Streptophyta; class Magnoliopsida; order Brassicales; family Brassicaceae; genus Orychophragmus; species Orychophragmus violaceus. The sequence continues at coordinate 66,924,884 of CM058240.1, read as the reverse complement.
TTAATGTCATTGGGAGTCCCAGACATTAGTGATTACATGACTGTATAGTCTGGTTTTCTTGACTAGGCCATCGGGAGTCCCGGGCCTTGAGACATCAGAGTGGATTGGGCCTCGGGCCCAGATTCACAACCAAGAGTTATATCACGGATATAATTAGCCGAGATAGGGCTTACCGATATAAGCTAAGGTTGGGTGACGGCCAGTGGCCCACTTTGATCTTAGTTATATGTGGATCTTGGAATCATTATATTCAATTGAGGGTAACTGATGTTATTGAATATAATGCGAGATTAATCATATTAAATATAATACGAGATTAATCATATTGAACATATTAACTAAAATCCTTTTATCTTATATTTCAGCTATGACTACTACAAGCACACAAAACACATTCTCAATCCGGTCTGTTCTCGACAAGGAGAAGCTGACTGGAACGAACTTCCTGACGTGGTCAAGGAACTTGAGGCTGGTCCTCAAGCAGGAGAAGAAGGAATATGTCCTTCGTGATCCCCTCCCCGAGAGGCCTCCTGACAATGCCGCCAGGAATCTGCATAATGCTTGGGAAAAGCATTCGTCAGATGAAAATGATGTCTATTGCCTGATGTTGGCGACCATGACTGCTGAGCTGCAAATGCAGTTCGAGAGTGTGTTGTCGCCCATCGAGATAATGACAAGCCTGAAATCGCTTTTTCAGGAGCAGGCAAGGACTGAGAGGTTCCAGACAGTTAAGAACCTCTTAGACTGTAAGTTGGCTGCAAATGCGGCAGTGAGTCCTCATGTCTTGAAGATGATGGGTTATCTCGATCATCTTCAGAAACTCGACTGCCCTATCAGCCAGGAACTTGCCTGCGACATCGTTCTGCAGTCTTTACCTGCAAGTTATGATCAGTTCATCATGAACTTCAATATGCATGGATTGAGTAAGACATTGCCTGAGCTTCACGGAATGCTCAAGACTGCAGAGCCCAACTTGAGGAAAGCCAAGGACCCCAATGTACTTATGGTGCAGAAGGGCAAGGGCTTTAAGAAATCCTCTGCCAAGGACAAGGGAAAAGCTAAGGCTGTTCAAGTCTCGGACAAGGACACGCCAAAGCCCAAGCCCAAGTCCAAGGCTGGGCCTACTGACATCTGCAGTTTCTGTAAAGAACCAGGGCATTGGAGGAGAGAATGTAAGAAATTCCTGGAAGGTCTAAAGGAATTGAAGAAGAAGACTTTGGAGACTTCTTCATCAGGTATTTTTGTTATAGAAGTTAATACAACTACTTCTGATAATACCTCATGGGTTATGGATACTGGTTGTGGGGCTCATATTTGTACTAATATGCAGGCACTCAGCAACAGTAGGAGGCTGAAGCAAGGACAAGTGGAGCTACGAGTTGGGAATGGAGCGAAAGTTCCTGCACTAGCTGTAGGCACATACTTGTTGTCTTTACCTTCAGGATTGGTTTTAGAACTCAATAATTGTTATTTTGTACCTGCGATAAGCAGAAATATTATTTCAATTTCTTTGTTGGATTTGGAAGGTTGTGATTTTTCAGTTAAGAATAAATTATGTTCCTTCAATCGCAACAATTTGTTCTATGGTTGTGCCCCTCTTACGAATGGGCTTTACATACTTGATCAATCCGCGCCAATTTATAACATTGATACCAAACGGTTCAAACCTAATGAGGAGAACCGAACGTTTCTATGGCATTGTCGTTTAGGGCACATCAGCGAGAAACGCATCAAGAGGCTCCATTCGAATGGACTTCTTGGCTCATTTGACTTTGAGTCATGTGAGAAATGCGAATCCTGCATGATGGGCAAAATGACACGGGCCCCCTTTAATAAACCTAACGAGAGGGCCAGTGACTTATTAGGCTTGATACACACTGATGTGTGTGGCCCAATGTCCACAAATGCAAGAGGAAACTATCAGTACTTCATTACCTTCACTGATGATTTCAGTAGGTATGGATATGTTTATTTGATGAAACATAAGTCTGAATCGTTTGAGAAATTCAGAGAATTCCAAAATGAAGTACAGAACCAACTTGGCAAAAGCATTAAGGCTCTTCGGTCCGACCGAGGAGGAGAATACTTAAGCCAAGAATTCAGTGATCATCTGAGAGAGTGTGGGATCGTATCCCAACTCACTCCTCCTGGAACACCACAATGGAATGGTGTGTCTGAGAGGAGAAATCGGACCTTATTGGATATGGTTCGATCTATGATGAGTCACACAGTGTTGGAATTGTGTCCAGTAATCTCGGTACTGTCTTTAGAAAGTAAGAGTATGTCAATGATCAGACATAAGTCATATAATACTGGGGGTCATGATGGCTTGCTAGAGTCCGCTCATGATCTATAAGTCTTGGACTTATTGCCTTTATTATATGATCCCATATGGGTCACACGCCTAAGCTAACAGGAAAATGTGTAGGAACGGTTTAGCAGAAGTACGGTAAAAGTGCTAGGCATTTACTGTACTTAGAGAGAATAAAACGGTTTAGGCACTGTGTGTCGATCGATACACAAGGGGTATCGGTCGACACAGTGCGCGAATGCCGTCTAGTTAATTGGTGTTTGGGCCAAATGGCCCAAACGGAATCAGACAAGTTTTATAAGGTAAAACTCGAGTTTCTGAGCAATTAACCCTAATCCCTCAGCCGAAAACTCTCTCTCTCTCTGCGCCGAGCTCCTTGTGGTCTAGCAGCCGTTTTCTGTGATCGCGTGTGTGAACCTTTGGAGGATTCATCCCTCGGTGTTTCTCTGATCTCAGACATACCATCTCTTTCCGCTGCAAACAGGTATAAGGTGAGATCATCATTTGTTTCTATTCTGAGAAGAACCTAGATCGCATGTTTAGGTTGATATGAATCTAAGAATTGAATCAGGATCAACTAAACAATCCTTCAGTGGTATCAGAGCCAGGTTCTGGTTTTTCTTGTTTAGATTCAATGTTTAGGATTGTTTTCTTGTTTAAAAGTGTTTTGAATCAACTACTGATAAGAGAAACCACTTAAGTAACAAGAATTGAAATCTAAACACACATAAAATTGCAGAAACCAAGCTATATGATTTGGTAGAATGCGATTTCAAGAGGTCTATATCGACTGCGATCGCATGGATCGATCGATACGATCGCATGGATCGGTCGATACAGTCTATCGGCTAACCCAGATAACGCGTGAAAGCATCGATCGATACAGGATCGATGCAGGTTCGATATTGGTGCATCGACCGATGCGGTTGGTGCACATCGATCGACACGGTTAGGGTTTTGGCTCGGATCCGTGCATGCGTAAGAGCATCGATCGATACAGGATCGATGCACGATCGATGCAGGATCGATGCTGAGAGCATCGACCGATGTGGTTGATGGATCGATCGACACGGTTGGTTCATCGATCGACATGGTTGGTTTAAAGGCTCGGTTTAATTTTGATTAAAATTAATTCGTCTTGGTTTAATAAACAGATTTAATAATTTTATTAAGTCTGGTTAAACCGGGACAAGAAATCCAATGTCGAAAGAATTATTGGATTTAGTGCCTAAACCAGGATTTTCTAATTTGATTTGGTTGGACCAAATAAATTGAGAAAATCCGGTTTAGTAAATAACCGGTTGACAATTGTGGTCATCGTAGTAATTAAAATTTGGTTAGACCAATTTTAATGAACCAGACCGGTTATGTCATTTAATTGGACAATTGGGTCATGTCTTGGACATGGACCAATTCTTGGGCCTCGGGCCAAGAAGTTAAAACAATTGGGCCAATAATTTGAGTCTTTCTTCAGATTAATTTAAAATTTATTTTATAAAATTATAAAGTCGATTTTAAATTAAAGTTTCCGAAATTTTGAAATTAGAAAGTTTCTTAAATTAGAAGTTTCTGGATTTGCGGGTTTTGGATTTTAAAGAAATTTCTAAAGTTAGAAAGTTTCCGTTTTTAGAAAGTTTCCAATTTTAGAAAGTTTCCAAAAATAGTAGGTTTCCAAAATGGAAAGTTTCCGAAATAGTAATCTTCTATTTTGGGAATGAATTTTTTAAATAAAACTACGAACCTCAAATAATATCAAGCGTTGGATGTCTTGTCCATTCTATGTCAGCTGTCGAAGCCCATTCAATTGTATTCATGGCCTTACAGTGTGAGGATGTCTGCTTTTGCGTGGATAAGACGGTTTGTGATTCATAAATGTCATTGGGAGTCCCAGATATTAATGATTACATGACTGTATAGTCTGGTTTTCTTGACTGGGCCATCGGGAGTCTCGGGCCTTGAGACATCAGAGTGAATTGGGCCTCGGGCCCAGATTCACAACCAAGAGTTATATCACGGATATAATTAGCCGATATAGGGCTTACCGATATAAGCTAAGATTTGGTGACGGCCAGTGGCCCACTTTAATCTTAGTTATATGTGGATCTTGGAATCATTATATTCTATTGAGGGTAACTTATGTTATTGAATATAATGCGTGATTAATCATATTAAATTTAATACGAGATTAATCATATTGAACATTTTAACTAATAACCTTTTTATCTATATATTTCAGCTATGACTACTACAAGCACACAAAACACATTCTCAATCCGGTCTGTTCTCGAGAAGGAGAAGCTGACTGGAACGAACTTCCTGACGTGGTCAAGGAACTTGAGGCTAGTCCTCAAGCAGGAGAAGAAGGATTATGTCCTTCGTGATCCTCTCCCCGAGAGGCCTCCTGCCAATGCCGCCAGGACTCTGCATAATGCTTGGGAAAAGCATTCGTCAGATGAAAATGATGCCTATTGCCTGATGTTGGTGACAATGACTCCGGAGCTGCAAAAACAGTTCGAGAGTGTATTGTCACCCATCGAGATAATGGCAAGCCTGAAATCGCTTTTTCAGGAGCAGGCTAGGACTGAGAGGTTTCAAACAGTTAAGAACCTCTTGGACTGCAAGTTGGCTGCGAATGCGGCAGTGAGTCCTCATGTCTTGTGGGTTATCTCGATCATCTTCAGAAACTCGACTGCCCAATCAGCCAGGAACTTGCCTGCGACATCATTCTGCAGTCATTACCTGCAAGCTATGATCAGTTCATTCTGAACTTTAACATGCATGGCTTGAGTAAGACATTGCCTGAGCTTCACGGAATGCTCAAGACTGCGGAGCCCAATTTGAGGAAAACCGCCAAGGACCCCAATGTGCTTATGGTGCAGAAGGGCAAGGGGTTTAAGAAATCCTCTGCTAAGGATAAGGGAAAGGCCAAGGCTGTCCAAGTCGCGGACAAGGACACGCCAAAGCCCAAGCCCAAGTCAAAGGCTGGGCCAACTGACATATGCAGGTTCTGTAAAGAACCAGGGCATTGGAGGAGAGAATGTAAGAAATTCCAGGAAGGTCTAAAGGAATTGAAGAAGAAGACTTTTGAGACTTCTTCAACAGGTATTTTTGTTATAGAAGTTAATACAACTACTTCTGATAATACCTCATGGGTTATGGATACTGGTTGTGGGGCTCATATTTGTACTAATATGCAGGCACTCAGCAACAGTAGAAGGCTGAAGCAAGGACAAGTGGAGCTACGAGTTGGGAATGGAGCGAAAGTTCCAGCGCTAGCTGTAGGCACTTACTTGTTGTCTTTACCTTCGGGATTGATTTTAGAACTCAATAATTGTTATTTTGTACCTGCTATAAGCAGAAATATTATTTCAATTTCTTTGTTGGATTTGGAAGGTTATGATTTTTCAGTTAAGAATAAATTATGTTCCTTCAATCGCAACAATTTGTTCTATGGTTCTGCCCCTCTTATGAATGGGCTTTACATACTCGATCAATCCGCGCCAATTTATAACATTAATACCAAACGGTTTAAACCTAATGAGGAGAACCGAACGTTTCTATGGCATTGTCGTTTAGGGCACATCAGTGAGAAACGCATCAAGAGGCTCCATTCGAATGGACTTCTTGGCTCATTTGACTTTGAGTCATGTGAGAAATGCGAATCCTGCATGATGGGCAAAATGACACGGGCCCCCTTTAATAAACCTAACGAGAGGGCCAGTGACTTATTGGGCCTGATACACACTGATGTGTGTGGCCCAATGTCCACAAATGCAAGAGGAAACTATCAGTACTTCATTACCTTTACTGATGATTTCAGTAGGTATGGATATGTTTATTTAATGAAACATAAGTCTGAATCTTTTGAGAAGTTCAGAGAATTCCAAAATGAAGTACAGAACCAACTTGGCAAAAGCATTAAGGCTCTTCGGTCCGACCGAGGAGGAGAATACTTAAGCCAAGAATTCAGTGATCATCTGAGAGAGTGTGGGATCGTATCCCAACTCACTCCTCCTGGAACACCTCAATGGAATGGTGTGTCTGAAAGGAGAAATCGGACCTTATTGGATATGGTTCGATCTATGATGAGTCACACAGACCTTCCAATATCCCTTTGGGGATATGCTCTGCTACCAGCAGTGTTCACTCTAAATAGAGCGCCATCGAAAGCAGTAGCAAAGACACCATATGAATTATGGACTGGAGAAGCTCCAGTGCTGTCTTATCTCAGAATTTGGGGTTGTGAAGCCTATGTCAAGAGATTGATCTCAGACAAGCTTACACCAAAATCTGACAAATGCTACTTCATTGGTTATCCACGGGAAACCAAGGCTTATTACTTCTATCTACGTTCCGAGAACAAGATCTTTGTTGCCCGGGATTGTAATTTTCTTGAGAGGGAGTTTCTCTCTAAGAAAGACAGTGGGAGTAAGGTACTGCTTGAAGAAATTCAAGATGAACAGGATACTGCTCAACCTCATGAGGAAGAGCAGCAGGAGGACCTACAAGAAATTGTAGAGCCTGAACCTGTAGTACCTGAAGTTCGAAGATCCGGGAGGATCCGTCACGAACCCGAGAGATATCAAGGATTCCTCGTGACTGACTGTCATGATCTTTTGATCATTGATGGTGATGAACCATCGAACTTCAATCAAGCCATGATGGGCCCAGATTCCTCTAAGTGGCGCAAGGCCACTGATTCCGAAATGGACTCCATGTCGGTCAACCAAGTGTTTTCGTTGGTTGACTTACCCGCTGGTGTAAAAGCCATCGAGTGCAAATGGATCTTCAAGAAGAAGATTGACGTGGATGGAAATGTCCAGATTTATAAAGCCAGGTTGGTGGCAAAAGGTTTCAGACAAGTTCACGGTGTGGATTACGATGAAACCTATTCACCAGTGGCTATGATGAAATCTATTCGGATTCTACTAGCAACTGCAGCTTTTCATGATTATGAAATTTGGCAGATGGACGTGAAAACCGCCTTCCTGAATGGTATTCTGGAAGAGGATGTGTATATGACACAACCTGACGGTTACATAGATCCAAAGAATGCTGGAAAAGTATGCAAGCTTCATAAATCCATTTATGGATTGAAGCAAGCATCGAGGAGCTGGAATCTTCATTTTGATGAAGCGATCAAGCAATTTGACTTCATCAGAAACGAAGAAGAACAATGCGTGTATAAGAAATCTAGTGGGAGCAAGATTGTATTTCTTATTCTGTATGTCGATGACATACTGCTTCTCGGAAACGACGTTCCAATGCTAAAGTCGGTAAAGGACTGGCTTGGAAGTTGTTTTCCATGAAAGACATGGGTGAAGCCGCATACGTTCTTGGAATCAGGATCTACCGGGATAGATCTAGAAGGCTGATAGGCTTGTGTCAAGATTCATACATTGACAAAGTCCTACAAAGATTCAGCATGAAGGATTCCAAGAAGGGCTTCACGCCAATGGTACATGGCACAACGCTAAGCAAGAAGCAGAGCCCTACGACGGCTGCTGAGCTTGAGCGCATGAAGAATATTCCTTATGCATCTGCAATAGGATCTGTCATGTATGCCATGATCTGTACTCGTCCTGATGTTGCTTATGCATTGAGCATGACGAGTAGATACCAGTCAAATCCAGGTGAAAACCATTGGATTGCCGTAAAGAATATCTTGAAGTATCTAAGACATACTAAGGATAAGTTCTTAGTGTACGGTGGAAGTGATGTGCTTAAAGTCAGTGGATTCACGGACGCAAGTTTCCAGACAGACCAAGATGATTTCCGGTCACAGTCCGGTTATATCTTTTGTCTGAATGGCGGTGCAATCAGTTGGAGAAGCTCCAAGCAAGACACTGTTGCTGATTCCACTACAAAAGCTGAATATATCGCCGCCTCAGAAGCTGCGAAGGAAGCTGTTTGGATACGAAAGTTCATTATTGAACTAGGTGTGATACCAGATGCGGCTGAGCCTCTGGCACTGTTTTGTGACAACAATGGTGCTATAGCTCAGGCAAAGGAACCAAGATCACACCAGAAATCCAAGCATGTTCTAAGAAGATTTCACTTGATACGTGACATCATTAATAGAAAGGAAGTCAAGATCAGCCGAGTTCAGACAGATGATAACGTCGCTGATCCGTTGACAAAGCCACTCCCAAGGCCTAAGCTCGAGTTTCTGACTGAAGCTGTAGGCATTAGAGACATAGAAATGTAATCTAAATTTGAGTGGGAGTTTGAGGGCTTTTATTTAGTTATTTGATATGTTCTTGTAAAACATTCTTATGTTTAATGAAATTATTATTTCAAGATTATTTTAACTGTGATGAAATAATCGTTCCAAAGTGATATGAACCATTTTATAGGTCATCGAAGTAAATGACTTGATCTTGAGTCATCGAAGTCATTTAGCTTGATCATGAGACCCTATATTTGATAGATGTTTATATCATCCCGTCCCTAGTCGAAGGTTGTTGAAATTGGAACACCAACAACCGTGTGAGACTGGATTGGTACGTGACTTATGACAAAGTCTCAGTGTGTCATAGATGCGCGGCATCAAAGTCAGTACATAGGTGTATGTTTGGGAACATACGACCGGACAAGACCCGCTTATAAGAACTCTTCAGGATATTTATATCTGTGTCATAAGAGATTCTTACTACGACTATAGAGTATAGTCCTTAGACCTGAGTTCGCATGCATGTGACTGCACATGGACTGATGCACTTTGATCATTGTCTAACGCTATCGTTCTGCGATAGTTATAAGGACCTTGTTTGGGTACATTATGAAATGAATAGTTTACAGTGATGGAACAAGACGGAATTTGTCCCTCTAATATAAATGGAGTGAATATCTCTAGGCCAATCGGAGATTTGAATACTGGAAAATGCATGGCCATGCTCAAACGGACTGTCCCGAGTCGTTTGGATTGTCAGTATCAAATCAGAGTCCGATGAACAAGATTAGGCTTTATAAGGATGAGACCAATCTTGCCTTATGACTAATCGAGATATTGTGACAAAAGGATTATGAATACAGAGATTCCAGTACAAGTGGGAGATTGTTGGAATTGTGTCCAGTAATCTCGGTACTGTCTCTAGAAAGTAAGAGTATGTCAATGATCAGACATAAGTCATATAATATTGGGGGTCATGATGGCTTGCTAGAGTCCGCTCATGATCTATAAGTCTTGGACTTATTGCCTTTATTATATGATCCCATATGGGTCACACGCCTAAGCTAACAGGAAAATGTGTAGGAACGGTTTAGCAGAAGTACGGTAAAAGTGCTAGGCATTTACTGTACTTAGAGAGAATAAAACGGTTTAGGCACTGTGTGTCGATCGATACACAAGGGGTATCGGTCGACACAGTGCGCGAATGCCGTCTAGTTAATTGGTGTTTGGGCCAAATGGCCCAAACGGAATCAGACAAGTTTTATAAGGTAAAACTCGAGTTTCTGAGCAATTAACCCTAATCCCTCAGCCGAAAACTCTCTCTCTCTCTGCGCCGAGCTCCTTGTGGTCTAGCAGCCGTTTTCTGTGATCGCGTGTGTGAACCTTTGGAGGATTCATCCCTCGGTGTTTCTCTGATCTCAGACATACCATCTCTTTCCGCTGCAAACAGGTATAAGGTGAGATCATCATTTGTTTCTATTCTGAGAAGAACCTAGATCGCATGTTTAGGTTGATATGAATCTAAGAATTGAATCAGGATCAACTAAACAATCCTTCACACAGACCTTCCAATATCCCTTTGGGGATATGCTCTGCTAACAGCAGTGTTCACTCTAAATAGAGCGCCATCAAAAGCAGTAGCAAAGACACCATATGAACTATGGACTGGAGAAGCTCCAGTGCTGTCTTATCTTAGAATTTGGGGTTGTGAAGCATATGTCAAGAGATTGATCTCTGACAAGCTTACACCAAAGTCTGATAAATGCTACTTCATTGGTTATCCGAAGGAAACCAAGGCTTATTACTTCTATCTACGATCCGAGAACAAGATCTTTGTTGCCCGGGATTGTAATTTTCTTGAGAGGGAGTTTCTCTCTAAGAAAGACAGTGGGAGTAAGGTACTGCTTGAAGAAATTCAAGATGAACAGGATACTGCTCAACCTAATGAGGAAGAGCAGCAGGAGGACCTACAAGAAATTGTAGAGCCTGAACCTGTAGTACCTGAAGTTCGAAGATCCGGGAGGATCCGTCACGAACCCGAGAGATATCAAGGTTTCCTCGTGACTAACTGTCATGATCTTCTGATCATTGATGGTGATAAACCATCGAACTTCAATCAAGCCATGATGGGCCCAGATTCCTCTAAGTGGCGTAAGGCCACTGATTCCGAAATGGACTCCATGTCGGTCAACCAAGTGTTTTCGTTGGTTGACTTACCCGCTGGTGTAAAAGCCATCGAGTGCAAATGGATATTCAAGAAGAAGATTGACGTGGATGGAAATGTCCAGATTTATAAAGCCAGGTTGGTGGCAAAAGGTTTCAGACAAGTTCACGGTGTGGATTATGATGAAACCTATTCCCCAGTGGCTATGATGAAATCTATTCGGATTCTACTAGCAACTGCAGCTTTTCATGATTATGAAATTTGGCAGATGGACGTGAAAACCGCCTTCCTGAATGGTATTCTGGAAGAGGATGTGTATATGACACAACCTGACGGTTACATAGATCCAAAGAATGCTGGGAAAGTATGCAAGCTTCATAAATCCATTTATGGATTGAAGCAAGCATCGAGGAGCTGGAATCTTCGTTTTGATGAAGCGATCAAGCAATTTGACTTCATCAGAAACGAAGAAGAACAATGCGTGTATAAGAAAACTAGTGGGAGCAAGATATTATTTCTTATTCTGTATGTCGATGACATACTGCTTCTCGGAAACGACGTACCAATGCTAAAGTCGGTAAAGGACTGGCTTGGAAGTTGTTTTTCCATGAAAGACATGGGTGAAGCCGCATACGTTCCTTATGTCAAAGTCCTGCCGGGATAGATCTAAAAGGCTGATAGGCTTGTGTCAAGATTCATACATTGACAAAGTCCTGCATAGATTCAGCATGGCAGATTCCAAGAAGGGCTTCACGCCAATGGTACATGGCACAACGCTAAGCAAGAAGCAGAGCCCTACGACGGCTGCTGAGCTTGAGCGCATGAAGAATATTCCTTATGCATCTGCAATAGGATCTGTTATGTATGGCATGATCTGTACTCGTCCTGATGTTGCTTATGCATTGAGCATGACGAGTAGATACCAGTCAAATCCAGGTGAAAGCCACTGGATTGCCGTCAAGAATATCATGAAGTATCTAAGACATACTAAGGATAAGTTCTTGGTGTACGGCGGAAGTAATGTGCTTGAAGTCAGTGGATTCACGGACGCAAGTTTCCAGACAGACCAAGATGATTTCCGGTCACAGTCCGGTTATATCTTTTGTCTGAATGGCGGTGCAATCAGTTGGAGAAGCTCCAAGCAAGACACCGTTGCTGATTCCACTACGGAAGCTGAATATATCGCCGCTTCAGAAGCAGCGAAAGAAGCTGTTTGGATACGAAAGTTCATCATTGAACTAGGTGTGATACCAAATGCGGCTGAGCCCCTGGCACTATTTTGTGATAATAATGGTGCTATTGCTCAGGCAAAGGAACCAAGATCACACCAGAAATCCAAGCATGTGCTAAGAAGATTTCACTTGATACGTGACATCATTAATAGAAAGGAAGTCAAGATCAGCCGAGTTCAGACAGATGATAACGTCGCTGATCCATTGACAAAGCCACTCCCAAGACCTAAGCTCGAGTTCCTAACTGAAGCTGTAGGCATTAGAGACATTGAAATGTAATCTAAATTTGAGTGGGAGTTTGAGGGCTTTATTTAGTTATTGATATGTTCTTGTAAAACATTTTATGATGTTTAATGAAATTATTATTTCAAGATTATTTTAACTGTGATGAAATAATCGTTCCAAAATGATATGAACCATTTTATAGGTCATCGAAGTAAGTGACTTGATCTTGAGTCATCAAAGTCATTTAGCTTGATCATGAGACCCTATATTTGATAGATGGCTTATATCATCCTGTCCCTAGTCGAAGGTTGTTGAAATTGGAACACCAACAACCATGTGAGACTAGATTGGTATGTGACTTATGACAAAGTCTCAGTGTGTCATAGATGCGCGGCATCAAAGTCAGTACATAGGTGTATGTTGGGTACATACGACCGGACATGACCCGATTATAAGAACTCTTCAGGATATTTATATCTGTGTCATAAGAGATTCTTACTACGACTATAGAGTATAGTCCTTAGACCTGAGTTCGCATGCATGTGACTGCACATGAACTAATGCGCTTTGATCATTGTCTAATGCTGCCGTTAAGCGATAGTTATAAGGACCTTGTTTGGGTGTATTATGAAGTGAGTAGTTTACAGTGATGGAACAAGACGGGATTTGTCCCTCCAATATAAATGGAGTGAATATCTCTAGGCCAATCGGAGATTTGAATACTGGAAAATGCATGGCCATGCTCAAACGGACTGTCCCGAGTCGTTTGGATTGTCAGTATCAAATCATAGTCCGATGAACAAGATTAGGCTTTATAAGGATGACACTAATCTTGCCTTATGACTAATCGAGATATTGAGACAAAAGGATTATGAATACAGAGATTCCAGTACAAGTGGGAGATTGTTGGAATAATGTCCAGTAATCTCTGTACTGTCTCTAGAAAGTAAGAGTATGTCAATGATCAGACATAAGTCATATAATACTGGGGGTCATGATGGCTTGCTAGAGTCCGCTCATGATCTATAAATCTTGGATTTATTGCCTTTATTATATGATCCCATATGGGTCACACACCTAAGCTAACAGGAAAATGTGTAGGAACGGTTTAGCAGAAGTACGGTAAAAGTGCTAGGCATTTACTGTACTTAGAGAGACTAAAGGGCCTGATTAAATCTAAGGGATTTAATCAGACTGAGAATTGGGCCCAAAAGCCCATAAGAACTGGACAAGGGTTTTAATAAATAAAACTTGCCCTAGCTCTTATTTTCTCAACATAGTCTGCGCCTCCCTCTCTCTCTTTCTGCGCCTCCTCCCTCTCGGTCTAGCAGCCAATTTCCTGTGCGTGCGTGTGTGAGCCTTTGGAGGAGCTATCTCTTGGTGGTTCTGCTGATCTCTGACCCTTACCTCCTCTTTCCGCTGCAAAACAAGGTAACAGGTGAGATCCTTTATGATTCTAGCAAGAGAACCTAGATCTAGCATGTTTAGTAGGATCAATTAATCTGATGAATTGAACCAGGAAATACTAAACGAATCCTTCAGTTTGGACCTCTGATGTTCAGCTAGCCTCATCTATGCTGGGAATCACATCAAGTTCAGTGATGAACTCTTCTTTCCAAACAACCTCTTTCGCCGCTTCCCAAGCTGCGAAATGTTCAGCTTAAGTCATGGAGTCAGCAACAGTGCCTTGCACCGCCAGACAGACACAAGATATAACCGGACTGTGACCGGAAATTATCTTTGTCTGTTGGTAACTTGCCTTTCAGACTCTACCGACTTGTAGCACCTCACTTTCTCCGTAAATCAAGAACTTATCCTAAGTATTTTCCAAATACTTGAGGATATTCATTACGTCTATCCAGTGATTCTTTGCTGGATTTGACTGGTCTTTACTTGTCTTGCTTAACATTAAAGCAACATCAAAACAAGTACGTGTCATGGCATACATGATAGATCCAATTGCCGACGCATATGGAATCTCATCCATGCATTCAAGCTCAGCAGTTATCGTAGGACACTGTTTCTTGCTTAACGTAATGTCATGTGACATTGGCATAAAACCCTTCTTGGAATGCTGAAAACGTGTAGGACTTTGTCAATATAAGAATCCTGACTTTGTCCTATCAGCTCTTTTGGATCTCTATCTTTAGATCCAAAATCCAAGAACTTACGTGGCTTTACCCATATCAATCATAAAACCAATTCCCAAGCCAGTCCTTTACCGACTGCAGCATTGGAACGTTATTTCCGAGAATCAGTATGTCATCGACATACACTATGAGAAATGCAACATCGCTCCCACTTATCTATTAGTAAACGCACAGTTCCATCTCGTTCCTGTTCAAGTCAAAACCTTGACTACTTCAACAGAACGAAGATTCCAACTCCGATATGTTTGCTTCTATCCATGAATGGATCGATGAAGCTAACTTACATACAGTATAATTTTTCGGAGTCCGGGCTCACTTTCGGTTCTGTGAATTTCGCAGGTTCATCACTTTCAATGATCATCAGATCATGGCAACTAATCACGAGAAATCACTCTCGGATTAGTGACGGATTCATTCAGATCTGCGAACTTCAGGCTCTACAGGTGTAGATTCTACAGAAATCTGTAAATCCATCCGCTGCTCTCCCTCAACAGGTTGAGCAGCCTCCTGTATTTCTCGAATTTCTTCGAGTTATACTTTTACTCCCACTGTTCGTCTTGGAAAGCAACTTTCCTTTTAGAAAACAGAATTCCGAACAACCTAACTTCGTTTTCGGAATGGACGTAAAAAGTAACAAGCCTTGGTTTCCCTAGGACAACCAGCGAAGTAGCACAACTACAAATACTCAGTAAAGACGAATTTGGATCATTTCCAGTCCACATTTATGTGGTGTCTTTCAACTGATATTGGTGGAACTATTTCAGCGTAAACTTAGATATTTCTAGAGCGTTATTCTTAAAGAATATCATGGAAGATTCGTGTGACTCATCTTTAATCATTTCTAATAAGATCTGATTCTTTCTCACAGAAACACCTCCAGGTTTTCAGGAGAAATGAGCTGTGAAACGACTTCACACTCATTCAGATGATCACACCATCAATGACTTAAGTATTCTCACTCGTGATCTAATCCAGAGTCTCAATACTTCTGTCACTCAGATTCTATACCTCATTCTGGAACTCTTTCGACCATTTCAAAGAATTTCGACTCGTGTCTCATCAAATGAACACAGTCATACTCACTGAAGTAATCAGTAGAGATAATGAAGTACAGGAAATTTTCTCTGGCATTACTGCTCATCGGGCCACATACATGAGTATGTTCAAGGTCCAATAAGTCTTTGGGCCTTTCTCTAGCTCGGCTAAGATGGGCCCTTTGTCTTTTGGTCCAGTAAGCAGAATTCAAGTCTCATAAGATATCCGATTAAATGAGCCCAAAAGTCCATAACTATGGGATTTCTGAATCCGACTTACTCTATGTGACCAAAACATTTACGCCAAGAAAAATCAGGTTTAATTCATCAGATTTAAACCAATTCGGTATTTATGTTACTTTTAGGCACTCTTTGGTTTAAGATATAAAACCCATTCCTTGAATAGGGTGCTACAATCAATATTTCATTGAGATCAAAAGAACAAAACTTGTCTTTTATCAAAATGAAAAACAATTAAATTCTTACAAGAAAATGAAAGACAACTCTGCTTAGAGCAGGTACATTGTAGCAATTACTTAATACAAAACCAAGCCTCAAAGGCATCTACGAGTGAAAACCCTACGGCTGAGGCAGCATCCATAGCTCCTTCCAGACATGCAGTTCCACTTGCCCTTCCTTCAACGTTCTACTGTTGCTTAGGCTCTGCATATTATAACAAATATCAGTGCCACAACCAGTATCCAATACCTATAAGGTAGAACTTGAAGTAATAACATGAATACCTGAGGAAGTAGTCTCATACATCAACTTCAACTCCTCATAATCTTCCATGAATTTAATGCAATCTCTCTTCCAATGCCCAGTCTCTTTACAGTAGCAGCACTTACCAACGTAAGATGTATCTGACTCGGGCTCAGAAGACACACGCTTGCCATGATTCAAAATCTGGACAACTTTGTCTTCACCCTTGTCAGCATTAGGTTTAGTAAACCTACCCTTCTCCATTATGAGATTATACAGGGTACTCTTCACGTTTGGCTCAACTGTCTTGAGCATATCATGCAGTTCAGTCAGCGTCTTCGTTAAGCCTTTCTTGATATAGTTCCTTTTAAACTTATCATAGCTTGACGGCAGTGACTGCAGAATGATCTCAGTTGCCAATTCTTGGCTAACTGGATAATCCAGTTTCCTCAGGTTATCAATGTAACCCATCATTTTACTGACATGAGGACTCACTGGATGATCATTTGGTAGCTTGCAGCTAGTGAGAGACTTAACCAACTGGTATCTCTCCACTCTTACCTGCTCCTGAAATTTCAATTTCAGGCTGCTGATCATCTCTATTGGCGACTCCATGTTCTCATATTGCTTCAGCAAATCTGAGTCCATGGTAGCCAATATCAGACCACGCACATCTACCGCATCATTATAATGCTTATTCCAAGCATCATATACTGCATGAGAGGCATTGGACCCGATCCTCTCGGGGAGAGCTCTCTCAAGGACATAGTCCATTCTCTCCTGCCTGAGGACTAGCCTCAGGTTCCGCGACCAAGTCAAGAAATTTGATCCGTTCAGTTTGTCCATCTCAAGGACATACCGGATCGAGAAAGTGTTTTGATTGTTTGTGCTAGTCATAACTGAAATTTAGAGATAAATAGAGTTTTAGTTATTCAGTTCATAAAAGAGTAATCTTAATAACTTATAAGAAAACTCGCATTGCATTCAAAATTTCTTTGTTTAACCTCATAAGAATGCAATGATTCCGAGACCCATGTTCAGCTAAATCCAAAGTGGGCCACTGGCCGTCACCCAGAAGTAGTTTTACTTGGTAAGCATACACACAGCTAGTTATATCCAATAACTCTCGGTTGTGAATTGGGCCCAAGGCCCAATACACCAGATGTCTCAAGGCCCGGGACTCCCGATGGCCCAGTCAAGGAAACCAATCTCTTACAGCCAAATAATCACTAAAGTCTGGGACTCCCAATGAAATTAGTGACTATATACTACTTTACTTACGCAAAAACAGACACCTCACACTGTAAGCCATATCTGTAATTGAATAAGCGTTAAGTAGCTGACAAGATTGGGCAAGACATCCAAGCTTGATATTGTTTTTGAGGATTTTAGGTTTCAATAGATTTCCTCCCAAAAAATAGAAGATTACTATTTTGGGAAACTTTCCATTTCAGGTAACTTACTAAATGTGGAAACTTTCTATTTAGGGAAACCTACTATTTTTTAGAAACTTTCTAAATCGGAAACATACTATTTTTAGAAGTTTCCTAACATGCCAAAATTAGAAACTTCTAATATTAGAAGCTCTCTAATTTAATGTTT
This sequence comes from Orychophragmus violaceus, assembly GCA_030180135.1. Lineage (NCBI taxonomy): Eukaryota > Viridiplantae > Streptophyta > Magnoliopsida > Brassicales > Brassicaceae > Orychophragmus > Orychophragmus violaceus. Next base: position 66,907,292 of record CM058240.1, on the reverse strand, counting down.
TATTAAAGTTTTCGGTTGGGTCACAAATTATAGGCTCAATTCTTGGCCCAAGACCACATAATTCCAATTGGCCCAATAATTTGACATAACCGAGTCGGTTCATTAATTCTGGTCCAAGACCAAATTAACTACTAAATCCAACTGGTTATTTACTAAACCAGACCAGCTCTAAATTATTTGGTCCAACCAAATCAAACTTAGACCAGCCTTCGGTTTAGGTTAAAATTCAATTTTTGAATTTAAATCCGGTTTAACCAGAAATTAAATAATACCAATTGTATTAAATAATTTCCAGCAAACCGCGATTTGGGTTAACCGCTTGAACCATAATTATTCAATGCTTTGAAACGTTTTTGTCTTTAGCTTAAAGACAAAACCTTAATCGATTCATACATTAAACAATCACTTAAGCAAATCGTACGATACTCAAATCGTATCACTTTAAACAATCACTTTGACCTTAATACATTAAGCAAATCGATTCTTGTTATTAAGCAAAGTCAAAAGCGATTGATACAAAGAAACGATGTCAACATTAATTAACAAGTTTTTCTTATTTCTAGGTTTTCCAAGTTTCAATCAATTTTACTCATTAAAATCGATTCATCAAACTAATAAACAACCTAGTATGATCCAAAAAGCAAAAACCTAACGACCTATGCTCTGATACCACTGAAGGATTATGTGTGTTCATGGTTTAAATCATCAGATTACAACCTAGCACATAATCAACTAGGATCTAGGTGATTTGCAGTTGAATCATAAACATATCATAATCATTACCTTATGATTGCAGCGGATTGATCAAAGGAATGAAGAGATCACAGAGAGCTGATGATAACCGGCTCCTCCTAGGTATCCACACGCTTACAAGCTACTGGATCAGGCTGATAGACCAAGTTGGAATCAACAGAGAGAGAGGAGGACGGCTGGGTCTGTAAAAATCGCAGGAGAGCTCCCTAGACTGCGCCCCTTCCTCTCATATATAAGCCCAAGTAATTAAACTAATGGCTTATTAGGCTTTTGGGCCCAAGACCCAAATCAGACAAAAACTGTATTTTGTCTGGCCCAATTCTCTGTACAAATACAGTAAATGCCTTGTATCTTACCGTATTATTTCCTTGTTAACTTTCCCGTTAGCTATGGTGTGTGACCCTTAGGGATCATACAATACTGGTAATAAGTCCCAAACTTATAGATCATGAGCGGGCTCTAGCAAGTCATCATGATCACCCAGTATTTATGACTTATGTCTGATCTCGACACTTATCATACTTTCTAGAGATAGTACAGTAGATTTCAGGACATTCCCAACATGATCGACACACTTACTGTATCGATCGACACACCCATTCGAAAACCTGTGTCGATCGACACACTCATTGCATCGATCGACACACCTCTTCAAAACTCAACTCAATGTGTATCCAATACACATTGATCGGATCATATGCCTATGATCAATCCCATACAAAGTGTATCCAGCTTTCTTAGGTGTGTGACCCTGTAGGTTCACACGATACTAGAAATGAGTTACAACTCATTTGTCATAAGCGGTTTCTAGGAAAAAATTACGACTACCCAGTATCATATGAATTGTCCGATCTCGACAATACAACTATCTTTAGAGTAAGTACAATGTGATTTCAGGACACAATCCGAACAGCTAGATCTATGATGTTTCATGCCAATGTGCCTAAAAGATTTTGAGGATGCAGTCTTGGGAGCTTGCTACCTCATCAATATGATTCCAACTAAAGTTCTACAAGACATCTCACCATTTGAGGTATTAAACAAAACTCAACCCTTTATTGAACACTTACGTGTGTTTGGGTGTGTGTGTTTTGTCCATATCTCAAGTGATCAACGAAACAAGCTAGAGGCTAAGAGCATCAAGTGCATGTTCCTTGGATATTCAACTACTCACAAGGCGTACAAATGCTATGATCCAATCAACAACCGCACCTATGTCTCAAGAGATGTCAAGTTCATAGAAGGAAATGGCTACTTTGAAAAGAGAGATTGAGAAGGAATGAAAAACCTCTCAAGATCATCTTCTGACCTTGCTACAAGTCTGAGGTTTCTCTTGGATCATTTGGGGAATGATCTACCAAAGGTACCAAGACAAAGGGAAACATAAACGGGAAGTAACCAAGAAGAGTTACAAGAAGCAGAACCAGTGATAGAAAATCATTAACCCACTCAAACCCAAGAGGAAGTTGTACCTCAGAATCAAGATCAAGGAAACTTGAATATGGATGAGGAGGAGACTATTCATCATAGAGAAGAAGAGATGGGTGTAGAAGAAGTTGTTCAACCGGTGAAACAACTCAGAAGAAGCACTAGAGAAAAGAAGGATCCATCAAGGTGGATCAACACAAGAGTCTACTTCAACAATCAGGCTGTTGCTCATCCCAACCAATCCGTGTGTTCTATTGACTTGTTACCATCAAGTCATTGTGCCTTTCTTGGGAAGAAAGAGATGAATCATGTTCCTAAAACCAATGAAGAGGTTAAGGACACTAAGGTGTGGATGGATGCTGTGATTGATGAGAAGGAGCCATGGAAAGAATCATACTTGAAATGTATAGTCTTTACCAAACGGAAAGAAGGCTGTTAGCCCCAAATGGGTGTTCACAATCAAGTATATGAGCAATGGGGATATTGATATGTGTAGGGCAAGGCTGGTTGCTAGAGGATTCACTCAGACTAATGGAGAAGACTACACGGACACCTTTGCACCAGTAGCAAAGCTTCACACTGTAAGGGTCACTCTCTCCTTAGCTACCAACCTTTCATGGGAACTATGGCAGATGGATGTCAAAAATGCTTCCCTACAAGGAGAAATTGAAGAAGAGGTGTACATGACTCCACCATTAGGTATTGAACAGTTGTGTAAGCCAGGAGAAGTGTTGAGGATTAGAAGAGCTATCTATGGTCGGAAGCAGTCACCAAGAGCCTGGTATCACAACCTGAGCCACACTCTTTTGGATCATGGGTTTAGGAAGTCTCAATCTGACCATACCTTGTTCACTCTTCAAAGCTCTTCAGACGTGGTTGTAGTACTTATATATGTGGATGATCTGATCATTACTGGCAGTGATAAATTAGGAATCCAATCCACCAAAGCATTCCTCAAGAGCTCATTTGACATCAAGGACCTCAGTGAGTTGAAATACTTCTTGGGAATTGAATTGTGCATATTTCAAGATGGTCTGTTTCTGTCTCAAAGAAAGTATGTGAAAGACTTGTTGACAGAAACAGGAATGCAAGAAATCAAGATAGCTAAAACTCCTCTAGAAGATGGCTACCAAGTCAATAGAAAGGGGGAGAAATCAGTGAAGGATTGTTTAGTTGATCCTGATTTAATTCTTAGATTCATATCAACCTAAACATGCGGATCTAGGTTCTTCTCAGAATAGAAACAAATGATGATCTCACCTTATACCTGTTTGCAGCGGAAAGAGATGGTATGTCTGAGATCAGAGAAACACCGAGGGATGAATCCTCCAAAGGTTCACACACGCGATCACAGAAAACGGCTGCTAGACCACAAGGAGCTCGGCGCAGAGAGAGAGAGAATTTTCGGCTAAGGAGCTAGGGTTAATTACACTGAACTCGAGTTTTATCTCATAAAACTTGTCCGGTTCCGTTTGGGCCATTTGGCCCAAACACCAATTAACTCGACGACATTCGCGCACTGTGTCGACCGATACACCTTGTGTATCGATCGACACACAGTAGCTAAACCGTTTTATTCTCTCTAAGTACAGTAAATGCCTAGCACTTTTACCGTACTTCTGCTAAAACGTTCCTACACATTTTCCTGTTAGCTTAGGCGTGTGACCCATATGGGATCATATAATAAAGGCAATAAGTCCAAGACTTATAGATCATGAGCGGACTCTAGCAAGCCATCATGACCCCCAGTATTATATGACTTATGTCTGATCATTGACATACTCTTACTTTCTAGAGACAGTACCGAGATTACTGGACACAATTCCAACAATCTCCCACTTGTACTGGAATCTCTGTATTCATAATCCTTTTGTCACAATATCTCGATTAGTCATAAGGCAAGATTGGTGTCATCCTTATAAAGCCTAATCTTGTTCATCGGACTCTGATTCGATACTGACAATCCAAACGACTCGGGACAGTCCGTTTGAGCATGGCCATGCATTTTCCAGTATTCAAATCTCCGATTGGCCTAGAGATATTCACTCCATTTATATTGGAGGGACAAATTCCGTCTTGTTCCATCACTGTAAACTACTCATTTCATAATGTACCCAAACAAGGTCCTTATAACTATCGCAGAACGATAGCGTTAGACAATGATCAAAGTGCATCAGTCCATGTGCAGTCACATGCATGCGAACTCAGGTCTAAGGACTATACTCTATAGTCGTAGTAAGAATCTCTTATGACACAGATATAAATATCCTGAAGAGTTCTTATCAGCGGGTCTTGTCCGGTCGTATGTTCCCAAACATACACCTATGTACTGACTTTGATGCCGCGCATCTATGACACACTGAGACTTTGTCATAAGTCACGTACCAATCCAGTCTCACACGGTTGTTGGTGTTCCAATTTCAACAACCTTCGACTAGGGACGGGATGATATAAAACATCTATCAAATATAGGGTCTCATGATCAAGCTAAATGACTTCGATAACTCAAGATCAAGTCATTTACTTCGATGACCTATAAAATGGTTCATATCACTTTGGAACGATTATTTCATCACAGTTAAAATAATCTTGAAATAATAATTTCATTAAACATAAGAATGTTTTACAAGAACATATCAAATAACTAAATAAAAGCCCTCAAACTCCCACTCAAATTTAGATTACATTTCAATGTCTCTAATGCCTACAGCTTCAGTCAGAAACTCGAGCTTAGGCCTTGGGAGTGGCTTTGTCAACGGATCAGCGACGTTATCATCAGTCTGAACTCGGCTGATCTTGACTTCCTTTCTATTAATGATGTCACGTATCAAGTGAAATCTTCTTAGAACATGCTTGGATTTCTGATGTGATCTTGGTTCCTTTGCCTGAGCTATAGCACCATTATTATCACAAAATAGTGCCAGGGGCTCAGCCGCATTTGGTATCACACCTAGTTCAATGATGAACTTTCGTATCCAAACAGCTTCCTTCGCAGCTTCTGAGGCGGCGATATATTCAGCTTCTGTAGTGGAATCAGCAACGGTGTCTTGCTTGGAGCTTCTCCAACTGATTGCACCGCCATTCAGACAAAAGATATAACCGGACTGTGACCGGAAATCATCTTGGTCTGTCTGGAAACTTGCGTCCGTGAATCCACTGACTTTAAGCACATCACTTCCACCGTACACTAAGAACTTATCCTTAGTATGTCTTAGATACTTCAAGATATTCTTTACGGCAATCCAATGGTTTTCACCTGGATTTGACTGGTATCTACTCGTCATGCTCAATGCATAAGAAACATCAGGACGAGTACAGATCATGGCATACATGACAGATCCTATTGCAGATGCATAAGGAATATTCTTCATGCGCTCAAGCTCAGCAGCCGTCGTAGGGCTCTGCTTCTTGCTTAGCGTTGTGCCATGTACCATTGGCGTGAAGCCCTTCTTGGAATCCTTCATGCTGAATCTTTGTAGGACTTTGTCAATGTATGAATCTTGACACAAGCCTATCAGCCTTCTAGATCTATCCCGGTAGATCCTGATTCCAAGAACGTATGCGGCTTCACCCATGTCTTTCATGGAAAAACAACTTCCAAGCCAGTCCTTTACGGACTTCAGCATTGGAACGTCGTTTCCGAGAAGCAGTATGTCATCGACATACAGAATAAGAAATACAATCTTGCTCCCACTAGATTTCTTATACACGCATTGTTCTTCTTCGTTTCTGATGAAGTCAAATTGCTTGATCGCTTCATCAAAACGAAGATTCCAGCTCCTCGATGCTTGCTTCAATCCATAAATGGATTTATGAAGCTTGCATACTTTTCCAGCATTCTTTGGATCTATGTAACCGTCAGGTTGTGTCATATACACATCCTCTTCCAGAATACCATTCAGGAAGGCGGTTTTCACGTCCATCTGCCAAATTTCATAATCATGAAAAGCTGCAGTTGCTAGTAGAATCCGAATAGATTTCATCATAGCCACTGGTGAATAGGTTTCATCGTAATCCACACCGTGAACTTGTCTGAAACCTTTTGCCACCAACCTGGCTTTATAAATCTGGACATTTCCATCCACGTCAATCTTCTTCTTGAAGATCCATTTGCACTCGATGGCTTTTACACCAGCGGGTAAGTCAACCAACGAAAACACTTGGTTGACCGACATGGAGTCCATTTCGGAATCAGTGGCCTTGCGCCACTTAGAGGAATCTGGGCCCATCATGGCTTGATTGAAGTTCGATGGTTCATCACCATCAATGATCAGAAGATCATGACAGTCAGTCACGAGGAATCCTTGATATCTCTCGGGTTCGTGACGGATCCTCCCGGATCTTCGAACTTCAGGTACTACAGGTTCAGGCTCTACAATTTCTTGTAGGTCCTCCTGCTGCTCTTCCTCATTAGGTTGAGCAGTATCCTGTTCATCTTGAATTTCTTCAAGCAGTACCTTACTCCCACTGTCTTTCTTAGAGAGAAACTCTCTCTCAAGAAAGTTACAATCCCGGGCAACAAAGATCTTGTTCTCGGAACGTAGATAGAAGTAATAAGCCTTGGTTTCCCGTGGATAACCAATGAAGTAGCATTTGTCAGATTTTGGTGTAAGCTTGTCTGAGATCAATCTCTTGACATAGGCTTCACAACCCCAAATTCTGAGATAAGACAGCATTGGAGCTTCTCCAGTCCATAATTCATATGGTGTCTTTGCTACTGCTTTCGATGGCGCTCTATTTAGAGTGAACACTGCTGTTAGCAGAGCATATCCCCAAAGGGATATTGGAAGGTCTGTGTGACTCATCATAGATCGAACCATATCCAATAAGGTCCGATTTCTCCTTTCAGACACACCATTCCATTGAGGTGTTCCAGGAGGAGTGAGTTGGGATACGATCCCACACTCTCTCAGATGATCACTGAATTCTTGGCTTAAGTATTCTCCTCCTCGGTCGGACCGAAGAGCCTTAATGCTTTTGCCAAGTTGGTTCTGTACTTCATTTTGGAATTCTCTGAACTTCTCAAAAGATTCAGACTTATGTTTCATTAAATAAACATATCCATACCTACTGAAATCATCAGTAAAGGTAATGAAGTACTGATAGTTTCCTCTTGCATTTGTGGACATTGGGCCACACACATCAGTGTGTATCAGGCCCAATACGTCACTGGCCCTCTCGTTAGGTTTATTAAAGGGGGCCCGTGTCATTTTGCCCATCATGCAGGATTCGCATTTCTCACATGACTCAAAGTCAAATGAGCCAAGAAGTCCATTCGAATGGAGCCTCTTGATGCGTTTCTCGCTGATGTGCCCTAAACGACAATGCCATAGAAACGTTCGGTTCTCCTTATTAGGTTTGAACCGTTTGGTATTAATGTTATAAATTGGCGCGGATTGATCGAGTATGTAAAGCCCATTCATAAGAGGGGCAGAACCATAGAACAAATTGTTGCGATTGAAGGAACATAATTTATTCTTAACTGAAAAATCATAACCTTCCAAATCCAACAAAGAAATTGAAATAATATTTCTGCTTATAGCAGGTACAAAATAACAATTATTGAGTTCTAAAATCAATCCCGAAGGTAAAGACAACAAGTAAGTGCCTACAGCTAGCGCTGGAACTTTCGCTCCATTCCCAACTCGTAGCTCCACTTGTCCTTGCTTCAGCCTTCTACTGTTGCTGAGTGCCTGCATATTAGTACAAATATGAGCCCCACAACCAGTATCCATAACCCATGAGGTATTATCAGAAGTAGTCGTATTAACTTCTATAACAAAAATACCTGTTGAAGAAGTCTCAAAAGTCTTCTTCTTCAATTCCTTTAGACCTTCCTGGAATTTCTTACATTCTCTCCTCCAATGCCCTGGTTCTTTACAGAACCTGCATATGTCAGTTGGCCCAGCCTTGGACTTGGGCTTGGGCTTTGGCGTGTCCTTGTCCGCGACTTGGACAGCCTTGGCCTTTCCCTTATCCTTAGCAGAGGATTTCTTAAACCCCTTGCCCTTCTGCACCATAAGCACATTGGGGTCCTTGGCGGTTTTCCTCAAATTGGGCTCCGCAGTCTTGAGCATTCCGTGAAGCTCAGGCAATGTCTTACTCAAGCCATGCATGTTAAAGTTCAGAATGAACTGATCATAGCTTGCAGGTAATGACTGCAGAATGATGTCGCAGGCAAGTTCCTGGCTGATTGGGCAGTCGAGTTTCTGAAGATGATCGAGATAACCCATCATCTTCAAGACATGAGGACTCACTGCCGCATTCGCAGCCAACTTGCAGTCCAAGAGGTTCTTAACAGTTTGAAACCTCTCAGTCCTAGCCTGCTCCTGAAAAAGCGATTTCAGGCTTGCCATTATCTCGATGGGTGACAATACACTCTCGAACTGTTTTTGCAGCTCAGGAGTCATTGTCACCAACATCAGGCAATAGGCATCATTTTCATCTGACGAATGCTTTTCCCAAGCATTATGCAGAGTCCTGGCGGCATTGGCAGGAGGCCTCTCGGGGAGAGGATCACGAAGGACATAATCCTTCTTCTCCTGCTTGAGGACCAGCCTCAAGTTCCTTGACCACGTCAGGAAGTTCGTTCCAGTCAGCTTCTCCTTCTCGAGAACAGACCGGATTGAGAATGTGTTTTGTGTGCTTGTAGTAGTCATAGCTGAAATATATAGATAAAAAGGTTATTAGTTAAAATGTTCAATATGATTAATCTCGTATTAAACTTAATATGATTAATCACGCATTATATTCAATAACATAAGTTACCCTCAATAGAATATAATGATTCCAAGATCCACATATAACTAAGATTAAAGTGGGCCACTGGCCGTCACCAAACCTTAGCTTATATCGGTAAGCCCTATATCGGCTAATTATATCCGTGATATAACTCTTGGTTGTGAATCTGGGCCCGAGGCCCAATCCACTCTGATGTCTCAAGGCCCGGGACTCCCGATGGCCCAGTCAAGAAAACCAGACTATACAGTCATGTAATCATTAATGTCTGGGACTCCCAATGACATTTATGAATCACAAACCGTCTTATCCACGCAAAAGCAGACACCCTCACACTGTAAGGCCATGAATACAATTGAATGGGCTTCGACAGCTGACATAGAATGGACAAGACATCCAACGCTTGATATTATTTGAGGTTCGTAGGTTTATTTAAAAATTCATTCCCAAAATAGAAGATTACTATTTCGGGAAACTTTCATTTTTGGAAACCTACTATTTTTGGAAACTTTCTAAAATTGGAAACTTTCTAAAAACGGAAACTTTCTAACTTTAGAAATTTCTTAAAATCCGAATCATGCAAATCTAGAAACTTCTATAAATTAAGAAACTTTCTAATTTCAAAATATCGGAAACTTTAATTTAAAATCGATTTATTCTTTATAAAATAAATTTTTAAATTAATCTGAAGAAAGACTCAAATAATTGGCCCAATTGTTTTAACTTCTTGGCCCGAGGCCCAAGAATTGGTCCATGTCCAAGACATGACCCAATTGTCCAATTAAATGACATAACCGGTCTGGTTCATTAAAATTGGTCTAACCAAATTTTAATTACTACGATGACCACAATTGTCAACCGGTTATTTACTAAACCGGATTTTCTCAATTTATTTGGTCCAACCAAATCAAATTAGAAAATCCTGGTTTAGGCACTAAATCCAATAATTCTTTCGACATTGGATTTCTTGTCCCGGTTTAACCAGACTTAATAAAATTATTAAATCTGTTTATTAAACCAGGACGAATTAATTTTAATCAAAATTAAACCCGAGCCTTAAACCAACCATGTCGATCGATGAACCAACCGTGTCGATCGATCCATCAACCACATCGGTCGATGCTCTCAGGATCGATCCTGCATCGATCGTGCATCGATCCTGTATCGATCGATGCTCTCACGCATGCATTGAACCGAGCCAAAACCCTAACCGTGTCGATCGATGCACCAACCGCATCGGTCGATGCACCAACATCGAACCTGCATCGATCCTGCATCGATCGATGCTTTCACGCGTTAACAGGGTTAGCCGATAGACTGTATCGACCGATCCATGCGATCGTATCGATCGATCCATGCGATCGCAGTCGATACAGACCTTTTGAAATCGCATTCTACCAAATCATATAGCTTGGTTTCTGCAATTTTATGTGTGTTTAGGTTTCAATTCTTGTTACTTAAGTGGTTTCTCTTATCAGTAGTTGATTCAAAACACTTTTAAACAAGAAAAACAATCCTAAACTTGAATCTAAACAAGAAAAACCAGAACCATTGGCTCTGATACCACTGAAGGATTGTTTAGTTGATCCTGATTTAATTCTTAGATTCATATCAACCTAAACATGCGGATCTAGGTTCTTCTCAGAATAGAAACAAATGATGATCTCACCTTATACCTGTTTGCAGCGGAAAGAGATGGTATGTCTGAGATCAGAGAAACACCGAGGGATGAATCCTCCAAAGGTTCACACACGCGATCACAGAAAACGGCTGCTAGACCACAAGGAGCTCGGCGCAGAGAGAGAGAGAATTTTCGGCTAAGGAGCTAGGGTTAATTACACTGAACTCGAGTTTTATCTCATAAAACTTGTCCGGTTCCGTTTGGGCCATTTGGCCCAAACACCAATTAACTCGACGGCATTCGCGCACTGTGTCGACCGATACACCTTGTGTATCGATCGACACACAGTAGCTAAACCGTTTTATTCTCTCTAAGTACAGTAAATGCCTAGCACTTTTACCGTACTTCTGCTAAAACGTTCCTACACATTTTCCTGTTAGCTTAGGCGTGTGACCCATATGGGATCATATAATAAAGGCAATAAGTCCAAGACTTATAGATCATGAGCGGACTCTAGCAAGCCATCATGACCCCCAGTATTATATGACTTATGTCTTATCATTGACATACTCTTACTTTCTAGAGACAGTACCGAGATTACTGGACACAATTCCAACAATCAGATGATGAGAAGTTCAGGGATGTGTCTCTACACAGAAGAATGGTTGGGAAACTCATCTACCTTATACTCACTAGACAAGACATATGTTATGTTGTGAACCAAGTAAGCCAACACATGCAAACACCTACTGTCCGCCACTGGAGCATGATAGAAAGGATACTCAGATATCTCAAGGGCTCTCAAGGACAAGGCATTTATATGGTAAAAATGACATCACTGAGATTGTTGGGTATTGTGATGCTGATAGGGCTGGTGATAAGAATGATAGGAGATCCACAACCGATAATTGCACTTTCATTGGAGGAAACTTAGTGACTTGGAAGACCAAGAAGCAGAAGGTTGTCTCATAGTGAATTGCACTACACGGACACCTTTGCACCAGTAGCAAAGCTTCACACTATAAGGGTCACTCTCTTCTTAGCTACCAACCTTTCATGGGAACTATGGCAGATGGATGTCAAAAATGCTTCACTACAAGGAGAAATTGAAGAAGAGGTGTACATGACTCCACCACTAGGTGTTGAACAGTTGTGTAAGCCAGGAGAAGTGTTGAGGATTAGAAGAGCTATCTATGGTCTGAAGCAGTCACCAAGAGCCTGGTATCACAACCTGAGCCACACTCTTATGGATCATGGGTTTAGGAAGTCTCAATCTGACCATACCTTGTTCACTCTTCAAAGCTCTTCAGACGTGGTTGTAGTACTTATATATGTGGATGATCTGATCATTACTGGCAGTGATAAATCAGGAATCCAATCAACCAAAGCATTCCTCAAGAGCTCATTTGACATCAAGGACTCAGTGAGTTGAAATACTTCTTGGGAATTGAAGTGTGCATATTTCAAGATGGTCTGTTTCTGTCTCAAAGAAAGTATGTGAAGGACTTGTTGACAGAAACAGGAATGCAAGAAATCAAGATAGCTAAAACTCCTCTAGAAGATGGCTACCAAGTCAACAGAAAGGGGGATAAATCAGATGATGAGAAGTTCAGGGATGTGTCTCTATACAGAAGAATGGTTGGGAAACTCATCTACCTTACATTCACTAGACCAGACCTATGTTTTGCTGTGAACCAAGTAAGCCTACACATGCAAACACCTATTATCCGCCACTGGAGCATGATACAAAGGATACTCAGATATCTCAAGGGCTCTCAAGGACAAGGCATTTGGATGGGTAAGAACGACAACACTGATATTGTTGGGTATTGTGATGCAGATTGGGCTGGTGATAAGAGTGACAGGAGATCCACAACCGGTTATTGCATTTTCATTGGAGGAAACTTAGTGACTTGAACGACCAAGAAGCAAAAGGTTGTTATTGAAATGGAGATCACAAGATAGCATTGTACAAACCTTGTGCATTCTGAGATAATGAGCCCGAATGAAATCAATGTGCAAAGTTAGAGTTTCTCCCTCCAAGACTTATAGCTTTCTTCATATCTCGGCCTACTACCATTTAAGGAAAGTCACAAGGATCAAATCATCAATACCAAGGTTCTGAATGTGCAGAGACATGTCACTATCATCATGGAACCAAGGAAGGACCAGTCACTCTCATTGTGACCGTTAGCTCATCTCTCTCTCCATCCGAATTCATTATGTCTTATTACCTTTATTCATTGTTTATTATTTGTTAACCTAATTGTAAAGCTCTTATATACTCTTGTAACACCATCTGAATCAATACACTTGAGAATTATTCTTCTCAAAGCCGCCTCTCTCTCTACTCTCTATCTCGACTCTCAATAACCCTAGTTGGTTCCTTGTGAGTTCTTCTATGTTTCTCTCTATTCTATTAATCTAATCTTCATATTCCAACATGGTATCAGAGCATTAAGCTCCTGTACCTATTCATTTCCGCAAAATTTTCTTTAAAACTCTGATTTTCTTGTTCTAAAATCTGTTCTTGAAATCTTGTTCTTGGTTCTTGAAATTTCCAAGCTCTTAAGAGCACCTCTTTTGCTTGTTAACTTCTGTGTGTGTTCTCTGTGAGCTGAGAACTCTTCTGTTATAAAAATTTCATCTTGAAAACTCCCTCCTTGCTACAAATCAGTCTCAGCAATGGAGAACTCAAGAGTGGTTATTCCTGTGATTCTTAAAGGCGCCAACTATATTGTTTGGGCCAGAATGGTTAAGTCTGCACTTGGTGGCAAAGGGCTGTGGAAGTATGTCATGAGTAGCACTGCTCCACAGAAGCTAATTAAGTCTGGTACTGAAGCTAAGGTTGGAGCTGAGGCAGAAGCTAAAGATGGTGTTAAATCTCATGAAGAGGCGTCTGAAGTTGATGAAGAAGGGTGGACACAAGGAGACCAGAATGTGTTTTCCTTACTTCAAAGCTCACTTGACCAGCATCTATTGGAAGCTTACTCTTATTGTGTGACCTCCAAGGAGCTGTGGGATACTCTTGAGAAGGTTTATAATAATATGTTTAATCTGAATAGAGTCTTTGAAGTTAAGCTGGCAATCAACAATCTCCAACAAGAAGATATGGAGTTTAAAGCTCACTTTGGGAAGTTTAGATCACTGTCGGCAGAGTTGGAGATGTTAAGGCCACCAAGCATTGATCCTCTTGTGCTAAATGAAAGGAGTGAGCAGGATAAAGTATTTGCTCTTCTGCTCACCTTGAACCCATCCTACAATGGGTTTATCAAACACATTCTAAGGGCAGACACATTACCTTCTTTGGATGATGTGTGTGGACAAATTCAGAAAGAGCAAGGCTCATTTGGGCTGTCCAGAGGGAAAGGTGAGCTGGTGACTGCTAACAAAGGGGCGTATAAGGCTGATGAGAGGCAGAACTATGGTGGTGACAAGAGAGGAGTCTTGATGTGTGAGTATTGCAAAAAGAGTGGGCATCTGAAAGATAAATGTTGGCGCCTTCACCCACACCTCAGACCTTCCTCTCACAACCGGTTTAAGGATCAAAGGGCATACCTCTCCTATGGTGCAGCTGGACCCAGTTCTTCTTCAATGCAGCCTTGTGATGAAGGTAGAGCAATGGTGGTCCATCAAGCTCCAGCCATAACTGATCAGAGTGATGTGGTAAGAAGGTCAGACCTTGAGGCTCTCATCAAAGCCCTAAAGGAAAACTCTAGTATGGCTCTTGGAACCTCACTCTTTGCTTCAAATAAAATCAGACCTTTGATCATTGATTCAGGAGCCTCTCACCATATGACAAGTGACCCTAAGTTGATAGAAAATGTTAAACCAGCCTTAGGATGTGTAGTGATTGCAAATGGTGATAAGATTCCATTTCAAGGCATAGGAAATCTTAAGTTGCATAACAAAGAATCCAAAGCTTTCTATATGCCTAGTTTCACATCCAATTTAGTATCTGTGAAAAGAATAGCTACGGATCTAAATTGCAATGTTGTTTTTAGTCCTAATGATGTTGTGTTTCAGGATATTAAGACAAGTAAGTTGCTTGGGAAAGGTGTGACAAAGGATGAGCTCTACATGATTGAAGACACCAACCCATCTTCTGAATTATCTACTGCTTTTTCTACTTTCGTGAGTGTTGATGATTCTGTTTGGCATGCTAGACTAGGACATCCATACTCTCGTGCTTTAGGACTCTTATTACCTAATGTTTCTTTTAAAAATGATGATTGTGAGGCTTGTCTTCTTTGGAAACATTGCAAATCTGTTTTTCCAAGTTCTAAAACTACTTATAAAAGTTGCTTTGATCTTGTTCATTCTGATGTGCGGACTGCTCCTTGTGTGTCTAGAGAGAATCATAAGTACTTTGTCACTTTCATTGATGAAAAATCTAAATACACTTGGATAACCTTGATGAAAACTTAGGATAGGGTGTTAGAAGCTTTCAAGAATTTTCAGAACCATGTTACTAACCATTTCAATGCTAAGATCAAAATTTTTAGATCATACAATGGTGGTGAGTATACAAGTAATGCCTTCAAACAACACTTGTCCAAACATGGGATTCTTCATCAAACAAGCTGCCCTTACACTCCACAACAAAATGGAGTGGCTCAGAGGAAGAACATACACTTAATGGAGGTAGCAAGATCCATGATGTTCTACAGGAATGTCCCTAAGAGGTTTTGGGGAGATGCAGTCATGACTGCATGCTACTTGATCAATAGAACTCCCACAAGAGTGCTTAAGGATTAATCACTATTTTAGGTATTAAACAAAACCAATCCATTAGTTGATCACTTATGTGTGTTTGGGTGTATTTGTTTTATTTTAATACCAGGAGAACAAAGAGATAAGTTGGATGCTAAGAGCACCAAAGCTATGTTCATTGGATATTCCACAACACAAAGAGGATACAAGTGCTATGTACCTGAAACTAGAAAGGTTCTGATTTCAAGAGATGTGAAGTTTATGGAGACAAGAAGCTTTTATGAAGAGAGGAATTGGGACAACTTGAAGGATCTTCCCACATCTCAATCAGACCGAGCTGCTAACCTAAGGATGATCATGGAAAACCTTGGTATTAGTCTGCCTCAGAAACCAGCCAAAGCAAGTCATGCTCCTTCAGTCCCTGAGTTACCTTCAGAAGCTCCAAAACATCCCCATCCTGATCATGAGGGGGACACTCAAGAATCAGAAAAGGAACCGCAAGAATCTGATTCTGGTACACATGATCAAGCTGGTGTTGAGGAGCATGAGGAACATGAGATAGAAACTGAGGAGTTGGATCATCAAAATGGAGAGATTGAACAGCCGGTTCTGAATGAGCAGCCAGTTCAGGTGTTGAGAAGGAGTACAAGGGAGAGAAAGGATCCATCAGAATGGAAGAAGACTAGAGTTTACTTCAACAGCAATGCAGTAGCTCATCCCATTCAAGCCATATGCACTTTGGCTCATGTACCTTTGGAACATCAAGTGTTCATTGGACAGTTGGATCAAAAACAAGTATCAACAACCTATGAAGAAGCCAAGGGAGATAAAAGGTGGATGCAAGCTGTGAATGAAGAGACCAAGGCAATGGAAAACAGTGAGACTTGGTATGAGGCAGAACTTCCCAAAGGAAAGAAGGCAGTGAGTTCTAAGTGGGTATTCACTATCAAGTATAGAAGTAACAGAGAGGTGGAGAGATATAAAGCAAGAGGCTTCACTCAAACCTATGGAAAGGATTATTTGGACACCTTTGCACCAGTAGCTAAGCTTCATACAGTCAGGATCATCTTATCTTTGTTAACAAACCTTGATTGGGAGCTTTGGCAAATGGATGTCAAGAATGCATTCCTTCAAGGGGAGCTTGAAAATGAGGTATATATGACACCACCTTCTGGTCTTGAGGATATTGTTAAACCAGGAAAGGTGCTAAGACTCAAGAAGGCTATCTATGGATTAAAGCAATCACCTAGAGCCTGGTATCATAAACTGAGCTCAACACTTATGCAAAGAGGATTCAAGAAGTCTGAAGGAGATCACACCTTGTTCACTCTTCAAGATCTGGAAGGTATCATTGTCATCCTTGTTTATGTTCATGACATTATCATATGAGGAAGCATCAAGTCAGGTATACAAGACACTAAGGCTTATCTCAAATATGTTTTTGATATAAAAGACCTTGGTGCTCTAAAGTACTTCTTTGGGATAGAGGTTTGTCGATCTAATGATGGACTCTTCTTATCTCAAAGGAAGTACACACTTGATTTGTTATCTGAAGCAGGAAAGCTAGGATCAAAACCGGCTAGGAAAGCTAGGATGGTTGGTAAGCTCATTTACTTAACCATAACCAGACCTGATTTGTGTTTTGCAGTAAACCAAGTAAGCCAACATATGCAAGCTCCGAAGATGCATCATTGGAATATGGTTGAAAGGATACTCAGATACCTAAGTGGTGCTCCTAGTCAAGGCATTTGGATGGGTGCAATGGAAGCACATAAGTGGTTGGGTATTGTGATGCTGATTGGGCAGGAGATATAGTGGATAGAAGGTCTACCACAGGATATTGCACATTCATTGGAGGTAATATAGTCACTTGGAAGAGCAAGAAGCAGAAGATAGTTTCATGCTCAAGTGCTGAAGCTGAATATAGAGCAATGAGAAAGTTAGCAACAGAATTGGCAAGGATCAAAGCTCTTCTTGCGGATTTGGGGATTGAAACTTCAAAGCCAATCACCATGCATTGTGATAACCAAGCAGCCATTCACATTGCTTCAAATTCAGTCTTCCATGAAAGGACCAAGCATATAGAAGTGGATTGTCACAAAGTGAGGCAGATGATTGAGAAAGGAGTGGTGTTGCCTTGCTTTACAAGAAGTGAAGAACAGCTTGCTGATGTCTTCACCAAGGCTGCTAGCTTGAAGGTGTGTGAGTCCATTCACACTAAGCTTGGAGTCATGGAGCTTCCTGAATCCTCTAAGGCTATGGGGTCTACACTCTTTTTCCCTTCATGAAGTTTTATCCCAAGTAGTTTTCTTCATGAAGGTTCTTAATGAGGTAGATCTCCATTGTCATCCCAAGCTTGATTCAATCCTTGGATTCAAGCTTGAGGGGGAGTATTGAAATGGAGATCACAAGGTAGCATTGTACAAACCTTGTGCATTCTGAGATAATGAGACCGAATGGAATCAATGTGCAAAGTTAGGGTTTCTCACTCCAAGACTTATAGCTTTCTTCATATCTTTAGCAAACTAGGACTTGTAGCCCTTCCTACTCATGATTAGAACTTCACTGGCTCATGTTCATCATACTCTTTTTCCCTTGATGTGGTTTTGTCCCAAGTGGTTTTCCACATTAAGGTTTTTAATGAGGTGTTGCCACGATCATTCCAAGTTCAGTCTTTAGGGTGATTCCAAAGTCTGAACTTGAGGGGGAGTATTGATCATGATAAATAAGCATTGTGCACTATCAGTGTGTACATCAGTCATATAGTCAGCTATACTAGGAAACTATATCAAAGAATAGGAACTACATCAGGAGAACATAGTCAACTACATCTGCAAACTACGTCGTAAGCTACATTATCCATCTATATAAGACGGACAAAATAAAGTCATGTGTGAAGTTAAGGAAGGATATGTCCCTTTCCCTCATGACCGTTGGTATCCAGGCTGGCTAGCTTCTCTTATCTTTATTCAGTTTATTCTTTGTTTATTCCTGGTGTAGCCCTAGTCAACTCACTATATATAACGTGTAGTGTGTAAACAAGAAGTTAAGCTTAAGGGATTTACTGAATTGGAGATCACAGATTACAAAATGGTATCTTGTGCAAACCTTGTGCATTCTGAGATAATGAAGTGAAGATGGTTCCAGATATAAACATGATATAAGTTGGGGATTATCTGATCAGAAGTATAAATATCCATCCTATTCACCTCTAATAAGTCAAGAAGCTCAGAACCCTTATCCCAAGGCTTTGGACCACGCCAGAGATGTCACTTTCACATTGGACAAAGAGAGGACAAGTCACTATCTCATGACTGTTGCCCATCTCTCTCTATTGCCGAGTTTCCTTTGTCTTTATACCATTATTCTTCTTTGTTTATTAAGTGTAGCCCTAGTAGTAGCTCATATATAATGTTGTAAACACTCAATTGGTAGAGAATTATTCTTCTCAAAACCGCCTCTCTCTCAAATCTCTCTCTAACGGCTCCAAGAACCCTAATCGGTTTCTTGAGAGTTCTCTCTTATTTTCTTCCATTCTCTCACTCTAAACTCAATAATCTAACATGGTATCAGAGCTATAAGCTCCTGTACCTTCATTTCTTCCGCAAATCTCTGTTCTAAAAGCTTGAAATCCTTTACTTATCTTGTTCTTGAAGTTCTTGAGAAACCGGTTCTATCTTTGGGAATATTCTACCCTTAAGCTCTTTTCTTTGGTTTCTAAGCTTCTGGTTGTTCTTTCTCACCTTGAATACTCCCTCCTTTGCCATAAATCAGTTTAAGCAATGGAGAACTCAAGAGTGATAATCCCTGTTATTCTAAAAGGCGCCAACTACCTATTTTGGGAAAGGATGGTGAAGTCAGCCCTTGGAGGCCGTGGGCTTTGGAAATTTGTTCTTGGCACTGAAGCTCCTGTCCAGAAGGTACAAGCTGAAGGCGTGGAGGTTGTACCAGCAGATGAAGAGGCTTGGACTCAAGGATATCAGAATGTGCTCTCAATACTCCATAGCTCTCTTGAGTCATCTCTCTTGGAAGTTTACTCTTACTGTGAAACGTCTAAGGACTTATGGGACACTCTCAAGAAAGTTTATGGAAACAATTCCAACCTGAGCAGAGTGTTTGAGGTCAAGATTGCTATCAAAAACCTTCACCAAGAAGACATGGAGTTCAAACAACACTTTGGGAAGTTTAGGTCTTTGTGTGCAGAGTTGGAAATGTTGAGACCAGCTACTGTTGATCCACTTGTTCTCCATGAAATAAGGGAACAAGATAAGGTGTTTACCCTCCTATTGACTCTGAACTCATCCTACAACAGACCTATTCAGCATATGCTAAGGGCAGAGACTCTCCCAACCTTGGATGATGTTTGTGCTCAAATTCAAAAGGAGCAGGGATCATTTGGGCTCTTTGGTGGAAAGCGTGAGCTAGTGACTGCCAATAAGAGTGCATTCAGGCATGAAGAACGGCAAGGCAATGGTGGTGATAAGAGCCCAGTTTGGTTCTGTGAGTATTGCAAGAAGAGTTGACACCTCAAAGAGAAATTATGGCGCCTTCATCCTCACCCCAGGCCATCATCATTCAACCGGTTCAAAGACCAGAGAGAAAACCTCTCCAATGGAGCTTCTGAACCTGGTTCATCTTCAATGCAGGCTAGTGAGGAAGGTAGGGCAATGGTGGTTCATCAAGCTCCTGCCATGGCTGTCCAGAATGATGTGGTAAGGAGGTCAAACCTTGAAGCTCTTATCAAATCTCTCAAGGAGAACTCTGGTATGGTTCTTGGTAACTCTCTCTTTGCTTCAAATAGAACCAGACCTTTAATTGTTGATTCAGGAGCATCCCATGATAAGTGACTCTAAGTTGATAGACAATATTAAACTTGCTCTTGGTAATGTTGTGATAGCAAATGGTGATAAGATTCCAATTCAAGGCATAGGAAATTTTCAATCCTAATGATGTGGTTTTTCGGGATATTGAAACAAGTAAGTTGCTTGGGAAAGGTGTGACAAAGGATGAACTCTACATGCTTGAAGACACTAACCCATCTTCTGAATTATCTATTGCTTTATCTACTTATGTTGGTGTGGATGATTCTGTTTGGCATGCTAGGCTAGGACATCCACACTCTAGGGATTTAGGACTCTTATTACCTTCTGTTTCTTTCAAAATGATGATTGTGAGGCTTGTATTCTTGGAAAACATTGCAAGTCCATCTTTCCTACTTCTAAAACTATTTATGATAAATGCTTTGATCTTGTTCATTCTGATGTTTGGACTGCTCCTTGTGTATCTAGAGAAAACCATAAGTACTTTGTGACATTCATTGATGAAAAATCTAAATACACTTGGATAACTTTGTTGCAAACTAAGGATAGAGTGTTAGAAGCTTTCATGAACTTTCACAACCATGTTACTAACCATTTCAATGCTAAGATCAAAGTTTTTAGATCAGATAATGGTGGGGAGTACACCTGTCATGCTTTCAAACAACATCTATCCAAGCAAGGGATTATTCATCAAACAAGTTTTCCTTACATTCCACAACAGAATGGGGTAGCTGAGAGGAAGAACAGACACTTGATGAAGGTGGCAAGGTCCATTATGTTCTATAAGAATGTTCCTAAAAGGTTTTGGGGAGATGCAGTCATGACAGCTTGTTACTTGATCAATAGAACTCCTACAAGAGTTCTTCATGATCAATCCACATTTTAGGTACTAAAAAAATCCAATCCATCAGTTGACCACTTACGTGTGTTTGGGTGCATTTGTTTTGTGTTGATACCAGTATATTCATTGGATATTCCATCACACAAAAAGGGTATAAGTGCTATGTTCCTGAGACTAGAAAGGTGTTGATATCTAGAGAAGTCAAGTTTATGGAATCCAAAAGTTTTTATGAGGAGAAGAATTGGGATAACTTAAGGATCTTCCTAATTCTCAATCAGACCGAGCCACTAACCTAAGGATCATCATGGAGTGTCTTGGCATTAGCTAACCCAAGGAACCAGCCAAGGAAGTTCATAAACCTTCAGTGTCTGATGCATCTCCAGCAGCTATACAAGAACCCCATCTAGATCATGAGGGGGACACTCAAGAATCAGAACAAACGCAGCAACAACAATCCGATTCTGTTACACATGATCAAGATGGTGTTGAGGAGCATGAGATAGAATCTGATGAGTTGGATCATGATCAGCAGAATGGAGAGACTGAGCAGCCAACTAACCAACCAATTCAAGTGCTAAGGAGAAGCACAAGGGAATGAAGAAACCAAAGCAACGGAAAACAATGAGACTTGGTATAAGGCAGAACTTCCCAAAGGAAAGAAGGCAGTGAGTTCTAAGTGGGTATTCACTATCAAGTACATAAGTAATGGGGAGGTTGAGAGATACAAGGCAAGGCTGGTTGCAAGAGGTTTTACTCAAACCTATGGAAAGGATCATTTGGATACTTTTGCACTAGTAGCTAAGCTTCATATAGTCAGGATAATCTTGTCTTTGGCAACAAACCTTGATTGGGAACTTTGGCCAATGGATGTCAAGAATGCATTCCTTCGAGGAGAACTTGAAGATGAGGTGTATATGACACCACCTTCTGGTCTTGAAGACATTGTTAAACCAGGGAAGGTGCTAAGACTCAAGAAGGCCATCAATTGACTGAAGCAATCACCTAGAGCTTGGTACCATAAGCTGAGCTCAACACTTATGCAAACAGGATTCAAGAAGTCTGAGGCAGATCACACCTTGTTCACTCTTCAAGATCAGGAAGGTATCATTGTCATTCTTCTATATGTTGATGACATTATCATATCAGGAAGCAACAAGTTAGGTATACAAGACACTAAGGCTTACCTCAAATCTGTTTTTGATATAAAAGACCTTGGTGCTAAGTACTTTCTTGGGATAGAGGTTTGTCGATCTAAGGATGGACTCTTCTTATCCTAAAGAAAGTACACACTTGATTTGTTATGTGAAGCAGGAAAGGTAGAATCAAAAACCGGCTAAGATACCTCTTGAGGAAGGCTACAAAGTCATAAGAGAGGGGGAGATTGAAGACAAACCATTTGAGGATATCACACATTATAGTAGGATGGTTGGTAAGCTCATTTATCTAACAATAACCAGACCTGATCTATGTTTTGCAGTGAACCAAGTGAGCCAACATATGCAATCCCCAAAGATGCATCACTGGAACGTGGTTGAGAGGATAATAAGATACCTAAATGGTGCTCTTGATCAAGGCATTTGGATAGGATGCAATGGAAGCACAAAAATTGTTGGGTATTGTGATGCTGATTGGGCAGGAGATAGAGTGAACAAGAGGTCTACCACAATATATTGCACATTAATTGGAGGCAATCTAGTCACTTGGAAGAGCAAAAAGCAGAAGGTAATCTCTTGTTCAAGTGTTGAAGCTGAATATAGAGCAATAAGGAAGCTAGCAACCAAGTTGGCATGGATCAAATCCCTTCTTAAGGATTTGGGGAATGAATCATCAAAGCCAATCACCATGCATTGTGACAATCAAGAAGCCATTCACATTGTCAAACTAAGTTTTCCATGAAAGAACCAAGAACATAAAAGTGGATTGCCATAAGGTTAGGCAGATGATTGAGAAAGGAGTGATGCTGCCATGGTTTACAAGGAGTGAAGATCAACTTGCTGATGTCTTCAATAAGGCAGCAAGCTTGAAGGTGTGTGAGTCCATTCACACAAAGCTTGGACTCATTACCCTTCCTGAAACCTCTAAGACCGTGGAGACTACACACATTAAAAACCTTCATGAAGTTTTATCCCATGTGGTTTTCTTCATGAAGGTTTTTAATGAGGTAGTTCTCCATTGTCATTCCAAGCTTGATTCAACCCTTGAATTCAAGCTTGAGGGGGAGTATTGAATTGGAGATCACATATTACACAATGGTATCTTGTGCAAACCTTGTGCATTCTGAGATAATGAAGTGAAGATGGTTCCGGATATAAACATGATATAAGTTGGGGATCATCTGATCATAAGTCTAAATATTCATCCTCTTCACCTCTAATAAGTCAAGAAGCTCAGAACCCTGATCCCAAGGCTATGGACCACGCCAAAGATGTCACTTTCACATTGGAAAAAGAGAGGACGAGTCACCATCTCATGACCGTTGCCCATCTCTCTCTACTGCCTTTGTCTTTATACCATTATTCTTCGTTTTTTATTAAGTGTAGCCCAAGTAGTAGCTCATATATAATGTTGTAAACACTTATGAATCAATTAGTAGAGAATTATTCTTCTCAAAACCGCCTCTCTCTCAAATCTCTCTCTAACGGCTCCAAGAACCCTAATCGGTTTCTTGAGAGTTCTCTCTTATTTTCTTCCATTCTCTCACTCTAAACTCAATAATTTAACATGATTTATTTTCCCAGCCGCCGAGTCTCTTTCTCTATTCTTCTCTTCTTACTCTCATTTCATACAATCTGAGTCTCTAAAATCTAACACGTCGATGGCCAAGACGTAAATGACATCGAAGCCATGGAGAGATTCTCAGCGAAGGAGGACATATCTCTGAGAATAAGCTCGTCGATGCTGATTTCTTCAACAATTTCGAGGATGATTTCGACGACATTGATATCAACTGATCTGGTATAGGGTTTCCTTCATTTCACTTGTCCTATTTCCCCATTTTCAGTTGAGTTCTTATGTAATTTCTGGAATAATATACATATGCGTGTATTAGGAATTTTTAGTTTGCGAAAGTAACTAAACTCTTGGAAATCAAAATTCTTAGCTCAACATAAAGTATGATTTTTGTTTTGTCTGCTCGTTTTTGTTTAAGTACAATTGGTCTTAACTAAGTATTGGCTGAAAGTCTTTAGGATCTTGACCATATGCAGGTTTGAATCTGAGCCATAAGATCTCTTAATTGTATTACTCAGTTTTGAGGCAATTAAGTGGTTTAATGTCTTTGGTTTAAACCGGTTATTGTAAACATGTATACAAAAAGAGGTGTATGCAAAGGTTGTTAGACAAGTAGATTAGAGTTGGCTATACGGTTTACATTGTCATCTTCTTCCTCTCGACCATCTTAATTTGCAGAGCTCGATCTTCGTTTTAGTGGATTTGTTGAGCAGAAGTTTAGCCCTAGTCAGTAGTACCACACATCATGGGCGAACAATGGTCACCAATTTCTCATGTTTTTGATTCTTTCATTTTTTGTCTTCTCTTCTGCGATTCTTTAATTGATTGAGAGAGCGAGTGAGACATTGGGAGTTGAACGAGCTAAGTCGATTACAATCGTGTTCAGATCAATAGATCTTTAGGCGCAACAAGAGGTATCAAAGCGTTTGTTTAAGATCAATGTCTGGCGATGGTGAATCATCCGATTCGATCCGAGGTGGAGCGTTTTGTTGGAGAAAGGGATTTCCCGCTTTAGACAATCAGGATGATGTCTCATTTCGGTATATCCGGATTGAAGGAAGTCGTTCTCAATGATGATTTCTAGATCGGGGTTCCTTTGTAAAATGAAGAAGAAAAGAAACCCCCAGACGATGATGAAGAAGGTACAGTGGCTCAGACGAAGACGATTGTTGACCCGATCAAGCTGGAAAAGAATGAAGGAACCAAGGATATGAAAATATTGAACATCAGCAACCTGGTATTGAGGAAAATTAAGCATTTTACGACATCAGCATCAATGCTGACTTTTCTTGAAAGATTGTACATGTCAAAATACTTTCCAAATAGGATATTTGTGCAATCTGAGTTCCATACTTTCAAATGTGATAGCTCTAAGATTATAGAAGTTAACGTGGGTGACTTTCTTAAGATTGTTGCTGAGATGAGAAATCTTAATTGTTAGAATTTAGGAGTATGAACCAGAGAATAGAAGATTTAAACAAAGACTCATAAGATCAGAAGATTAAACAAGAGATAGATTAAAGAGATAATTGGAGAAGAGAATAAGTCTCCATATCTTTTAGTTTCGAAATCTGAATGTACAATATAGAGAAAGAGCTGTTAGACTTATCCTAAAACATGTGGCTAATAATTGTCCACATATTTTCGATTACAAGGGAAACTAGTCCAAAATATCTTAAAGTAACTAAACTATTTTTCCTGTTCATCCGCGGTTCACAGATGCTTCTCGTCTAGTTACTTCTTCTAGTTTGGTTACTCCAAGAGCTCCTAGCTTCCATGTGGAAAGATAGTCTTTTTAGCTATCCATTTCTGATCAGAAGAGCTCCATCTCAATACTCCCCCTCAAGCTTAACCATGGAGATAGCAAATGGTTGAGCTTGGAACCGTGGATATCCACCTCATTAAAAACCTTGATACAGAAAAATCTCATGGGATAAAAATTGTACCAAGGGAAAAAGATTATGGAATCCGTAGCCTAGGAACTCAAGCTTGAGATAGGTTTATGAGTCCAAGCTTAGGATGAATGAACTCACAAACCTTCAAATTAGCAGCCTTGGTGAATATGTCTGCCACCTAATATGAACTCCTTGTAACAAGGCTTGATTACTCCCTCTTGCACCTTCTGTCGCACCTTGTGACAGTCTACTTCAATATGCTTTGTCCTCTCATGTATTAGAGAGGATGATGAAATTAAGGAGGAGAGGCTGAAGTCAGGAAGATAAAGCAGAGCCTCACTCCAAAGATAAAGCTATGGTGTTGATCACAAGAGTCCAAGATGCATCAATCACTTAGCCAAAGCTAAGATGATGGCATGAAGCAGGCTGAAGTGAAGTCAAACCATAAGAAGAAGTCTGTGTAAAGTTAGTGCACAAAGTATGAAGTGCAAAGTTGGGGCACACAGACACAAACACAGACAGACATATGATGAATGTGCAAAGTTGGGGCAAGATCATCATGTGCAAAATCAGGGTTAAAGTTGTGAAGCGCAAAAATGGGGCACTTATACAATCAGACAATCAAGTATGTGAAAAGTTGAGGCCAAACAAAAGTCTGTCAAGAATCAGACTCAAGAAGACTCACAAGTGTGTTTAAGGAGGAAAGTGGTTACGCAGACATGCATGTCACACTCACTCTTGGGAGTGTGCACTCTCTCTCTCCAAAAGCAAGTGGCTAGGACAAGTCACTTTCAAGGTCTGAACAAATCAGAACCGAGCTGGACAAGAAGAGAAGATCCAGCCATTAAATCAAGGGCTATGATTTAAAGTCTTAGTTTATGAGTTTTACCTAATTGTATGCCTATTTAAAGGCCTCACACGACATTGTAAATTGTTGCTAATTCACATTATACAAATCAGAACTTATTTGTTATAAACAAAGTTCTTTCTCCTTCTCTCTTCTCTTTGCTGGTTCTGTTTTCTGTCTATCATTGTGTTCTTCAATCAGACACAATTGATGCACCCCCAAATCAGAGACTAGGATGGTGGGTGATGGAAGAACATGTGCTGGCTTTGAAGCTCTCTCACTTGTTCAAAATAGAATGGAATGGTGTGGATGGAATATGTTGGTGAACAACTCACTTGCTCAATGGGTTGGTTGACTCTCTCAATCCTTTACAGAAGTAGTTTCTTTGAATCACTCAAACAAACTAATCTGGGAATTCAATAGAATCAAATGAATCACTCAATTTGAATCCTAAAGAACAAGAACAATCTCAAAGACACTCTCTTTGAAAGAAAAACGATTTCTATGTATTTTTATTGATTGAAAGGTCCTTTACATATGAAAAACTAACTGAGCCTTTATAGGCTTTACTACTAACGGTCATATTGACCAGAATTGATGAAATGAATTCCTAGAATAAAGAAAAGAGCAGTTAGATGATCTAACTTTGATTGTGCTTGTTTCTGAATAAGGAAGGTGAAGGAATTTCTAGCAGTTCCTAATCCAATTAGGCAACCCTGGTCTGAATTCCAAGCCTAGGATCTAGGGTTCATGTAATTGAATCATTGGGATCTCAGAATTACCTGGTGATTAGCAGCGGAAGGTTTCGCAGATAATCGAGATCTAGAGCGCCTCAAATGCTGCCCCTCTACTGGTATCCACACGCACACAAACTGAACAGAAGGGATGCTAGTGTCTTTAGAGATCAAATCTCTCGAGAGGCTTTTCTTACCTTTCGGGTGGCTGTGAATTAGGTTAAGATCGAGTTTAGGTCGACCATATATCTTATATATGTCGACTTAAACAACAACGGAATTAACCAACGATTAAACCGAATTAATCTGGTAATCCGCGAGTCGTGTCGACCGACACACTCTTTGTGTCGATCGACAGTGCCGATCTGTGTCGACCGACACACTTATTGTGTCGATCGACACTGCCCAGAAACTTGGTATTGAATGCATATCAAATATGCATTCACCCGATCATTACATTAATGATCAAACTCATATACTACGTCCAGTTTGCTTAGGTGTGTGACCCTGTAGGATCATATAACACTAGCAATGAGTTCTAAACTCATTGATCATAAGTGGCTTCTAGCAAAGCATTATGACTGCCCAGTGTCATATGATTGTCTCATCTCGACAATGCGACCTTCACTTGGAGTAAGTACAATAGATTTTAGGACATTCCCAACAATCTCCCACTTGTACTGGAATCATCTATTCCTTTAATCCTTTCGTCACTATATCTCGATCTGGTATAAGGCAAGATCTGTGTCACCCTTATATAGCCAAGATCATGTTCATCGAACTCCGATTTATACTGACAAGACAAACGACTGACAATCACCTCGTTTGAGTGTGGCCACACATTTCTCATTATCAAATCTTCGATGGGCCCTGAGATATTTATCTCCTGTTATATAGGAGGGACAAATCCCATCTTGTTCCATCCCTGTTTCTTCACTCGCTTCATGATACGCCCAATCAATGCCTTTATAGTCACCAGTTACGGCTGACGTTTGACAAGGTTAAAGCGGACCAATTCACATGTAAGAAAACATGATGAACTCAGCTTTAAGGACTATACTCTATAGTCGTAATGAAAACTCTCATGACACTTATATAACTATCCCGTAGAGTTCTCATCAGTGGGTCATGTCCGATCCTGTGTTCTCCAACACACATCTATGTGATTGACTTTAATACTCTTATTAATGACTCCATGAAACTTAGTCATCAGTCACCTCACATACTAGTCTCACGCGGTTGTTAACGTCCCACTTTAACAACCTCGACCAGGGACCAACATAATTTATGTCATTTATTATTTATAGGGTTTCATGATCAAGTCACATACTTGATGACCTATAAAATGTCATAAATTACTTTAGGACTATTATTTAATAACCATTATTAAATAATACAGATGTCAGATTTCAATAACATAATCAAATTATGTTTATACGAACATCATATCATAACTAAAATTAACAACAACGATTCCCACTAAAATTGAGATCACATCTTAAGACATCTAATGCCTTTAGCAGTAGCCTGACCCTCATTCGCCCTTGCTCAGCGTGTGTCGAAAGACACTGCGTCTTGCTAAGAGTAATACCAAGAGTCATTTGCACGAAGCCCTTCTTGGAATCCTGCGTACTGGACCTGTGCAAGGCCTTATCACCATAAGTATCTTGACACAATCCAATTAGCTTGTCCAATCTATCTCCATAGATTCTTATTCCAAGAATGTATACGGTTTCTCCCATATTTTTCATCGAAAAACGACTTTCGAATCAAGTCTTAACAGACTGAAACAATGGAACTTCATTTCCGAGAAGTAGTATGTTATCAACATACAATACCAGAAATGCAACTGCGCTCCCACTAGTCCTCTTGTAAACATACGGTTCCTCTTCATTAATGACGAAGTCAAACCTGTTGACTGCTTTATCAAAACGAAGATTCCAACTCCGAGATGCTTGCTTCAATCCATAAATGGATCGGTGAAGCTTGCATATCTTCCTAGCTTCATTAGGATCAATGAAAACTTCAGGTTGTGTCATGTACACATCCCTTTCCAGAATTCCATTAAGGAAAACTGTTTTCCCATCCATCTGCCAGATCTCATAACCATTATGAGTGGCGGTTGCTAGGAGAATCCGAATGGACTTTAAGCATGTTGACTGGGGAATAGGTTTCTTCATAGTCAACACCATGAATTTGCTTGAATCCTTTTTCCACCAACCTAGCCTTTTATATTTGAATATAACCATCCATGTCATCTTTTCTTCTTGAAAATCCATTTACTCACAATGGCTTCTACACCATCGGGTAAATCAACCCAAGTCATACTTGGTTCTGTGACATGGATCCCATTTCGGATTCAGCGGCTTTCAGCCATTTTCGGAGTCTAGGCCCATCATTGCTTCTTCAAAATTCGCAGGCCCGTCACTTTCAATGATCAGTAGATCACGGCAATTGGTTACGAGAAATCCACATTTCTCGGGTTCGTGACGGATCCTTTCGGATCTGCGAGCTTCAGTTTCCTATAAAAGTCGCGCACACATATCTCATATGTATACTTTTACCACGACCTAATTAACCAAAATTTAAACCGTAGTTAATTGAGTCATAAACAAAAATATTTTGGTTCGTGATCTGTGTCGATCGATACAACGTTTGTGTCGATCGACACTTCTTCAGAAACTCGCATTTGAATGTACATCGAATATACATTCACCAGATCCTTTATAAACTTTAGGCACCACAGGTGCAGGTTCTAAAACTCTTTGTAGATCCAACTGCTGCTCTTCCTCATCAGGTTGAGCAGTCTCCTGTGACTTTCGAATTTCTTCGAGTTGTACTTTTACTCCCACTGTTCTTCTTGGAAAGAAATTCTTTCTTAAGAGAACATAATTCCGAGCAACAAACAATTTGTTCTCGAACTGGTTGTAAAAGTAACATGCCTTGGTTTTGTTAGGATAACACATGAAGTAGCACTTATCAGATTTGGGTGTGAGCTTATCAGAGATTAAACGTTTTATATAAGTCTCGCAACTCCAAATATCCATGATGGATAAATCAGAAACATTTCCATTCCACATCTCATGTGGTATCTCTGTAACTGATTTTGATGGTGAAGGATTATAAGTGTGTTCATGGTTTAATTCACAGATTACAACCTAGCACACATAACTCAGATCTAGGTGATTTGCAGTTGAATCAAACAGATCAGGATCATTACCTTTTAGAGTGCAGCGGATTGATTGGTAATGTCGAGATCACTTAGAGCAGATGATTACCGGCTCCTCCGTGGTATCCACACGCTTACAAGCTATGGATCAGGTTGCTAGACCAAGCTGGAATGAATCAGAGAGAGAGAGACGGCTCAAGCAAAAATCGCAGGAAGGGTTGTCTTAAAGCCCTAGGCGCGCCTCTCATCCCTTATATGGGCCCAAGGAATTATCCTAATGGCCTATTGGGATTTTGGGCCCAAGACACAAATCAGACAAAAGCCTGTATTTTGTCTGGCCCAATTCTCTGTACAAATACAGTAAATGCCTTTGCATCTTACCGTATTAATTCCATTTAACTTTCCCGTTAGCTATGGTGTGTGACCCTTAGGGATCATACAATACTAGTAATAAGTCCTAAACTTATAGATCATGAGCGGGCTCTAGCAAGTCATCATGATCACCCAGTATTTATGACTTATGTCTGATCTCGACACTTATCATACTTTCTAGAGATAGTACAGTAGATTTCAGGACATTCCCAACAATCTCCCACTTGTATTGGAATCCTACATTCCCTAGTTCTTTTGTCTCAATATCTCGATCTGGCATAAGGCAAGATGCGTGTCATCCTTATATAGCCAGACCATTTTAATCGGACCAGATTTGATACTGACAATTCAAACGACTTGGGCAAGTCCGTTTGGGAGTGGCCACTCTCTTACCAGCTATCAAGTCTCCGATTGGCCTAGAGATATTACCTCCGTTATACGGCAGGGACAAATCCCATCTTGTTCCATCACTATGAACTACACACTTCATAATACACCCAACCAAGGTCCTTATAGCTCCCAGTTACGAAACAGCGTTAGACAATGATCAAAGTGTATCAATCCATGTGCAGCCACATGCATGCGAACTCAGGTCTAAGAACTATACTCTATAGTCGTATATGAGAACCTCTTATGACACAGATATTAATATCTTGTAGAGTTCTCATCAGCGGGCCATGTCCGGTCATATGCTCCCCTACATATACCTATGTGTCGACTTTGATGCCGCGCATCTATGACCCCTCGAAACTTGGTCATAAGTCTCAACACATTCTAGTCTCAAGTGGTTGTTGGTGTTCCAATTTCAACAACCTTCGACTATGGACACTATGATTTATGTCATTTCGTTAAATATGAGGTTTCAGGATCAAGTCTACTCATGTACTTCGATGGCCCATATATAATGACATGAATCATTTTGGAACGATTATTTTATATCACAGTTAAAAATAATCCAGATATAAAATTTCATTAACATAAAAATGTTTACATGAACCAATCAAAATAACTAAAATAAAGCCCTCACAACTCCCACTCAAAAAGAGATTACATTTGAATATCTCTAATTCCTACAGCAGCATTATGCAACTCGTGCTTAGGTCTCGGGAGTGGCTTTGTCAACGGGTCAGCCACGTTCTCATCAGTGGGAACTCTGCTGACCATCACTTCACCTCTATTCACTATATCACGAATCAGGTGATACCTTCTCATAATATGTTTGGATTTCTGATGATATCTCGGTTCCTTAGCTTGAGCATCTGCACCATTGTTGTCACAATACAGTGCTAGTGGCTCAGTAGCATTTGGGAATACACCGAGTTCAATCAAGAAGTTCCTTATCCAAACTCCTTCCTTCGCAGCTTCTGAAGCAGCGATGTATTCAGCTTCAGTTGTGGAATCTGCCACGGTGCTCTGCTTGGAGCTCTTCCAACTTACTGCACCGCCATTCAGAGAGAAGATGTAACCAGACTGTGACCGGAAATCATCTTTATCTGTCTGAAAACTTGCATCCGTGAATCCACTCATTTCAAGCACTTCACTTCCTCCGTACACCAAGAACTTATCCTTAGTATTCCTCAAATACTTCAGGATATTCTTTACGGGAATCCAGTGACTCTCACCTGGATTAGACTGGTACCTACTCGTCATGCTTAGTGCATAAGCAACATCAGGACGAGTACAGATCATGGCATACATGATAGATCCTATAGCCGAAGCATAAGGAATCCTACTCATGCGCTTAAGCTCATCAGGTGTTTTAGAACACTGATCTTTGCTTAGTGTAGCACCATGTATCATTGGCGTGAACCCCTTCTTGGATTTATCCATTCCGAATCGATGCATGACTTTGTCTATATAAGCATCTTGACAAAGTCCAATCAGCTTTTTAGATCTGTCTCTAAAGATTCGGATTCCAAGAACATACGCGGCTTCACCCATGTCCTTCATGGAAAAACAACTTCCTAGCCAGTCTTTAACAGACTTCAGCATTGGAATATCATTTCCAAGAAGCAATATGTCATCGACATATAGGATAAGAAACGCCACTTTGCCCCCACTAGTTTTCTTATACACACATTGTTCTTCCTCGTTTCTGATGAAGTCAAAATTCTTTATTGCTTCATCAAAACGAAGATTCCAACTCCTCGATGCTTGCTTCAATCCATAAATGGATTTGTGAAGCTTGCATACTTTCCCAGCATTCTTAGGATCAATGTAACCGTCAGGTTGTGTCATGTACACATCCTCCTCCAAGATTCCATTCAGGAAGGCGGTTTTCACATCCATATGCCAAATCTCATAATCATGATAAGCGGCAGTTGCTAGGAGAATCCGAATTGATTTCATCATTGCCACTGGTGAATAGGTTTCATCATAGTCTATTGTTGGAATTGTGTCCAGCAATCTCTGTACTGTCTCTATAACGTAAGAGTATGTCAGTGATCAGACATAAGTCATACAATGCTGGGGGTCATGATGGCTTGCTAGAGTCCGCTCATGATCTATAAGTCTTGGACCTATAGCCTTTATTGTATGATCCCATATGGGTCACACGCTTAAGCTAGCAGGAAATAATGTTGGAACGGCTTAGCAGAAGTACGACAAAAGTGCTAGGCATTTGTCGTACTAAGAGAGAAGAATTAATGGGTCTGATTAAATGGAATTTAATCAGATTGGTATTTGGGCCCATAAAGCCCAAAAGGAATTAGACAAGTTTTATGAATAAAACTTGAGTCTGTTTTTCCTTCCAACCCTAACACCCAGCGCCGTTTTTCTCCTCTCCCTGCGCCTCTCTTCCTCGTGGTCTAGCAGCCAGTTTCCTGTGATTGCGTGTGTGAGCCTTTGGTGGATCCATCTCTCGGTGTATCTCCCTGATCATTGACCTGTTCTCAATTCCGCTGCAAACAAACAGGTAAAAGGTGAGATCTAATGTCTCTAAATAAGAACACCTAGATCTGATGCATGTTTAGGTTGATATCAATATGAGAATTGAATCAGGATCAACCAAACAATCCAACAGTGGTATCAGAGCCATTGGTTCTTAGGATTTCTTGTTTAGATTCATTGTTTAGGTTGTTTAATCTGTTTAGATGTGTTTTGAATCCATTACTGATAAGAAAAACACATAAGAAACTGAATTAAATCCTGAACAAACACTTGAATCACAAAACCGAGCTATATGACTCGGGTTTTGTTGATTGGCCAAGGGTGATCGACCGGCTTGGCCGGTTAGTGATCACGGCCGAGAGACCGGGCGGGCAAAGATGGCCGGTCGGACGGAGCGATCGCGGGTCGGACGCGCGATGGTCGGATCGGATCGGTTCATACGATCGCGATCGATCGTCGCATCACGACCGATCACTCGTCCCGATCGCGTCCCAGCCGAGCGTCCATACGGTCGCGTGCGTCCGTCCGGTGAGCCGTCCCTGTCCCGTCCCGAACGTCCAGCTGATTCGTCCCGACCGTCCTCGATCTCGGATCGACCGGCTCGCGGCTGAGCGGCTGGATGTGAGTTTCTTGGATGGAAACTAGGTCACGACCAACTCGGTTTGGTTCGTGACCAATTCGGTTCGGTTTAAGGCTCGGTTTAAAATTTGATTAAAATCAACGTTCTGGTTTAATAAACAGATTTTAATAATTTTATTAAATCTGGTTAAACCGGGATAAGAAATCCAATGTCGAAAGAAATATTGGATTTAGTGCCTAAACCAGGAATTTCTAATTTGATTTGGTTGGACCAAATAAATTGAGAAGTTCCGGTTTAGTAAATAACCGGTTGACAATTGTGGTCATCGTAGTAATTAAAACTTGGTTAGACCAGTTTTAATGAACCAGACCGGTTATGTCAAATAATTGGACAATTGGATCATGTCTTGGACATGGATCAATTCTTGGGCCTCGGGCCAAGAAGTTAAAACAATTGGGCCAATTATTTGAGTCTTTCTTCAGATCAATTTAAAATCTATTTTATGAAATTATAAAGTCGGTTTTAAGTTAAAGTTTCCGAAATTTTATAATTAGAAAGTTTCTTAAAATAGAAGTTTCTGAATTTGCGGGTTTTGGATTTTAAAGAAGTTTCTAAAGTTAGAAAGTTTCCGTTTTTAGAAAGTTTCCAATTTTAGAAAGTTTCCAAAAATAGTAGGTTTCCATAAATAGAAAGTTTCCCGAAATAGTAATCTTCTATTTTGGGAATGATTTTAATAAACCTACGAACCTCAAATAATATCAAGCGTTGGATGTCTTGTCCAGGCTATGTCAGCTGTCAAAGCCCATTCAATTGCATTCATGGCCTTACAGTGTGAGGATGTCTGCTTTTGCGTGGGTAAGACGGTTTGTGATTGATAAATGTCATTGGGAGTCCCAGACATTAATGATTACATGACTGTATAGTCCGGTTTTCTTGACTAGGCCATCGGGAGTCCCAGGCCTTGAGACATCAGAGTGGATTGGGCCTCGGGCCCAGATTCACAACCAAGAGTTATATCACGGATATAATTAGCCGATATAGGGCTTACCGATATAAGCTAAGGTTGGGTGACGGCCAGTGGCCCACTTTGATCTTAGTTATATGTGGATCTTGGAATCATTATATTCTATTGAGGGTAACTTATGTTATTGAATATAATGCATGATTAATCATATTATACTTTAATACGAGATTAATCATTTTGAACATATAACTAATAACCTTTTTATTTATATATTTCAGATATGACTACTACAAGCACTCAAAACACATTCTCGATCCGGTCTGTTCTCGAGAAGGAGAAGCTGACTGGAACGAACTTCCTGACATGGTCAAGGAACTTGAGGCTGGTCCTCAAGCAGGAGAAGAAGGATTATATCCTTCGAGATCCCCTCCCCGAGAGGCCTCTTGCCAATGCTGCCAGGACTCTGCACAATGCTTGGGAAAAGCATTCGTCAGATGAAAATGATGTTTATTGCCTGATGTTGGTGACAATGACTCCTGAGCTGCAAAAACAGTTCGAAAGTGTATTGTCTCCAATCGAGATCATGGCAAGCCTGAAATCGCTTTTTCAGGAGCAGGCTAGGACCGAGAGGTTCCAGACAGTTAAGAACCTCTTGGACTGTAAGTTGGCTGCGAATGCGGCAGTGAGTCCTCATGTGTTGAAGATGATGGGTTATCTCGATCATCTTCACAAACTCGACTGCCCAATCAGCCAGGAACTTGCCTGCGACATCATTCTGCAGTCTTTACCTGCAAGCTATGATCAGTTCATTCTGAACTTTAACATGCATGGCTTGAGTAAGACACTGCCTGAGCTTCACGGAATGCTCAAGACTGCAGAGCCCAACTTGAAGAAAACCGCCAAGGACCCCAATGTACTTATGGTACAAAAGGGCAAGGGGTTTAAGAAGTCTTCTGCTAAGGATAAGGGAAAGGCCAAGGGTGTCCAAGTCGAGGACAAGGACACGCCAAAGCCCAAGCCCAAGTCCAAGGCTGGGCCTACTGACATGTGCAGGTTCTGCAAAGAACTGGGGCATTGGAGAAGAGATTGCAAGAAATTCCAGGAAGGTCTAAAGGAATTGAAGAAGAAGACTTTCGAGACTTCTTCATCAGGTATTTTTGTTATAGAAGTTAATACAACTACTTCTGATAATACCTCATGGGTCATGGATACTGGTTGTGGGGCTCATATTTGTACTAATATGCAGGCACTCAGCAACAGTAGAAGGCTGAAGCAAGGACAAGTGGAACTACGAGTTGGGAATGGAGCGAAAGTTTCAGCACTAGCTGTAGGAACTTACTTGTTGTCTTTACCTTCGGGATTGATTTTAGAACTTAATAATTGTTATTTTGTACCTGCTATAAGCAGAAATATTATTTCAATTTCTTTGTTGGATTTGGAAGGTTATGATTTTTCAGTTAAGAATAAATTATGTTCCTTCAATCGCAACAATTTGTTCTATGGTTCTGCCCCTCTTACGAATGGGCTTTACATACTCGATCAATCCGCGCCAATTTATAACATTAATACAAAACGGTTTAAACCTAATGAGGAAAACCGAACGTTTCTATGGCATTGTCGTTTAGGGCACATCAGCGAGAAACGCATCAAGAGGCTCCATTCGAATGGACTTCTTGGCTCATTTGACTTTGAGTCATGTGAGAAATGCGAATCATGCATGATGGGCAAAATGACACGGGCCCCCTTTAATAAACCTAACGAGAGGGCCAGTGACTCATTGGGCCTGATACACACTGATGTGTGTGGCCCAATGTCCACTAATGCAAGAGGAAACTATCAGTACTTCATTACCTTCACTGATGATTTCAGTAGGTATGGATATGTTTATTTAATGAAACATAAGTCTGAATCTTTTGAGAAGTTCAGAGAATTCCAAAATGAAGTACAGAACCAACTTGGCAAAAGCATTAAGGCTCTTCGGTCCGACCGAGGAGGAGAATACTTAAGCCAAGAATTCAGTGATCATCTGAGAGAGTGTGGGATCGTATCCCAACTCACTCCTCCTGGAACACCTCAATGGAATGGTGTGTCTGAGAGGAGAAATCGGACCTTATTGGATATGGTTCGATCTATGATGAGTCACACAGACCTTCCAATATCCCTTTGGGGATATGCTCTGCTAACAGCAGTGTTCACTCTAAATAGAGCGCCATCAAAAGCAGTAGCAAAGACACCATATGAATTATGGACTGGAGAAGCTCCAGTGCTGTCTTATCTAAGAATTTGGGGTTGTGAAGCCTATGTTAAGAGATTAATCTCAGATAAGCTTACACCAAAATCTGATAAATGCTACTTCATTGGTTATCCACGGGAAACCAAGGCTTATTACTTCTATCTACGTTCCGAGAACAAGATCTTTGTTGCCCGGGATTGTAACTTTCTTGAGAGAGAGTTTCTCTCTAAGAAAGACAGTGGGAGTAAGGTACTGCTTGAAGAAATTCAAGATGAACAGGATACTGCTCAACCTAATGAGGAAGAGCAGCAGGAGGACCTACAAGAAATTGTAGAGCCTGAACCTGTAGTACCTGAAGTTCGAAGATCCGGGAGGATCCGTCACGAACCCGAGAGATATCAAGGATTCCTCGTGACTGACTGTCATGATCTTTTGATCATTGATGGTGATGAACCATCGAACTTCAATCAAGCCATGATGGGCCCAGATTCCTCTAAGTGGCGCAAGGCCACTGATTCCGAAATGGACTCCATGTCGGTCAACCAAGTGTTTTCGTTGGTTGACTTACCCGCTGGTGTAAAAGCCATCGAGTGCAAATGGATCTTCAAGAAGAAGATTGACGTGGATGGAAATGTCCAGATTTATAAAGCCAGGTTGGTGGCAAAAGGTTTCAGACAAGTTCACGGTGTGGACTACGATGAAACCTATTCACCGGTGGCTATGATGAAATCTATTCGGATTCTACTAGCAACTGCAGCTTTTCATGATTATGAAATTTGGCAGATGGACGTGAAAACCGCCTTCCTGAATGGCATTCTGGAAGAGGATGTGTATATGACGCAACCTGACGGTTACATAGATCCAAAGAATGCTGGGAAAGTATGCAAGCTTCATAAATCCATTTATGGATTGAAGCAAGCATCGAGGAGCTGGAATCTTCGTTTTGATGAAGCGATCAAGCAATTTGACTTCATCAGAAACGAAGAGGAACAATGCGTGTATAAGAAATCTAGTGGGAGCAAGATTGTATTTCTTATCCTGTATGTCGATGACATACTGCTTCTCGGAAACGACATTCCAATGTTGAAGTCTGTAAAAGACTGGCTTGGAAGTTGTTTTTCCATGAAAGACATGGGTGAAGCCGTATACGTTCTTGGAATTAGGATCTATCGGGATAGACCTAAGAGGCTGATAGGCTTGTGTCAAGACTCATACATTGACAAAGTCCTACAAAGATTCAGCATGAAAGATTCCAAGAAGGGCTTCACGCCAATGGTACATGGCACAACGCTAAGCAAGAAGCAGAGCCCTACGTCGGCTGCTGAGCTTGAGCGCATGAAGAATATTCCTTATGCATCTGCAATAGGATCTGTCATGTATGCCATGATCTGTACTCGTCCTGATGTTGCCTATGCATTGAGCATGACGAGTAGATACCAGTCAAATCCAGGTGAAAACCATTGGATTGCCGTAAAGAATATCTTGAAGTATCTAAGACATACTAAGGATAAGTTCTTGGTGTACGGTGGAAGTGATGTGCTTAAAGTCAGTGGATTCACGGACGCAAGTTTCCAGACAGACACAGATGATTTCCGGTCACAGTCCGGTTATGTCTTTTGTCTGAATGGCGGTGCAGTAAGTTGGAGAAGCTCCAAGCAAGACACCGTTGCCGATTCCACTACAGAAGCTGAATATATCGCCGCCTCAGAAGCAGCGAAGGAAGCTGTTTGGATACGAAAGTTCATTATGGAACTAGGTGTGATACCAGATGCGGCTGAGCCTCTGGCACTGTTTTGTGACAACAATGGTGCTATAGCTCAGGCAAAGGAACCAAGATCACACCAGAAATCCAAGCATGTTCAAAGAAGATATCACTTGATACGTGACATCATTAATAGAAAGGAAGTCAAGATCAGCCGAGTTCCGACAGATGATAATGTCGCTGATCCGTTGACAAAGCCACTCCCAAGGCCTAAGCTCGAGTTCCTGACTGAAGCTGTAGGCATTAGAAACATTGAAATGTAATCTAAATTTGAGTGGGAGTTTTGTGAGCTTTATTTTAGTTATTTGATATGTTCTTGTAAAACATTATTTTATGTTTAATGAAATTATTATTTCAAGATTATTTTAACTGTGATGAAATAATCGTTCCAAAATGATATGAACCATTTTATAGGTCATCGAAGTAAATGATTTGATCTTGAGTCATCGAAGTCATTTAGCTTGATCATGAGATCCTATATTTGATAAATGTTTATATCATCATGTCCCTAGTCGAAGGTTGTTGAAACTGGAACACCAACAACCGTGTGAGACTGGATTGGTACGTGACTTATGACAAAGTCTCAGTGTGTCATAGATGCACGGCATCAAAGTCAGTACATAGGTGTATGTTGGGAACATACGACCGGACAAGACCCGACTATAAGAACTCTTCAGGATATTTATATCTGTGTCATAAGAGATTCTTACTACGACTATAGAGTATAGTCCTTAGACCTGAGTTCACATGCATGTGACTGCACATGGACTGATGTACTTTGATCATTGTCTAACGCTATCGTTCTGTGATAGCTATAAGGACCTTGTTTGGGTACATCATGAAATGAGTAGTTTACAGTGATGGAACAAGATGGGATTTGTCCCTCCAATATAAATGGAGTGAATATCTCTAGGCCAATCGGAGATTTGAATACTGGAAAACGCATGGCCATGCTCAAACGGACTTTCCCGAGTCGTTTGTATTGTCAGTATCAAATCAGAGTCCGATGAACAAGATTAGGCTTTATAAGGATGACACTAATCTTGCCTTATGACTAATCGAGATATTGAGACGAAAGGGATTATGAATACAGAGATTCCAGTTCAAGTGGGAGATTGTTGGAATTGTGTCCAGCAATCTCTGTACTGTCTCTATAACGTAAGAGTATGTCAGTGATCAGACATAAGTCATACAATGCTGGGGGTCATGATGGCTTGCTAGAGTCCGCTCATGATCTATAAGTCTTGGACCTATAGCCTTTATTGTATGATCCCATATGGGTCACACGCTTAAGCTAGCAGGAAATAATGTTGGAACGGCTTAGCAGAAGTACGACAAAAGTGCTAGGCATTTGTCGTACTAAGAGAGAAGAATTAATGGGTCTGATTAAATGGAATTTAATCAGATTGGTATTTGGGCCCATAAAGCCCAAAAGGAATTAGACAAGTTTTATGAATAAAACTTGAGTCTGTTTTTCCTTCCAACCCTAACACCCAGCGCCGTTTTTCTCCTCTCCCTGCGCCTCTCTTCCTCGTGGTCTAGCAGCCAGTTTCCTGTGATTGCGTGTGTGAGCCTTTGGTGGATCCATCTCTCGGTGTATCTCCCTGATCATTGACCTGTTCTCAATTCCGCTGCAAACAAACAGGTAAAAGGTGAGATCTAATGTCTCTAAAAAAGAACACCTAGATCTGATGCATGTTTAGGTTGATATCAATATGAGAATTGAATCAGGATCAACCAAACAATCCAACATCTATACCATGAATTTGCTTGAAACCTTTTGCCACCAACCTGGCCTTGTAAACCTGGACATTTCCATCCATGTCAATCTTCTTCTTGAAGATCCATTTACACTCGATGGCTTTTGCACCAGCGGGTAAATCAACCAGTGAAAACACTCGGTTGACAGACATGGAGTCCATCTCGGATTCAGTGGCTTCACGCCACTTTAAGGAGTCAGGGCCCATCATGGCTTCTGCAAAGTTCGAGGGTTCATCACCGTCAATGATCAAAAGATCATGGCAATTAGTCACGAGGAATCCCTGATATCTATCGGGTTCGTGACGGATCCTTCCGGATCTTCGAACTTCAGGTACTGCAGGTTCAGGTTCTATTACAACTTCATGTAATTCATCCTGCTGTTCTTCCTCATTAGGTTGAACAGGTTCCTGTCCTTCTTGAATTTCATCAAGTTGTACCTTACTCCCACTATCTTTCTTAGAGAGAAATTCCCTCTCAAGAAAAGTGCAATCCCGAGCAACAAAGATCTTGTTCTCGGATCGCATATAGAAGTAAT
Source organism: Orychophragmus violaceus (assembly GCA_030180135.1). Lineage (NCBI taxonomy): Eukaryota > Viridiplantae > Streptophyta > Magnoliopsida > Brassicales > Brassicaceae > Orychophragmus > Orychophragmus violaceus. The sequence continues at coordinate 66,865,907 of CM058240.1, read as the reverse complement.
AAGCCTTGGTATCCCTAGGATAACCAATGAAGTAGCATTTGTCAGATTTTGGTGTAAGCTTGTCTGAGATTAATCTTTTGACATAGGCTTCACAACCCCAAATTCTGAGAAAAGACATTGCTGGAGCTTTTCCAGTCCATAACTCATATGGTGTCTTTGCTACTGCTTTTGATGGCACTCTGTTCAGTGTGAACGTTGCGGTCAGCAAAGCATATCCCCAAAGGGATATAGGAAGGTCTGTGTGACTCATCATGGATCGGACCATATCTAACAATGTCTGATTCCTTCTCTCAGACACAGCATTCCACTGAGGTGTTCCAGGAGGTGTGAGTTGGAAGATGATCCCACACTCACTCAGATGATCACGAAATTCCTGGCTCAAGTATTCTCCTCCTCGGTCCGACCGAAGAGCCTTAATACTTTTACCAAGCTGGTTCTGTACTTCATTATGGAATTCTTTGAACTTTTCAAAGGTTTCCGACTTATGTTTCATCAAGTAGACATATCCATATCTACTGAAATCATCAGTGAATGTAATGAAGTACTGATAGTTTCCTCTAGCATTTGTGGACATTGGGCCACACACGTCAGTATGAATCAGGCCCAATAGTTCACTGGCCCTTTCTGTGGGTTTATTGAAAGGGGCCCGTGTCATTTTGCCCATTAGGCAAGATTCGCATTGCTCACAAGACTCAAAGTCAAATGAGCCCAAGAGTCCATTTGAATGGAGCCTCTTGACGCGTTTCTCACTAATGTGCCCTAAACGACAATGCCAGAGAAACGTTTCATTTTCTTCGTTAGATTTGAACCGTTTTGTATTAATGTTATATACTGGAGCCGATTGATCCAGCATGTACAGCCCATTAACAAGAGGGGCACAGCCATAGAACATATTATTGAGATTAAAGGAACACAATTTATTCTTAATAGAAAAATCAAATCCTTGCAAATCCAATAATGAAACTGAAATGATATTTCTGCTTATAGCAGGTACAAAATAACAATTCTCAAGTTCTAAAATCAATCCAGAAGGTAAAGACAACAAGTAAGTGCCAACGGCCAGTGCTGGAACCTTCGCTCCATTGCCAACCCGCAACTCTACTTGCCCTTGCTTCAACCTTCTATTGTTGCTGAGCGCCTGCATATTAGTACAAATATGAGCCCCACATCCAGTGTCTAATACCCAAGTGGTATTATCAGAAGTAGTAGTATTTACTTCAATAACAAAAATACCTGAATTAGTAGTCTCAAAAGACTTCTTCTTCTTCTTCAGACTTTCCTGGTATTTCTTACAGTCCCTGCGATAATGCCCTGCCTCTTTGCAAAAGTGGCAGATATCAGAAGGCCCAGCTTTAGACACAGGCTTGGGCTTGGCCTTTTCGACTGCCTTGCCCTTTCCCTTGTCTGCAGCGGATTTCTTGAAACCCTTGCCCTTCTGCACCATGAGTACAGACGGCTCCTTGGCCTTCTTCAGATTAGGTTCTGCAGTCTTGAGCATACCATGTAGCTCAGGCAAAGTCTTTATCAACCCATGCATATTATAGTTCAAGATGAACTGGTCATATGCAGGAGTAAGAGACTGCAGAACGATATCACAAGCAAGCTCTTGGCTTATAGGACAGTCGAGCCTAGTCAAATGATCGAGATAACCCATCATTTTCAGAACATGTGGACTCACTGCTGCATCCTTAGCCATTTTACAGTCCAAGAGATTCTTTACAGTTTGGAATCTCTCTGTACGAGCCTGCTCCTGAAACAACGCTTTCAGGTTTGCCATCAGTTCCATGGGACAAGTTAGGCCTTCCCACTGCATCTGCAGTTCGGGAGCCATTGTCGCCAACATTAGGCAAACCACGTCATTAACATCTGAGGAATGCGTATCCCAAGCATTCTTCACAGCTTGTGCGGCATTATTCGCAGGTCTAGGAGAGAGAACTCTTTCAAGGACATAAGCCTTCTTCTCCTGCCTGAGCACAAGTCTCAGGTTCCTGGACCAGTTCAGGAAGTTTGATCCGTTCAGTTTGTCCTTCTCAAGGGCAGACCGGATCGAGAAAGTGTTTTGGTTTGTTGTGCTTGACATAGCTGAAATTATGAGACAATAGAGTTTTAGTTATTTAGTTCATAAAAGAGTAATCTTAATAACTTATAAGAAAACTCGCATTGCATTCAAAATTTCTTTGTTTAACCTCATAAGAATGCAATGATTCTGAGACCCATGTTCAGCTAAATCCAAAGTGGGCCACTGGCCGTCACCCGGAATTATCTTTACTTGGTAAGCATACACACAGCTAGTTATAACCATATAACTCTCGGTTGTGGATTGGGCCCAAGGCCCAATTCACCAGATGTCTCAAGGCCCGGGACTCCCGATGGCCCAGTCAAGGAAACCAATCTCTTACAGCCAAATAATCACTAAAGTCTGGGACTCCCAATGAAATTAGTGACTATATACTACTTTACTTACGAAAAAAACAGACACCTCACACTGTAAGCCATATCTGTAATTGAATAAGCGTTAAGTAGCTGACAAGATTGGGCAAGACATCCAAGCTTGATATTGGTTTTGAGGATTTTATGTTTTATTTTCAAAAATAGAAGATTACTATTTTGGGAAACTTTCTTATTTTAGAAACTTTCTAAATTTAGAAACATGCTAAAAATAGAAATTTCTAATTTAATATTTTATTAAAGTTTTTCGGATGGGTCACAAATTATAGGCCCAATTCTTGGCCCAAGACCACAGAATTCCAATTGGCCCAATAATTTGACATAACCGAGTCGGTTCATTAATTCTGGTCCAAGACCAAATTAACTACTAAATCCAACTGGTTATTTACTAAACCAGACCAGCTCTAAATTATTTACTAAACCAAATCAAACTTAGACCAGCCTTCGGTTTAGGTTAAAATTCAATTTTGAATTTAAATCCGGTTTAACCAGAAATTAAATAATACCAATTGTATTAAATAATTTCCAGTAAACCGCGATTTGGGTTAACGGCTTAAACCATACATTAATTAAATAATTAATGATTCATATATAAAATCACGCTAACCAATTCTTTAACAAATCGTGATCATAACAAATGTGTGAATATTATCAAACCTTTCAAATCGATCCATAACATACACATAAGGACAAAAATGATTTTGATTCTTAACAAACATAGTCAACACGCGATTGGTTTGATACTCAATTCAATAATTGCTCACGACTTTCACTAAAAGACAAAACAACGATTTGACTTTTCCAATTCAACTCATGAACAAATCGATTCATTATTAATTGAACAAAGTCAAGAACGCGATCGTGATTAACAAACCATCACGCGATTAACAAGCCATGAAACAAACGATCGTGACATTAACAAAAAAACAAACACGATTTGTCCTATTCCAATTTGACTTTACCAAATCGCTTAAACATTAACAAATTAAACATCGATTTCATGATTATCCAATCAACAAAAGCGATCATGCGATTCATATGATCCAATGAACAAAAACCTAACAACCTGGGCTCTGATACCACTGAAGGATTATAAGTGTGTTCATGGTTTAATTCACAGATTACAACCTAGCACACATAACTCAGATCTAGGTGATTTGCAGTTGAATCAAACAGATCAGGATCATTACCTTTTAGAGTGCAACGGATTGATTGGTAATGTCGAGATCACTTAGAGCAGATGATTACCGGCTCCTCCTTGGTATCCACACGCTTACAAGCTATGGATCAGGTTGCTAGACCAAGCTGGAATGAATCAGAGAGAGAGAGACGGCTCAAGCAAAAATCGCAGGAAGGGTTGTCTTAAAGCCCTAGGCGCGCCTCTCATCCCTTATATGGGCCCAAGGAATTATCCTAATGGCCTATTGGGATTTTGGGCCCAAGACACAAATCAGACAAAAGCCTGTATTTTGTCTGGCCCAATTCTCTGTACAAACACAGTAAATGCCTTTGCATCTTACCGTATTAATTCCATTTAACTTTCCCGTTAGCTATGGTGTGTGACCCTTAGGGATCATACAATACTGGTAATAAGTCCTAAACTTATAGATCATGAGCGGGCTCTAGCAAGTCATCATGATCACCCAGTATTTATGACTTATGTCTGATCTCGACACTTATCATACTTTCTAGAGATAGTACGGTAGATTTCAGGACATTCCCAACAGATGGAACCCTATTTAGTGTAAACGCAGACGTTTATAAAGCGTATTCTTAGAAGGATAATGGAAGATCTAAGTGACTCATCATTGATCGAACCATATCTAATAAAGTCCGATTCAGGAGGAGTGAATTGTGAAACACTTTCTCAATCTCTCAGATGATCACTAAATTCTTGACTCAAGTATTCACCTCCATTATCTCATCGTGGAGCTTTAATACTTTTGCTAAATTGATTCTGTACTTCATTCTGGAACTCTTTTGAACTTTTCAAAAGATTCTGACTTATGTCTTATTAAAAAGACATAACCGCACCTACTGGAAATATCAGTAAAGGTAATGAAGTACCGAAAGTTTCCTCTAGCACTAGTGCTCATCGGGCCATGCACATCCATATGTACAAAGCCCAATAAGTTACTGGCCCTTTCATTTTTGATCGTTCGCAACTTTTGTCGACCGATGCACCATTTATGTCGATCGACACTACCTTTTGTTGAAAGAGGCCTTCGTCATTTTGCCCAATAAACAAGATTCACTTTACTCATTATGATTCATAATCAGATGAGCCCAAAAGTCCATCACTATGGAGCTTCTGAATCTGTTTCTTATTTATGTGGCCCAAAATGACAATGCCAGAGAGAAGTTTGATTCGTATCGTTTGACTTGAATCTCTTGGTACTAATGTTATAGTTAGGCACGTTTTTGGTTTAGAACATAAAGTCCATTCTCTAATGGATTGCTACTATTTAAATGTATCATTGTAATCAAATGAATAACACTTATTCTTAATTTGAAAACTGATATCCTTCCATATCCAAACAAGGAATAGAAATAATATTTCTGCTCATAGCAGATACATAGTAGCAGTTCTTAAGTTCTAAAACATGCCATAAAGAAAAACAAATGAAATACTCCTACGGCTAATGCAGCAACTCTTGCTCCATTCCTACGCGTAGATCCACTTGTCCTTTCTCAATAGTCCTACATTTGCTTAGGCCCTGCACATTTTCACAAAATATGAGTACCACAGCTGGTATCAAATACCTAATAAGTAGGACTATAAGAAGTAACATTTACTTCTATAACATAATACCTGAAGAAGAAGTCTCGTACGTCTTCTTCAGCTTCTCATAATCTTCCAAGAATTTATTGCAGTTTCTTTTCAAATGCCCATAACCATTACAATAACGGCACTTAACATCTTCAGAAAGACTGGTTTTAACCTTAGGAGCATGGCCAGACTCGCTTGGATTCACAATCGAGCTTGTCTTGCCATCACCTTTGTTCTTACCAAGTTTCTTAAACTTTTTACCCTTTTGTACCATAAGGACATTTGGGGTGTCCTTCTTGATGTTAGGTTCAACAGTCTTAAGCATCCCATGCAATTCAGTCAACATCTTCGTCAAGTTTTTCATGTTATAGTTCATAACAAATTGATCATAGCATGACGGCAATGACTGTAGAATAATGTCAGTAGCCAACTCTTGGCTAATGGGACAATCCAGTTTCCCCAGGTTATCAATATAACCCATCATCTTAATGACATGAGGACTAACTGGTTCGCCCTTTGGTAGCTTGCACTCAATCAGAGACCTAACCGTCTGGTATCTCTGAGTTCGTGCCTGCTCCTGAAACATACTTTTAGGGCAGTGATCATCTCTATTGGCGACTCCACATACTCATATTGCTTCTACAATTCCGAGTTCATGGTAGCCAATATGAGACAACTCACATCCACCGCATCATTAGAATGCTTATCCCAAGCATTCTTATCTGACTTCCAGGCATTGGCAATCTGACTGCCAGGCATTGGCTCGGTACTTCTTGGGGAGAACTTTCTCAAGGACATAGTCCTTCTTCTCCTGTTTGAGAACGATTCTCAAGTTCCGATACCATTCAAGAAAGTTTGATCCATTTAACTTGTCCTTCTCAAGGACGGATCGCAGGGAGAAATTGTTACGATGGTTTGTGCTAGACATAGCTAGAAAACAAGGGAGGTTTAGTTATGATGTTCAAGAAATGAGAAGTCTTAACAATTAAGAAAACTCGCATTATATTCAAACAATGTTTCCTCAAATGAATATAATGATCCAAGACCCATACTTCACTAAACTTGAGTGAGCCACTGGCTATCACCCAAATTTTAGCTATCTAGGTAAGCAACTCTTTGTTAGTTATATCCAATATAACTCTTGGTTGTGGATTGACATCTCATGTCCAATCCACCTGATGTCTCTGAGCCCAAAACGATTTTGATGGCCCAGTCAAGTAAACCAATCTCTTAAGTCATGTAATTGTTGATGTCTTGCACTGCAAGTCCATCAACACGATTACTTCCTGTCTTACTCATGTAATTGTGGACACCTTGCACTGCAAATCTATCGCACAATGAAATGAGTCTTGACAGTTGACAAGATTGGAAAGACGTCAAGGATCACTTGATATTTGGTTGAGGAACAGAACCTTTAAAACATTTAGTTTTATTATGTTTTAATTCTTCTAATTAAAATGGTTCATTTTGGTTTGGTTCTGTGATTTCAGATTCAATAACCTAAACCATCGGACCTTGTGTCGACCGACACTACTTTAGTGTCGATCGATGCAGGTTAACCAAAACCAATTTGCGATAACCGATCAATCTAATTGATCCGGATTTATGATAACCAGTCAGTATCGATCGACACTACATTAGTGTCGGTCGATGCTAACCTAATCAAACCAACCGCAATAAACCGTTCTTAGCGTTTAACCATTATTAACCAAGCTCGATAACTGGTCCAATCCAATTGAACCGATTTATCAATTTCGCGAGGTTTGTGTCGACCGACACAACGCTTGTGTCGATCGACACAAGGCAAAACCTAAGTTTTATTCGGGTTTTCGCCCTGTGTCGATCGACGCCGGATTGGCATCGATCGACACCATGCGAAAAACCCTAATACGTTTTTCGAACAAAACCCTAAACTAGGTTACTTTGATCAAAACGAGTTTTAGCATGCTTGTATCAATTATACAGAGATCTAGATTCAACTAATCTAATCATCATGCTACTGATTCAATAGAACCCTAAGGCTCTGATACCACTGAAGGAATTTCTAGCAGTTCCTAATCCAATTAGGCAACCCTGGTCTGAATTCCAAGCCTAGGATCTAGGGTTCATGTAATTGAATCATTGGGATCTCAGAATTACCTGGTGATTATCAGCGGAAGGTTTCGCAGATAATCGAGATCTAGAGCGCCTCAAATGCTGCGCCTCTACTGGTATCCACACGCACACAAATTGAACAGAAGGGATGCTAGTGCCTTTAGAGATCAAATCTCTCGAGAGGCTTCTCTTACCTTTCTGGTGACTGTGAATTAGGTTAAGATCGAGTTTAGGTCGACCATATATCTTATATATGTCGACTTAAACCACAACGGAATTAACCAACGATTAAACCGAATTAATCTGGTAATCCGCGAGTCGTGTCGACCGACACACTCTTTGTGTCGATCGACACTGCCGATCTGTGTCGACCAACACACTTATTGTGTCGATCGACACTGCCCAGAAACTTGGTATTGAATGCATATCAATATGCATTCACCCGATCATTACATTAATGATCAACCTCATATACTACGTCCAGTTTGCTTAGGTGTGTGACCCTGTAGGATCATATAACACTAGCAATGAGTTCTAAACTCATTGATCATAAGTGGCTTCTAGCAAAGCATTATGACTGCCCAGTGTCATACGATTCTCTCATCTCGACAATGCGACTTTCACTTGGAGTAAGTACAATAGATTTCAGGACATTCCCAACAGAAGGTTGGTCCATAAGCTTATGTACTTGATTCTGGGCGTTTTGGTGATTCTAAGGACGTCCTCCATTGCTTCTGGTTGATGATTATTGCTTCCTAGTTTTCAAATCTTGGTTTGAGAATGTGCGAACCAATTGGTCTTCATAGTTTCCATAAATGGATCCGGTTGAGTTTGCTTGTGTTCCAAAAGGATCCGCTTGATCCTGTGTGTTATGGTGCTTTTGAAGGTGTTGTAGAGTGCTTCTAAAAGTATCACAAAGTATCCTGGTTTCCAAGTTCGATTTTGGCAATGTATGAACTCATAATCTTCAAAATAAGGTAAGTCTGGCCTCCTTTGACTTTGACATTGAATATCTTTTAAACCATAACTCCTTCGGTGTAATTCTAAATCTCCATGGTATTCTGAAGAGTTGAGAATCCATAGAAAGGGTATTTGTTGATTGGTTCCTTTTGGTATGGTCGGAGGGCTTCATTTTCTGACTGTATGTCTCCCTCGGGTCTATTGGAAAGTTGCCGGTTTGAGTCTTCAGTATCTTCTTTATTTCAAGTGATTTGGGGATGATTCTGTTGGAATTGTGTCCAGTAATCTCGGTACTGTCTCTAGAAAGTAAGAGTATGTCAATGATCAGACATAAGTCATATAATACTGGGGGTCATGATGGCTTGCTAGAGTCCGCTCATGATCTATAAGTCTTGGACTTATTGCCTTTATTATATGATCCCATATGGGTCACACGCCTAAGCTAACAGGAAAATGTGTAGGAACGGTTTAGCAGAAGTACGGTAAAAGTGCTAGGCATTTACTGTACTAAGAGAGACTAAAGGGCCTGATTAAATCCAAGGGATTTAATCAGAATGGGAATTGGGCCCAAAAGGCCCAACAAGACTGGACAAGGGTTTTTAATTAAAATCTTGCCCTAGCTCTTTTTCTCTCAGCCACTTTTGCGCCTCCCTTAGCCTCTCTCTGCGCCTCTCTCCTTTCGGTCTAGCAGCCAATTTCCTGCTGTGTGCGTGTGTGAGCCTTTGGAGGAGCTATCTCTTAGTGGTTCTGCTGATCTCTGACCCGTACCTCCTCTTTCCGCTGCATAAACAAGGTAACAGGTGAGATCCTTTATGATTCTGCAAGAGAACCTAGATCTGGCATGTTTAGGTGAGTTTAATCTGAAGAACTGAATCAGGATTATAACTAAACATTCCTTCAGTGGTATCAGAGCCATTGGTTCTGTTAGTTTTTCTTGTTTATAATCATGTTTAGGATTGTTTAAGAAGTGTTTTGAATCAATCTACTGATAAGAGAAAACACTTAAGAAACAAAGAATTAAAACCTAAACAAACAGGATTTTCAGAACCATGTTACTAACCATTTCAATGCTAAGATCAAAAATTTTAGATCAGACAATGGTGGAGAGTACACAAGGAATGCCTTTAAACAACATTTATCCAAGAATGGGATCATTCATCAAACAAGTTGCCCTTATACTCCACAACAAAATGGGGTAGCAGAAAGGAAGAACAAACATTTAATGGAGGTGGCAAGCTCCATGATGTTCTATAAGAATGTTCCTAAGAGGTTTTGGGGAGATGCAGTCATGACAACTTGTTACTTGAATAATAGAACTCCTACAAAAGTTCTTCATGATCAATCACCTTTTCAGGTACTAAACAAAACCATTCCATCAGTTGATCACTTACGTGTGTTTGGGTGCATTTGTTATGTATTGATACCAGGAGAACAAAGGGATAAGCTAGATGCTAAGAGTATTAAAGCTATGTTCATTGGATACTTCATCACACAAAAAGGATATAAGTGTTATGTTCCTGAGAGTAGAAAGGTGTTGATATCAAGAGATGTCATGTTTATGGAATCCAGGAGCTTTTATGAGGAGAAGAATTGGGATAACTTGAAGGACCTTCCCAACTCTCCATCAGACCGTGCCACTAACCTCAGCCTTATCATGGAAAGCCTTGGGATTAGCCTACCGAAGGAACCTGCCAGGGAAGCTCAAGCTCATACACCCTCAGTCTCTGATGCATCTCCAGCAGCTACACAAGAACCCCATCTTGATCATGAGGGGGACACTCAAGAATCAGAACAACCGCAGCAGAAACAATATGATTCTGTTACACATGATCAAGATGGTGTTGAGGAGCATGAGATAGAATCTGTTCAGTTGGATCATGATCCGCACAATGAAGAGACTGAACAGCCAACTAACCAGCCAATTTGATGCGATCTTAATGGAGAAGATCATTGATCTTTGATTCACTTTGTGAGTCTGGTTGTTTGATGGATGATAATCAGAATGGATGAACAGATTGAAGAGATTAGAAACCGTGGATTCAAAGAAACTTCCTGAAGTTGCGTAATCACTTCAAGACTTTCGAACTCTGATCTTCTAGGAGATGGAACACCAAAAGAAGAATCAGAGATGAATGGATATTACACACCATTCAGATCAAACACTTTCAGAAGTTTTAGAATAAAAGAAGTTTGATAAAAGTTCAGCAATGGCTACAAAGAGTTTTAAATAGAAAATGCAACAAGGCTGCATGAACAACAATTAATTCACCTAGGAAAAACACAAAGACCAGAATTAAACACTTATTTGAATCTGAAAAATGACCTTTTCATACTCCATTTTCGTCACTGTTCTTGGGCTGAAAATTATCAACTTGTTTTGGGCTCTTCTTGGACTTGTAATGGGCATAAAATAGGCTGTACTTGAAATCTCCTCCATTGGGTCGAATTCTGGATGCTATGCCATGGTCTGGATCAACAAATGGGTGATTTGAATGTGAATCATTTGCCTCATTAAAAATCTTGTCAAGAAAACCCAGTGGGACAAAACTTGACAAGGGTAAAAGAGTACAAATGAGACACATGCCCATTTGATGATCATGTATCAAAACCAGTGAAGTTAAGATAACATCTTTAGCATACTCTTTCCCGGCTCTAAACGCATCCTCTGGTTCAAGCTGCTCCTCAACTCCGAGCTGATCATCTGCTTCAAGCTTATGTCCATCAGGTTCGTGCTCTATGTATTTAGTTCCATCAGGTTCAAGATCAGGTTCAAGGTCCATGTTTTTAGTGCTGGGCAGGATCACATCATCCCCTCCCTCTTGAAAAGGATTTGACCTCAAATCCAATTCATATGCAATGAAATGAACTAAGTCCGGTGGCTCCTCTTTCGTACGTGCAATGTAATCAGCACCTTTGGCAAAGAGCAAGTGAATTATTACAGTCATGGAATATCAAATATATGAACATGTCTCAGCTTGAATCATAACATTATCCTTTTTATGTTCCTCTTTTCTAAGACAAGAATTTGATCACAAATATTCCATGAACAAACTTAACTTTTTCTCAATGTTTTCTAGATGTAATAAACTCATAATCATATGTTTGTCACTTGTTCTCATCAAAACTATTGGTGTTGGATCTGGGGGTTCTTCTTGGATCATAGAAGAATCCTTGACGTTTTCATGCTCCATTAGTTCAAGGAAAACTCGCACAGCCATCTTCTTAAGCCACACATGGTAGAGCCACGTTTTTGGGTCATGAAAATTCAGCTCCCCATCCTATATACTCGCAGCAAATTCTCGAGGCAAAAGATGCTAAAGAAATAATCATGTCTACTAGTAAGCAGTTTCCTACTTATATCATCTAAAACAAAATTCACATGTTTAGCAGGATCATCTAAGTTAAAACTCAGAATGCTATCATAATAAACAACCTCTCCATAAAACAGTTCAGCAAAGTGTGAAGCATTGACAGTTCTAGAGAATCTAACAACATTCATAAAAACAGAATTTCTCAAAGAACAACTAGGCTTATGGAGTTTATTTTGTTTAAAGAAACTTCCATGGACCAATTTCTTATAAGATTGAATCATACCTAGCAACTTATAATCAAGAGTAGAAAGTAGATCATACCTTGGAGGCAATGAATCAGACACGATAAATTTCTTACCTTGTTGGGAATTGTAGTTTGGTATGAGCATAAGTAATGCATCTGGTGGTTTGTCTTTGAACATTGATGAAGCTTGGGCATTTCCTTGCTCCTGGTTTGTTGATCTAAACTACAAAAATACATGATCTCCATGAGTCAATATTGACTTGCTTCTAGTGAACTCTCCTGCTCCACTCATGGTTCCTCGTTTGAATTCTTTGTAGATGGATTGAGGCTGATGCAAATTTGGTGGCTTTTCTTTGATTTTCAATTCTCCTAAATACTTCTGCTTCTCCATGGTTCATGTTCCTTTCTGAACTCTCATGAGGCAGAACAAGTGCAATATACATGAAGTAGAGAATTCAAAAACATGATATTTCATAGTTGATTTGCAAAAATCATTGAAAAAATTTGATTCACTCAACAAGTTTTAAGTAAATGATTCCATTCAGGAAAAGCATTAACCAATGTTGTTTTAGTTCTAAAAAGCTCAAATGCATTGTTAAACAAAGAAACTCTCAAAGAGAGTTAAATTCATGAAACTGATCAAACATAAAATCTTTTGGCTTGAAGAATTTTTCAGGTGTGAATGTTTCAAAACTTGGAATCATTTTGTCAAAAACAGGTTTTGAAACACGTAACTCTATCACATTTTCTAAACCAAGGCATTTTTCATCTTGAGCAGAAATTAAAATAAATAAATTAGGTTCAGTCCTAACCAAATCAATTTCCTTACAATGCTTTATTGGGTAGTCACAAGGAAATGGCGTAAGGACTGGTTCTAGGAAAAGTTGGGTTGGCTGCTCCAAGTCACTAACCAAAGACAAATTCCTTTGTGTGTTCTTCTGGTGATTCTTCTTCTAAGACCTGTGAAACAGAAACAATACTACTCGGTTGCACCGGTTCTAAGTGGGTTAGTTTTTCAGGCACAAAATAAGAATGAATAAAGGGGAGATCACACTTAGCCTCAAAGGATTTTATGAGAAAGGTGAGATGTTTCACAATTTTAGTTTTCTCTTCTTTGCTGATTAAGTGTCGCTGATCTTGAACTGTTGTTGTGTGTTGCATAGACTTAGCAGCTGTAGCATTTGTTCTTTCTGAAACAAGAACAGGTGATGGTGCACGTGGTTCTGGTGTAAGTTGAACATACGCCTCTTCTTCTTGCTCTATGAGCTTCTTTTGTATGTCCATATTCTTCTCCAAGTGCTCTTCTCCAGCAACTAAACTTGTATCAGTGATTTTGGATGGAAAAAAATGCATTAAAATAGAACTAAGATCAGAGCTAACAATACCATTACTCTAACTAACATTTTTCTTTTTCAGTTCCAGAGACATGTGATTTGTTAATCTCTTAGATGGACATTCTTTAGCATGATGACCAAGGTTTAAACACTTATAACATATTACTTCAAGTAAAGTCAAAGTATCAGAAGACTTAGCTTTAGTGTGCTATCCTTGTGGTTCAAATGGGGGTGAACTCAGTTCTGATTGAATCAACACTTTATGAACTGTTCTAGCACTTGTTTTCTTCTGTTTCTTTCTCTCTTTCCTTGGGGATTTCATTTGTTTCCTCCTCTAATGCAGTTCTTGGCGTAGGGAATCCAATTCCTTGTTCAATAGTTGCTCCATATTAGCCATAAGCTCTTCCACAATCAATTGATTGTTCCATTTGCTGGTTTCTTTGCCATGATCAGTCTTCTTGGTGACTGATTTTTCACTTCTAGATTTTGTTGCAGACATGGTTTTCTTTCTGGCCTCATTACATGTTCTATGGTTAGAATAGAAACCTTGATCTCCCATAGCCCACGAATTCTTGTCTCATACACTCAATAAACAGAGATCATGTGCAAAGGAATTTTAAATGGACAAAAACAGAAACAATGAGATCAAAACAAGTCTGTTGCAGGAAATTCTAACAAGCACAAATATGAGTCAGCCACAAAATTTGATGAAAATTGAGTGGTTTTCTTGCACAAAACAAGTTTAACAACAGATGATTGCTTCTGGGTTTTAGATTTCGAATTTAAACACTCAGCAACATTAAACATAACAACAAAAATCTGAAACAGGGTGTAAATTGCAGAAAACAGGAAAACCATAAACCCTAATTGTTCATATCAACAGTCCAAGAGTCAATTTCGAATTCAGAACAATTCCTTGATGATCTACACTCAATTCTTAGGCCTAAAAGGTTATAGATTCGGGATTTAACAAGAACAAACCCTAGAACTAACAAATCAAACATAAACAAAAGATTCAGATCGGTAGAGAGATGAAAAGACACAACCTTTCACAAAGTGGCTCTGATACCACATGATGCGATCTTAATGGAGAAGATCATTGCCCTTTGATGCACTTTGTGAGTCTGGTTGTTTGATGGATGATAACCAGAATGGATGAACAGATTGAAGAGATTAGAAACCGTGGATTGAAAGAAACTTCATGAAGCTGCGGAATCACTTCAATACTTTCGAACTCAGATCTTCTAGGAGATGAAACACCAAAAGAAGAATCAGAGACGAATGGACATAACACACCATTCAGATCAAACACTTTCAGAAGTTTTAGAATAAAAGAAGTTTGATAAAAGTGCAGAAATGGCTATAAAGAGTTTTAAATAGAAAATGCAACAAGGCTGCATGACCAACAATTAATTAACCTAGGAAATAACACAAAGACCAGAATTAAATACTTATTTGAATCTGAAAAATATTCATACTCCACTTTCGTCACTTTTCTTGGGCTGAAAATTATCAACTTGTTTTGGGCTATTCTTGGACTTGTAATGGGCATAAAATAGGTTGTACTTGATATCTCCTCCATTGGGTCGAATTCTGGATGCTATGCCATGGTCTGGATCAACAAATGGGTGATTTGAATGTGAATCATTTGCCTCATTAAAAACCTTGTCAAGAAAACCCAGTGGGACAAAACTTGACAAGGGAAAAAGAGTACAAATGAGACACATGACCATTTGATAATCATGTATCAAAACCAGTGAGGTTAAGATAACATCTTTAGCATACTTTTTCCCCTCTCTAACACATCCTCTGGTTCAAGCTGCTCCTCAACTCGGAGCTGATCCTCTGATTCAAGCTTATTTCCATCAGGTTCATGCTCTATCTCTTTAGTTCCATCAGGTTCAGGCTCTGGTTCAAGGTCCATCTTTTTAGTGCTGGGCAGGATCACATCACAATTCAAGTGCTAAGGAGAAGCACAAGGGAGAGGAAGGATCCATCAGAATGGAAGAAGACAAGGGTTTACTTCAACAGCAATGCAGTAGCTCATGCCTCTCAAGCAGTGTGCACTTTAGCTCATGTACCCTTGGAACATCGAGTGTTCATTGGACAGTTGGATCAAGAACAAGTGCCAACAACCTATGAAGAAGCCAAGGGAGATAAGAGATGGATGCAAGCTGTGAATGAAGAAACCAAAGCCATGGAAAAAATGAGACTTGGTATGAGGCAGAACATCCCAAAGGAAAGAAGGCAGTGATTTCTAAGTGGTTATTCACTATCAAATACATAAGTAATGGGGAGGTTGAGAGATACAAGGCAAGGGTGGTTGCAAGAGGTTTTACTCAAACCTATGGAAAAGATTATTTGGATACTTTTGCACCAGTAGCTAAGCTTCATACAGTCAGGATCATCTTATCTTTGGCAACAAACCTTGATTGGGAACTTTGGCAAATGGATGTCAAGAATGCATTCCTTCAAGGGGAGCTTGAAGATGAGGTGTATATGACACCACCTTATGGTCTTGAAGACATTGTTAAACCAGAGAAGGTGCTAAGACTCAAGAAGGCTATCTATAGACTGACACAATCACCTAGAGCTTGGTATCATAAGCTGAGCATAACACTTATGCAAAGAGGATTCAAGAAGTCTGAGGGAGATCACACTAACCTAAGGATCATTATGGAGAGTCTTGGCATTAGCCAACCCAAGGAACCGGCCAAGGAAGTTCATACACCATCAGTTTCTGATGCATCCACAGAAGCTACACAAGGACCCCATCTTGATCATGAGGGGGCACTCAAGAATCAGAAAAATCTCAACATTCTTAACAATCTGATTCTTCTACGCATAATCAAGATAGTGTTGAGGTTCAGGATATGGAGTCTAATGGATCTGACCAGCAAAATGAAGAGACTGAGCAGCCATCTGACCAACATTCTCAGGTGCTAAGAAGAAGCACAAGGGAAAGAAAGGATCCATCAGAATGGAAGAAGACAAGGGTTTACTTCAACAGCAATGCAGTATCTCATCCCACTCAAGCAGTGTGCACTTTAGCTCATGTACCCTTGGAACATCAAGTGTTCATTGGACAAGTGGATCAAGAATAAGTGCCAACAACCTATGAAGAAGGCAAGGGAGATAAGAGATGGATGGAAGCTGTGAATGAAGAAACCAAATCAATAGAAAACAATGAGTCTTGGTATGTGGGAGAACTTCCCAAAGGAAAGAAGGCAGTGAGTTCTAAGTGGGTATTTACTATCAAGTACAGAAGTAATGGGGCGTTTGAGAGATACAAGGCAAGGCTGGTTGCAAGAGATTTTACTCAAACCTACGGAAAGGATTATTTGGACACTTTTGCACCAATAGCTAAGCTTCATACAGTCCGGATCATCTTGTCTTTAGCAACAAATCTTGATTGGGAACTTTAGCAAATGGATGTCACGAATGTATTCCTACAAGGGGAACTTGACGATGAGGTGTATATGACACCACCTTCTGGTCTTGAAGACATTGTTAAATAAGGGAAGGTGTTAAGACTCAAGAAGGCTATCTATGGACTGAAGCAATCACCTAGAGCTTGGTTTCATAAGCTGAGCTCAACACTTATGCAAAGAGGATTCAAGAAGTCTGAGGCAGATCACACCTTGTTCACTCTCCAAGATGAGGAAGGTATCATTGTAATTCTTGTGTATGTTGATGACATTATCATATCAGGAAGCAACATGTTAGGTATACAGAACACTAAGGCTTATCTCAAATCTGTTTTTGATATAAAAGACCTTGGTGCTCTAAAGTACTTTCTTGGGATAGAGGTTTGTCGATCTAATGATGGACTCTTCTTTTCTCAAAGAAAGTACACTCTTGATTTGTTTCTGAAGCAGGAAAGCTAGGATCAAAACCGGCTAAGACACCCCTTGAGGAAGGCTACAAAGTCATAAGAGAGGGGGAGATTGAAGACAGACCATTTGAGGACATTACACGTATGGGAGGATGGTTGGTAAGCTCATTTACCTAACCATAACAAGTCCTGATTTATGTTTTGCAGTGAACCAAGTGAGCCAGCATATGCAAGCTCCCAAGATGCATCACTGGAACATGGTTGAAAGGATACTAAGATACCTAAGTGGAGCTCCAGGTCAAGGCATTTGGATGGGATGCAATGGAAGCACAAAACTTGTAGGATATTGTGATGCTGATTGGGCAGAAGATAGAGTGGACAGGAGGTCTACTACAGGATATTGCACATTCATTGGAGGCAACATAGTCACTTGAAAGAGCAAAAAGCAGAAGATAGTCTCATGTTCAAGTGCTGAAGCTGAATATAGCGCTATGAGGAAGTTGGTATTAGAGAGGATGATGAAATGGAGGAGGAGAGGCTGAAGTTAATCAGACAAAGCCGACGCTCACTCCAAGAAGAATTTATGATGTTGATTACAAGAGTACAAGATGCATCAATCACTTAGCCAGAGCTAAGATGAAGGCATAAAGAAGACTGAAGTGAAGATACACCATAAGAGAAGTTTGTGCAAAGTTGGGGCCAAACAGACACAGACACAGACACAGACAGACATATGATCAATGTGCAAAGTTCGGGCAAGGTCATCATGTGCAAAATCAGGGCCAAAGTTGTGAAGTGCAAAGTTGGGGCACTTTATATAATCAGACAATCAAGTATGTGCAAAGTTTGGGCCAAACAGAAGTCTGTCAAGAATCAGACTCAAGAAGAGTCACATGTGTGTTTAAGGAGGAAAGTGGTTACGCGGACATGTCACACTCACTCTTGGGAGTGTGCACACTCTCTCTCCATAAGAAAGTGGCTAAGACAAGTCACTTTCAAGGTCTGAACACATCAGACCCGAGCTGGACAAGAGGAGAAGATCCAGCCATTCATTCAAAGTTGGTTTTTCCTCCATTAAATCAATGGCTGTGATTCAAAGTCTTAGTTTATGAGTTTAACCTAATTGTATGCATATTTAAAGGCCTCTCACGACATTAGTAATGGTTGCTAATTCACAATACAATTCAGAACTCATTTGTTACAAGAAACTCTTATCTCTTTCTCTCTTCTTCTTGTAGCCGGTTTCACTCTTTCTCTTCATTGTATATACAGGTTCATATACAATGTAGACTCTAAAGAGCCACGGTTATGGCTGCTTAAGGCAGCCTCTTATCATGCTTGGATAACTCTTCCATAGTTAGTCCAAGTATGATGAGAGAATCATTCATAGATAGTTCTTTAGCTTCTCTTGGATGTTCCTTTAGTTAATTACTGATTCTCTTCCATGTTTATGAGTATATCTCCTTGGTGTGATCTTAAGCTCTTGGAATTTATTTCATATAGGTAAGGACACCTTTATACTGTGGGATTATGTGTGTTCATTGGTGTAATTATCAGGTTACAACCTAGCACATAATCAACTAGGATCTAGGTGATTTGCAGTTGAATCATAAACAGATCAGATTCATTACCTTATGATTGCAGCGGATTGATCAAGGGAATGAAGAGATCTGCAAGAGCTGATGATAACCGGCTCCTCCTAGGTATCCACACGCTTACAAGCTACTGGATCAGGCTGCTAGACCAAGTTGGAATCAACAGAGAGAGAGGAAGACGGCTGGCTGTGAAAATCGCAGAGCCCTAGGGCTAATGGCGCCTCTGCTCTTCCTTATATGGGCCCAAGTGATTAAACTAATGGCCTATTAGGCTATTGGGCCCAAGACCCAAATCAGACAAAATAACTGTATTTTGTCTGGCCCATTTCTCTGTACAAATACAGTAAATGTCTTGCATCTTACTGTATTAATTCCTTGTTAACTTTCCCGTTAGCTATGGTGTGTGACCCTTAGGGATCATACAATACTGGTAATAAGTCCTAAACTTATAGATCATGAGCGGGCTCTAGCAAGTCATCATGATCACCCAGTATTTATGACTTATGTCTGATCTCGACACTTATCATACTTTCTAGAGATAGTACAGTATATTTCAGGACATTCCCAACAATCTCCCACTTGTACTGGAATCCTACATTCCCTAATCCTTTTGTCTCAATATCTCGATCTGGCATAAGGCAAGATGCGTGTCTTCCTTATATAGCCAGACCATGTTCATCGGACCAGATTTGATACTGACAATGCAAACGACTTGGGCAAGTCCGTTTGGGAGTGGCCACTCTCTTACCAGCTATCAAGTCTCCGATTGGCCTAGAGATATTACCTCCGTTAAACGGCAGGGACAAATCCCATCTTGTTCCATCACTATGAACTACACACTTCATAATACACCCAACCAAGGTCCTTATAGCTCCCAGTTACGAAACAGCGTTAGACAATGATCAAAGTGCATCAATCCACGTGCAGCCACAAGCATGCGAACTCAGGTCTAAGGACTATACTCTATAGTCGTATATGAGAACCTCTTATGACACAGATATTAATATCTTGTAGAGTTCTCATCAGCGGGCCATGTCCGGTCATATGCTCCCCTACATATACCTATGTGTCGACTTTGATGCCGCGCATCTATGACCCCTCGAAACTTGGTCATAAGTCTCAACACAATCTAGTCTCAAGTGGTTGTTGGTGTTCCAATTTCAACAACCTTCGACTATGGACACTATGATTTATGTCATTTCGTTAAATATGGGGTTTCAGGATCAAGTCTACTCATGTACTTCGATGGCCCATATATAATGACATGAATCATTTTGGAACGATTATTTATATCACAGTTAAAATAATCCAGAAATTATAAATTTCATAAACATAAAATATTATGTTTACATGAACCTTTCAAAACAACTAAATAAAGCCCTTTACAAACTCCCACTGAAATTAAGACTACATCTTAATTTCACTAATCCTACAGCTACAGTCCGCGACTCGTGCTTAGGCCTAAGGAGTGGCTTCGTTAATAAATTAGCAACGTTCTCATTCGTTGAAACTTGCTGATCTACTTAACACCTCTGTCATTTATCTCACGGACTAGGTTATACCTACCCTCAAGGTGTTTGGATCTCTGATGTGCAGCTAGCCTCATCTATGCTGGGAATCACATCAAGTTCAGTGATGAACTCTTCTTTCCAAACAACCTCTTTCGCCGCTTCCCAAGCTGCGAAATGTTCAGCTTAAGTCATGGAGTCAGCAACAGTGCCTTGCACTGCCAGACAGACACAAGATATAACCGGAATGTGACCGGAAATCATCTTTGTCTGTTGGAAACTTGCCTTTCAGACTCTACCGACTTGTAGCACCTCACTTTCTCCGTAAATCAAGAACTTATCCTAAGTATTTTCCAAATACTTGAGGATATTCATTACATCTATCCAGTGATTCTTTGCTGGATTTGACTGGTCTTTACTTGTCTTGCTTAACATTAAAGCAACATCAAAACAAGTACGTGTCATGGCATACATGATAGATCCAATTGCCGACGCATATGGAATCTCATCCATGCATTCAAGCTCAGCAGTTATCGTAGGACACTGTTTCTTGCTTAACGTAATGCCATGTGACATTGGCATAAAACCCTTCTTGGAATGCTGAAAACGTGTAGGACTTTGTCAATATAAGAATCCTGACTTTGTCCTATCAGCTCTTTTGGATCTCTATCTTTAGATCCAAAATCCAAGAACATACGTGGCTTTACCCATGTCAATCATAAAAACAACTCCCAAGCCAGTCCTTTACCGACTGCAGCATTGGAACGTTATTTCCGAGAATCAGTATGTCATCGACATACACTATGAGAAATGCAACATCGCTCCCACTTATCTATTAGTAAACGCACAGTTCCATCTCGTTCCTGTTCAAGTCAAAACCTTGACTACTTCAACAGAACGAAGATTCCAACTCCGATATGTTTGCTTCTATCCTTGAATGGATCGATGAAGCTAACTTACATACAGTATAATTTTTCGGAGTCCGGGCTCACTTTCGCTTCTGTGAATTTCGCAGGTTCGTCACTTTCAATGATCATCAGATCATGGCAACTAATCACGAGAAATCACTCTCGGATTAGTGACGGATTCATTCAGATCTGCGAACTTCAGGCTCTACAGGTGTAGATTCTACAGAAATCTGTAAATCCATCCGCTGCTCTCCCTCAACAGGTTGAGCAGCCTCCTGTATTTCTCGAATTTCTTCGAGTTATACTTTTACTCCCACTGTTCTTCTTGGAAAGCAACTTTCCTTTTAGAAAACAGAATTCCGAACAACCTAACTTCGTTTTCGGAATGGACGTAAAAAGTAACAAGCCTTGGTTTCCCTAGGACAACCAGCGAATGAGCTCAACTACAAATACTCAGTAAAGACGAATTTGGATCATTTCCAGTCCACATTTATGTGGTGTCTTTCAACTGATATTGGTGGAACTATTTTAGCGTAAACTTAGATATTTCTAGAGCGTTATTCTTAAAGAATATCATGGAAGATTCGTGTGACTCATCTTTAATCATTTCTAATAAGATCTGATTCTTTCTCACAGAAACACCTCAAGGTTTTTAGGAGAAATGAGCTGTGAAACGACTTCACACTCATTCAGATGATCACACCATCGATGACTTAAGTATTCTCACTCGTGATCTAATCCAGAGTCTCAATACTTCTGTCACTCAGATTCTATACCTCATTCTGGAACTCTTTCGACCATTTCAAAGAATTCCGACTCGTGTCTCATCAAATGAACACAGTCATCAAATGAACACAGTCATACTCACTGAAGTAATCAGTAAATATAATGAAGTACAGGAAATTTTCTCTGGCATTACTGCTCATCGGGCCACATACATGAGTATGTTCAAGGTCCAATAAGCCTTTGGGCCTTTCTCTAGCTCGGCTAAGATGGGCCCTTTGTCTTTTGGTCCAGTAAGCAGAATTCAAGTCTCATAAGATATCCGATCAAATGAGCCCAAAAGTCCATAACTATGGGATTTCTGAATCCGACTCACTCTATGTGACCAAAACATTTACGCCAAGAAAAATCAGGTTTAATTCATCAGACTTAAACCAATTCGGTATTTATGTTACATTTAGGCACTCTTTGGTTTAAGATATAAAACCCATTCATTGAATAGGGTGCTACAATTAATATTTCATTAAGATCAAAAGAACAAAACTTGTCTTTTATCAAAATGAAAAACATTCAAATTCTTACAAGAAAATGAAAGACAACTCTGCTTAAAGCAGGTACATTGTAGCAATTACTTAATAAAACCAAGCCTCAAAGGCATCTACAAGTGAAAACCCTAGGGCTGAGGCAGCATCTATAGCTCCTTCCAGACACGCAGTTCCACTTGCCCTTCCTTCAACGTTCTACTGTTGCTTAGGCTCTGCATATTATAACAAATATCAGTGCCACAACCAGTATCCAATACCTATAAGGTAGAACTTGAAGTAATAACATGAATACCTGAGGAAGTAGTCTCATACATCAACTTCAACTCCTCATAATCTTCCATGAATTTAATGCAATCTCTCTTCCAATGCCCAGTTTCTTTACAGTAGCAGCACTTACCAACGTAAGATGTATCTGACTCGGGCTCAGAAGACACACGCTTGCCATGATTCAAAATCTGGACAACTTTGTCTTCACCCTTGTCAGCATTAGGTTTAGTAAACCTACCCTTCTCCATTATGAGATTATACAGGGTACTCTTCACGTTTGGCTCAACTGTCTTGAGCATATCATGCAGTTCAGTCAGCGTCTTCGTTAAGCCTTTCTTGATATAGTTCCTTTTGAACTTATCATAGCTTGACGGCAGTGACTGCAGAATGATCTCAGTTGCCAATTCTTGGCTAACTGGATAATCCAGTTTCCTCAGGTTATCAATGTAACCCATCATTTTACTGACATGAGGACTTACTGGATGATCATTTGGTAGCTTGCAGCTAGTGAGAGACTTAACCAACTGGTATCTCTCCACTCTTACCTGCTCCTGAAATTTCAATTTCAGGCTGCTGATCATCTCTATTGGCGACTCCATGTTCTCATATTGGTTCAGCAAATCTGAGTCCATGGTAGCCAATATCAGACCACGCACATCTACCGCATCATTATAATGCTTATTCCAAGCATCATATACTGCATGAGAGGCATTGGACCCGATCCTCTCGGGGAGAGCTCTCTCAAGGACATAGTCCTTTCTCTCCTGCCTGAGGACTAGCCTCAGGTTCCGCGACCAAGTCAAGAAATTTGATCCGTTCAGTTTGTCCATCTCAAGGACAGACCGGATCGAGAAAGTGTTTTGATTGTTTGTGCTAGTCATAACTGAAATTTAGAGATAAATAGAGTTTTAGTTATCCAGTTCATAAAAGAGTAATCTTAATAACTTATAAGAAAACTCGCATTGCATTCAAAATTTCTTTGTTTAACCTCATAAGAATGCAATGATTCCGAGACCCATGTTCAGCTAAATCCAAAGTGGGCCACTGGCCGTCACCCAGAAGTAGTTTTACTTGGTAAGCATACACACAGCTAGTTATATCCAATAACTCTCGGTTGTGAATTGGGCCCAAGGCCCAATACACCAGATGTCTCAAGGCCCGGGACTCCCGATGGCCCAGTCAAGGAAACCAATCTCTTACAGCCAAATAATCACTAAAGTCTGGGACTCCCAATGAAATTAGTGACTATATACTACTTTACTTACGCAAAAACAGACACCTCACACTGTAAGCCATATCTGTAATTGAATAAGCGTTAAGTAGCTGACAAGATTGGGCAAAACATCCAAGCTTAATAATGTTTTTTTTTTTTGAGGATTTTAGGTTTCAATAGATTTCCTCCCAAAAATAGAAGATTACTATTTTGGGAAACTTTCCATTTCAGGTAACTTACTAAATGTGGAAACTTTCTATTTAGGGAAACCTACTATTTTTAGAAACTTTCTAAATCGGAAACATACTATTTTTAGAAATTTCCTAACATGCCAAAATTAGAAACTTCTAATTTAATGTTTTATTAAAGTTTTCGGTTTGGTCACAAATTATAGGCCCAATTCTTGGCCCAAGACCACATAATTCCAATTGGCCCAATAATTTGACATAACCGAGTCGGTTCATTAATTCTGGTCCGAGACCAAATTAACTACTAAATCCAACTGGTTATTTACTAAACCATACCAGCTCTAAATTATTTGGTCCAACCAAATCAAACTTAGACCAGCCTTCGGTTTAGGTTAAAATTCAATTTTTTTTTGAATTTAAATCCGGTTTAACCAGAAATTAAATAATACCAATTGTATTAAATAATTTCCAGCAAACCGCGATTTGGGTTAACCGCTTGAACCATAATTATTCAATGATTAAATAATTAATCGATTCAAACAAAGCAATCTTTTATGATCATGAGATCACTTGAAGACAAAAAGATTTTGTCATTATTCAAAATCAACTATCGATCACGATCACATTAACAAACCAATCATCGTATCATAACTTAATTAAACAATCACTTTGACTTTTCAAGCCATTATCGTTTCTCTTATGATCATGCGATCATTCACTAAAAGAAAAATCATGTTAACAATCGATTCACTTAACTAACCAAACACGTTTCTCTTTTGAACAAAACAAAGTCAACATGCGATTTAATTATACAACAAGGTTAACATGTGATTGACATTCACATAAGACAAAAACCGATTGCTTTGTATCGATTAAGACATTCAAATAAGACAAAAACGCTTTTAACCTTGAAATCACGATCGATTATGAACAAAACGATTCTTGTGATTAACCAATTAACAAGCGATTTTCATATTAGGGTTTTTACAAGTTCTAATCAAATTTCTTAAGCCAAATTCGATTCTAAACATTAAAAACAACCTAAATATGATCCAAAAAGCAAAAACCTAACGACCTAGGCTCTGATACCACTGTAGGATTATGTGTGTTCATGGTGTAATTGTCAGGTTACATCCTAGCACATAATAAACTAGGATCTAGGTGATTTGCAGTTGAATCATAAACAGATCATAATCATTACCTCTTTTAGAGCCTTGGGATCATTGTCTGATCAGTTGAATCATAAACATATCAGGATCATTGTCTGATTTGGGCCTTGGGCCCAAAAGCCTAATGAGCCATTAGTTTAATTACTTGGGCCCATATAAGGAAGAGGAGAGGCGCAGGAAGCCCTAGTGGTCTGCGATTTTCTGAGCTCCAGCCGTCCTCTCTCTTTCTCTCTCTCTCTGTTGTTCCAGCTTCCACTGTAGGACTATGTGTGTTCATTGGTGTAATTATCAGATTACAACCTAACATAATCAACTAGGATCTAGGTGATTTGCAGATGAATCATAAACAGATCAGGATGGTTACCTTGTGATTGCAGCGGATTGATCAAAGGAATATCGAGATCTGCAAGAGCTGATAGAAACCGGCTCCTCCTAGGTATCCACACTCTTACAAGCTATTGGATCAGGCTGCTAGACCAAGCTAGAATTAACAGAGAGAGAGAGGACGGCTGAATAGAAATCGCAGATGGGGTGTGACCCTTAGGGATCATACAATACTGGTAATAAGTCCTAAACTTATAGATCATGAGCGGGCTCTAGCAAGTCATCATGATCACCCAGTATTTATGACTTATGTCTGATCTCGACACTTATCATACTTTCTAGAGATAGTACGGTAGATTTCAGGACATTCCCAACAATCTCCCACTTGTACTGGAATCCTACATTCCCTAATCCTTTTGTCTCAATATCTCGATCTGGCATAAGGCAAGATGCGTGTCATCCTTATATAGCCAGACCATGTTCATCGGACCAGATTTGATACTGACAATGCAAACGACTTGGGCAAGTCCGTTTGGGAGTGGCCACTCTCTTACCAGCTATCAAGTCTCCGATTGGCCTAGAGATATTACCTCCGTTAAACGGCAGGGACAAATCCCATCATGTTCCATCACTATGAACTACACACTTTATAATACACCCAACCAAGGTCCTTATAGCTCCCAGTTACGAAACAGCGTTAGACAATGATCAAAGTGCATCAATCCATGTGCAGCCACATGCATGCGAACTCAGGTCTAAGGACTATACTCTATAGGCTCATATTGCTTCAGCAAATCTGAGTCCATGGTAGCCAATATCAGACCACGCACAACTACCGCATCATTATAATGCTTATTGCAAGCATCATATACTGCATGAGAGGCATTGGACCCGATCCTCTCGGGGAGAGCTCTCTCAAGGACATAGTCCTTTCTCTCCTGCCTGAGGACTAGCCTCAGGTTCCGCAACCAAGTCAAGAAATTTGATCCGTTCAGTTTGTCCATCTCAAGGACAGACCGGATCGAGAAAGTGTTTTGACTGTTTGTGCTAGTCATAACTGAAATTTAGAGATAAATAGAGTTTTAGTTATTTAGTTCATAAAAGAGTAATTTTAATAACTTATAAGAAAACTCGCATTGCATTCAAAATTTCTTTGTTTAACCTCATAAGAATGCAATGATTCCGAGACCCATGTTCAGCTAAATCCAAAGTGGGCCACTGGCCGTCACCTAGAATTAGCTTTACTTGGTAAGCATACACACAGCTAGTTATATCCATATAACTCTCGGTTGTGGATTAGGCCCAAGGCCCAATTCACCAGATGTCTCAAGGCCCGGGACTCCCGATGGCCCAGTCAAGGAAACCAATCTCTTACAGCCAAATAATCACTAAAGTCTGGGACTCCCAATGAAATTAGTGACTATATACTACTTTACTTACGCAAAAACAGACACCTCACACTGTAAGCCATATCTGTAATTGAATAAGCGTTAAGTAGCTGACAAGATTGGGCAAGACATCCAAGCTTGATATTGGTTTTGAGGATTTTAGGTTTTCTTTCCAAAAATAGAAGATTACTATTTTGGGAAACTTACTTATTTTAGAAACTTTCTAAATTTAGAAACATGCTAAAAATAGAAATTTCTAATTTAATATTTTATTAAAGTTTTCGGTTGGGTCACAAATTATAGGCCCAATTCTTGGCCCAAGACCACATAATTCCAATTGGCCCAATAATTTGACATAACTGAAATTTAGAGATAAATAGAGTTTTAGTTATTTAGTTCGAGTCGGTTCATTAATTCTGGTCCGAGATCGGTTCATTAATTCTGGTCCGAGACCAAATTAACTACTAAATCCAACTGGTTATTTACTAAACCAGACCAGCTCTAAATTATTTGGTCCAACCAAATCAAACTTAGACCAGCCTTCGGTTTAGGTTAAAATTCAATTTTGAATTTAAATCCGGTTTAACCAGAAATTAAATAATATCAATTGTATTAAATAATTTTCAGCAAACCGCGATTTGGGTTAACCGCTTAAACCACAATTATTCAAAGCTTTGAAAAGATTTTGTCTTTTAGCTTGAAGACAAAATCACATTGATTATTAGATCCATAATCGATCGCTTATGATTCAACAATTGATCAAAGTCAAAACAAAGATCAATGACGACAAAGACATGCGATTACAAAACAAAATCAAAAGCTTGTGATTATCACATGACATTCAAATAAGACAAAATCATGATCCTTAACAAATCTTAACAAATCGTATCATAATATCAAACAAAACAAAGTCAACATGTGATTTATTCCAAGCAATCACACGCGATTCAAAAAGGTCAACATGCGATTATCACCATGACTTTTTCCAACTCAATTATGAACAAAACCGATTCTTATCATTAATAATCAAACAAATCGTTTGTATGATCAACCTAATCGATTCATGATTGTTAAACAAAGTCAACTAGCGATTGATGTTAAACGATTCATACAATCGCCTTTAATTAACAAGCGATTTCATATTAGGGTTTTACAAGTTCTAATCAAATTTCTTAAGCCAAATTCGATTCTTAACATTAAAACAACCTAAATATGATCCAAACAGCAAAAACCTAACGACCTAGGCTCTGATACCACTGAAGGACTATGTGTGTTCATTGGTGTAATTATCAGATTACAACCTAACATAATCAACTAGGATCTAGGTGATTTGCAGATGAATCATAAACAGATCAGGATGGTTACCTTGTGATTGCAGCGGATTGATCAAAGGAATATCGAGATATGCAAGAGCTGATAGAAACCGGCTCCTCCTAGGTATCCACACTCTTACAAGCTATTGGATCAGGCTGCTAGACCAAGCTAGAATTAACAGAGAGAGAGAGGACGGCTGAATAGAAATCGCAGATGGGGTGTGACCCTTAGGGATCATACAATACTGGTAATAAGTCCTAAACTTATAGATCATGAGCGGGCTCTAGCAAGTCATCATGATCACCCAGTATTTATGACTTATGTCTGATCTCGACACTTATCATACTTTCTAGAGATAGTACGGTAGATTTCAGGCCTTGGAAGGTGTAATTGTCAGGTTACATCCTAGCACATAATCATCTAGGATCTAGGTGACTTGCAGTTGAATCATAAACAGATCAGATTCATTACCTTATGATTGCAGCGGATTGATCAAAGGAATGAAGAGATCTGCAAGAGCTGATAGAAACCGGCTCCTTCTAGGTATCCACACTCTTACAAGCTACTGGATCAGGCTGCTAGACCAAGCTGGAATCAACAGAGAGAGAGGACGGCCAGACCTAACAAAATCGCAGAAGCAAGAAGCATTAGGGCTTCCTGCGCCTCTCCTCTTCCTTATATGGGCCCAAGTAATTAAACTAATGGCTCATTAGGCTTTTGGGCCCAAGGCCCAAATCAGACAAAAGACTGTCTTTTGTCTGACCCAATTCTCTGTACAAATACAGTAAATGCCTTGCATCTTACTGTATTAATTCCATTTTAACTTTCCCGTTAGCTATGGTGTGTGACCCTTTGGGATCATACAATACTGGTAATAAGCCCTAAACTTATAGATCATGAGCGGGCTCTAGCAAGTCATCATGATCACCCAGTATTTATGACTTATGTCTGATCTCGACACTTATCATACTTTCTAGAGATAGTACGGTAGATTTCAGGACATTCCTAACAATCTCCCACTTGTACTGGAATCCTACATTCCCTAATCCTTTTGTCTCAATATCTCAATCTGGCATAAGGCAAGATGCGTGTCATCCTTATATAGCCAGACCATGTTTATCGGAACAGATTTGATACTGACAATGCAAACGACTTGGGCAAGTCCGTTTGGGAGTGGCCACTCTCTTACCAGCTATCAAGTCTCCGATTGGCCTAGAGATATTACCTCCGTTAAACGGCAGGGACAAATCCGATCTTGTTCCATCACTATGAACTACACACTTCATAATACACCCAACCAAGGTCCTTATAGCTCCCAGTTACGAAACAGCGTTAGACAATGATCAAAGCGCATCAATCCATGTGCAGCCACATGCATGCGAACTCAGGTCTAAGGACTATACTCTATAGTCGTATATGAGAACCTCTTATGACACATATATTAATTGAAGGATTGTTTAGATGAATCCTGATTCAATTCTCTGATTCAGATTATCCTAAACATGCGGATCTAGGTTCTCTTGAATAGAAACAATTGATGATCTCACCTTATACCTGTTTATTGCAGCGGAAAGGGATGGTATGTCAGAGATCAGAGAGCCACCGAGAGATAACTCCTCCAGAGGTTCACACACGCACACCAATCAGGAAGAAGGCTGCTAGGCCACTGAGGAACTCGGCGCAGGAGAGAGAGAGAGGCGCGGCTGGTTAGGGTTGAAGAAGAAAAACAGACTCGAGTTTTATTTATAAAACTCGTCCAGTTTTCTCTGCACTGTGTCGATCGACACACCTTATGTATCGATCGACACACCGTGGCCAAACTCTTTATTCTCTCTAAGTACAGTAAATGCCTAGCACTTTTACCGTACTTCTGCTAAGCCGTTCCTATATCTTTCCCGTTAGCTTAGGCGTGTGACCCATATGGGATCATATAATAAAGGCAATAAGTCCAAGACTTATAGATCATGAGCGGACTCTAGCAAGCCATCATGACCCCCAGTATTATATGACTTATGTCTGATCATTGACATACTCTTACTTTCTAGAGACAGTACCGAGATTACTGGACACAATTCCAACAATCTCCCACTTGTACTGGAATCTCTGTATTCATAATCCTTTTGTCACAATATCTCGATTAGTCATAAGGCAAGATTGGTGTCATCCTTATAAAGCCTAATCTTGTTCATCGGACTCTGATTCGATACTGACAATCCAAACGACTCGGGACAGTCCGTTTGAGCATGGCCATGCATTTTCCAGTATTCAAATCTCCGATTGGCCTAGAGATATTCACTCCATTTATATTGGAGGGACAAATCCCGTCTTGTTCCATCACTGTAAACTACTCATTTCACAATGTACCCAAACAAGGTCCTTATAACTATCGCAGAACGATAGCGTTAGACAATGATCAAAGTACATCAGTCCATGTGCAGTCACATGCATGCGAACTCAGGTCTAAGGACTATACTCTATAGTCGTAGTAAGAATCTCTTATGACACAGATATAAATATCCTGAAGAGTTCTTATAAGCGGGTCTTGTCCGGTCGTATGTTCCCCAACATACACCTATGTACTGACTTTGATGCCGCGCATCTATGACACACTGAGACTTTGTCATAAGTCACGTACCAATCCAGTCTCACACGATTGTTGGTGTTCCAATTTCAACAACCTTCGACTAGGGACAGGATGATATAAAACATCTATCAAATATAGGGTCTCATGATCAAGCTAAATGACTTCGATGACTCAAGATCAAGTCATTTACTTCGATGACCTATAAAATGATTCATATCATTTTGGAACGATTATTTCATCACAGTTAAAATAATCTTGAAATAATAATTTCATTAAACATCTTAAATGTTGTTTCAAGAACATATCCAATAACTAAATAAAGCCCTTTAATAACTCCCACTGAAATTAAGACTACATCTCAATTTCACTTATCCTACAGCAACAGTCCGCGACTCGTGCTTAGGCCTAAGGAGTGGCTTCGTTAATAGATTAGCAACGTTCTCATTCGTTGAAACTTGCTGATCTACTTAACATCTCTGTCATTTATCTTACGGAATAGGTTATACCTATCCTCAAGGTGTTTGGACCTCTGATGTGCAGCTAGTCTCATCTATGCTGGGAATCACATCAAGTTCAGTGACGAACTCTTCTTTCCAAACAACCTCTTTCGCCACTTCCCAAGCTGCGAAATGTTCAGCTTAAGTCATTGAGTCAGCAACAGTGCCTTGCACCGCCAGATAGACACAAGATATAACCGGACTGTGATCGGAAATCATCTTTGTCTATTGGAAACTTGCCTTTCAGACTCTACCGACTCGTAGCACCTCACTTTCTCCGTAACTCTAGAATTTATCCTTAGTATTCCTCAAATACTTTAGGATATTCTTTACGGCAATCCAGTGATTCTTTGCTGGATTTGACTGGTCTTTACTTGTCTTGCTTAACATTAAAGCAACATCAAACAAGTACGTTTCATGGCATACATGATAGATCCAATTGCCGACGCATATGGAATCTCATCCATGCATTTAAGCTCAGCAGTTATCGTAGGATACTGTATCTTGCTTAACTTAATGCCATGTGACATTGGCATAAAACCCTACTTGGATTGCTCAAAACGTGTAGGACTTTGTCAATTTTAAGAATCCTGACTTTGTCCTACCAGCTCTTTTGGATCTCTATCTTTAGATTCAAAATCCAAGAACTACGTGGCTTTACCCATGTCAATCATTAAACCAACTCCCAAGCTAGTCCTTTTCCGACTACAGCGTTGGGACGTTATATCCGAGAATCAGTATGTCATCGACATACACTATGAGAAATGCAATATCGCTCCCACTTATCTATTAGTAAACACACAGTTCCGCTTCGTTCCTGTTCAAGTCAAAACCTTGACTACTTCAACAGAACGAAGATTCCAACTCCGATATGTTTGCTTCCATCCATGAATGGATCGATGAAGCTAACTTACATAAAATGTAATTTTTCGGAGTCCGGGCTCACTTTCGCTTCTTTGAATTTCGCAGATTCATCGCTTTCAATGATCATCAGATCATGCGAACTTTCAATGATTATCAGGTTCAACTAATGACGAGAAATCACTCTCGGATTAGTAACTGATTCATTCATATCTGCGAACTTCAGGCTCCACAGGTATAGATTCTTCAAAAATCTGTAAATCCTTCCGCTGCTCTCCCTCAATAGGTTAAGCAGCCTCCTGTATTTCTCGAATTTCTTCGAGTTGTACTTTTACTCCCACTGTTCTTCTTGGAAAGTAACTTTCTTTCTTAGAAAACAGAATGGTCGAAAAAAATACTTTTTACTCCCACTGTTCTTCTTGGAAAGTAATTTCCCTTCTTAGAAAACAGAATGGTCGTAAAAGTACCGAGCCTTGGTTTCCCTAAGAAAACTTCGAGTTATACTTTTACTCCCACTGTTCTTCTTGGAAAATAACTTCCCTTCTTAGAAAACAGATTGGACGTAAAAGTAACAAGCCTTAGTTTCTCTAGGACAATCAGCGAAGTAGCACAACTACAAATACTCAGTAAAGACAAATTTGGATCGATTCCAATCCACATTAACGTGGTGTCTTTCAACTGATATTTGTGGAACTATTTCAGCGTAAACTTAGATATTTTAGAGCGTTATTCTTAAATAATATCATGGAAGATTCGTGTGACTCATCTTTAATCATTTCTAATAAGATCTGATTCTTTCTCACAGAAAACACCTTCAGGTTTTTCAAGAGAAATGAGCTGTGAAACGATTTCACACTCATTAAGATGATCACACAATCAATGACTTAAGTATTCTCACTTGTGATTTAATCCAGAGTCTTAATACTTTTGTCACTCAGATCCTATACTTCATTCTGGAACTCTTTCGACCATGTCAAAGAATTCCGACTTGTGTCTCATCAAATGAACACAGTCACACTCACTGAAGTAATCAGTAGAGACAATGAAGTACAGGAAATTTTCTCTGGCATTACTGCTCATTGGGCCACATACATCAGTATGTTCCAGGTTCAATAAGCCTTTGGGCCTTTCTCTAGCTCGGCTAAGATAGGCCCTTTTCCTTTTGGTCCAGTAAACAGAATTCAAGTCTCATAAGATATCTTATCAAATGAGCCCAACAGTCCATAACTATGGGATTTCTGAATCCGACTTACTCTATGTGACCAAGACTTTTATGCCAAGAAAAATCAGGTTTAATTCATTAGATTTAAACCAATTCGGTATTTATGTTACATTTAGGCACTCTTTGGTTTAAGATATAAAACCCATTCCATGAATAGGGTGCTACAATTAATATTTCATTAAGATCAAAAGAACAAAACTTGTCTTTTATCAAAATGAAAAAACATTCAAATTCTTACAAGAAAATGAAAGACAATTCTGCTTCAAGCAGGTACATTGTAGCAATCACTTAATACAAAACCAAGCCTAAAAGGGATCTATAAGTGAAAACCCTACGGCTGAGGCAGCATCCCAAGCTCCTTCCAGACATGTAGTTTCACTTGCCCTTCCTTCAACGTTCTACTGTTGCTTAGGCTCTGCATATTATCACAAATATCAGTGCTACAACCAGTATCCAATACCTTTAAGGACGTTCTACTGTTGCTTAGGCTCTGCATATTATCACAAATATCAGTGCCACAACCAGTATCCAATACCTTTAAGGTAGAACTTGAAGTAATAACATGAATACCTGAGGAAGTAGTCTCATACATCGACTTTAACTCCTCATCATCTTCCATGAATTTAATGCAATCTCTCTTCCAATGCCCTGTCTCCTTACAGTAGCAGCACTTACCAACGTAAGAGGTATCTGACTCGGGCTCAGAAGACACACGCTTGCCATGATTCAAAATCTGGACAACTTTGTCTTCACCCTTGTCAGCATTAGGTTTAGTAAACCTACCCTTCTCATTCATGAGATTGTACAGGGTACTCTTCACGCTTGGCTCAACTGTCTTGAGCATATCATGCAGTTCAGTCAGCGTCTTCGTTAAGCCTTTCTTGATATAGTTCTTTCTGAACTTATCATAGCTTGACGGCAGTGACTGCAGAATGATTTCAGTTGCCAACTCTTGGCTAACTGGATAATCCAGTTTCCTCAGGTTATCTATGTAACCCATCATTTTACTGACATGAGGACTCACTGGATTATCATTTGGTAGCTTGCAGCCAGTGAGAGACTTAACCAACTGGTATCTCTCCACCCTTATCTGCTCCTGAAATTTCAATTTCAGGCTGCTGATCATCTCTATTGGCGACTCCATGTTCTCATATTGCTTTCGCAAGTCTGAGTCCATGGTAGCCAATATCAGACCACGCACATCTACCGCATCATTATAATGCTTATTCCAAGCATCATATACTGCATGAGAAGCATCGGACCCGATCCTCACGGGGAGAGCTCTCTCAAGGACATAGTCCTTTCTCTCCTGTCTGAGAACTAGCCTCAGGTTCCGCGACCAAGTCAAGAAATTTGATCCGTTCAGCTTGTCCATCTCAAGGACAGACCGGATCGAGAAAGTGTTTTGATTGTTTGTGCTAGTCATAACTGAAAATTAAGATAAAAGGATTTTAGTTAATATGTTCAATATGATTAATCTCGTATTAAATTTAATATGATTAATCATGCATTATATTCAATAACATCAGTTACCCTCAATAGAATATAATGATTCCAAGATCCACATATAACTAAGATTAAAGTGGGCCACTGGCCGTCACCCAACCATAGCTTATATCGGTAAGCCCTATATCGGCTAATTATATCCGTGATATAACTCTTGGTTGTGAATCTGGGCCCGAGGCCCAATCCACTCTGATGTCTCAAGGCCCGGGACTCCCGATGGCCCAGTCAAGAAAACCAGACTATACAGTCATGTAATCATTAATGTCTGGGACTCCCAATGACATTTATGAATCACAAACCGTCTTATCCACGCAAAAGCAGACACCCTCACACTGTAAGGCCATGAATACAATTGAATGGGCTTCGACAGCTGACATAGAATGGACAAGACATCCAACGCTTGATATTGTTTGAGGTTCGTAGGTTTATTTTAAAATCTCATTCCCAAAATAGAAGATTACTATTTCGGGAAACTTTCCATTTTAGAAAACCTACTATTTTTGGAAACTTTCTAAAATTGGAAACTTTCTAAAACCGGAAACTTTCTAACTTTAGAAATTTCTTAAAATCCGAATCATGCAAATCTAGAAACTTCTATAAAATTAAGAAACTTTCTAATTTCAAAATATCGGAAACATTAATTTAAAATCGATTTATATTCTTTATAAAATGAATTTTAAATTAATCTGAAGAAAGACTCAAATAATTGGCCCAATTGTTTAAACTTATTGGCCCGAGGCCCAAGAATTGGTCCATGTCCAAGACATGACCCAATTGTCCAATTAAATGACATAACCGGTCTGGTTCATTAAAATTGGTCTAACCAAACTTTAATTACTACGATGACCACAATTGTCAACCGGTTATTTACTAAACCGGATTTTCTCAATTTATTTGGTCCAACCAAATCAAATTAGAAAATCCTGGTTTAGGCACTAAATCCAATAATTCTTTCGACATTGGATTTCTTGTCCCGGTTTAACCAGACTTAATAAAATTATTAAATCTGTTTATTAAACCAGGACGAATTAATTTTAATCAAAAATTAAACCGAGCCTTAAACCAACCATGTCGATCGATGAACCAACCGTGTCGATCGATCCATCAACCACATCGGTCGATGCTCTCAGCATCGATCCTGCATCGATCGTGCATCGATCCTGTATCGATCGATGCTCTCACGCATGCACTGAACCGAGCCAAAACCCTAACCGTGTCGATCGATGTGCACCAACCGCATCGGTCGATGCACCAATATCGAACCTGCATCGATCCTGCATCGATCGATGCTTTCACGCGTTAACAGGGTTAGCCGATAGACTGTATCGACCGATTCATGCGATCGTATCGATCGATCCATGCGATCTTCGAATTGTATCGACCGATCCATGCGATCGTATCGATCGATACATGCAATCCCAGCCGATTCTCATTCTCTCGGATCAGATCGCATACCAAATCAATATAGTTTGATCATGCGATTTTTCATGTGTTTAGATTTCAATTCTTGTTACTTAAATGGTTTCTCTTATCAGTAGTTGATTCAAAACACTTTTAAACAAGAAAACAATCCTAAACATTGAATCTAAACAAGAAAAACCAAAACCAATGGCTCTGATACCACTGAAGGATTGTTTAGATGAATCCTGATTCAATTCTCTGATTCAGATTATCCTAAACATGCGGATCTAGGTTCTCTTGAATAGAAACAATTGATGATCTCACCTTATACCTGTTTATTGCAGCGGAAAGGGATGGTATGTCAGAGATCAGAGAGCCACCGAGAGATAACTCCTCCAGAGGTTCACACACGCACACCAATCAGGAAGAAGGCTGCTAGGCCACTGAGGAACTCGGCGCAGGAGAGAGAGAGAGGCGCGGCTGGTTAGGGTTGAAGAAGAAAAACAGACTCGAGTTTTATTTATAAAACTCGTCCAGTTTTCTCTGCACTGTGTCGATCGACACACCTTATGTATCGATCGACACACCGTGGCCAAATTCTTTATTCTCTCTAAGTACAGTAAATGCCTAGCACTTTTACCGTACTTCTGCTAAGCCGTTCCTATATCTTTCCCGTTAGCTTAGGCGTGTGACCCATATGGGATCATATAATAAAGGCAATAAGTCCAAGACTTATAGATCATGAGCGGACTCTAGCAAGCCATCATGACCCCCAGTATTATATGACTTATGTCTGATCATTGACATACTCTTACTTTCTAGAGACAGTACCGAGATTACTGGACACAATTCCAACATTAATATCTTGTAGAGTTCTCATCAGCGGGCCATGTCCGGTCATATGCTCCCCTACATATACCTATGTGTCGACTTTGATGCCGCGCATCTATGACCCCTCGAAACTTGGTCATAAGTCTCGACACAATCTAGACTCAAGTGGTTGTTGGTGTTCCAATTTCAACAACCTTCGACTATGGACACTATGATTTATGTCATTTCGTTAAATATGGGGTTTCAGGATCAAGTCTACTCATGTACTTCGATGGCCCATATATAATGACATGAATCATTTTGGAACGATTATTTATATCGCAGTTAAAATAATCCAGAAATCATAAATTTCATAAACATAAAATATTATGTTTACATGAACCTTTCAAAACAACTAAATAAAGCCCTTTACAAACTCCCACAGAAATTAAGACTACATCTTAATTTCACATATCCTACAGCTACAGTCCGCGACTCGTGCTTAGGCCTAAGGAGTGGCTTCGTTAATAGATTAGCAACGTTCTCATTCGTTGAAACTTGCTGATCTACTTAACACCTCTGTCATTTATCTCACGGAATAGGTTATACCTACCCTCAAGGTGTTTGGACCTCTGATGTGCAGATAGCCTCATCTATGCTGGGAATCACATCAAGTTCAGTGATGAACTCTTCTTTCCAAACAACCTCTTTCGCCGCTACCCAAGCTGCGAAATGTTCAACTTAAGTCATGGAGTCAGCAACAGTGCCTTGCACCGCCAGACAGACACAAGATATAACCGGACTGTGACCGGAAATCATCTTTGTCTGTTGGAAACTTGCCTTTCAGACTCTACCGACTTGTAGCACCTCACTTTCTCCGTAAATCAAGAACTTATCCTTAGTATTTTCCAAATACTTGAGGATATTCATTACGTCTATCCAGTGATACTTTGCTGGATTTGACTGGTCTTTACTTGTCTTGCTTAACATTAAAGCAACATCAAAACAAGTACGTGTCATGGCATACATGATAGATCCAACTGCCGACGCATATGGAATCTCATCCATGCATTCAAGCTCAGCAGATATCGTAATGCCATGTGACATTGGCATAAAACCCTTCTTGGAATGCTGAAAACGTGTAGGACTTTGTCAATATAAGAATCCTGACTTTGTCCTATCAGCTCTTTTGGATCTCTATCTTTAGATCCAAAATCCAAGAACTTACGTGGCTTTACCCATATCAATCATAAAACCAACTCCCAAGCCAGTCCTTTACCGACTGCAGCATTGGAACGTTATTTCCGAGAATCAGTATGTCATCGACATACACTATGAGAAATGCAACATCGCTCCCACTTATCTATTAGTAAACGCACAGTTCCATCTCGTTCCTGTTCAAGTCAAAACCTTGACTACTTCAACAGAACGAAGATTCCAACTCCGATATGTTTGCTTCTATCCATGAATGGATCGATGAAGCTAACTTACATACAGTATAATTTTTCGGAGTCCGGGCTCACTTTCGCTTCTGTGAATTTCGCAGGTTCGTCACTTTCAATGATCATCAGATCATGGCAACTAATCACGAGAAATCACTCTCGGATTAGTGACGGATTCATTCAGATCTGCGAACTTCAGGCTCTACAGGTGTAGATTCTACAGAAATCTGTAAATCCATCCGCTGCTCTCCTTCAACAGGTTGAGCAGCCTCCTGTATTTCTCGAATTTCTTCGAGTTATACTTTTACTCCCACTGTTCTTCTTGGAAAGCAACTTTCCTTTTAGAAAACAGAATTCCGAACAACCTAACTTCGTTTTCGGAATGGACGTAAAAGGTAACAAGCCTTGGTTTCCCTAGGACAACCAGCGAAGTAGCTCAAGTACAAATACTCAGTAAAGACGAATTTGGATACTTTCCAGTCCACATTTATGTGGTGTCTTTCAACTGATATTGGTGGAACTATTTCAGCGTAAACTTAGATATTTCTAGAGCGTTATTCTTAAAGAATATCATGGAAGATTCGTGTGACTCATCTTTAATCATTTCTAATAAGATCTGATTCTTTCTCACAGAAACACCTCAAGGTTTTCAGGAGAAATGAGCTGTGAAACGACTTCACACTCATTCAGATGATCACACCATCAATGACTTAAGTATTCTCACTCGTGATCTAATTCAGAGTCTCAATACTTCTGTCACTCAGATTTTATACCTCATTCTGGAACTCTTTCGACCATTTCAAAGAATTCCGACTCGTGTCTCATCAAATGAACACATTCATACTCACTGAAGTAATCAGTAAATATAATGAAGTACAGGAAATTTTCTCTGGCATTACTGCTCATCGGGCCACATACATGAGTATGTTCAAGGTCCAATAAGCCTTTGGGCCTTTCTCTAGCTCGGCTAAGATGGGCCCTTTGTATTTTGGTCCAGTAAGCAGAATTCAAGTCTCATAAGATATCTGATCAAATGAGCCCAAAAATCCATAACTATGGGATTTCTGAATCCGACTCACTCTATGTGACCAAAACATTTTCGCCAAGAAAAATCAGGTTTAATTCATCAAATTTTAAACCAATTCGGTATTTATGTTACATTTAGGCACTCTTTGGTTTGAGATATAAAACCCATTCCTTGAATAGGGTGCTACAATTAATATTTCATTAAGATCAAAAGAACAAAACTTGTCTTTTATTAAAATGAAAAACATTCAAATTCTTGCAAGTAAATGAAAAACAACTCTGCTTAAAGCAGGTACATTGTAGCAATTACTTAATACAAAACCAAGCCTCAAAGGCATCTACAAGTGAAAACCCTACGGCTGAGGCAGCATCCATAGCTCCTTCCAGACTCGCAGTTCCACTTGTCCTTCCTTCAACGTTCTACTGTTGCTTAGGCTCTGCATATTATTACAAATATCAGTGCCACAACCAGTATCCAATACCTATAAGGTAGAACTTGAAGTAATAACATGAATACCTGAGGAAGTAGTCTCATACATCAACTTCAACTCCTCATAATCTTCCATGAATTTAATGCAATCTCTCTTCCAATGCCCAGTCTCTTTACAGTAGCAGCACTTACCAACGTAAGATGTATCTGACTCGGGCTCAGAAGACACACGCTTGCCATGATTCAAAATCTGGACAACTTTGTCTTCACCCTTGTCAGCACTAGGTTTAATAAACCTACCCTTCTCCATTATGAGATTATACAGGGTACTCTTCACGTTTGGCTCAACTGTCTTGAGCATATCATGAAGTTCAGTCAGCGTCTTCGTTAAGCCTTTCTTGATATAGTTCCTTTTGAACTTATCATAGCTTGACGGCAGTGACTGCAGAATGATCTCAGTTGCCAATTCTTGGCTAACTGGATAATCCAGTTTCCTCAGGTTATCAATGTAACCCATCATTTTACTGACATGAGGACTTACTGGATGATCATTTGGTAGCTTGCAGCTAGTGAGAGACTTAACCAACTGGTATCTCTCCACTCTTACCTGCTCCTGAAATTTCAATTTCAGGCTGCTGATCATCTCTATTGGCGACTCCATGTTCTCATATTGCTTCAGCAAATCTGAGTGCATGGTAGCCAATATCAGACCACGCACATCTACCGCATCATTATAATGCTTATTCCAAGCATCATATACTGCATGAGAGGCATTGGACCCGATCCTCTCGGGAGAGCTCTCTCAAGGACATAGTCCTTTCTCTCCTGCCTGAGGACTAGTCTCAGGTTCCGCGACCAAGTCAAGAAATTTGATCCGTTCAGTTTGTCCATCTCAAGGACAGACCGGATCGAGAAAGTGTTTTGATTGTTTGTGCTAGTCATAACTGAAATTTAGAGATAAATAGAGTTTTAGTTATTCAGTTCATTAAAAAGTAATCTTAATAACTTATAAGAAAACTCGCATTGCATTCAAAATTTCTTTGTTTAACCTCATAAGAATGCAATGATTCCGAGACCCATGTTCAACTAAAACCAAAGTGGGCCACTGGCCGTCACCCGGAATTAGCTTTACTTGGTAAGCATACACACAGCTAGTTATATCCAATAACTCTCGGTTGTGAATTGTGCCCAAGGCCCAATACACCAGATGTCTCAAGGCCCGGGACTCCCGATGGCCCAGTCAAGGAAACCAATCTCTTACAGCCAAATAATCATTAAAGTCTGGGACTCCCAATGAAATTAGTGACTATATACTACTTTACTTACGCAAAAACAGACACCTCACACTGTAAGTCATATCTGTAATTGAATAAGCGTTAAGTAGCTGACAAGATTGGGCAAGACATCTAAGCTTGATATTGTTTTTGAGGATTTTAGGTTTCAATAGATTTCCTCCCAAAAATAGAAGATTACTATTTTGGGAAACTTTCCATTTCAGGTAACTTACTAAATATGGAAACTTTCTATTTAGGGAAACCTACTATTTTAGAAACTTTCTAAATTCAGAAACTTACTATATTTAGAAATTTCTTAACATGCCAAAATTAGAAACTTCTAATCAAAGAAACTTTCTAATTTAATGTTTTATTAAAGTTTTCGGTTGGGTCACAAATTATAGGCCCAATTCTTGGCCCAAGACCACATAATTCCAATTGGCCCAATAATTTGACATAACCGAGTCGGTTCATTAATTCTGGTCCAAGACCAAATTAACTACTAAATCCAACTGGTTATTTACTAAACCAGACCAGCTCTAAATTATTTGGTCCAACCAAATCAAACTTAGACCAGCCTTCGGTTTAGGTTAAAATTCAATTTTGAATTTAAATCCGGTCTAACCAGAAATTAAATAATATCAATTGTATTAAATAATTTCCAGCAAACCGCGATTTGGGTTAACCGCTTGAACCACCAATTAAATTGGATCGGTTCGGTTAAGTCCAAAATCAGGAAGAAACACCTTGTGTTTTAGCCAATTTTGACCTAACTTGCGGTTTTGGCTAAAGCAGACAATGAACCACAATCGGTTTGATCGGTTCATTGTCGCGGGTTTGGGAAAAAACGAACCACAATTATCAAGTAAGCTAAAACAACAATAATAAGACAAAATTCTTTTTTGTCGATTGTTGCAGGTTTTGATAAAATTAAAATCAACAAGACTTATGCATAATCAAAGCTGACTTTTCCAATTCGTATGATAATTAATTTTCCTCAACAATCACTTAATCGATTCATGACAATAACAAACCAATCAGATTGTTTCTCAAAGTCAACATGCGTTTTTGTCTTTAGCTTACAGACAAACATGATTTTTCCAAACCACTTAAACCATGACTTTTCCAGATCACTTAAAGACAAAATCGATCGCTAATTATTGACAATTCAAACAAACCAAATCGTTTCTTAATTTACCATATGACAACATGCGATCGTGACATTCACAAACCTTATGAAATCGATTGTTTATAATAAAGCAAAGTCAAACTTTCGATTGATTTGACAACGATTCATACAATAAACGATAATTTATCATTCAATTCAAAATAGATTCATACGATTCTAGGTTTTCAAAGTTTCAATCAATTTTACTCATTAAAATCGATTCATCAAACTAATAAACAACCTAGTATGATCCAAAAAGCAAAAACCTAATGACCTAGGCTCTGATACCATTGTAGGATTATGTGTGTTCATGGTGTAATTGTCAGGTTACATCCTAGCACATGGTGTCTTGCATCTCTGTATTTTGTCTGGCCCATTTCTCTGTACAAATACAGTAAATGTGTTGCATCTTACTGTATTAATTCCTTGTTAACTTTCCCGTTAGCTATGGTGTGTGACCCTTAGGGATCATACAATACTGGTAATAAGTCCTAAACTTATAGATCATGAGCGGGCTCTAGCAAGTCATCATGATCACCCAGTATTTATGACTTATGTCTGATCTCGACACTTATCATACTTTCTAGAGATAGTACAGTAGATTTCAGGACATTCCCAACATATACAACTAGATTAATGGCTTTCTTAAGTACAAACTAGTTGTCTTTCTTTGAGCAGAACCGGTTGCATTGTTCTTCTTTAATCCGTTTATGTTTTTATTATGAGTTATGGTTCAGAGCTTCTTATGAATGTCTCATGAATCAAACTCGATGATCAGAACTTCCTCATGGATGCTTGTGAAATTCTGACATGGTATCATAGCAGCAAGTTCTTGGCTGCCAAATACGTTTTCAAATAGAGGAAAACTTTGAATCTTTAT
Organism: Orychophragmus violaceus; assembly: GCA_030180135.1. Lineage (NCBI taxonomy): Eukaryota > Viridiplantae > Streptophyta > Magnoliopsida > Brassicales > Brassicaceae > Orychophragmus > Orychophragmus violaceus. The sequence goes on along the minus strand of CM058240.1, from coordinate 66,822,668 downwards.
TCCTCTAGGTTCTGCAATGTTTTCCTACGGACCAGCTCCTGTTTGTTGCTGGTTCCGGTTTCTAAAGTCTTGTGCTCTTTCTTGTTGAAGTGTTAACGAGTTGTTGTTAAGATATCAAAGAAGAACAAGAGCATATGATTGTGTCATTCTTTGTTGGTTCTCTGGTTCTTGTTGCTTGTTTCAAACTGAGCAAACTGAGTCCCTGAACTTTTGAAATGTTTATGAGTTAATTTGAGCAAGAAACTCAGTCCCTGAACCTTAAACATATTCTCTAACATTTTTATTTTCTGTGTTTCAGGTTCATTCTCCCATCCTCCCATTCTTCTATACTCTGATTTTGGTTTACATGCTCTTAATCTGAGTTTTTGTACTCCAAAATCACATACTCTCATTCTCTGATGCACACACTCTTAATCTGAGCGTGTGACATTCATACTTGCATACTTCATTATACTTCTGGGTACTTATATATTACTCAAAAGTTCACTCCTAAAGAACTCTCTTATTCTTGAACAGGAACTTAATTCAAGCTCATTAGTTCTGATCAAACTCGTGTTGCTTGAGTATTGTTTTGTGTTTAGGTGTTCTTAGGACGAATGGAGAGTGTTTGGGCAGTGTCGATCAGTCTAAAGGCGGTTCATACTGAAGTTAAAGGAGCTGTGTGGTTGAGGAGCTGAAGAAGTCTCCAACAAAATCAGTGAGCTCAAGTTTGGTTGTGGATTATCCTAAATTCTCATGTAGTTGTGGATTAGCTGAAATCCTCATTTGGTTGTGGGTTAGCCTAAATCCTCATGTAGTTGTGGATTAGCTGAAATCCTCATATGTTGGAGCATTCATCAAGTTGGAAGTCAGCTAGTGGATGTGCTTATTGTTGAAGGATCTTCCCAAGGAGTAATGGCGGTTCATAAGCTGGTTCATTCAAATGGGGGAGGTCTTGTTTTGTTCCTTAAGTGGTGTTTGAAGATTGGTTGTGCAAAAACAGATTGCACAAGTTGTGTAGTCATGGTGTAAAGTCATGGGCAAGTCATGCATTGTGACTGGTCTGCGTGGTCCACACTCTTGGGATTGAGGTTTAGAGCTTCTTGATTCACCAAGGATTGATGTATAAGTTCAAACATTATTCTGTACAGAAGATCCCCAACTTTGCACATTGATGATATCTGGAACCAACTTCATTATCTTAGAATGCACAACCTTTGCACAATGATGTCTTGTACATTCTATAATCTCCAATTCAATACTACCCCTCAAGCTTGTATTCAAAGTTTGAATCAAGCTTGGAGTGAAAATTGAGATCTACCTCATTAAAAACCTTCATGAAGAAAACCACATGGGAGAAAACTTCATGAAGGGAAAAAGAGTGTAGTCTCCATAGTCTTAGAGGATTCAGGAAGGGTAATGAGTCCAAGCTTTGTGTGAATGGACTCAATACACCTTCAAGCTTGCTGCGTTAGTGAAGATATCAAAACGTTGATCTCCACTCCTTGTAAAACATGGCAGCACCACTCTTTGCTCAATCATATGCCTAACCTTATGACAATCTACTTCTATGTGCGTGGTTCTTTCATGGAAAACTGAGTTTGAGGCAATGTGAATGGCTGCTTGATTGTCACAATGCATGGTGATTGGCTTTGAAGTTCCAATTCCCAAATCCACAAGAAGAGCTTTGATCCATGCCAAGTCAGTTGCTAGCTTCCTCATTGCTCTATATTCAGCTTCGGCACTTGAACATGAGACTGTTTTCTACTTCTTGCTCTTCCAAGTGACTAGGTTGCCTCCAATGAATGTGCAATATCCTGTAGTAGACCTCCTGTCTACTCTATCTCCTGCCCAATCAACATCACAATACCCAACCACTTCGGTACTCCCATTGCATCCCATCCAAATGCCTTGACCAGGAGCTCCACTTAGATATCTAAGTATTATTTCAACCATATTCCAATAATTGATATACCATGGATTTTAGGGTTTTTAACCATGTTATATGTCTTATTTATCAAGTCTTTTATTATGTTTTGGAGTCTTTTAGGTATGTTTACAGGTCTAGGTACGCTTGGAGCGGATTTGGAGATTATGGCGCATTCTGGAGCTATTTGGAGCATTTGGCCGAGAGGAAGAGTTCACTGTCCAAAACAGAGATTTGCATCGATCGACACATCTCGTGTATCGATCGATGCATACGCGAGTCAGGAAATTCTCGGCGAGTTTAATGAAGAGTTTGGAAATTGCACTTTGGCCCAAAAGTTTCTCATAATTACAAAGAAGCCCCAGCCATGATTAGATCATTATATTACCATTTTTAGCCACTTGTTTAGGCTACGCTTTGATACTTTGAGCATAGAGATTTTAGTGCTTTTGGGGCTGATTTGAACCTATACTGCTTCCTGCTTTTGGAGAAGATTTCGAACCCCTTTTTATTCTTTACTTTCTATTTATGCAATTTACTTATTCATTGATTTGTGTTTCATTGATCATGTCTGAGTAGATTCATAGTTAGGTTTAGGGATTCTCTTAAAGGTTTTCATGACTTGTTAGATTAATTCATCAGTTTAGGATTCATAACTTATTGTTCTTCAACCTGAATTGTGCTTAATACTATTTTCTAACTTGATCACTTAGAATCTAGACTTTAGGTTATTAAATTGACACGAAAGTGTAATCTAGAATCTGAACTATTTAGGTTGAGCAATTTAATTATCCGCAAAGAAATTTGGTTTAATTGAATTGTGAACATATCGAACTTGCACTTAAGGCTAGTTTAATCTGTTAGGAATTGCAAAGAAATTTGGGTTTCTGCTAATTAGACTTAGAGAATTCTCGCAAGGAAAGTTGGTTAATTCTATATATATGTTTGAGTTCTAGAACCGGACTTAATTTGATCATGACTGATAGTTAATCTGCTTGTCTGATTTCCTGAGAACTCCCTAGACTTAGCGCTTTTAGTACTTGCTTACAAAACCACTTCTGCTATTGATTTAATTTCTGCTTTGCTATTTAGTTTCTCATTAATTCACCTAGCTTAATTTGACAATTCTACAATCTATCATAAAGTCTAGAGTCTCTGTGGATTTCGATACCCTATATACTATTGTCACGTCTGTGCACTTGCAGTGTAGATCTAGGGATTAAAACTCTGATCGTATCAAGTTTTTGGCGCCGTTTCCGGGGACACTTTTGAGTCTTCGATAGATTTGAATTTAAAGTTTAGACTAGGATTTTCGTTTTTTTGTTTTTGTTCCTAATATCTCAGTTTTCTCTGTCGCAGGTCTGATTTTCGCTTAGCATCGATCGACGCATCTTCCGAATCGATCGACACAAGGTGAATTTGAGTTAAATCGATTGTTTCATCCTAGCATCGATCGTTGCACTGCGATTACCGACGGTTTATGCAGACGCATGAGACCAGAAGTAATCCGAACTCGAATCTCGTGAATCTCAGGCTTGAGGAACTTGCTAGACTAGAGAAAACAAACAGAAAAGGTCGACAAGCAAGGATGAACAACAATCGCTTGATTCTAATATCTGATGCTGAAGGTGTTTTGAGAGACCGACAGAACACCCCGTACAACGCTGCTGGGCAAAGGATTGATCCTGAGGGACGTGTGATCCCTGAACCTGAACCTGAACCTGAACCTGAAGGTCAAAGGTAGATGATAAATCCTCCTGCTAATGAGAGGACTCCCGCTGACTACAACTGTCCGGATGAATTCCATGCTAACCGGTCAGCGATTGTACCTCCTGGCTTTGAGAGGAATGACTTCGAGATCAAGACTGTCTATTACTCTCTTCTTAGGCAGAATCCGTTCCATGGTTTCCCACATGAGCAACCCATGGACCATATTGATGAGTTTGAGGCCTTCATCACTGGAATGAAGTACAATGGGGTAAACTATGACTACTTGTTTTTAAAACTTTTCCCTTATTCTCTCGTTGGAGATGCTGCAGATTGGCCGAAACAACTTCCATCTGGGAAGTTTACTACTTGGGATGCTGTGAAGAGGGAGTTTTTGAGGCACTTTTATGATGATGCTCGCTCTGATCAGTCGAGACAGGATATTCTCACCTTCACCCAAGGTCCTACAGAGCCTGTTAAGTCTGCTTGGATGAGGTTTAGAAGTACCAACGTGACTGTCCTCACCATGGATTCTCTGAAGTGAGGCTGCGAAGCTTATTCTTCAGAGGTATTGATCTCCACTATCAGTCCGCATTGGACAATGCCAGCAACGGAAATTTCAACACAAGGACTCCTGAGCAGGCTAAGACATTGATTGATTACTTGGTGAGCAGTAATAGCACCAAAACTGCTGATAGGAGAAGGAAAGAGTCTGTGGGAAGATAGATAATCTGGAGATTGCTGATATTAGGAACAAGCTGGACACTGTTCATAGTTTGTTGACTGGAAAGAAAGTTGTCCACTTTGCTCAGGAAGTTGAAGTGTTTGGATTACCAAGAAGAGGATGTGAACTAAATTAGTGGCTCTGGATTCCAAGGAAACAGGTTTGGTAATCAGCAAGCTAACAAGTTCTTCAATGGTGCACAAAAGAGTGCTTTCACAAGCAATCAGAACTCTTCTGGGTATGGACAGGCTGCTGGTTTTCAGAAACCTTTTCAGCAGGGTAATCAGAGGACTTATGGATAATCCTCATATTAGACACCTCCTGCTGCTAGTGCTCATGAGAGCAAGATGGAAGCAATGATGGAACAGTTGCTGAAAGGTCAGACTAATACTGCTGTAGACTTCAACAAGAAGCTGGATGCTGTGTATGAAGATCTGAATGGGAAGTTTGAATCCTTGAGCACACATGTGAAAGAGCTTGATGCTCGGGTTGCGCAGACTGCTGGATATGTTAAGAGGCCAAATGGATCTCTTCCGGGATGAACTGATGCTAATCCTAAGTACAAGTGCAATGCAGTGACATTGAGAAGTGGTAAGGAGCTATTTCCTGCCTAGAAAAAGCAGTTGAGATTAGAAGAAATCGTGGAAATTGGAGAGATGGAAGATGAGATCCGAGGAATCCGCAATGCATCGATCGACGCACCAGTGCAACGATTGACGCAAAGCAAGAATGAGGATGCTGAACCTAAGCTCGACGCAAAGGTCGTAACAAAATCGTCTAGCAACGATCGATGCACAACCAGCAACGATCGACGCAAGGCGACTGCCGAGAGTTCAAACGCAGAGAAGCTGAAGAAGTCAAATGAAAGGGTCTACTAGCCTAAGGTTCCTTTCCCTAAGGACTCCAGGAAGGCTAAGAACGATAGGCAGTATGCTAAATGCAAAGAGATCATTAAAAATTTGAAGATTGAAGTGCCTTTAATTGACTCTATGCAGACTACTCTTGTGATGAAGCGATGTCTTAAGGACTTACTAGCTGGTAAATGGTCTGATGAGGAGAGTGTAATGATGATCACAGAGGTATGTAGTGCAGTGATTCAGGGCAGAATTCCTGAGAAGTTGAAAGATCCAGGAAGCTTTGTGTTGGATTGTGGTATCTACAGGGAAAGATTTGAGAGATCTCTATGTGATCTTGGTTCTAGTGTGAACCTTATGCCCTTCTCTAGTGCCAAGAGACTTGGAATGACTGACTTCCTGCCCACTAGGATCTCATTAGTCTTAGCAGACAGAACAATCAGAATTCCTGAAGGAATATTGTTAGATGTGCCTATAATGATTGGCCAATGTGTGATTCCTACTGATTTTGTGGTTCTGCAGTATGGAGAGGAGCCAAAGGATCCACTGATTTTGGGTAGGCCTTTCTTGGCTACTGCAGGTGCGATGATTGACAGCCAGAGAGGTAAGATAATTCTGAATGTGGGTGACCTGAAGATGAGCTTTGATATGGACAAACTGGTGAAGAGACCAACCATCGACGGACAGACCTTTTATGTGGATACACTCAGTGATTTGGCTGAAGATTACTTTCATAAGACACATGCTGAGGATCCGCTAGAGAGAGCTTTACTAAGCTCTATAATGGAGTTGGGGCTTCTGCAAGACGAGCCCGCAATTTGCTATGCGAGGCTAATGGATTCTGCTGAGCAAGTGATGCAGGTAGATGTGTCAGATGCGACGTTGCATCGATCGACACCCCTAGTGCATCGATCGTTGCATGTCGACAGTGATTGGGCAGAGGAAAAAGCCCCGAAAATTGAGCTGAAACAACTTCCATCCGGGCTAAGGTACGCATTTCTTGGACCTAATTCGGCATATCGAGTGATTGTTAATGCTAGTTTGAACAACGCAGAGCTCACTTTACTGCTAAGCAAGCTGTGCAAGCATCGCAAAGCTCTTGGCTATTCTCTTGATGACATTTCAGGTATCTCTCTGGAGCTGTGCATGCATCGGATACATCTTGAGGACGAGTCTAAGACATCTGTTGAGCATCAAAGAAGGCTGAATCCTAATCTTAAGGATGTGGTAAATAAGGAGATCATTAAGCTCCTAGATGCTGGGATCATCTATCCGATTTCAGACAGCGATTGGGTTAGTCCAGTCCATGTAGTGCCTAAGAAAGGTGGAGTTACAGTAGTGAAGAATGAGAAGAACGAGCTGATTCCTACAAGGACTGTGAGTGGACACCGAATGTGCATAGATTACAGGAAGCCCAACGCTGCGACAAGGAAGGATCATTTCCCTTTACCTTTCATTGATCATATGCTGGAGAGGTTAGCAAATCACCCTTACTATTGCTTCCTCGATGGATATTCAGGTTTCTTCCAGATTCCCATCCATCCAGAGGATCAGGGAAAAACTACCTTTACTTGTCCATATGGCACATTTGCATACCGCATGATGCCTTTTGGACTTTGTAATGCACCAGCCACCGTCCAGAGATGCATGATGTCCATATTTACTGATATGGTTGAGGACTTTATGGAGGTGTTTATGGATGACTTTTCAGTCTACGGGTCATCCTATAATGAGTGCTTGGATAATATATGTAAAGTGCTAACTAGATGTGAGGAGAAGTACTTAGTTCTTAATTGGGAGAAGTGTCATTTCATGGTCAGAGATGGCATTGTTCTTGGACATAGAGTGTCTGAAACAGGGATCGAAGTAGATCGCGCTAAGATTGAGGTCATGACCAACCTTCAGGCGCCTGATTCTATGAAGTCTGTGAGGAGCTTTCTTGGACATGCTGGTTTCTACAGACGGTTCATCAAGGATTTCAGTAAGATTGGTAGACCACTAACTGTTTTGCTGTGTAAGGATACCAAGTTTGAGTTCACTGCAGATTGTCAGACTGCATTTGAACAGATCAAGCAAGCATTAGTGAGTACTCCTATAGTTCATGAAGGAATTTCTAGCAGTTCTAATCAGGATTAGCAACCCTAGTCTGAATTCCGAGCCTAGGATCTAAGGTTCATGTAATTGAATCTAACAGATCTCGAGATTACCTGATGAATATGCAGCGGAAGTGTTTGCAGATAATCAAGATCACGAAGCGCCTCAAATGCTGCGCCTCTACTGGTATCCACACGCACACAAACTGGACCGCAGGGATGCTAGTGCCTTACAGAGATCTTATCTCCAGAGAGGTTTATTTCTGTGTTATGATGGCTGTGTATTAGGTTATTGACGAGTTTAGGTCGACCATATATCTTATATATGTCGGCTTAAACTACAACGGAATTAACCAACGATTAAACCGAATTAATCTGATTAATCCGCGAGTGCATCGATCGATGCACTATCTGCACCGATCGATGCTATCCCAGAACATTGATATCGAATGCATATCACATATGCATTCACTGGATCATTACATTAATGATCAACCTCGTCTTTAACGCCCAGTTTGCTTAGGTGTGTGACCCTGTAGGATCATATAACACTAGCAATGAGTTCTCAACTCATTGATCATAAGTGGCTTCTAGGAAAGCGTTATGACTACCTAGTATTATGTGATTGTCTCATCTCGACTATACGACTTTCACTTAGAGCAAGTACAATAGATTTCAGGACATTCCCAACAATCTTCCACTTGTACTGGAATCATCTATTCCTTTAATCCCTTTGTAGCTATATCTCAATCTAGCATAAGGCAAGCACTGTGTCATCCTTATTCAACCAGATTACGTTTATCGAATCCCGATTTGTACTGAAGAAAACAAACGACTGACAATCACCTCGTTTGAGCGCGGCCACGCATTTCCAGTATCAAATCTTCGATAGGCCCAGAGATATTTAACTCCTGTTATATAGGAGGTACAAATCCCATCTTGTCCCATCCATGTCTCTTTCGTATTTCATGATACGCCTAATCAGTGTCTTTATAATCACCAGTTACGGCTGACGTTTTGTTGGGAATGTCCTGAAATCTACCGTACTATCTCTAGAAAGTATGATAAGTGTCGAGATCAGACATAAGTCATAAATACTGGGTGATCATGATGGCTTGCTAGAGTCCGCTCTTGATCTATAAGTTTAGGACTTATTACCAGTATTGTATGATCCTGAAGGGTCACACACCATAGCTAACGGGAAAGTTAAATGGAATTAATACGGTAAGATGCAATGGCATTTACTGTATTAGATCAGAGAATTGGGCCAGACAAAATACAGGCTTTTGTCTGATTTGTGTCTTGGGCCCAAAAGATTAATGAGCCATTAGTCTAATGACTTGGGCCCATTAATGAGAGTAAAAGGATTTAAAACCCTATGGAAGAAAGGCTCACGCCATTCTTCTCCCTGGCAGCCGCGATTTTCATCTCTCTCTCTAACCTCTCTCTCTGATCTGATCCATCTCTTTGGTCTAGCAGCCATCCCTTGCTTGTAAGAGTGTGGATACTCAAGGAGGAATAGGTGTTACCATCTGTTCTAGCTGATCTTGTCATTACCATCAATAATCCGCTGCAAAAGGTAATGTCACAGGTTTGATTTATGATTCGTTTTGCAAGAACCTAGATCTGTTTAAGATTATGTGTTAGGTTGTAATTTGGAATTAAACCTTGAACAAACACAATAATCCTTCAGTGGTATCAGAGCTAAGGTCATTAGTTTCTTGTAATTTGGATCATAGGGCTGTTTAATTGTTTAGAGAATCAATTATGCTAAAATTGATTAAAAACTTTTAAACCCTAAATCGGCTGCTTGATTTTGTCTTGGCCGAATGATCTCATTAATAATAGAATAGCACATTCTATTATATAAACCCTAATTGCATGATGCCTTCGATCGCAATAACCGTGTGATATTGCTTGAGCCGTAAGGCTGAGTAGCATGGGCCGCGTGATATTGGCCGAGATCGATCTTACGATTGTGAGGCAAGGTGCGATGCGTGTGCCGTGTAACCGAGCCGAGCGTGATCGATGCGATGATCGATCGTAAACGATCGTGAGCAAGCGCATGTTGCGCCTGTTGGATCATGGGCCTCGAATGAACATGGGCCCACAAATTGCGTTAATGGGCCGAGTTGGATCTTGGATCCGATTGTTTGGCCCATTAAATTTTACGTCCTGCGAATAGTCAATCGGTTAAACCGAGCTTCGCGGTTCGTTGCCCAAAACCACACCGATTAAACCGGTCCATTTAATTGGCGGTTAATTGTGTGTTTAAAGCCTTAAACCGCAAGTTAAATCAAATTGGCTAAAACACTAGGTGTTTCTTCCCGGTTTTGGATTTAACTGAACCGATCCAATTTAATTGGTGGTTCAAGCGGTTAACCCGAATCGCGGTTTGCTGGAAATTATTTAATACTTGGTATTATTTATTTTCTGGTTAAACCGGATTGAAATTCAAAAAATTGAATTTTAACCTAAACCGAAGGCTGGTCTAAGTTTGATTTGGTTGGACCAAATAATTTAGAACTGGTCTGGTTTAGTAAATAACCGATGGTTTTGATAGTTAATTTGGTCTTGGACCAGAATTAATAAACCAGATCGGTTATGTCAAATTATTGGGCCAGCTGGAATTCTATGGTCTTGGGCCAAGAATTGGGCCTATAATTTGTGACCCAACCCAAAATATTTAATAAAATATTAAATTAGAAATTTCTATTTTTTGTATATTTCTAAATTTAGAAAGTTTCTAAAATAATAAAGTTTCCCAAAATAGTAATCTTCTATTTTTGGAAATAAAACTTAAAAATCCTCAAAAACAATATCAAGCTTGGATGTCTTTCCAATCTTGTCAGCTACTTAACGCTTATTCGATTACAGATATGGCTTACAGTGTGAGGTGTCTGTTTTCGCGTAAGTAAAGTAGTATATAGTCACTAATTTCATTGGGAGTCCCAGACTTTAGTGATTATTTGGCTGTAAGAGATTGGTTTCCTTGACTGGGCCATCGGGAGTCCCGGGCCTTGAGACATCTGGTGAATTTGGGCCTCGGGTCCAATTCACAACCGAGAGTTATATGAGATATAACTAGCTGTGTGTATGCTTACCAAGTAAAGCTAATTTCGGGTGACGGCCAGTGGCCCACTTTGGATTTAGCTGAACATGGGTCTCGGAATCATTGTATTCTTATGAGGTTAAACAAAGAAATTTTGAATACAATGCGAGTTTTCTTATAAGTTTTTAAGATTGCTCTTTTATGAACATAATAACTAAATCTCTATTGTCTCATATTTTCAGCTATGTCAAGCACAACAACACAAAAACACTTTCTCGATCCGGTCTGCCCTTGAGAAGGACAAACTGAACGGATCAAACTTCCTGAACTGGTCCAGGAACCTGAGACTCGTGCTCAGGCAGGAGAAGAAGGCTTATGTCCTTGAAAGAGCTCTCTCTCCTAGACCTGCGAATAATGCCGCACAAGCTGTGAAGAATGCTTGGGATACGCATTCTTCAGATGCTAATGACGTGATTTGCCTGATGTTGGCGACAATGGCTCCCGAACTGCAGATGCAGTGGGAAGGCCTGACTTGTCCCATGGAGCTGATGGCAAATCTGAAAGCGTTGTTTCAGGAGCAGGCTCGTACAGATAGATTCCAAACTGTTAAGAATCTCTTGGACTGTAAAATGGCTAAGGATGCAGCAGTGAGTCCACATGTTCTGAAAATGATGGGTTATCTCGATCATTTGACTAGGCTCGACTGTCCTATAAGCCAAGAGCTTGCTTGTGATATCGTTCTGCAGTCTCTTACTCCTGCATATGACCAGTTCATTTTGAACTATAATATGCATGGGTTGATAAAGACTTTGCCTGAGCTACATGGTATGCTCAAGACTGCAGAACCTAATCTGAAGAAAGCCAAGGAGTCGTCTATGCTCATGGTACAGAAGGGCAAGGGTTTCAAGAAATCCGCTGCAGACAAGGGAAAGGGCAAGGTAGTCAGCAATGAAAAGGCCAAGCCCAAGCCCGTGTCTAAAGCTGGGCCTTCTGATATCTGCCACTTTTGTAAAGAGGCAGGGCATTACCGCAGGGACTGTAAGAAATACCAGGAAAGTCTGATGAAGAAGAAGTCCTTCGAGACTAAATCTTCAGGTATTTTTGTTATTGAAGTAAATACTACTACTTCTGATAATACCACTTGGGTATTAGATACTGGATGTGGGGCTCATATTTGTACTAATATGCAGGCGCTCAGCAACAGTAGAAGGTTGAAGCAAGGGCAAGTAGAGTTGCGGGTTGGCAATGGAGCGAAGGTTCCAGCACTGGCCGTTGGCACTTACTTGTTGTCTTTACCTTCTGGATTGATTTTAGAACTTGAGAATTGTTATTTTGTACCTGCTATAAGCAGAAATATCATTTCAGTTTCATTGTTGGATTTGCAAGGATTTGATTTTTCTATTAAGAATAAATTGTGTTCCTTTAATCTCAATGATATGTTCTATGGCTGTGCCCCTCTTATAAATGGGCTGTACATGCTGGATCAATCTGCTCCAGTATATAACATAAATACAAAACGGTTCAAATCTAACGAAGAAAATGAAACGTTTCTCTGGCATTGTCGTTTGGGGCACATTAGTGAGAAACGCGTGAAGAGGCTCCATTCAAATGGACTCTTGGGCTCATTTGACTTTGAGTCTTGTGAGCAATGCGAATCTTGCCTAATGGGCAAAATGACACGGGCCCCTTTCAATAAACCCACAGAAAGGGCCAGTGAACTATTGGGCCTGATACATACTGACGTGTGTGGCCCAATGTCCACAAGTGCTAGAGGAAACTTTCAGTACTTCATTACATTCACTGATGATTTCAGTAGATATGGATATGTCTACTTGATGAAACATAAGTCGGAAACCTTTGAAAAGTTCAAAGAATTCCAGAATGAAGTACAGAACCAACTTGGTAAAAGTATTAAGGCTCTTCGGTCGGACCGAGGAGGAGAATACTTGAGCCAGGAATTTCGTGATCATCTGAGTGAGTGTGGGATTATCTCCCAACTCACACCTCCTGGAACACCTCAGTGGAATGGTGTGTCTGAGAGAAGGAATCGGACATTGTTAGATATGGTCCGATCCATGATGAGTCACACAGACCTTCCTATATCCCTTTGGGGATATGCTTTGCTCACCGCAACGTTCACACTGAACAGAGTGCCATCAAAGGCAGTAGCAAAGACACCATATGAGATATGGACTGGAAAAGCTCCAGCAATGTCTTTTCTCAGAATTTGGGGTTGTGAAGCCTATGTCAAAAGATTAATCTCAGACAAGCTTACACCAAAATCTGACAAATGCTACTTCATTGGTTATCCTAGGGATACCAAGGCTTATTACTTCTATCTGCGATCCGAGAACAAAATCTTTGTTGCTCGGGATTGTACTTTTCTTGAAAGAGAGTTTCTCTCTAGAAAAGATAGTGGGAGTAAGGTATAACTTGATGAAATTCAAGAAGGACAGGAACCTGTTCAACCTAATGAGGAAGAACAGCAGGATGAATTACATGAAGTTGTAATAGAACCTGAACCTGCAGTACCTGAAGTTCGAAGATCCGGAAGGATCCGTCACGAACCTGATAGATATCAGGGTTTCCTCGTGACTAATTGCCATGATCTTTTGATCATTGACGGTGATGAACCCTCGAACTTTGCAGAAGCCATGACGGGCCCTGACTCCTTAAAGTGGCGTGAAGCCACTGAATCCGAGATGGACTCCATGTCTACTAACCGAGTGTTTTCACTGGTTGATTTACCTGCTGGTGCAAAAGCCATCGAGTGTAAATGGATCTTCAAGAAGAAGATAGACATGGATGGAAATGTCCAGATTTACAAGGCCAGGTTGGTGGCAAAAGGTTTCAAGCAAATTCATGGTATAGACTATGATGAAACCTATTCACCAGTGGCCATGATGAAATCAATTCGGATTCTCCTAGCGACTGCCGCTTATTATGACTATGAGATTTGGCAGATGGATGTGAAAACCGCCTTCCTGAATGGAATCTTGGAGGAGGATGTGTATATGACACAACCTGACGGTTACATTGATCCTAAGAATGCTGGGAAAGTATGTAAGCTTCACAAATCCATTTATGGATTGAAGCAAGCATCGAGGAGTTGGAATCTTCGTTTTGATGAAGCAATAAAGAACTTTGACTTCATCAGAAACCAAGAGGAACAATGTGTGTATAAGAAAACTAGTGGGAGCAAAGTGGCGTTTCTTATCCTATATGTCGATGACATATTGCTTCTTGGAAATGATATTCCAATGCTGAAGTCTGTTAAAGACTGGCTGGGAAGTTGTTTTTCCATGAAGGACATGGGTGAAGCCGCGTATGTTCTTGAAATCCGAATCTTTAGAGACAGATCTAAAAAGCTGATTGGACTTTGTCAAGATTCTTACATAGATAAAGTCCTGCATCGATTCGGAATGGATAAATCCAAGAAGGGGTTCACGCCAATGATACATGGTGCTGCACTAAGCAAGGATCAGTGTCCTAAGACACCTGATGAGCTTAAGCGCATGAGTAGGATTCCTTATGCTTCGGCTATAGGATCTATCATGTATGCCATGATCTGTACTCGTCCTGATGTTGCTTATGCACTAAGCATGACGAGTAGGTACCAGTCTAATCCAGGTGAGAGTCACTGGATTGCCGTAAAGAATATCCTGAAGTATTTGAGGAATACTAAGGATAAGTTCTTGGTTTACGGAGGAAGTGAAGTGCTTGAAATCAGTGGATTCACGGATGCAAGTTTTCAGACAGATAAGGATGATTTCCGGTCACAGTCTGGCTACATCTTCTGTCTGAATGGCGGTGCAGTAAGTTGGAAGAGTTCCAAGCAGAGCACCGTGGCAGATTCCACAACTGAAGCTGAATACATCGCTGCTTCGGAAGCTGCGAAGGAAGGAGTTTGGATAAGGAACTTCTTGACTGAACTCGGTGTATTCCCAAATGCCACTGAGCCTCTAGCACTGTATTGTGACAACAATGGTGCAATTGCTCAAGCCAAGGAACCGAGACATCATCAGAAATCCAAACACATTATGAGAAGGTATCACCTGATTCGTGATATAGTGAATAGAGGTGAAGTGATGGTCAGCAGAGTTCCCACTGATGAGAACGTGTCTGACCCGTTGACAAAGCCACTCCCGAGACCTAAGCACGAGTTGCATACTGCTGCTGTAGGAATTAGAGATATTCAAAAGTAATCTCTTTTTGAGTGGGAGTTGTGAGGGCTTTTGTTTTAGTTATTTTGATTGGTTCATGTAAACATTTTAAATGTTAATGAAATTTTATTTCTGGATTATTTTTAACTGTGATATAAAATAATCGTTCCAAAATGATTCATGTCATTATATATGGGCCATCGAAGTAAATGAGTAGACTTGATCCTGAAACCCCATATTTAACGAAATGACATAAATCATAATGTCCATAGTCGAAGGTTGTTGAAATTGGAACACCAACAACCTGTTGAGACTAGATTGTGTTGAGACTTATGACCAAGTTTCGAGGGGTCATAGATGCGCGGCATCAAAGTCGACACATAGGTATATGTAGGGGAACATATGACCGGACATGGCCCGCTGATGAGAACTCTACAAGATATTAATATCTGTGTCATAAGAGGTTCTCATATATGACTATAGAGTATAGTCCTTAGACCTGAGTTCGCATGCATGTGGCTGCACATGGAGTAATGCGCTTTGATCATTGTCTAACGCTGTTTCGTAACTGGGAGCTATACGGACCTTGGTTGGGTGTATTATGAATTGTGTAGTTCGTAGTGATGGAACAAGATGGGATTTGTCCCTGCCGTTTAACGGAGGTAATATCTCTAGGCAAATCGGAGATTTGATAGCTGGTAAGAGAATGGCCATTCCCAAACGGACTTGCCCAAGTCGTTTGAATTGTCAGTATCAAATCTGTTCCGATAAACATGGTCTGGCTATATAAGGATGACACGCATCTTGCCTTATGCCAGATCGAGATATTGAGACAAAAGGATTAGGGAATGTAGGATTCCAGTAAAATCGGGAGATTGTTGGGAATGTCCTGTGTAGGATTCCAGTACAAGTGGGAGATTGTTGGGAATGTCCTGAAATCTACCGTACTATCTCTAGAAAGTATGATAAGTGTCGAGATCAGACATAAGTCATAAATACTGGGTGATCATGATGGCTTGCTAGAGTCCGCTCTTGATCTATAAGTTTAGGACTTATTACCAGTATTGTATGATCCCGAAGGGTCACACACCATAGCTAACGGGAAAGTTAAATGGAATTAATACGGTAAGATGCAATGGCATTTACTGTATTAGATCAGAGAATTGGGCCAGACAAAATACAGGCTTTTGACTGATTTGTGTCTTGGGCCCAAAAGATTAATGAGCCATTAGTCTAATGACTTGGGCCCATTAATGAGAGTAAAAGGATTTAAAACCCTAAGGAAGAAAGGCTCACGCCATTCTTCTCCCTGGCAGCCGCGATTTTCATCTCTCTCTCTAACCTCTCTCTCTGATCTGATCCATCTCTTTGGTCTAGCAGCCATCCCTTGCTTGTAAGAGTGTGGATACTCAAGGAGGAATAGGTGTTACCATCTGTTCTAGCTGATCTTGTCATTACCATCAATAATCCGCTGCAAAAGGTAATGTCACAGGTTTGATTTATGATTCGTTTTGCAAGAAACTAGATCTGTTTAAGATTATGTGTTAGGTTGTAATTTGGAATTAAACCTTGAACAAACACAATAATCCTTCACGTTTGACAAGGTCAAGACGAACCAATCCATATAAGAGAGGACATGATGAACTCAGGTCTAAGGACTACTCTCTTTAGTCGTAATGAGAAACTCTTATGACATTCATATAACATCTTGTAGAGTTCTCATTAACTGGTCAAGTCCGATCAAGTGTTCTCTAACACATATTTATGTGATTGACTTTAATACACTTATTAATGACTCCATGAAACATGGTCATCAGTCACCTCACATACTAGTCTCACGTGGTTGTTAATGTCCCACGTTAACAACCTCGACCAGGGACCATTATAATTTATGTCATTTATTGTTTATAGGGTTTCATGATCAAGTCACATACTTGATGGCCAATAAAATGTCATAAATTACTTTGGGACATTATATATATTTAATTAACACAATTAAATAATGCTGAAACAATTTCATTAAAATAACATAACTATTATGTCTTTGTGAACATCATGTCATAACTAAAACAAATACATCTCCCACTGAAATCAAGATCATATCTTAAGAAATCTAATGCCTACAGCAGTTGTATGAAACTCATGCTTAGGCCTTGGGAGGGGCTTGGCCAGTGGATCAGCAACATTCTCATCCGTAGGGACTCTGCTGATCTTCACATCTCCTCTATTCACAATATCACGGATAAGGTGATATCGCCTTTCTATGTGTTTGGATTTCTGGTGTGATCTAGGTTCCTTTGCTTGCGCAATGGCTCCATTGTTGTCACAATACAAAGCCACTGGCTCAGAAATGCTAGGAATCACACCAAGTTCAGTGATGAACTTCTTGATCCAAACAGCCTCCTTTGCCGCTTCAGAAGCAGCGAGGTACTCAGCTTCAGTTGTGGAATCTGCTACAGTGTCCTGCTTGGAACTCTTCCAGCTTACTGCACCGCCATTCAGGCAGAAGATGTAACCAGATTGCGATCGGAAATCATCTTGGTCTGTCTGAAAACTTGCGTCTGTGTAACCACTTACTACCGGCTCATCACTTCCTCCATACACCAAGAATTTATCCTTAGTATTTCTCAAATACTTCAGAATATTCTTGACTGCTGTCCAGTGACTTTCACCTGGATCCGATTGGTATCTACTCGTCATGCTTAAAGCACAAGCAACATCTGGACGAGTACAGAGCATGGCATACATGATGGATCCCAACGCCGAGGCATAGGGAATCCGACTCATGCGATCTCGCTCAGCAGGTGTCTCAGGACACTGCTTCTTGCTGAGACTTATGCCATAAGACATTGGTATGAAGCCCTTCTTGGAATCTTGCATTCTGAACCTGTGTAAGACTTTATCGATATAAGTGTCTTGACACAGTCCAATCAACTTGTTTGATCTATCTCTATAGATTCTTATTCCAAGAATATACGCGGCTTCTCCCATGTCTTTCATTGAAAAATAACTTCCGAGCCAAGTCTTAACAGACTGTAACAACGGAACGTCATTTCCGAGAAGAAGTAAGTCATCTACATACAACACGAGAAATGCAACTGCGCTCCCACTAGTCTTCTTGTAAACACATGGTTCTTCTTCGCTTCTGATGAAATCAAACTTTTTGACTGCTTCATCAAAACGAAGATTCCAACTCCGAGATGCTTGCTTCAATCCATAAATGGATCGATGAAGTTTGCATACTTTCCTAGCTGCATTTGGATCGATGAAACCTTCGGGTTGTGTCATGTACACATCCTCTTCCAGAATTCCATTAAGGAAAGCTGTTTTCACGTCCATCTGCCAGATCTCATAATCATAATGAGCAGCTGTTGCTAGGAGAATCCGAATGGATTTAAGCATGGCGACAGGTGAATAGGTTTCTTCATAGTCAATACCATGAATTTGTTTGAAACCTTTTGCCACTAGCCTTGCTTTATATATCTGAATATTTCCATCCACATCAATTTTCTTCTTGAAAATCCATTTACACTCAATGGGTCTTGCACCATCGGGTAAATCAACCAAAGTCCATACTTGGTTCTGTGACATGGATCCCATTTCGGATTCAGCGGCTTTCAGCCACTTTGCGGAGTCATGGCTCATCATTGCTTCTTCGAAATTCGCTGGCTCGTCACAGTCAATGATTAACAAATCATGACAATTGGTTACGAGAAATCCATATCTCTCGGGTTCGTGACGGATCCTTTCGGATCGACGAATTTCAGGCTCCACAGGCGCGGGTTCTACAACTCTTTGTAGATCCAACTGTTGCTCTTCCTCTACAGGTTGAGCATTTTCCTGCGGTTCTCGAACTTCTTCGAGTTGTACTTTACTCCCACTGTTTCTCTTGGAAAGAAACTTCTCTCTCAAGAAAAACGCAGTTCCGAGCAACAAACACTTTGTTCTTGGATTGGTTGTAAAAGTAGTATGCCTTGGTTTCCTTAGGATAACCAACGAAGTAGCACTTGTCTGATTTGGGTTCGAGCTTATCTGTAATTAATCGCTTAACATAAGCTTCACAACCCCAAATCTTCAGGAAAGACACACTCGGAACATTTCCAGTCCACAACTCATGTGGTGTCTTTGCAACTGATTTTGACGGAATTAAGTGTAAACGCAGACGTTTCTAGAGAGTATCCCCAAAAGGATAATGGAAGAGTTGAGAGACTCATCATTGACCGAACCATATCTAATAAAGTCCGATTTCTCCTCTCAGACACGCCATTCCATTGTGGTGTTCCAGGAGGAGTGAGTTGTGAAACAATTCCACAATCTCTCAAATGATCACTGAATTCTTGGCTCAAGTATTCTCCTCCACGATCTGATCGAAGAGCCTTAATACTTTTGCCTAGTTGATTTTGTACTTCATTTTGGAACTCTTTGAACTTTTCAAAAGATTCCGACTTATGTCTCATTAAATAGACATAGCCATACCTGCTGAAATCATCAGTGAAGGTAATGAAGTATCGAAAATTTCCTCTAGCACTTGTGCTCATTGGGCCGCATACATTTGTATGTATAAGGCCCAATAGGTCACTGGCCCTTTCATTTTGTTTGTTGAAAGGCGCCTTTGCCATTTTGCCTAGTAAACAAGACTAACATTTCTCACATGATTCATAATCAAATGAGCCCAAAAGCCCATCACTATGGAGCTTTTGAATCCGTTTCTCGTTTATGTGGCCCAAACGACAATGCCAAAGAAAAGTCTGATTCGTGTCATTTGATTTGAATCTCTTGGTGTTAATGTTATAGATTGGTGCAGTTTGGTTTAAAACATAAAGCCTATTCTCTAATGGGCTGCTACCATAAAATATATCATTGTAATCAAAAGAACAACATTTATTCTTAATTGAAAACTGATATCCTTCCACATCCAAAATAGGAATGGAAATAATATTTCTGCTTATAGCAGGTACATAGTAGCAATTATTAAGCTTTAAAACCAAACCAGAAGGTAAAGACAAGTTATATGTTCCTACGGCTAATGCAGCAACTCTTGCTCCATTCCCCACGCGCAGGTCCACTTGTCCCTTTTCCAACTTCCTACTGTTGCTTAGGCCCTGCATATTTGTACAAATATGAGCACCACAGCCGGTATCCAATACCCAAGAAGTTGAACCAGAAGTAGTAACATTTACTTCTATAACATAAATACCTGAAG
The DNA here is from genome assembly GCA_030180135.1 of Orychophragmus violaceus. Taxonomy (NCBI): domain Eukaryota; kingdom Viridiplantae; phylum Streptophyta; class Magnoliopsida; order Brassicales; family Brassicaceae; genus Orychophragmus; species Orychophragmus violaceus. The sequence continues at coordinate 66,802,966 of CM058240.1, read as the reverse complement.
ATGAAGTCTCGAAAGTCTTCTTCTTCTTCTTCTTCTCTTCCAAGAATTTGTTGCAATTTCTCTTCCAATGCCCAAGCTCTTTACAGTAATGGCACTTATCAGTCTCAGATGGGCCCGGCTTGGGCTTTGGGGCTGGCGCCGGCGTGTCCTGGTTCTCAACCGGGACTGCCTTGCCCTTTCCCTTACCTTTGCCAAGTTTCTTAAACTTCTTACCCCCTTGTACCATAAGTACATTAGGAGTGCCCTTCTTGATATTTGGCTCAGCTGTCTTGAGCATGCCATGCAGCTCAGTCAATGTCTTTTTCAAGTTATTCATGTTATAGTTCATAACAAACTGATCATAACTTGACGGCAGTGACTGCAGAATGATGTCAGTAGCCAACTCTTGGCTAATGGGACAATCAAGCTTCCCCAGGTTATCAATATAACCCATCATCTTAATGACATGAGGACTGACTGGACTGTCCTTTGGTAGCTTGCATTCAATGAGAGATTTAACCGTCTGGTATCTCTCAGTTCGTGCTTGCTCCTGAAACATACTTTTCAGGCTAGTGATCATCTCCACGGGCGACTCCACGTTCTCGTATTGCTTCTGCAAATCCGAGTTCATGGTAGCCAACATGAGACAATTCACATCGACCAAATCATTAGAATGCTTATCCCAAGCATTCCTTTCTGCATGTGGAGCATTGACTCTCGGTTTTTCAGGGAGAACATTTTCAAGGACATAGTCCCGCTTCTCCTGCTTGAGAACAATTCTCAAGTTCCGATACCATTCGAGAAAATTCGATCCATTTAACTTGTCCTTCTCAAGGACGGATCGCAGGGAGAAATAATTGTTAAGAAAAGGTTTAGTTATGATGTTCAAGAAATGAGAAGTCTTAACTTTTAAGAAAACTCGAATTATATTCAAACAATGTTTCCTCAGATGAATATAATGATCCAAGACCCATACTTCACTAAATTCAAGTGAGCCACTGGCTATCACTCAACTTTAGCTATCTAGGTAAGCAACAACCTTGCTAGTTATATCCAATATAACTCTTGGTTGTGGATCGACATCTTATGTCCAATCCACCTGATGTCTCTGGGCCCAAAACGATTTTGATGGCCCAGTCAAGTAAACCAATCTCTTCAGTCACGTAATTGTCGATGTCTTGCACTGCAAGTCCATCAACACGATTACCTCTGCCTTACTCATGAAATTGTGGACATCTTGCACTGCAAGTCTATCACACAACTAAATGGGTCTTGACAGTTGACAAGATTGGAAAGACATCAAGTACACCTGATATTTGGTTGAGGAACGGAAGCATTTAAAACGTTCAGTTTTACTATGTTTTAATTCTTATAATTAATTAATCCGCGATAACCGATCAATCCAATTGATCCGGTTTTGAATACCGGTCAGCGTCGATCGATGCTACATTAGCATCGGTCGATGCCAACCTAATCAAACCAATCGCTTTTAAACCATTCACAGTGTTCGACCATTATTAACCAAGCTCGATAACCGGTCCAATCCAATTGAACCGATCCAACAATCTCGCGAGGCTGTGTTGATCGATGCAACAATTGAGTCGATCGACACTAGGCGAAAACTAGGTTTATTTGGGTTTTCGCCCTGCATCGATCGTTGCCGGATTGGCAACGATCGAGACCATGCGAAAAACCCTAAATTTTATTCGTGGTTTCGCCCTGCATCGATCGATGCCGGATTGGCATCGATCGACACCATGCGAGAAAACCCTTAAACGTTTTCGATCAGAACCCTAAACTAGGTTTTCAGGAAAACGAATTTTAGCAAGTTTGTATCAACTATACACAGATTCAGATTCAACCAATCTAATCAACATGCTACAGATTCAATGGAACCCTAAAGCTATGATACCACTGAAGGAATTTCTAGCAGTTCTAATCAGGATTAGCAACCCTAGTCTGAATTCCGAGCCTAGGATCTAAGGTTCATGTAATTGAATCTAACAGATCTCGAGATTACCTGATGAATATGCAGCGGAAGTGTTTGCAGATAATCGAGATCACGAAGCGCCTCAAATGCTGCGCCTCTACTGATATCCACACGCAAAAAAACTGTACCGCAGGGATGCTAGTGCCTTACAGAGATCTTATCTCCAGAGAGGTTTGTTTCTGTGTTCTGGTGGCTGTGTATTAGGTTATTGACGAGTTTAGGTCGACCATATATCTTATATATGTCGGCTTAAACTACAACGGAATTAACCAACGATTAAACCGAATTAATCTGATTAATCCGCGAGTGCATCGATCGATGCACTATCTGCACCGATCGATGCTACCCAGAACATTGATATCGAATGCATATCACATATGCATTCACTGGATCATTACATTAATGATCAACCTCGTCTTTAACGCCCAGTTTGCTTAGGTGTGTGACCCTGTAGGATCATATAACACTAGCAATGAGTTCTCAACTCATTGATCATAAGTGGCTTCTAGCAAAGCGTTATGACTACCTAGTGTTATGTGATTGTCTCATCTCGACTATACGACTTTCACTTTGAGCAAGTACAATAGATTTCAGGACATTCCCAACAGTTCAGCCACCAGATTGGGATCTACCTTTTGAGGTAATGTGTGACGCAAGTGATTATGCTGTAGGAGCTTTCCTAGGCCAGAAGAAGGACAGAAAGCTTCATGCTATTTACTATGCCAGCAGGACATTAGATGATACACAAAGAAACTATGCCACTACAGAGAAGGAGTTGTTGGCTGTTGTCTTTGCATTTGAAAAGTTTTGCCCCTATCTTGTTGGTTCCAAAGTAATTGTGCACACTGATAATTCAGCTCTGAAGTATCTGATGCAGAAGAAGGATGCTAAGCCAAGATTGTTGAGATGGACAAGAATTTCAACAATCTGCTTCAGGAGTTTGACATTGAAGTGAGGGACAAGAAGGGAGTTAAGAATGGAGTTGCTGGCCATCTTTCAAGGATTCTGGTTGAAGAAGACGTGCCCATTAATGATTTCTTGCATGAGGAGAACGTCAATATGATCGGGACAGTATTTGAGATGGATTTGGACAGAAATTTGCAGAACTGTCGGATTAATCACATTGCGTCGATCGATGCAACATCTGTGACGATCGATGCATGTGACGAGGACGCAACGATCGATGCTGGTCTATACGACGATCGTTGCAGTGCGGATACGAGCCCAGAACCTTTTAAGGTTCAAATTGGACATTACGACTTCGAAATTCATGCTGTTGCGACGACCACTCGACCCTGGTTTGCAGATATTGCTAATTACCTGTCTGCAGAGACTGAACCAGATGAGTTAAAGGGGTATGCCAAGAAGAAGTACTTCAGAGAACTCAGACGATACTATTGGGATGAGCCTTATCTCTACAAGCACTATTCGGATGGTCTTTACAAGAGATGTATTCCTGAATCAGAGGTTCCAGATATCTTATTCCACTGTCATGGTTCAGATTATGCTGGACATTTTGCTACTTTCCAAACTGTGTCTAAGGTTCTGCAAGCAGGATTCTGGTGGCCTACGCGGTTTGCAGAAGCTCATTCTTTTGTCTCTCAGTGTGATGCCTGTAAGAGGAGAGGGAAAATCAGTAAAAAGCACGAGATGCCTCAAAATTTCATTCTTGAGGTTGAGGTTTTCGATTGCTGGGGCATAGATTTCATGGGTCCTTTTCCCTCGTCCTATAGGAATAAGTTTATATTTGTTGCTGTAGACTGTGTGTCTAAGTGGGTGGAAGCAATAGCTAGTCCAACCAATGATTCTTCGGTGGTCATTAAGCTGTTTAAGACCATCATATTCCCTAGATTTGGAGTAACTCAGATAGTAATTAGTGATGGAGGATCTCATTTCATTAATAAGGTCTTCGAGAAACTGCTACAGAAGCATGGAGTTCATCACCGAGTTGCTACTCCATATCACCCTCAGACTAGTGGGCAAGTCGAGGTCTCTAACAGACAGATCAAGGAGATCTTGGAGAAGACATTTGGGAAGACAAGGAAGGATTGGGCAGCAAAGCTGGATGATGCACTATGGGCTTACCAGACTGCATTCAAGACACCACTTGGGACTACTCCATTTCATCTGCTGTATGGAAAAGCATGTCATCTGCCAGTAGAGCTTGAGCAAAAAGTAGCATGGGCTGTGAAACAGATGAATTTCGATCTTAAGTCTACTGCAGAAAGGAGATTGGTGTAGCTTAATGAGTTGGATGAGATTAAGCATTTTTCTTATGAGAACTCAAAGATGTACAAGGAGAGGACTAAAGCTTATCATGACAAGAAGATTGTCTCTAGACAATTTGAGCCTAATGATCACGTACTTTTCTATATCTCCCGTTTGCAATTTTTTCCAGGTAAGCTGAGATCAAGGTGGTCTGGTCCTTTCACAATCAAGGAGGTACGCCCTTATGGAGTTGTTGTTCTAGTCAGCTAGGAAGGTAAGGAGTTTACTGTGAATGGACAGAGGGTGAAGCATTATTGGCCTAAGGCCGAGATTCGTAGAGGTCAGATTCTGCCTCTAGATGATGCATCCTCTGCCTGATTCGGCTAAAACGTCAAGCTAATAACGTTAAAGAGCGCTGAGTGGGAGGCAACCCACTGTTAGGTTCGTTTTTGTTTGCATTTTTCGTTTTGATTTGGTATTTTTAATTTTCTGTTTTTGTGTGTGTTCAAAGGCGTGAAAAAAAACAGGCAGAATCGCACTCCATCGATCGACACACTTAGTGCATCGGTCGACACAATTGCGATTTACTGTTTGCCGATTCAATTGCGATTCAGACACCAGTTATCTACTAGACCGTGGGCATAATCGCCTTGCATCGATCGACACCCATGTGGCATCGATTGATGCAGGCCGACGACAGGTAAGTGGTCTGACCCTTCTCGGTTTATTTCATTCCGATTTCTTTTCTCATCGATCCTTAGCTTGACACTACTGGGAACAGTGTGTTTCAAGTGTGGGGGAGGTAGCTACTGACGCACGCTTTTGTTTTCTTAGAGTCAGTTTTGGTTTTTAAAGTCGGTTTTATCGAGTCAAAACAGTTTAAGTAGGAAACAATGAATTTTTGAGAAGTTAACAACACTTGCAGGAACTTAAGTAACCATTGGGATGAGCTTGCATGATCAATCTATGACTATTAGAAAACCCCAACGCAGATCAGCCTACTGAGGACACCCACATCACTTCAGGTATCAGAGGATCCTTTACTGACTTCACCCCTAATTTTGACTTAATTTTCTCACCTAAGGGCTTGGTATACCTTGAGTCGGATTTCTCTGTTAGTTCTGACAAAGCTTGTAAACCTGTCCAAGTAAGGTTCCCTTCTCCCCTTCCTTAAAAGTAAAAAAAAAGAAGAGAATAATAAACTGAGGATGAGCTAGTAGCTCCGAAGTGGTCGCGGGAGTGGTAGAGACCCCTATTACCTCCTGTGCATCCATGGAATGTGTCCAAAGTACACCCCATAACGGGAAGAGCACTGATAAAAAATAAATAAAATGATACCTAATGGGGAGAAATCAGTTGCTAGGGAAGGGAAAAGAGAAGAGAGGAACCAGAAAAAGATAGTATGGTGGTCTAGAGCAAACAGAGTAAGAATCCATGTGCCCTTTGATCGATAATCCATAGGTGAGACCGCACTTAAATACTTATAGAAGTCAGTAGGGTGAATTTGAATGCTTTGGATTGATTGTGGAATTTACTCAGGACAGTTGCAAAGTGTGGGGGAAGTATATGTTGGTCTTGATATCTTGCAGGTGAATCTTTTAGTGGCTTACTAAGGGGAATTGAGTGTTGTTGCTTCTAAGATGAAAAGAGTTTCTGAAAGTTTTCAAACCTCTTCACCATATTCTAGTTCTCTGTTTTGCTTGAGGGTAAGCAAAGGCTAAGTGTGGGGGAGTTGATATACCATGGATTTTAGGGTTTTTAACCATGGTATATGTCTTATTTATCGAGTCTTTTATTATGTTTTGGAGTTTTTTAGGTATGTTTACAGGTTTAGGTACGTTTGGAGCGGATTTGGAGATTATGGCGCATTCTGGAGCATTTGGCCGAGAGGAAGAGTTCACTGTCCAAAACAGAGATTTGCATCGATCGACACATCTCGTGCATCGATCGATGCATACGCGAGTCAGACAATTCTCGGCGAGTTTAATGAAGAGTTTGGAAATTGCACTTTGGCCCAGAAGTTTCTCATAATTACAAAGAAGCCCCATCCGTGATTAGATCATTATATTAGGGTTTTTAGCCACTTGTTTAGGCTACGCTTTGATACTTTGAGCATAGAGATTTTAGAGCTTTTGGGGCTGATCTGAACCTTTACTGCTTCCTGCTTTTGGAGAAGATTTTGAACCCCTTTTTATTCTTTACTCTCTATTTATGAAATTTACTTATTCATTGATTAGTGTTTCATTGATCATGTCTGAGTAGATTCATAGTTAGGTTTAGGGATTCTCTTAAAGGTTTTCATGACTTGTTAGATTAATTCATCAGTTTAGGGTTCATAACTTATTGTTCTTCAACCTGAATTGTTCTTAATAATAGTTTCTAACTTGATCACTTAGAATCTAGACTTTAGGTTATTAAATTGACACGAAAGTGTAATTTAGAATCTGAAATATTTAGGTTGAGCAATTTAATTATCCGCAAAGAAATTTGGTTTAATTGAATTGTGAACATATCAAACTTGCACTTAAGGCTAGTTTAATCTGTTAGGAATTGCAAAGAAATTTGGGTTTCTGCTAATTAGACTTAGAGAATTCTCGCAACGAAAGTTGGTTAATTCTATATCTGTGTTTGAGTTCTAGAACCGGATTTATTTTGATCCTGACTGATAGTTAATCTGTTTGTCTGATTTCCTGAGAACTCCCTAGACTTAGCGCTTTTAGTACTTGCTTACAAAACCACTTCTGCTATTGATTTACTTACTGCTTTGCTATTTAGTTTCTCATTAATTCATCTAGCTTAATTTGACAATTCTACAATCTATCGTAAGGTCTAGAGTCTCTGTGGATTTCGATACCCTATGTACTACTGTCACGTTTGTGCACTTGCAGTGTAGATCTAGGGATTAAAACTCTGATCGTATCAATAATGCATCTTGGGAGCTTGCATATGTTGGCTTACTTGGTTCACTGCAAAGCATAGATCAGGTCTGGTTATGGTTAGATAAATGAGCTTACCAACCATCCTTCTATACTGTGTAATGTCCTCAAATGGTCTGTCTTCAATCTCCCCCTCTCTTATGACTTTGTAGCCTTCCTCAAGGGCTGTCTTAGCCGATTTTGATCCTATCTTTCCTGCTTCATATAAAAAATCAAGTGTGTACTTTCTTTGAGATAAGAAGAGTCCATCATTAGATCGACAAACCTCTATCCCAAGAAAGTACTTTAGAGCACCAAGGTCTTTTATATTAAAAACAGATTTTAGGTAAGCCTTAGTGTCTTGTATACCTGACTTGTTGCTTCCTGATATGATAATGTCATCACCATACACAAGAATGACAATGATACCTTCCTGATCTTGAATAGTGAACAAGGTGTGATCTCCTTCAGACTTCTTGAATCCTATTTGCATAAGTATTGAGCTCAGATTATGATACCAAGCTCTAGGTGATTGCTTTAATCCATAGATAGCCTTCTTGAGTCTTAGCACCTTTCGTGGTTTAACAATATCCTCAAGACCAGAAGTTGGTGTCATATACACCTCATCTTCAAGTTCTCCTTGAAGGAATGCATTCTTGACATCCATTTGTCAAAGTTCCCAATCAAGCTTTGTTGCCAAAGACAAGATGATTCTGACTGTATGAAGCTTAGCTACTGGTGCAAAATATCCAAATAATCCTTTCCATAGGTTTGAGTAAAACCTCTTGAAACCAGCCTTGCCTTGTATCTCTCAACCTACCCATTACTTCTGTATTTGATAGTGAATACCCACTTAGAACTCACTGACTTCTTTCCTTTGGGAAGTTCTGCCACATACCAAGTCTCATTGTTTTCCATTGCTTTGGTTTCTTCATTCACAGATTGCATATGTCTCTTATCTCCCTTGTATTCTTCATAGGTTGTTGGCACTTGTTCTTGATCCAACTGTCCAATGAACACTTGATGTTCCAAGGGTACATGAGCTAAAGTGCACACTGCTTGAGAGGGATGAGCTACTGCATTGCTGTGGAAGTAAACCCTTGTCTTCTTCCATTCTGATGGATCCTTCCTCTCCCTTGTGCTTCTCCTTAGCACTTGAATTGGCTGGTTATTTGGCTGTTCAGTTTCTTTATTGTGCAGATCATGATCTAACTGAACAGATTCTATCTCATGCTTCTCAACACCATCTTAATCATGTGTAACAGAATCAGATTGTTGCTGCTGCGGTTGTTCTAATTCTTGAATGTCCCCCTCATGATCAAGATGGGGTTCTTGTGTAGCTGCTGGAGATGTATCAGGGACTGAGGGTGTATGAGCTTGAGCTTCCTTGGCAGGTTCCTTCGGTAGGTTAATCCCAAGGCTCTCCATGATAAGCCTGAGGTTAGTGGCACGGTCTGATGGAGAGTTGGGAAGGTCCTTCAAGTTATCCCAATTCTTCTCCTCATAAAAGCTCTTGGATTCCATAAACTTGACTTCTCTTGATATCAACACCTTTCTAGTCTCAAGAACATAACACTTATATCCTTTTTGTGTGATGGAGTATCCAATGAACATAGCTTTAATACTCATAGCATCTAGCTTATCCCTTTGTTCTCCTGGTATCAACACAAAACAAATGCACCCAAACACACGTAAGTGATCAATTGATGAATTGGTTTTGTTTAGTACCGGAAAAGGTGATTGATCATGAAGAACTTTTGTAGGAGTTATATTGATCAAGTAACAAGCTGTCATGACTGCATCTCCCCAAAACTTCTTAGGAACATTCTTATAGAACATCATGGACCTTGCCATCTCCATTAAATGTATGTTCTTCCTCTCAGCTACCCCATTTTGTTGTGGAGTATAAGGGCAGCCTGTTTGATGAATGATCCCATTCTTGGATAAATGTTGTTTAAAGGCATTGCTTGTGTACTCTCCACCATTGTCTGATCTAAAATTTTTGATCTTAGTATTGAAATGGTTAGTAACATGGTTCTGAAAATTCATGAAAGCTTCTAAAACTCTATCCTTAGTTTGCAGCAAGGTTATCCAAGTGTATTTAGATTTTTCATCAATGAATGTCACAAAATACTTATGGTTCTATCTAGATACACAAGGAGCAGTCCAAACATTAGAATGAACAAGATCAAAGCATTTATCATAGATAGTTTTAGAAGTAAGAAAGATAGACTTGCAATGTTTTCCAAGAATACAAGCCTCACAATCATCATTTTTGAAAGAAACAGAAGGTAATAAGAGTCCTAAAGCCCTAGAGTGTGGATGTCCTAGCCTAGCATGCCAAATAGAATCATCCACACCAACATAAGTACATAAAGCAGTCAATAATTCAGAAGTTGGGTTAGCGCCTTCAAGCATGTAAAGTTCATCCTTTGTCATACCTTTCGCAAGCAATTTACTTGTCTCAATATCCTGAAAAATCACATCATTAGGACTGAAAATAACATTGCAATCAAGGTCAGTAACTACATTCTTCGCAGATAACAAGTTTGATGTAAAACTAGGCAGATAGAAAGCTTTTGATTCTTTGCTAAATAACTTAAGATTTCCTATGCCTTGAATTGGAATCTTATCACCATTTGCAATCACAACATTACCAAGAGCAGGTTTAATATTTCTATCAACTTAGAGTCACTGATCATATGATGGGATGCTCCTGAATCAACAATTATTGGTCTGGTTCTATTTGAAGCAAAGATAGAGTTACCAAGAGTCATACCAGAGTTCTCTTTGAGAGCTTTGATAAGAGCTTCAAGGTCTGACCTCCTTACCACATCATTTTGAACAGCCATAGCAGGAGCTTGATGAACCACCATTGCCCTACCTTCCTCACCAGCCTGCATTGAAGATGAACCATGTTCAGAAGCTCCATGTGAGTAGTTTGCTCTTTGGTCTTTGAACCGGTTGAATGATGGTGGTCTGAGGTGAGGATGAAGGCGCCAACACTTCTCTTTGTGATGTCCACTCTTCTTGCAATGCTCACAAAACCAGACTGGTCTCTTATCACCACCATTTCCTTGCCTTTCTTCAGGCCGTAATGCACTCTTATATGCAGTCACTAGCTCACACTTTCCACCAAAGAGCCTAAATGATCCCTGCTCCTTCTGAATTTGAGCACAAACATCATCCAAGGTAGGAAGTGTCTCTGCCCTTAGCATGTGCTGAATCAGGCTGTTGTAAGATGAGTTCAGAGTCAACAGGAGGGCAAACACCTTATTTTTTTTCCTTCTTTCATGGAGAACAAGAGGATCAACAATAGATGGCCTTAACATCTCCAACTCTGCCCACAAGGATTTGAACTTCCCAAAGTGTTGCTTGAACTCCATGTCTTCTTGATGAAGATTGTTGATAGCAAGCTTGACCTCAAACACTCTGCTCAGGTTTGACATATTCCCATAAACTTTCTTGAGAGTATCCCACGGATCCTTAGATGTTTCACAATAAGAGTAGGCTTCTAAGTGATATGACTCAAGAGAGCTTTGGAGTATTGAAAGCACATTCTTGTCTCCTTGAGTCCAAGCCACTTCATCTAATGGGACAACCTCCACGCCCGCATCTTTCTCATGCTGGACAGGAGCTTCACTTCCAAGGACAAATTTCTAGAGCCCACGGCCTCCAAGGGCTGACTTCACCATCCTTGCCCAAACTAGGTAGTTGGTGCCTTTGAGAATCACAGGGATTATATCTCTGGAGTTCTCCATTGCTTAGACTGATTTATAGCTGTACGAGGGAGTATTCAAGATGTGAAAGTACAAAAAGAAGTTTAGAAACCAAGAAGAGAGATTAGGGACAGAAAACTCTCAAGAACAGAACTGGTTTATCAAGAACTTCAAGAACAGATTCAAGAACAGGAAATAAGAGCTTAGAACCAGAGAGTTTCAGAAGTAAAATAGGTACAGGAGCTTAATGCTCTGATACCATGTTTGAATAATGAGATTAGATGACATAATGATGAGAGAATGATGAGAGAATGCAAGAGAGAAGCTTGGAATCCGGTTAGGGTTCTTCAGCCGCTAGAGAGAGAGAATGGGGTTTGCGATTGTAAGCGAAGAATAAATCCCAAATCTAGTTCATAATAAGGCTTTACAAGAGTATATATAGTGATTCTACTAGGGCAACACAACATAAACAAAGAATAAACTTAGGTAAAAGACAAACGGAAAACCGTGTAAGAGAGAGAAAGGAGCAACGGCTATGAATGATAGCGACTTGTCCTTCTCCTTGTTCCATACTGAAAGTGACTGGTCTGCGTGGTCCAAACTCTTGGGATTGAGGTTCTGAGCTTCTTGATTCACCAAGGATTGATGTATAAGTTCAAACGTTCTTCTGTACAGAAGATCCCCAACTTTGCACATTGATGATATCCGGAACCAACTTCATTATCCTAGAATGCACAGCCTTTGCACAATGATGTCTTGTACATTCTATTATCTCCAATTCAATAGATGAGCCATTAGACCTGCAACAACAACCACATCAACCCGTGCACCTGATCCAATTCAAGCTACTCAGGATATCCTTAATCGGAGAAACCATGTGGACCGCAACCGTACAAGGGATGATGAACGACAATGGCCTCCGGAAGTTAAAATAAAAGCTCCTACCTTGGCAGGAAAGATAGATCCAGCAGCCTACCTAGAGTGAGAAAGAAAAATGGAGCATCTCTTGGAGTACTATGGCTATACCGAGCCAAAGAAGATTGCTCTAGCTACAGCTAGCCTCATGGATCATTCTCTAGCATGGTTGGATCGTGAAGTGGCTTAGAAGAGAAGGCTGAGATACCCTCAGATCACAAGATGGGCAGACATGAAGTTTAAACTTCACAGAAGGTATGTACCGCCTCATTACCATCGAGATTTGCTAAAGAAATTTCGTTCTTTATTTCAGGGAACTCGGTGTGTAGAGGAGTACTATGAGGAGTTCTCCTAAGAAGCCACCTTGAGCTAGATGAAACAGAGGAGTCTCTAATGTCCCAATTTGTGGAAGGACTCCAAGACCGCATTCAAAGGAAGGTTGAGATGCAGCCTTACCATTCCTTATCCGAGCTTCTTCATCTAGCCATCCAGCGTGAGCAACAAATCAAGAAGAAGACTAAAACTAGGACTAAAGCCAGTAGCACAACATGGAACCAACCTCAACAGCCAACATATTAAGGATTTAGTCCTAACCATAACAAGACTTGATTTATGTTTTGCAGTGAACCAAGTGAGCCAACATATGCTATCCCCCAAGATGCATCACTGGAGTATGGTTGAGAGGATACTAAGGTACCTAAGTGGAGCTCCTGGTCAAGGCATTTGGATGGGATGCAATGGAAGCACATAAGTTGTAGGGTATTGCGATGCTGATTGGGCAGGAGATAGAGTGGACAGGATGTCTACCACATGATATTGAACATTCATTGGAGGCAACCAAGTCACTTGGAAGAGCAAGAAGCAAAAGGTAGTCTCTTGTTCAAGTGCTAAAGCTGAATATAGACCAATGAGGAAGCTAACAACCGAGTTGGCATGGATCAAAGCCCTTCTTAAGGATTTGGGGATTGAATCATCAAAGCCAATTACCATGCATTGTGACAATCAAGCAGCCATTCACATTGCTTCAAACTCAGTCTTCCATGAAAGAACCAAACACATAGAAGTGGACTGCCATAATGTTAGGCAGATGATTGAGCAAGGAGTGGTGCTGCCATGTTTTACAAGAAGTGAAGACCAACTTGCTGATGTCTTCACCAAGGCAGCAAGCTTGAAGGTGTGTGAATCCATTCACACAAAGCTTGGACTCATTACCCTTCCTGAATCCTATAAGACTGTAGAGACTACACTGTTTTCCATTCATGAAGTTTTATCCCATGTGGTTTTCTTCATGAAAGTTTTTAATGAGGTAGATCTCCATTGTGTTCCAAGCTTGATTCAATCTCTCGAATTCAAGCTTGAGGGGGAGTATTGAAATGGAGATCATGGAATGCACAACTAAACATTGTGCACATATTGTGCATTTTGTGATAAGGTGACCGAATGGTATCAATGTGCAAGTTTGGGGTTTATCACTCATAAGTATGAATGAATCCTTCCTATCTCGGTCCACACCTATTTAAGGAAAGTCTTAAGGTCCAGAACATCATGCCATACCTCTGAACCGCATACCAGACAAGTCACTATCAGCTTGGGACGGAGCAAGGACCTGTCACTATCCATTGGGACCGTTGAACCTCTCTCTCTCTTCTGCCGAGTTTAGGTTTGGCTTTTACCTGTTAATACTTGTTTATTCTCTTGTTTCCCTAGTTGTATATCTTATTTAAACTCTTGTAAACACTTCTGTGAATACACATTGAGAATTATTCTTCTCAAGAACCGCCTCTCTCTCAACTCTCTCTCTCTCTAACGGCTCACAAGAACCCTAATCGGTTTCTTATGTGTTCTCTCTTATTCTCTCACTCTAAACTTGATATTCTAACAACAACAGCTCCAAATCAAACCATAGACAAAGGAAAATCAGTTGTAGTGGATTCTCGGTTTAAATCCAATGACAACCGTTCTGACCAAGGTAAGTCTAGTACTTCTCAAAGATCACATGACATGATTTGCTATAAGTGTCAAGGTGATAGGCTCAGGGTTTTATCCTATTCTACTGCAAGTGCTTAGTTATGCAATATAGTACTTAGAGTATTGAATCCACAAGGACTCACGGCTCACACAATAGATTGTATGTTCTCAAGCTATGCTAAATAAATAAAAAGGAAGACAGTAGACTAAAGCAAGTAAACAAAGAAGTGTTTTCAATAGGAGAAAGGCGTCAGACTTAGGAAGTTCTCGGGAATTATGCAATGCTAGATACTTAACTAACCGGATTCAGATTAAACACAGGTTCAAGAACTAGAAACACAATGCTAAACAATCCAACTCTCGCTGAGATTGTTTCTATATCTAGCAACCTAGTGATCCAAATCTCTTTGTGATCCTAGAGTTCTAAACAAGCATTAAGAACAGGTTCTATCGGTTCACAATTCTCCTAAACCAAATCTCTTTGTATCTAGTCAAATTTCTCACACTTAGTTTATTCAGATTATAACTCACACTCTCGTGCTAAGTTAATTATCTCAGATCTAAACCCTAGGTGATCAGTCCAGAATTCAGTATTAAATGCAACTTAGGTGATGAACAAATAGATTGTGAATCCTAATAAATCAGTTTTCTAAACATGCATAAAACCCTTATGAGAATCCCTGAATCTAACTAGGTTACTACTCAGACATATTATCAATCAAACAACACATCATGAATAGAAAACCAAAAGACTAAATAGATAAGGTAAAGGGGTTCGAAATCCTTCTCTCAAAGGTTACAAGTAGCAAGAATCAGCCCCTTAGCAAATCTCTCAATCTGCAAAAGCAATAACAAATTAAGAACAAAGATAAACTGAATAATGAGTCTGAAAACCTAATTAAAACTCATAACTCGTTTTGGGGTCAGATTAGAATTAGGGGAAACTTCGGGGTCTTTATGCAATTCTTCAAAACTTGTCTCAACTCGGCGTATAACTTCTCTCGCGCTCAGTGTCGACCGACACCAAGGTCAGTGTCGATCGACATCCAGTCGTGGCCGAGACACCAACTTCATCTCATTGCACAAAACACCAGAAACGTCCTATAATCCCGCTCTTTGCTCCAAACGCAAGTCTACATGTAGAAGACTCAATAGAATCGGAAAACCAGGTGAAAGACTCAATATATACAACTATATCATGGTTGAAAACCTAGAAAACAATGATATATCAACTGCCCCACACTTAGCTCTTGCTTGCCCTCAAGCAAGTGAAAGAACTAAAGCATAAGAAAGCGGTTTGAAAACTCAGAAACTCATTTCGTCCTAGGAACTTTCGCATTCACATTCACTTAGTAAGCCACTGAAAACTTTCCTGCTAATGTCAAGACCACAATATACTTCCCCCACACTTAGCAACTGTCCCAAGTAAACTCCACAATCAAGTTAGGATATTCAAGTTCACCACACTAACCTCTGTATACAATTAGGTGCGGTCTTACAAAGGGAGTATTGATCAGAGAACACATGGACTCAACTCAGTCAGTACTGACCACCAAACTGTCGGTTTCTGGTTCCTTTCTTTTCCCTTTCTCCCTTAGAACTGGTTTTTCCCCACTAGGTATCATTTTATTTTTTCTATCAGTGCTCTTCCCTTTCCACTTGGGGTTTAACTTTGGATCTTTCCATGGATACACAGGAGGTAATAGGGGTCTCTACCACTCCCGTGACCACTTTGAAGCTACTAGCTTATCCTCGGTTTTAATCTCTCTTTTTTTTTACTTTCAAGGGAGGGCAAAATCAGAAACCTTACTCAAACATGATCATAGGCTGTGTCAAGTACATCAGAGGTATCCGATCCAGAGATCTCAAGCCCCTAAGTAAGAAAATCAAGTCAAGTTTAGAGGTGAAGTTAGTGATGGATCCTCTGAATACCTGGTTAGATATGGGTGTCCTTGGTAAGTTGATCCGTTTGGGGTTTTCTAATAGTCATAGAATTACTGCAAGTCTGTCCAATGGTCACTTAGTTCCTGTTCCAGCGAAAAATTTCCTCGAAAAATCATAGTTTCATACACATTTTGACTCAATAAAACAATTTTGAAAACAACTGAAAAAGGGACTGACTCTAAGAAAACAAAACAGAATGTCAGTAGCCACCTCCCCCACACTTAGACTGCATTGTCCCCAGTGCAATTAAAGTATGAGATCGGGAGAACAAGGTATAAATAACCGAGAACTTGAGAAACAAAAATCTTATCTGTTGTCGTAGTCGATGTCGACCGACACACAGACTACGTCGGGCGACATTAGCCTTTGGTCAACATCGATTTACTCGTGTTTCGCGTTTGTTGTCGACCGACATCAATGTTGATGTCGACCGACTCTGATGTCTGCAACCTGTTTTCTTACGGCTCTGACACACAAAAACCAAAAAAATCAAAAGACTGAAGGACAAAGACTCAAAAAGAAACGAAAACTAACCTTTGGTGTGTTAGATTATGATGTTTGGAGTAAGAAAGTAACGCTGATTGAAGAAAGATTTAAGAGAGAGTGAAGAGAGAGGGCTCGGCACCCGATTAGGGTTTCCGAGCCGTTTAGAGAGAGAGTAAGAGAGATAGCAAGTTGTGAGAAGTAGAACTCTCAATGTATATTCACAAGTGAGCTTACAAGGTATTTATAGAGATTACAACTAGGTTAAGCAAAGAGTAAGAGCGTTCTCGGTCTTGGAGAGAGAGAGAGAGAACCGGCGACAATAAGGACTTGTTGGTGAGATGTTGGTGAGAGTTAGGTGAGACCAAATAGTTCCCAAATAGTAGTCTTCAAATAGTGTCTCCCAAATAGTGTAGAACCGAGTTAGATGTTTTAGGTTGTAGAGTGAGAAACCCTAGCTTGATCATTACTCCTTCTCGGTTCCTTGTAACACAATGCACATATCTATCTTGTGATCTCCAATTCAATACTCCCCCTCAAGCTTGAATTCAAGGATTGAATCAAGCTTGGAGTGACAATGGAGATCTACCTCATTAAAAACCTTCATGAAGAAAACCACTTGGGATAAAACTTCATGAAGGGAAAAAGAGTGTAGACTCCATGGCCTTAGAGGATTCCGGGATTTCCATGAGTCCAAGCTTAGTGTGAATGGACTCACACACCTTGAAGCTAGCTGCCTTGGTGAACACATCTGCTAGTTGTTCTTCACTTCTTGTGAAACAAGGTAACACAACTCCTTGCTCAATCAACTGCCTCACTTTGTGGCAATCCACTTCAATATGTTTGGTCCTTTCATGGAAGACTGAGTTTGAGGCAATGTGAATGGCTGCTTGGTTGTCACAATGCATGGTGATTGGTTTTGTCTTCTCAATCCCCAAATCCACAAGAAGAGCTTCGATCCATACCAATTCTGTTGCTAGCTTCCTCATTGCTCTATATTCAGCTTCAGCACTTGAACATGACACTATCTTCTGCTTCTTGCTCTTCCAAGTGACAAGGTTTCCTCCAATGAATGTGCAATATCCAGTAGTAGATCTCCTGTCCACTATATCTCCTGCCCAATCAGCATCACAATACCCAACTATCTCTGTACTTTGATTGCAACCCATCCAAATGCCTTGACCATGAGCACCCCTTAGATATCTGAGTATCATTTCCACCATATCCCAATGATGTATCTTTGGTGCTTGCATATGTTGGCTTGCCTGGTTCACTGCAAAACTCAAATCAGGTCTGGTTATGGTTAAGTAAATAAGCTTACCAACCATCCTTCTATATTGGGTAATGTCCTCAAATGGTCTGTCTTCAAGCTCCCCCTCTCTTATGACTTTGTAGCCTTCTTCCAATGGTGTTTTAGCTGGTTTTGATCCAATCTTTCCTGCCTCAGATAACAGATCAAGTGTGTATTTCCTTTGAGATAGGAAGAGTCCATCATTAGATCGACAAACTTAGTATCTGTTAAAAAAATAGCCACTGATCTAAATTGCAATGTTGTTTTCAGTCCTAATGATGTTGTGTTTCAGGATATTAGAACAAGTAAGTTGATTGGGAAAGGTGTGACCAAGGATGAACTCTACATGATTGAAGACACTAATCCCTCTTCTGAATTATCTCCTGCTTTATCTACTGCTTTATCTACTTGTGTTGGTGTGGATGACTCTATTTGGCATGCTAGACTAGGACATCCACACTCTAGGGCTTTAGGGCTTCTATTACCTTCTGTTGTGTTTAAAAATGATGAATGTGAGGCTTGTATTCCTGGGAAACATTGCAAGTCTGTTTTTCCAACTTCTAAAACTACTTATGAAAATTGCTTTGATCTTGTTCATTTTGATGTGTGGACTGCTCCTTGTTTGTCTAGAGAGAACCATAAGTATTTTGTTACTTTTATTGATGAAAAATCTAAGTATACTTGGATAACATTGATGCAAACTAAGGATAGAGTGTTAGAAGCTTTTATGAACTTTCAAAATCATGTTACTAATCATTTCAATGGTAAGATAAAAATTTTTAGATCAGACAATGGTGGTGAGTATACAAGCAATGCTTTCAAACAACACTTGTCCAAACATGGGATTCTCCATCAAACAAGCTGCCCTTATACTCCACAACAAAATGGAGTGGCTGAGAGAAAGAACAGACACTTAATGGAGGTAGCAAGGTCCATGATGTTCTACAGGAATGTTCCTAAGAGGTTTTGGGGAGATGCAGTCATGACTGCTTGCTACTTGATCAATAGAACTCCCACAAGAGTTCTTAAGGATCAATCTCCATTTCAGGTACTAAACAAAACAAATCCATTAGTTGATCACTTACGTGTGTTTGGGTGTATTTGCTTTGTGTTAATACCAGGAGAACAAAGGGATAAGCTGGATGCTAAGAGCACCAAAGCTATGTTCATTGGTTACTCCACAACACAAAGAGGATACAAGTGTTATGTACCTGAAACAAGGAAGGTCTTAATCTCAAGAGATGTGAAGTTTATGGAAACAAGGAGTTTCTATGATGAAAAGAATTGGGATAGCTTGAAGGATCTTCCCACTTCTCAATCAGACAGAGCAGCTAACCTAAGGTTGATCATGGAACACTTGGGTATTAGTATGCCTCAACAACCGGCCAAGACAAGCCTTACCACTCCAGTCCCTGCTCCAACCTCAGAAACTCCTCAACATTCCCATCTTGATCATGAGGGGGACAATCATGAATCAGCTCCAGAACAGCAAGTAGCTGATCCTTTTGCACATGATCAAGCTGAAAATGAGGAGCATGAGGAACATGAGGTAGAACATGTTGAAGAAGCTGAGGAGTTGGATCATCAAGTTGAGGAGCCGGTTATGAATCAACAACAACAAGTTCAAGTGTTAAGGAGAAGTACAAGGGAGAAAAATGATCCATCTGAATGGAAGAATACTAGAGTTTACTTCAACAGCAATGCAGTAGCTCATCCAATTCAAGCCGTTTGCAGTTTAGCTCAAGTACCATTAGAGCATCAAGTATTCATGGGAAAGTTGGATCAAGAATATGTACCAACAACCTATGAAGAAGCAAAGGGAGATAAGAAGTGGATGCAGGCTGTGGATGAAGAGATAAAAGCAATGGACAACAATGGGACTTGGTATGAAGCTGAACTTCCTAGAGAAAAGAAGGCAGTGACTTCCAAATGGGTTTTCACTATCAAGTACAGAAGTAATGGAGAAGTGGAGAGATACAAAGCAAGGATGGTTTCAAGAGGTTTCACTCAAACTTATGGAAAGGATTACTTGGACACCTTTGCACCAGGAGCTAAGCTTCACACAGTTAGGATCATCTTGTCTTTGGCAACAAATCTTGATTGGGAACTTTGGCAAATGGATGTCAAGAATGCATTCCTTCAAGGGGAGCTAGAAGATGAGGTATACATGACACCACCCTCTGGTCTTGAAAGCCTTGTTAAAACAGGGAAAGTACTAAGACTCAAGAAGGCCATCTATGGGTTAAAACAATCACCTAGAGCTTGGTATCACAAGCTGAGCTCAACACTCATGCAAAGAGGATTCAAGAGGTCTGAGGGAGATCATACATTGTTCACTCTCCAAGATCAGGAAGGTATCATTGTTATCCTTGTTTATGTTGATGACATTATCATATCAGGGAGTAACAAGTCAGGTATACAAGAAACTAAAGCTTATCTCAAATCTGTTTTTAATATTAAAGACCTTGGTACTCTAAAGTATTTCCTTGGGATAGAAGTTTGTCGATCTAATGATGGACTCTTCCTATCTCAAAGGAAATACACACTTGATCTGTTATCTGAGGCAGGAAAGATTGGATCAAAACCAGCTAAAACACCATTGGAAGAAGGCTACAAAGTCATAAGAGAGGGGGAGCTTGAAGACAGACCATTTGAGGACATTACCCAATATAGAAGGATGGTTGGTAAGCTTATTTACTTAACCATAACCAGACCTGATTTGAGTTTTGCAGTGAACCAGGCAAGCCAACATATGCAAGCACCAAAGATACATCATTGGGATATGGTGGAAAGGATACTCAGATATCTAAGGGGTGCTCCTGGTCAAGGCATTTGGATGGGTTGCAATCAAAGTACAGAGATAGTTGGGTATTGTGATGCTGATTGGGCAGGAGATAGAGTGGACAGGTGATAGGTCAAGAATTAATCCCTATACTAAACTGCAAGTGTACAGCAATGTCAAAGTAGTATATAGGGTTATCGAATCCACAGGGACACTTGGTCTCAAGAGAATCAAACCGTAGGGAATGAATACTAGAAATAAGCAATGTGATTGTATTGAAAGTAGTGCGAGAAAGTAAATCAGTAGCAGAGATTATTGGTTGTGAAAGCAAGTAATTAAAAGCGTCAAACCTAGGGTATTCTCAGGAAATCAGACTAGCAGGCAGTTCATTCAGCAAGGATCTAATTAAGCACAGTTCTAGAACTCAAAACACAGATATAGAATTAACCAAATTCCTTTGCGATAATTCTCTAAGTCTAAGTGCAGCAAACCAAACTTCCGTTTGCGAGAACTAACAGATTAAACTAGCAATAAGCTCAAGTTTGATATGTTCACAATTATCCTAAACCAAACTTTCGTTTGCGCAAAGTTTAATTGCCCAATTTAATTAGTTCAGATTCCTAAACCCCACTTCCGTGACGTATTTAGCAACCTAAAATCTAGATTCTAATTGATCAGGTTAGAACTAGCTTTAAGCACAATTAAATTGAAGAACAGATATAGTTATGAATCCTTAACTGAAATTGAACAAGTCTAGCAAGTCATGAAATCCTATGTGAGAAACCCTAAGTCTAACTAGGAATCTACTCAGACATAGATAATGAAAACATGATCATATGATAAGTAAATTGCATAAAAGAATAAGAGTAAAAGGGGTTCGAAATCTTCTCCAAATACAGATGATGAATTAGGTTCAGATCAGCCCCAAAAGCTCTAAAAATCCTCTGCTCTTAATTATGAAGTTGTATGGTAAAAAGTATATAGCGTATCTAATAAAAACTCTAAAAACTCTATTATATAGGCATAATCTCGGCCAAGGGCTTCTTTGTAAATATCAGGAACTTCTGGATCAAAGTGCAATATCTTGATTCTTCTAAACCGCCGAGTTTTTGGCCCATCTCGCTGGTGCAACGATCGTTGCTAGAGTGCAACGATCGACACCTTTCTCTGTCTCGGACAGTGAACTCTATCTCTCGGCCAATCACTCCAAAAATCTCCAAAATGCTCCATAATCTCCAATTTAACTCCCAACCTGATTATACCTGTAAAAGACTCTAAACAAAGACAAAAGACACTAAAACACATCTATATCATGGCCTAAAACTAGTAAAAACCATGATATATCAACTCCCCCACACTTAGCCTTTGCTTGCCCTCAAGCAAAACATAGAACTAAAACATGGTGAAGAGGTTTGAAAACTCTTCAGAAACTCATTTCATCTTAGAAGCTACAATACTCAGATTCCCCTTAGTAAACCACTGAAAGAATCAATCACAGGATATCAAGACCAACATGTACTTCCCCCACACTTAGCAACTGTCCTAGGTAAACTCCACAATCACATTCAAGCATTCAAATTCTCCCTACTGACTTCTGCAAGTATTTAAGTGCGGTCTCACCTAAGGAGTATCGATCTAAAGGCACATGGATTCTTACCTAATCAGCTCTAGACCACCATACTATCTTTCTCTAGTCCCTTTCTTCTCTTTCCCTTCTTTAACAACTGATTTTTCCCCACTGGGTATCATTTTATTTTTTTTATCAGTGTTCTTCCCGTTATGGGGTGTACTTTGGACACATTCCATGGATCACATGAGAGATAATAGTGTTTGCTACCACTCTCATGACCACTTCGGAGTTACTAACTCATCCTCAGTTTATTATTATTATTTTTTTTTACTTTATAGAAGGGGAGAAGGGAACTAAATAGGACAGGTTTACAGGCTGTGTCAGAACTAACAGGGAATCCGACATAAAGTATACCAAGCCCTTAGGTGAGAAATCTAAGTCAGTATTAGGGGTGAAGTCAGTAAAAGATCCTCTGATACCTGAAGTGATGTGGGTGTTCCCAGTAGGTTGATCTGTGATGGGGTTTTCTAATAGTCAGAGATAGATCCTGCAACTTCATCCCAATGGTTACTTAAGTTCCTGCAAGTTTTGTAAATCTCCTCAGAAAATCATAGTTTCTTACTTAAACAATTTTGACTCAATAAAACAAAAAAATTTTGAAAAACGGACTGACTCTTAAGAAAACAGAAAGATAAACGTCAGTAGCACCTCCCCCACACTTAAGACACACTGTCCCCAGTAGTGTCCAGCGAAGGATCGGTAAAAAGAAAATAAAATAAATTGAAAAGGTGAGTTTATGTCTGTCGGGTTACCTCTGTCGCACAGCATCGATCGGTGCATTAGATGCATCGACCGTTACTTGGCGACTTTCGTGTATGGTCGATCGTTGCTCAGGACCGCAACGATCGCTGCAATGCGATTCCTTTCGTGTTGTGACGATCGATGCAGAAATGCATCGATCGCTGCACTGCGATTTAATCCGAGACCTGCAAACATGACTGCACCAGAAACAAAAACAAACGTAAAATCCTAACAAAAACACCAAAAATTAAAAAGAAAAACACCAGTACCTAATGGTGGGTTGCCTCCCACCCAGCGCTTGTTTAAGGTCAATAGCTTGACCGGACGCGCAAGATTTTTCAAGTGCCAGAAGATCCTGACAGAGACTTTTTCTGTCTCTGTTCAAGTCTCCTCATCCAAGGTGGCGTATAAGCATTCGGATCATGGGATCTCCCAAGGAAGAAACCAACAGAATCAGGGCTGGAGCGAAGCTTGGGTGTGGTAGGATGTTTAAGCTTAGATGATTTGTGCCTAACCTTTGGTGGAAATAAGAGGTCTGGAGCTTTCTGCTTATGAGCAGTTTCAGGCGCTAAAGATGTTAGAGCAGGTTCAAGAGGAACCACCATCTTCTTCTCTCCAATCTCAGCTTCTAATTCTGTATCAATGCTGAAACTCTGTCCATCAATGGTGGGTTTCTTCAATTTATCCATCTTAAACTGCAAAGGCTCATCTCCCAGGTGGAGATCAATCAATCCATGGCGTACATCAATCACAGCCCCAGCAGTGGCTAAAAAGGATCTACCAAGCAGTAGAGGATCATCAGGCTCAATCTCATACTTCAGTACCATAAAGTCCGTTGGAATAAAGTAATTTCCAACTCTAAGAGGGATGTTCTCAAGAATTCCTTCTGGATGTCTTCTTGATCGATCAGCTAGGACTAAAGAGATCCTAGTAGGCTGGAAGTTCAGTAGTCCCAATCTCACAGCCACAGAGTACGGCATGAGATTTATACTTGAGCCGAGATCACATAATGCCCTCTGAAATCTGTCTCTATAGATAGAGCAGTCTATCATAAAACCTCCTGGATCCTTTAGCTTCTCAGGAACCCTACCATTAACAACAGCATCACATACTTCTGAGATCATCAAGCATCCTTCTTCTTCAGTCATGTTGCTAGAGAGGATGTCTGTAACACATGTCTTCATCATGGGATTGGTCTTAGTGGCATCAATCAATGGAGTGTCAGTTAGTTTTTCTCTCATTATCTCCATGCATTTTTCCAACTTAATCTCTTGCTTGGACTTCCTAGGGAAAGGAATCTTTGGTTTGTAGGCTCTTTCTGTATCAGCTTTCGGTTTCTCTGGAAAATTTGGCTGCTCACGCCCATGGTGTCGATCGTTGCTAGTCATGCAACGATCGATACAGCTACTCGCAGGTTGTGTCGATCGATGCACATTTGTGTCGATCGATGCAAGGCGAACATTCTGAATTTTTCTCGGATTTTCCAGTTCCAGATCTTCAGTTTCTCGATTCTGCTCAACTTCTTCTTCTGCCGAAGCTGCCTTAACATGCTCTGTCTGTATACTGGTTTCCACTTGCGTCATCCTAGCATCCAGATTGTCAACTCTGCTTGTCAAAGATCCCAATTTTCCACTCAGATCCTGATACATGAAGTCCATCTTTTTATCCAGATCTTGTGTCATCTTGTTCTGTCCAAGTAGTAGCTGCTCAAGCATAGACTCAATCTTTGTCTGCTCTTTAGTGGGAGGAACTTGGTGAGGTGAATAGCCATTCGATCTCGGAGCTTGTCTCTGTTGACTTCTAGATGTGTGTTCATGAAAATCAGCTTCATTAATATAATTCACTTCTACAAATTCTCCAGCTACTACCATGTTGTGGATATAATCCACCTTGTCCCTCAAATCAGCTATCTGCAAGCTATCATCTCTGCACATGGATCTCTGCCTTTCCTTGTCAGCATTCTTGACACTATAGCTAGTTATCAAGTTCTTAATAAGCTCTTTAGCTTCCTCTGGAGTCTTGGTATAGAAGTTCCCATCACTTCCTGTGTCCAAAGCTCTCTGATACCAAAAATCCAAACCCCTGAAAAAGGCACTCAGAAGCTGTACCTCAGAGAATCCATGGTGTGGACAATCTCTCTGGTACATCTTGAATCTCATCCAAGCTTCTTTAAAAGGCTCTGTAGGCTGCTGTTTGAATGTCAGGATATCATGTCTAAGCTGCTCAGATAACGCATCGTCATAAAAATGTCTAAGGAACTCTTTCTTGACTGCTTTCCAAGTGGTCAAAGATCCTGGTTCTAGCTGTCTCAGCCAGTAAGCTGCATCTCCTTTAAGAGAGAATGGGAAGAGCTTACAGAAAATATAATCAGAAAAAACTCCTTCAGCCGTGATACTGCTAGCCAATTCCTCAAATGTGTCTATGTGATCCATAGGATGCTCGCTTGAAAGACCATGGAACTGATACTGTCCAATCAATGCGTAGTACTCAGGTTTCAGCTTAAACTCAGCTCTGGTGAACGGAGGTGGTCGAATCGCAGACCGATTAGCATAGAATATATCTGGTCTGTTATAATCAGCAAGTGTCTTCTCGTGACCATCCTCTCGTCGATGTTCCGCGCCCACGGCAACATCTGGTGTGATGAGGTTTCCTTCCCCATCCAGTTTCTGACCCTTCGCGTTACATACGTGACCTTCCTGGTCTCGTAGAATGCCGTTCTCGTCGCGAATCAGAATCACAGGCTCCATCAAGAAGTACCCAGCTAAATGCTCAAGCTCTCGGCACCACTGGTTTCGCCTTGTGTCGATCGATGCAAGAGAAGCGTCGATCGATGCAGGCTCGATGATGCAACGATCGACACTCAGGACTGTGTCGATCGATGCAGGGCGATCAGGCGTACCTGAAACGTGAGAAAAAGAAAAAGTAGTAAACTAAACGAAAAATAAAAATCCTAGTAAAAACCCTAAGTTCGAAGCTATTGAAGACTCAAAGAGTCCCCGGCAACGGCGCCAAAAACTTGATAGGTCAAGAATTAATCCCTATACTAAACTGCAAGTGTACAGCAATGTCAAAGTAGTATATAGGGTTATCGAATCCACAGGGACACTTGGTCTCAAGAGAATCAAACCGTAGGGAATGAATACTAGAAATAATCAATGTGATTGTATTGAAAGTAGTGCGAGAAAGTAAATCAGTAGCAGAGATTATTGGTTGTGAAAGCAAGTAATTAAAAGCGTCAAACCTAGGGTATTCTCAGGAAATCAGACTAGCAGGCAGTTCATTCAGCAAGGATCTAATTAAGCACAGTTCTAGAACTCAAAACACAGATATAGAATTAACCAAATTCCTTTGCGATAATTCTCTAAGTCTAAGTGCAGCAAACCAAACTTCCGTTTGCGAGAACTAACAGATTAAACTAGCAATAAGCTCAAGTTTGATATGTTCACAATTATCCTAAACCAAACTTTCGTTTGCGCAAAGTTTAATTGCCCAATTTAATTAGTTCAGATTCCTAAACCCCACTTCCGTGACGTATTTAGCAACCTAAGATCTAGATTCTAATTGATCAGGTTAGAACTAGCTTTAAGCACAATTAAATTGAAGAACAGATATAGTTATGAATCCTTAACTGAAATTGAACAAGTCTAGCAAGTCATGAAATCCTATGTGAGAAACCCTAAGTCTAACTAGGAATCTACTCAGACATAGATAATGAAAACATGATCATATGATAAGTAAATTGCATAAAAGAATAAGAGTAAAAGGGGTTCGAAATCTTCTCCAAATACAGATGATGAATTAGGTTCAGATCAGCCCCAAAAGCTCTAAAAATCCTCTGCTCTTAATTATGAAGTTGTATGGTAAAAAGTATATAGCGTATCTAATAAAAACTCTAAAAACTCTATTATATAGGCATAATCTCGGCCAAGGGCTTCTTTGTAAATATCAGGAACTTCTGGATCAAAGTGCAATATCTTGATTCTTCTAAACCGCCGAGTTTTTGGCCCATCTCGCTGGTGCAACGATCGTTGCTAGAGTGCAACGATCGACACCTTTCTCTGTCTCGGACAGTGAACTCTATCTCTCGGCCAATCACTCCAAAAATCTCCAAAATGCTCCATAATCTCCAATTTAGCTCCCAACCTGATTATACCTGTAAAAGACTCTAAACAAAGACAAAAGACACTAAAACACATCTATATCATGGCCTAAAACTAGTAAAAACCATGATATATCAACAGGAGATCTACTACTGGATATTGCACATTCATTGGAGGAAACCTTGTCACTTGGAAGAGCAAGAAGCAGAAGATAGTGTCATGTTCAAGTGCTGAAAATGATGAATCATGTAGAGTTCATCCTTGGTCACACCTTTCCCAATCAACTTACTTGTTCTAATATCCTGAAACACAACATCATTAGGACTGAAAACAACATTGCAATTTAGATCAGTGGCTATTCTTTTAACAGATACTAAGTTGGATGTGAAACTAGGCAAAAAGAAAGCTTTGGATTCTTTATCAAATAATTTCAAATTTCCTTTGCCTTCAATTGGAATTTTATCACCATTTGCAATCACTACACATCCTAAAGCTGGTTTAACATTTTCTATCAACTTAGAGTCACTGATCATATGGTGAGAAGCTCCAGAATCAATAATCAAAGGTCTGATTTTATTTGATGCAAAAAGTGAAGTACCAAAGACCATACCAAAGTTTTCCTTGAGGGCTTTGATGAGTGCCTCAAGGTCTGACTTTCTTACCACATCATTAGTCATAGCTGGAGCTTGATGAACCACCATTGCTCTCCCTTCATCACATTGCTGCATAGAAGAAGAACCTGGTCCAGCTCCACCATATGAGTAGTTTGCCCTTTGATCCTTGAACCGGTTGTTGTGAGATGATGGTCTGAGGTTTGGGTGAAGGCGCCAGCATCTATCCTTCAAGTGCCCACTTTTCTTGCAAAAGTCACATATCAAGACTCCTCTCTTGTCACCTCCATAGTGTTGGGAATGTCCTGAAATCTACTGTACTATCTCTAGAAAGTATGATAAATGTCGAGATCAGACATAAGTCATAAATACTGGGTGATCATGATGGCTTGCTAGAGTCCGCTCTTGATCTATAAGTTTAGGACTTATTACCAGTATTGAATGATCCCAAAGGGTCACACACCATAGCTAACGGGAAAGTTAAGATGGAATTAATACGGTAAGATGCTAAGGCATTTACTGTATTTGTACAGAGAGTTGGGCAGACAACAAATGGGCTTTTGTCTGATTTGTGTCTTGGGCCCAAAAGATTAATGGTCCATTAGTTTAATTAATTAAACTTGGGCCCATTAGTGAGATAAATTAGATTGCAACCCTAGGGTTTGCAACACTAATTGTTTTTGGCGATTTGGTGGAGGCAGCCGCGGTCTCTCTCTCTCGAGTCTCTCTCTTTGTTGTTCTTCCATCTCGGTCTAGCAGCCATTCCTTGCTTGTAAGAGTGTGGATACCAAAGGAGGAACAGGTACTCATCTGTTCTAATCTGATCTTGTCATTACCACCAATCATTCCGCTGCAAAGGTAAAGATCATGTTTGTTTTATGATTCGATTACAAGAACCTATATCTGTTTAAGATTATGTGCTAGGTTGCAATCTGAGAATTGAACCATGGAAAAACACTATAATCCGTCACATAGTTCTGCCTTTCGTCAGCTTTGAACACTCCTTTGTTGGCGGTTACCAACTCTCCTTTCCCTTTGAACAACCCAAATGAGCCTTGCTCTTTTTGAATTTGTCCACATACATCATCAATATCCGGGAGAGTATCTGCCCTTAGGATGTGTTTGATCAGCCCATTGTAGGATGAGTTCATGGTGAGCAGAAGAGCAAAGACTTTATCTTGTTCTCTTCTTTCTTGTAACACCAAAGGATCATTGCTTGGTGGTCTTAGCATCTCCAACTCTGACCATAGTGAGCTAAACTTTCCAAAGTGAGCTTTAAACTCCATGTCTTCTTGTTGGAGATTGTTGATGGATAGCTTAACTTCAAAGACCCTTGTTAGGTTTGTTTTATTTCCATAAACCTTGTCAATAGTATCCCACAGCTGCTTGGAAGTAACACAATAGGAGTATGCTTCCAATAGGTGCTGGTCAAGTGAGCTTTGGAGAGTGGAGAGGACATGTTGATCCACGCTTCTTCAACAGCTTCAGTTGTCTCTTCATGAGACTCACCTTCTTCTTTAGCCTCGGTTTCACCCTTAGCCTTCATCACCTTCTCTGGAGCCGTGCTCCTCATGATGTACTTCCATAAACCTCTGCCTCCAAGAGCAGACTTCACCATCCTGGCCCAAACAATATAATTGGCACCTTTCAAAATTACAGGAATGATTACCCTTGAGTTCTCCATTGCTTAAAACTGGTTTAATGCAAGGAGGGAGTTTTCAAGGTAAGCTTTGAAACTAGTGTGTTCTCAACTCACAGAGAATGCACACAACAATAAGTAAGAATGGGAAATGCTTGTGATTTTTAAGAACAAGTGAAAGCCGGTTACAAGAGAGTAAAATGTAACCGAGAGTAAAATGTTTTTAAAACACCAAGGTAAGCTTTTAAACTTTGAAACTAGTGTGTTCTCAACTCACAGAGAATGCACACAACAATAAACAGGAAGTAGAAATGTTTAAGAGCTTAAGAGTATTCAAGAACAAGTTCAAAACCAAAAGGAACCAGCCGGTTACAAGAACAAGTTTAAGAGCGAGAGTAAATAGGTTTTTGAAACAAAGTTTGCGGAAATGAATAGGTCTAGGAGCTTAGTGCTCTGATACCATGTTAGATTATGATGTTTGGAGTAAGAAAGTAACTCAGATTGAAGAAAGATTTAAGAGAGAGTGAAGAGAGAGAGCTCGGCACCCGATTAGGGTTTCCGAGCCGTTTAGAGAGAGAGTAAGAGAGATAGCAAGTTGTGAGAAGTAGAACTCTCAATGTATATTCACAAGTGAGCTTACAAGGTATTTATAGAGATTACAACTAGGTTAAGCAAAGAGTAAGAGCGTTCTCGGTCTTGGAGAGAGAGAGAGAGAGAACCGGCGACAATAAGGACTTGTTGGTGAGATGTTGGTGAGAGTTTGGTGAGAGTTAGGTGAGACCAAATAGTTCCCAAATAGTAGTCTTCAAATAGTGTCTCCCAAATAGTGTAGAACCGAGTTAGATGTTTTAGGTTGTAGAGTGAGAAACCCTAGCTTGATTATTACTCCTTCTCGGTTCCTTGTAACACAATGCACATATCTATCTTGTGATCTCCAATTCAATATGGTGGTTGCCTCCCACTTAGCGCTTGTTTAACGTCAATAGCTTGACCGTAATGTGATCATGCATTGGGTGGATTATCCAGATGGACAATGTTGCCTTCTGGAATCTCAGCTTTTGCCTAGTAATGTTTCACCCTTTGCCCATTGACTGTGAACTCCTCGCCTTTGGAATTCATCAGGATAACAGCTCTGTGAGGTCTAGCCTCCTTGACGGTGAATGGACCTGACCAGCGAGAACGCAACTTCCCAGGAAACAAAGTCAGATGAGAGTTGTAGAGAAGTATCTGATCATTGGGTTCGAAGTTGTGTGAGATGATCTTCTTATCATGATATGCCTTTGTACGCTCCTTGTACAGCTTTGAGTTCTCATAGGCATGGTGGCGAGTCTGATCTAACTCATTGAGCTGTATCAGACGTCTCTCAAGTGCAGGCTTGAGGTCATAGTTCATTTGTTTGACAGCCCATCTAGCCTTGTGCTCAATCTCAGCTGGAAGGTGACAGGCTTTCCCATAGAGGAGATGGAATGGTGTAGTCCCTAGTGGCGTCTTAAACGCAGTCCTATATGCCCACAACGCATCATCCAGCTTAGCAGACCAGTCCTTCCTAGTCTTTCCCACTGTCTTCTCCAGAATTTCCTCTATTTGTCGGTTTGAAACCTCAACATGTCCACTAGTCTGAGGATGATATGGAGTAGCCACACGATGATTAACACCATGCTTCTTAAGAAACATCTCAAAGACCTTGTTGATGAAGTGAGCGCCACCATCACTTATCACAATCCTAGGCACTCCAAAGCTGGGGAAGATGATAGTCTTAAACAACTTAAGAACTACCGAAGAGTCATTGGTCGGACTTGCAATCGCTTCAACCCACTTGGATACATAGTCCACAACAACCAATATGTATCGGTTCCCATAGGAAGATGGGAATGGACCCATGCAATCGATGCCCCAGCAGTCAAAGACTTCAACTTCTAGGATGAAATTTTGTGGCATCTCATGTCTCTTGCTGATCTTCCCCCTCCTCTGACACACATCACACTAGGATATGAAAAAATGAGCATCCTTGAACATTGTAGGACACCAGAAGCCTGCTTGAAGAACCTTAGACTCTGTCTTGTGTTGGAATTGTGTCCAGTAATCTCGGTACTGTCTCTAGAAAGTAAGAGTATGTCAATGATCAGACATAAGTCATATAATACTGGGGGTCATGATGGCTTGCTAGAGTCCGCTCATGATCTATAAGTCTTGGACTTATTGCCTTTATTATATGATCCCATATGGGTCACACGCCTAAGCTAACAGGAAAATGTGTAGGAACGGTTTAGCAGAAGTACAGTAAAAGTGCTAGGCATTTACTGTACTTAGAGAGAATAAAAGGTTTAGCCATTGTGCATCGATCGATGCATAATGTGCAACGATCGATGCAGTGCGCAAACACCGACGAGTTAATTGGTATTTGGGCCAAATGGCCCAAACGGAACAGGACGAGTTTTGTGTCACATAACTCGAGTTTCAGACTGATTAACCCTAAGACTTGAGCCGTAAACTCTCTCTCTCTGCGCCGAATTCCCTTGGTGGTCTAGCAGCTGTTTCCTGTGAAAAGCGTGTGTGAACCTTTGGAGGATTCATCCCTCGGTGTTTCTCTGATCTCAGACATACCATCCATTTCCGCTGCAATAACAGGTATAAGGTGAGATCATCATTTGTTTCTATTCTGAGAAGAACCTAGATCGCATGTTTAGGATAATCTGAATCTGGAATTGAATCAGGATTCATCTAAACGATCCAACAGTGGTATCAGAGCATAGGTTCTGGTTTTTCTTGTTTAGATTCATGTTTAGGATTGTTTGAAAGGTGTTTTTGAATCAATCTACTGATAAGATTAAAACACTTAAGAAACAAGAATTGAATCCTAAACAAACTGTTTAAAAATCGCATGACCAAACTATATTGATTTGGTATGTGATCTAAACTGATTTTGCATCGACTGAGATCGCATTGCATCGATCGATGCAATGCAAGGATCGATCGTTGCAGTCGCGAGAGATTGACCGCGATCGCATGGATCGTTCAAACGATCGCATGGATCTCGCGAGAATCTCTCGGCCAAACCTGATAACCGTTCGTGCACGCGTGAGAGCATCGATCGATGCAGGATTGATGAACGATCGTTGCAGGATCGATGCTATGAGCATCGATCGATGCGGTTAGGGTTTTGGCTCGGTTTAATTTAATTAAAATTAAACGTCTCGGTTTAATAAACAGATTTGATAATTTTATCATGTCTGGTTAAACCGGGATAAGAAATCCAATGTCGAAAGAATTATTGGATTTAGTGCCTAAACCAGGAATTTCTAATTTGATTTGGTTGGACCAAATAAATTGAGAAAATCCGGTTTAGTAAATAACCGGTTGACAATTGTGGTCATCGTAGTAATTAAAACTTGGTTAGACCAGTTTTAATGAACCAGACCGGTTATGTCAAATAATTGGACAATTGGGTCATGTCTTGGACATGGACAAATTCTTGGGCCTCGGGCCAAGAAGTTAAAACAATTGGGCCAATTATTTGAGTCTTTCTTCAGATCAATTTAAAATTTATTTTATAAAATTATAAAGTCGATTTTAAATTAAAGTTTCCGAAATTTTGAAATTAGAAAGTTTCTTAAAATAGAAGTTTCTGAATTTGCGGGTTTTGGATTTCAAGAAATTTCTAAAGTTAGAAAGTTTCCGGTTTTAGAAAGTTTCCAATTTTAGAAAGTTTCCGAAAATAGTAGGTTTCCAAAAATAGAAAGTTTCCCGAAATAGTAATCTTCTATTTTGGGAATGTTTTTTAAATAAACCTACGAACCTCAAATAATATCAAGCGTTGGATGTCTTGTCCAGGCTATGTCAGCTGTCAAAGCCCATTCAATTGTATTCATGGCCTTACAGTGTGAGGGTGTCTGCTTTTGCGTGGGTAAGACGGTTTGTGATTCATAAATGTCATTGGGAGTCCCAGACATTAATGATTACATGACTGTATAGTCTGGTTTTCTTGACTAGGCCATCGGGAGTCCCGGGCCTTGAGACATCAGAGTGGATTGGGCCTCGGGCCCAGATTCACAACCAAGAGTTATATCACGGATATAATTAGCCGATATAGGGCTTACCGATATAAGCTAAGGTTTGGTGACGGCCAGTGGCCCACTTTAATCTTAGTTATATGTGGATCTTGGAATCATTATATTCTATTGAGGGTAACTTATGTTATTGAATATAATGCGTGATTAATCATATTAATTTTAATACGAGATTAGTCATTTTGAACATAATAACTAATAACCTTTTTATTTATATATTTCAGATATGACTACTACAAGCACACAAAACACATTCTCGATCCGGTCTGTTCTCGAGAAGGAGAAGCTGACTGGAACGAACTTCCTGACATGGTCAAGGAACTTGAGGCTGGTCCTCAAGCAGGAGAAGAAGGATTATGTCCTTCGAGATCCCCTCCCCGAGAGGCCTCTTGCCAATGCTGCCAGGACTCTGCACAATGCTTGGGAAAAGCATTCGTCAGATGAAAATGATGTCTATTGCCTGATGTTGGTGACAATGACTCCTGAGCTGCAAAAGCAGTTCGAAAGTGTATTGTCTCCCATCGAGTTAATGGCAAGCCTGAAATCGCTTTTTCAGGAGCAGGCTAGGACTGAGAGGTTCCAGACAGTTAAGAACCTCTTGGACTGTAAGTTGGCTGCGAATGCGGCAGTGAGTCCTCATGTCTTGAAGATGATGGGTTATCTCGATCATCTTCAGAAACTCGACTGCCCAATCAGCCAGGAACTTGCTTGCGACATCATTCTGCAGTCTTTACCTGCAAGCTATGATCAGTTCATTCTGAACTTCAACATGCATGGCTTGAGTAAGACACTACCTGAGCTTCACGGAATGCTCAAGACTGCAGAGCCCAACTTGAGGAAAACCGCCAAGGACCCCAATGTGCTTATGGTGCAAAAGGGCAAGGGGTTTAGGAAATCCTCTGCTAAGGATAAGGGAGCGGCCAAGGCTGTCCAAGTCGCGGACAAGGACACGCCAAAGCCCAAGCCCAAGTCCAAGGCTGGGCCTACTGACATGTGCAGGTTCTGCAAAGAACTGGGGCATTGGAGAAGAGATTGTAAGAAATTCCAGGAAGGTCTAAAGGAATTGAAGAAGAAGACTTTCGAGACTTCTTCATCAGGTATTTTTGTTATAGAAGTTAATACAACTACTTCTGATAATACCTCATGGGTCATGGATACTGGTTGTGGGGCTCATATTTGTACTAATATGCAGGCACTCAGCAACAGTAAAAGGCTGAAGCAAGGACAAGTGGAGCTACGAGTTGGGAATGGAGCGAAAGTTTCAGCACTAGCTGTAGGCACATACTTGTTGTCTTTACCTTCGGGATTGATTTTAGAACTTAATAATTGTTATTTTGTACCTGCTATAAGCAGAAATATTATTTCAATTTCTTTGTTGGATTTGGAAGGATATGATTTTTCAGTTAAGAATAAATCATGTTCCTTCAATCGCAACAATTTGTTCTATGGTTCTGCCCCTCTTACGAATGGGCTTTACATACTCGATCAATCCGCGCCAATTTATAACATTAATACAAAACGGTTTAAACCTAATGAGGAAAACCGAACGTTTCTATGGCATTGTCGTTTAGGGCACATCAGCGAGAAACGCATCAAGAGGCTCCATTCGAATGGACTTCTTGGCTCATTTGACTTTGAGTCATGTGAGAAATGCGAATCCTGCATGATGGGCAAAAATGACACGGGCCCCCTTTAATAAACCTAACGAGAGGGCCAGTGACTTATTGGGCCTGATACACACTGATGTGTGTGGCCCAATGTCCACAAATGCAAGAGGAAACTATCAGTACTTCATAACCTTCACTGATGATTTCAGTAGGTATGGATATGTTTATTTGATGAAACATAAGTCTGAATCTTTTGAAAAGTTCAGAGAATTCCAAAATGAAGTACAGAACCAACTTGGCAAAAGCATTAAGGCTCTTCGGTCCGACCGAGGAGGAGAATACTTAAGCCAGGAATTCAGTGATCATCTGAGAGAGTGTGGGATCGTATCCCAACACACTCCTCCTGGAACACCTCAATGGAATGGTGTGTCTGAGAGGAGAAATCGGACCTTATTGGATATGGTTCGATCTATGATGAGTCACACAGACCTTCCAATATCCCTTTGGGGATATGCTCTGCTAACAGCAGTGTTCACTCTAAATAGAGCGCCATCAAAAGCAGTAGCAAAGACACTATATGAATTATGGACTGGAGAAGCTCCAGTGCTGTCTTATCTAAGAATTTGGGGTTGTGAAGCCTATGTTAAGAGATTAATCTCAGACAAGCTTACACCAAAATCTGATAAATGCTATTTCATTGGTTATCCACGGGAAACCAAGGCTTATTACTTCTATCTACGTTCCGAGAACAAGATTTTTGTTGCCCGGGATTGTAACTTTCTTGAGAGGGAGTTTCTCTCTAAGAAAGACAGTGGGAGTAAGGTACTGCTTGAAGAAATTCAAGATGAACAGGATACTGCCCAACCTAATGAGGAAGAGCAGCAGGAGGACCTACAAGAAATTGTAGAGCCTGAACCTGTAGTACCTGAAGTTCGAAGATCCGGGAGGATCCGTCACGAACCCGAGAGATATCAAGGATTCCTCGTGACTAACTGTCATGATCTTTTGATCATTGATGGTGATGAACCATCGAACTTCAATCAAGCCATGATGGGCCCAGATTCCTCTAAGTGGCGCAAGGCCACTGATTCCGAAATGGACTCCATGTCGGTCAACCAAGTTTTTTCGTTGGTTGACTTACCCGCTGGTGTAAAAGCCATCGAGTGCAAATGGATCTTCAAGAAGAAGATTGACGTGGATGGAAATGTCCAGATTTATAAAGCCAGGTTGGTGGCAAAAGGTTTCAGACAAGTTCACGGTGTGGACTACGATGAAACCTATTCACCAGTGGCTCTGATGAAATCTATTCGGATTCTACTAGCAACTGCAGCTTTTCATGATTATGAAATTTGGCAGATGGACGTGAAAACCGCCTTCCTGAATGGTATTCTGGAAGAGGATGTGTATATGACACAACCTGACGGTTACATAGATCCAAAGAATGCTGGGAAAGTATGCAAGCTTCACAAATCCATTTATGGATTGAAGCAAGCATCGAGGAGCTGGAATCTTCGTTTTGATGAAGCGATCAAGCAATTTGACTTCATCAGAAACGAAGAAGAACAATGCGTGTATAAGAAATCTAGTGGGAGCAAGATTGTATTTCTTATTCTGTATGTCGATGACATACTGCTTCTCGGAAACGACGTTCCAATGCTAAAGTCGGTAAAGGACTGGCTTGGAAGTTGTTTTTCCATGAAAGACATGGGTGAAGCCGCATACGTTCTTGGAATTAGGATCTATCGGGATAGACCTAAGAAGCTGATAGGCTTGTGTCAAGATTCATACATTGACAACGTCCTACAAAGATTCAGCATGAAAGATTCCAAGAAGGGCTTCACGCCAATGGTACATGGCACAACGCTAAGCAAGAAGCAGAGCCCTACGACGGCTGCTGAGCTCGAGCGTATGAAGAACATTCCCTATGCATCTGCAATAGGATCTGTTATGTATGCCATGATCTGTACTCGTCCTGATGTTGCTTATGCATTGAGCATGACGAGTAGATACCAGTCAAATCCAGGTGAAAACCATTGGATTGCCGTAAAGAATATCTTGAAGTATCTAAGACATACTAAGGATAAATTCTTGGTGTACGGTGGAAGTGATGTGCTTAAAGTCAGTGGATTCACGGACGCAAGTTTCCAGACAGACACAGATGATTTCCGGTCACAGTCCGGTTATGTCTTTTGTCTGAATGGCGGTGCAGTAAGTTGGAGAAGCTCCAAGCAGGACACCGTTGCTGATTCCACTACAGAAGCTGAATATATCGCCGCCTCAGAAGCAGCGAAGGAAGCTGTTTGGATACGAAAGTTCATTATGGAACTAGGTGTGATACCAGATGCGGCTGAGCCTCTGGCGCTATTTTGCGACAACAATGGTGCTATAGCTCAGGCAAAGGAACCAAGATCACACCAGAAATCCAAGCATGTTCAAAGAAGATATCACTTGATACGTGACATCGTTAATAGAAAGGAAGTCAAGATCAGCCGAGTTCCGACAGATGATAATGTCGCTGATCCGTTGACAAAGCCACTCCCAAGACCTAAGCTCGAGTTCCTGACTGAAGCTGTAGGCATTAGAAACATTGAAATGTAATCTAAATTTGAGTGGGAGTTTTGTGAGCTTTATTTTAGTTATTTGATATGTTCTTGTAAAACATTATTTTATGTTTAATGAAATTATTATTTCAAGATTATTTTAACTGTGATAAAAATAATCGTTCCAAAATGATATGAAGCATTTTATAGGTCATCGAAGTAAATGACTTGATCTTGAGTCATCGAAGTCATTTAGCTTGATCATGAGACCCTATATTTGATAAATGTTTTATATCATCCTGTCCCTAGTCGAAGGTTGTTGAAATTGGAACACCAACAACCGTGTGAGACTAGATTGGTATGTGACTTATGACCAAGTTTCATGTGTCATAGATGCGCGGCATCAAAGTCAGTACATAGGTGTATGTTGGGAACATACGACCGGACAAGACCCGCTTATAAGAACTCTTCAGGATATTTATATCTGTGTCATAAGAGATTCTTACTACGACTATAGAGTATAGTCCTTAGACCTGAGTTCACATGCATGTGATTGCACATGGACTGGTGTACTTTGATCATTGTCTAACGCTATCGTTCTGCGATAGCTATAAGGACCTTGTTTGGGTACATCATGAAATGAGTAGTTTACAGTGATGGAACAAGATGGGATTTGTCCCTCCAATATAAATGGAGTGAATATCTCTAGGCCAATCGGAGATTTGAATACTGGAAAACGCATGGCCATGCTCAAACGGACTTTCCCGAGTCGTTTGGATTGTCAGTATCAAATCAGAGTCCGATGAACAAGATTAGGCTTTATAAGGATGACACTAATCTTGCCTTATGACTAATCGAGATATTGAGACAAAAGGATTATGAATGCAGAGATTCCAGTACAAGTGGGAGATTGTTGGAATTGTGTCCAGTAATCTCGGTACTGTCTCTAGAAAGTAAGAGTATGTCAATGATCAGACATAAGTCATATAATACTGGGGGTCATGATGGCTTGCTAGAGTCCGCTCATGATCTATAAGTCTTGGACTTATTGCCTTTATTATATGATCCCATATGGGTCACACGCCTAAGCTAACAGGAAAATGTGTAGGAACGGTTTAGCAGAAGTACAGTAAAAGTGCTAGGCATTTACTGTACTTAGAGAGAATAAAAGGTTTAGCCATTGTGCATCGATCGATGCATAATGTGCAACGATCGATGCAGTGCGCAAACACCGACGAGTTAATTGGTATTTGGGCCAAATGGCCCAAACGGAACAGGACGAGTTTTGTGTCACATAACTCGAGTTTCAGACTGATTAACCCTAAGACTTGAGCCGTAAACTCTCTCTCTCTGCGCCGAATTCCCTTGGTGGTCTAGCAGCTGTTTCCTGTGAAAAGCGTGTGTGAACCTTTGGAGGATTCATCCCTCGGTGTTTCTCTGATCTCAGACATACCATCCATTTCCGCTGCAATAACAGGTATAAGGTGAGATCATCATTTGTTTCTATTCTGAGAAGAACCTAGATCGCATGTTTAGGATAATCTGAATCTGGAATTGAATCAGGATTCATCTAAACGATCCAACATCTTGAATGTAGCAAAGTGTCCAGCATACTCAGAACCATGGAAGTGGTATAACACATCATCAACTTCACACTCAGCAATGCAATGTCTGTAGATACCATCAGAGCAGAGCTTGTACAAGTAGGGAAAATCCCAATAATTGCGCCTGGTTTCCATAAGGAACTTCTTCTTAGCATAGCCTTTAAACACTTCAGACTCATCATCTACAGCAAGGTAGTTGGCTATGTCAGCGTAC
Source organism: Orychophragmus violaceus (assembly GCA_030180135.1). Lineage (NCBI taxonomy): Eukaryota > Viridiplantae > Streptophyta > Magnoliopsida > Brassicales > Brassicaceae > Orychophragmus > Orychophragmus violaceus. The sequence goes on along the minus strand of CM058240.1, from coordinate 66,764,019 downwards.
CAAGGTCTAGTGGAGAGAGACCCTTGGGCGATTTCAGCTATGAACATGTCAGCTTCATCATCGAAAATAGCAGCCTGCAATCGCGACTGGTGTCGACCGACATTAAGGTTGATGTCGACCGACATCAAGGTTGATGTCAATCGACATTGTCCCTAATCAGCCAATTTGTGTTGAGGTTGATCGATTATTGTCCGCTTTTTCGAGTCGGGTGTCGACCGACATGAACGTGGTGTCGACTGACACCTTCTCTACAACCCGTGTAGAAGGCAGTGAACTCGCAGAAACTTCTTGAAATCCTATCTCAACCTTGTAGATGTTCTCCTCTGGTAGAAAATCATCGATAGGAACGTCCTCATCGATCATAATCCGTGATAAATGATCAGCAACACCATTCTCTACCCCTTTCTTGTCCCTCACCTCTATTTCAAACTCTTGGAGCAACAAAATCCATCTTAGTAGCCTTGGCTTAGCATCTTTCTTCTGCATCAGATACTTAAGCGCGGAATGGTCAGTATGCACAACTACCTTGGATCCAATCAGATAGGGGCGAAACTTCTCGAATGCAAACAGAACTGCCAACAATTCCTTCTCATTGGTTGCATAATTTCTTTGAGCTTCATCGAGAGTTCTACTTGCGTAATAGATGGCATGGAGCTTCCTGTCCTTCTTCTGCCCAAGCACAACTCCTACAGCATAGTCACTGGCATCACACATTACCTCAAAAGGAAGAATCCAGTCCGGTTGTTGCACAATTGGAGCTGAGATCAAGGCTTGTTTCAGCTCCTTGAAGGCAGCATGACACTCATCTGTCAACTCAAACTTCACATCCTTATAGAGGAGTGCAGTAAGTGGTCTAGCTATCTTGCTGAAATCTTTAACAAATCTCCTGTAAAAACCAGCATGCCCAAGAAAAATCCTTATCCCCTAGACTGAATTCTGTGCTTGCAGTCCTGTCCACCTCAATTCCTGCCTCAGAAACTCTATGCCCAAGTACAATGCCATTCTTGACCATAAAATGGCATTTCTCCCAATTCAAAACCAGGTGCTTTTCCTCATAGCGAGCTAGCACCTTGCATAGATTATCCAGACAAGCATGGTAAGATGGTCCGTAGACAGAGAAATCATCCATGAAGACCTCCATAAAATCCTCTATCATATATGTGCAGATAGACATCATACATCTCTGAAATGTCGTAGGAGCATTACACAGTCCGAAAGGCATTCTGCGGTATGCAAAGGTGCCATAGGGACAAGTAAATGTGGTCTTCTCCTGGTCCTCTGGGTGGATAGGGATCTGAAAGAAACCAGAATAACCATCCAAAAGCAGTAGTAAGGATGATTCGCCAACCTTTCCAACATCTGATCAATGAAAGGGAGTGGTAAGTGGTATTTTCTGGTGGCTGCATTCAACTTCTTGTAGTCTATGCACATCATGTGACCAGTGATTATCCTCGTAGAATTCAGCTCATTCTTTTCATTCTTCACCACTGTGACTCCTCCCTTCTTAGGAACCACATGAATTGGGCTGACCCAATCACTGTCTGAAATATGGTATATGATCCCAGCTTGTAGCAGCTTCATGATTTCCTTCTTTACAACCTCTTTCAGGTTAGGATTCGCCTCTGGTTCTCAATCGCCGACATGCTCTCATCCTCAAGGTGTATCCTATGCATGCATAAGTCCGGAGAGATGCCTGAAATATTATCAAGAGAATAGCCAAGAGCCTTGCGATGCTTGCGCAGCTTGCTTAGCAGTAAAGTGAGATCTGCGTTATTCAAATCAGCATTGACAATGACAGGATAGGTGGAGTTCTTACCTAAGAATGCATATTTGAGGCCTGCAGGTAGCTGCTTCAACTCGATCTTTGGAGCTTTTTCCTCGCTCCAATTGATATACCATGGATTTTAGAGATTTTAACCATGGTATATGTCTTATTTATCGAGTCTTTTATTATGTTTTGGAGTCTTTTAAGTATGTTTACAGGTCTAGACTAATTTGGAGCGGAATTGGAATTATTGGAGCATTCTGGAGCATTTTGGAGATTGAACCCGAGAGGAAGAGTTCACTGCCCGTTTCACAGACCTGTGTCGATCGACACATCTTGTGCAACGATCGACACAAGGTCGACGCAGACGAATCTCGGCGGTTTAATGAAGAGTTTGGATATTGCAACTTTGCCCAGAAGTTCTTCATAATTGCAAAAAGACGCCCCAGCCGACTTTAGACCATTATATTAGGGTTTTTAGCCACTTGTTTAGGCTACGCTTTTCTTAAGTCTTATTTTATTTCAGAGAGAGTTAGGGGCTGATCCTGTTCTCGAAAGAGAGAGGATTTTGAACCCCAGATCTTTACTTTGTTTTATGATATTTGGTTTTCTATTCAAGATGTTTTCTGTTTCGATGAACATGTCTGAGTAGATTACCTGTTAAGTTTAGGGATTCTCATTAGGGATTTCATAGAATTATAGTTTAATCAATCTGTATGGATTCATATCTGCTAGTTCTTCTTCTAGGGTTGTTCTTAATGCTTAATCTGAAGTAGCTATCCAGATTTATGATGTTAGGTTGATTGATGCAACGACAGTTGGTTAATTTGCTAGAAAGAACCTAGATGAGCAATTTGATCTACTCGCAAAGGAATTTGGTTTAGGGGAATTGTGAACATATCGAACTTGATCTTAAAGCTAGTTTAATCTGTTAGTAATTGCAAAGGAATTTGGATTGCTGCACTTAGACTTAGAGAATTCTCGCAACGACAGTTGGTTAATTCTATATTTGTGTTTTGAGTTCTAGAACAGTTTTTGATTAGATCCCGATAGATTGATTTCTTGTATTCCTGATTTCCTGAGAACTCCCTAGACTTAACGCCTTCGCTTCCTTGCTCACAAACTCGCTGCTATTTACTTTTCTGCTTGCTTTTTAGTTTACATCACATTGCTTTCTCCTAGTTTAATCTCTTCTGTTTTATAATCTATCGTTGACCGGAGTCCCTGTGGATTCGATACCCTAAGTACTATAACTACATCACTTGCAGTTAGTATAGGGATTAAAACTCGACCTATCAAGTTTTTGGCGCCGTTGCCGGGGACACTTTTTGTTGGATCCCCTAGGATCCAGGGTTTGATATATTGAATGAAAACCAACCTCGTTCTTACCTTTGAACTGGCAGCGGAATGAGAATGGTGAACGAGATCAGTGGAGCAACGCAGATGCCTTGCCTCTACCAGATACACACGCACGCTCGCTGGAAACGGGATGCTAGTGCAAGATCAACGGGATTCGAATCTCTCTGGTGTGTCTACTGTTTCTGTCAAGAAAAGTGGACGGCTTGCTGTTTAGGTCGAAACTCTCGAGTTTTATTCGACCTAAACATGCTTGACGGGCCAGACTTAATTAAGTCCCAACCCGAAAAGCTCTTTCGGAAATTCCGAACTGTGTCGACCGACACACAAGCTGTGTCGATCGACACAACACCATTATATCGATTATAATGCGCATCCAATGCACATTAATATGATCATTACCATAATGATCATTCCCATGTCGTAGCTTCCAGTTTGCTTAGGTGTGTGACCCTATAGGATCATATAATACTGGTAGTAAGTCTACAACTTACAGACTGCAAGAGGCTTCTAGCAAAACATTGCAACCGCCTAGTATTATACGAATGTCTGATCTCGACACACAACTATCATCAGGAGTGAGTACAAGTGTGATTTCAGGACACTATCCCAACAATCTCCCACTTGTACTGGAATCATCTATTCCTATAATCCTTTTGTCTCTATATCTCGATTTGGCATAAGGCAAGATTGGTGTCATCCTTATTAAGCCAACATCGTGTTTATCGAACTCCTGATATCATACTGAACATTACAAACAACTGAACTACAGTTCGTTTGCGTGCGGCCACAAATTCTCTCAGTATTCAATCTTCGATAGGCCCTGAGATATTTATCTCCCGTTATACAGGAGGGACAAATCCCATCTTGTTCCATCCCTGTTTCAACGCACACTTCATGATATACTTGAACAGTGCCGTTATAGTCGCCAGTTACGGGTCGACGTTTGACAAAGTCAAAATATACCAATTCATATGCAAGAAAGAACGATGAACTCAGGTCTAAGGACTATACTCTATAGTCGTAATGAGAACCTCTTATGACACAAATATAACTATCTTGTAGACTTCTCATTAGCGGGTCATGTCCGATCATATGTTCACTAACATATATCTATGTGACTGACTTCGATAATCATATCATTGGCTCCATGAAACTTAGCCAACAGTCACATCACAATCTAGTCTCTCGCGGTTGTCAGTGTCCCACTTTGACAGCCTCGACCAGGGACAAAACATAATTTATTAACTTATAGGGTTTCATGATCAAGTCCTCAACTTGATGACCTATAATATGTCATAAACTTATTTTGGGACCATTATTTAGATCACAATAAATAATGCTGAAATCAAATTTCATTAAACATTTCCAAAAGAATGTTTACAAGAGCGTCTTATTATAACTAAAACCAAACTAAAACTCCCACTAGAATCAAGATTACATCTTAAGATCTCTAATGCCTACAGCAGTCGTATGACTCTCATGCTTAGGCCTTGGGAGTGACTTAGTCAGAGGATCAGCGACATTCTCGTCTGTCGGAACTCGGCTGATCTTCACATCACCTCTATTGATGATATCACGAATCAGGTGATATCTCCTCTCCACGTGTTTGGACTTCTGGTGTGACCTGGGTTCTTTCGCCTGAGCAATGGCTCCATTGTTGTCACAAAATAAAGCCACTGGCTCCAAGATACTAGGAACCACACCAAGTTCAGTCATGAACTTCTTGATCCAAACAGCTTCCTTTGCCGCTTCTGAAGCAGCAACATATTCAGCTTCCGTCATGGAATCAGCTACGGTATTCTGCTTAGAGCTCTTCCAGCTAACTGCACCGCCATTTAGACAGAAGACATATCCAGACTGTGATCGGAAATCGTCTCTGTCCGTCTGAAAACTCGCATCGGTGAATCCATTCACCACAAGTTCTTCATTTCCTCCATACACCAGGAATTTATCCTTAGTATGTCTCAAATACTTGAGAATATTCTTGACAGCTGTCCAGTGAACTTCACCTGGATCAGATTGGTATCTACTCGTCATGCTTAACGCGTAAGCTACATCTGGACGAGTGCAGAGCATGACATACATAATATATCCTATTGCAGAAGCATAAGGAATCCTATTCATGCGTTCTCGCTCAGCATGTGTCGCCGGACACTGCTTCTTGCTGAGACTTGTGCCATGAGACATCGGTATGAAGCCCTTCTTGGAATCATGCATCCTGAATCTGTGCAGTACCTTATCAATATAAGTGTCCTGGCACAATCCAATCAGCCTGTTCATTCTATGTCTGTAGATTCTGATTCCAAGAATATACGCGGCTTCTCCCATGTCTTTCATGGAAAAACAACTTCCGAGCCAAGTCTTAACAGACTGAAGCAACGGAACGTCATTACCGAGGAGGAGTATGTCATCGACATACAGTACAAGAAACGCAATTTTGCTCCCACTAGTCTTCTTGTAAACACATGGTTCCTCTTCGTTCTTGATGAAACCAAATTGTTTTACTGCTTCATAAAAACGAAGATTCCAACTCCGTGATGCTTGCTTCAATCCATAAATGGATTTATGAAGCTTGCATACCTTCCCAGCGTTCTTAGGATCGACAAAACCTTCAGGCTGTGTCATATACACATCTTCTTCCAGAATACCATTCAGGAATGCGGTTTTGACATCCATTTGCCAAATCTCATAATCATAATGAGCGGCAATCGCTAGAAGAATCCGAATGGATTTAAGCATATCGACTGGGGAATAGGTTTCATCATAGTCAATACCATGAATTTGCTTGAAACCTTTAGCCACCAACCTCGCTTTGTAAATCTGTACATTGCCATCCACGTCAATCTTCTTCTTGAAGATCCATTTACACTCAATGGCTTTTGCACCATTAGGTAAATCGACCAAGGACCATACTTGGTTTTCTGACATGGATCCCAATTCGGACTTCAAGGCTCCAAGCCACTTTTCGGAGTCCGGGCCCATCATTGCTTCCGCGAAGGTCGCTGGTTCGTCACTATCAATGATCATCAGATCATTTGAATCGGTCACGAGAAATCCATAGTATCTCTCGGGTTCGTGACAGATCCTTCCGGATCTGCGAACTTCAGGCTCCACAGGTGCCGGTTCCACATAACTTTGTGGATCCAACTGCTGCTCTTCCTCAGCAGGTTGAGCAGTCTCCTGTGCATCTCGAATTTCTTCAAGATGTATTTTACTCCCACTATTTTTCTTAGAGAGAAACTCCCTCTCAAGAAAAGAACAGTCCCGAGTAACAAATACTTTGTTCTCAGATTGGTTGTAAAAGTAGTATGCCTTGGTTTCCCTAGGATAACCAACGAAGTAGCATTTATCTGATTTGGGTGCAAGCTTATCAGAGATTAAACGTTTGACATAAGCCTCACAACCCCAAATCCTCAGGAAAGACAGACTAGGAACATTCCCAGTCCACAGTTCATGTGGTGTCTTTTCCACTGATTTAGATGGTACCCTATTCAGTGTAAACGCAGACGTTTCTAGTGCGTAACCCCAAAAGGATAATGGAAGATTTGAATGACTCATCATAGACTGAACCATATCCAATAAGGTTCGATTCCTCCTCTCTGACACTCCATTCCATTGGGGTGTTCCTGGAGCAGTGAGTTGTGAAATAATTCCACACTCGCTCAGATAGTCGCTGAACTCTTGACTCAAGTATTCTCCTCCGCGATCCGATCGCAGAGCTTTGATACTTTTGCCAAGTTGGTTTTGTACTTCATTCTTGAATTCCTTGAATCTATCAAAGGATTCTGACTTGTGTCTCATCAGATAGACACAACCATACCTACTGAAATCATCAGTGAAGGTAATGAAGTACTTATAATTTCCTCTGGCAACAGTACTCATTGGTCCACATACATCAGTATGAATAAGGCCCAATAAATCACTCGCCCTTTCATTTGGTTTGTTGAAAGGGGCTCTAGCCATTTTGCCCATCAAACAAGATTCGCATTTCTCACATGATTCAAAATCAAATGAGCCCAAAAGCCCATTCCGATGGAGCCTTTGGATGCGTTTCTCATTGATATGGCCTAAACGACAATGCCATAAGAAAGTCGGGTTTTCGTCATTGGACTTAAACCTCTTTGTATTCATGTTAAAGACAGTCATTTCTTGGTTTAATACATATAACCCATTATCTAATGGGGCGCTACCATAATACGTACCATCACGATTAAAAGAACAAACTTTATTCTTAACAGCAAAATCAAAACCTTCCAAATCCAAAACGGAAACTGAAATTATGTTTCTGCTAATCGCAGGTACAAAGTAGCAATTATTTAAAATTAAAACCATGCCCGAAGGTAAGGACAACTCGTAGGTGCCTACGGCCAGTGCAGCAACCTTAGCTCCATTCCCGACCCGTAGCTCTACTTGTCCTTTCTTCAGCGTCCTACTATTTTTTAGTGCCTGCACATCAGTACAAATGTGAGCACCGCAGCCGGTATCCAATACCCACGAAGTAGAACGAGAAGATATAACATTAAGTTCGATAACATAAATACCTGAATCAGACGCATCATACGTCTTCTTCAGCTTCTTGTAATCTTCCATGAACTTCTTGCAGTCTCTCTTCCAATGCCCTAACTGCTTGCAGTAGTTGCACTTATCCTCAGGAGAAGGCCCGGATTTGGGCTTCGGCTTGGGCTTTTCCTGACTCTCAGTCTGGACAACTTGGGCCTTTCCCTTATCCTTCTTAGGTTTCTTAAACCTTTTACCCCCTTGTACCATCAGTACACTGGGAGTTGCCTTCTTGAGATTCGGCTCTGCTGTCTTCAGCATGCCGTGTAACTCAGTCAATGTCTTAGTCATGTTTTGCATGTTGTAGTTCATGATGAACTGATCAAAACACGACGGAAAAGACTGCAGAATCATGTCAGTGGCTAGCTCCTTGCTAATGGCACAATCCAGTTTCCCCAGGATATCAATGTAACCCATCATTTTAAGGACATGAGGACTTACTGGACTGTCCTTAGCCAGCTTGCAATCCATGAGAGATTTAACCATCTGGTATCTCTCTGTGCGAGCTTGCTCCTGAAACAAAGCTTTCAGGCTGTTAATCATCTCAATGGGTGACATCACGTTCTCATATTGCTTCTGCAGCTCAGAGTTCATAGTCACCAGCATTAGACAATTAACATCTTTGACATCAGCTGAATGCTTATCCCAAGCATTCTTTTCTGTCTGCGGGGCATTGGAACGTGGCCTCTCGGTGAGAACTCTTTCAAGGACATATTCCTTGTTCTCCTGCCTGAGAACTATTCTCAGGTTCCGATACCATTCCAAGAAATTAGATCCATTCAATTTGTCCTTCTCAAGGACGGATCTTAGTGAGAAAGTGTTGATGTGATTTGAGACAGACATAGCTGTAATTAAAAGAGGTAGAGTTTTAGTTATAATGCTCAAGGAATGAGAATTCTTATCTAATAAGAAAAACTCGCATTGTATTCAAAACTATGTTTCCTCAGATGAATACAATGAACCAAGATCCTTAGATCACTAAAATTCGAGTGGGCGACTCGCCGTTACTCAAACTTTAGTTATCTAGGTAAGCAAATCATTGCTAATTGTACCCAGTACAACTCTTGGTCGTAGATGAGACAAACTATGTCTAATCTACTCTGATGTCTCTGGGCCCAGAACTTCTGACAGCCCAGTCAAGTAAAACCAATCTCTTATGTCTTGTGATCACTAGTAGTTTCACTACAAATCTATCAACGATCACCTGCATTACTCATGTTGCTGTGGATACCAAGGACTCCAAGGATATCTAACAACAACACGAGTCCTGACAGTAGACAAGATCGGGCAAGACATCAAGATCACTTGATATTTGGTTGAGGAAAAGAATTATTTTTTCTTGATGTATATCCAATATACATCCAAGAAGTAATAAGTTTATTTAAAACAATCAGTTTTATTAGTTTTAGGTTCATCTAGAACTTTTAGGATTAAATTGTTCTGGTATATGCAAATTTATGGTCCAACCAGCACATCTGCGAACGTCGTGTCGATCGACGCCAACCATTGGCATCGGTCGACGCAGCCATACTTAAACCGATCTTCGATAACCGGTCAAACCGGATCGAATTTACTTAACCGATTCAATCCAATTGAACCGGTTCGGTTTAATGGTCCATGTCGATCGTCACAGACTGTGTGTCGATCGACATTACCAAACCAGAACAATTTGGTTAATTAAAATTAACCGAGCGAGATAACCGGTTCAATCCAATTGAACCGATCTATCTAATTGCTTTGCCTGTGTCGACCGACACACCCAGTGTATCGATCGACACAGCAGGAATACGGGTACTCGATCTCATATCGAAACCCTAAAATTATTTGCGGATTTTCGCTTTGTGTCGACCGACACACGCTTTGTGTCGACCGACACCCGCTTTGTGTCGATCGATACTTTGCGACAAACCCTAAAATTTTATTGCGAGTTTTTGCTCTGTGTCGACCGACACACGCTTTGTGTCGATCGACACCCTGCGACAAACCCTAAAATTTTACGTGTTATTTCGCGGCGTGTTGACCGACACACGCTTTGTGTCGATCGACACAGTGCGATTTCAACAGTTCATCGATTTTTCAACATGCATACAATCCGAGATTTACACAAGAAAAACGATTTAGCAGGCAATTTTAACAATTCAACAACCACAAGTTTCGAATTAATAGCACCAGATTCAATAGCTAAACCCTAACAACGCTCTGATACCACTGTTATATTGATATATTGAATGAAAACCAACCTCGTTCTTACCTTTGAACTGGCAGCGGAATGAGAATGGTGAACGAGATCAGTGGAGCAACGCAGATGCCTTGCCTCTACCAGATACACACGCACGTTCGCTGGAAACGGGATGCTAGTGACGGATCAACGGGATTCGAATCTCTCTTGTGTGTCTACTGTTTCTTTCAAGAAAAGTGGACGGCTTGCTGTTTAGGTCGAAACTCTCGAGTTTTATTCGACCTAAACATGCTTAACGGGCCAGACTTAATTAAGTCCCAACCCGAAAAGCTCTTTCGGAAATTCTGAACTGTGTCGACCGACACACAAGCTGTGTCGATCGACACAACACCATTATATCGATTATAATGCGCATCCAATGCACATTAATATGATCATTACCATAATGATCATTCCCATGTCGTAGCTTCCAGTTTGCTTAGGTGTGTGACCCTATAGGATCATATAATACTGGTAGTAAGTCTACAACTTACAGACTGCAAGAGGCTTCTAGCAAAACATTGCAACCGCCCAGTATTATACGAATGTCTGATCTCGACACACAACTATCATCTTGAGTGAGTACAAGTGTGATTTCAGGACACTATCCCAACACTTTTGAGTCTTCGATAGATTTGAACTTAGGGTTTAGACTAGGTTTTTCGTTTTTTGTTTTTGGCTACTAATTTTTTTCTTTTTCTTTTTCTAGCGTTTCAGGTACGCATGTTCGCCCTGCATCGATCGACACGGTCCTGTGTGTCGATCGTCACAGTTTTCGCACTGCATCGATCAACGCTCTTATTGCATCGGTCGACACAGTTTCGCGGAAGCACCAAGAGGAGATCGTAAGGACGATGTGTCAGAATGATATTTTCGGCTCAGGGATTGACAGTTCACAGATAGCTGGGTTGAAGAGTAAAGTCGACTATCTGCATAGTCTTCTACTTGAAAAGTATGCGCAAGAAGTTATCAACTGCGTTGGAGGGAATGAATTCTACAGTCAGGAATCTGCTTTTCAGTGACCTTTCCAGCAACAGGGTAATGCCTTCTCGAGGAACTATGGTGTTTCTTCTTACCAACCACCACCTGCACCTGCATATAAGAGCAGATTGGAAACCATGCTGGAGCAGTTATTGGAAAGACAGGAAGAGGATTTGAATTACATCAATGGCTCTGGATTCCAAGGAAATAGGTTTGGTAGTCAGCAAGGTAATCAGAGAAATTATGGATCATCCTTCTATCAGGTACCTCCTGCAGCTAATGCTTATGAGAGCAAGATAGAATCCATGATGGAGCAGTTGCTAGAGGATCAGACTAAGATTGCTGTAGACTTCAACATGAAGCTGGATGCTATGCATAAAAATCTGAATGGGAAGTTTGAATCCTTAAGCACACATGTGAAGAAGCTAGATGTCCAAGTTCAACAAACAGCTGGAACAATACAAAGTCAAAATGAAGCTAGGAGAGCTGAACAGAAGCTGCACATCAATGCTGTGACCATAAGAGATGGGATTGACTTGCTGGGAGAAGAAGAGAGCATAATCTCGGATTTTCTGGGTGAATATTGTCTGTCTGAGACTTGCATCGATCGACACAACTCAAGCATCGATCGACACAGTCCCGATACGTTTAATGAAACTGCTCAAAATCACCTTGTGTCGATCGACACACATCGTGCATCGGTCGACACAAAACGCAGACGTGACCAGAGACCTGTAACAGCCCCAGAACGAGTCTATAAGCCCTCTGTGCCGTATCCTAAAGTTCCTAAACTGTCTAAACAGGAGCTAGAAGTGGCTAACTGCATGAAAGTGATGGATAGGAAGCAGAAAGCCACCATTGATGGACATACCTTCAGTGTTGAGGAGGAACCAGAGATTCCTATTGGAAAGGAGAAGATGGCAGTTCATTCTGAACTTGCTCTAACATCTTCAGAAACTGCAACTGCTCTTAAGCAGAAAGCTCCTGATCTCTTGCATCCACCAAAGCATAGGTATAAAAATCCTAAACTTAAACCTCCTAATCCATCAGCTGTGAATGCAGGAAAACGCAGAATGCCACCCAAGCTTCGCTCCCACCCTGATTTTATTCCTTCGTTCCTTGGGAGATCTCATGATCATAATGCATATACGCCGCCATGGATGAAGAGATATTCACAGAGACATTCCAAGTCTCTGTTGAAACCCCTGTGAGTCCGATTTCCTTTCCATAGTCAAGCTATTGACTTTAAACAAGTGCTGAGTGGGAGGCAACCCACTAGTAGGTTCGTTTTTTCTTTTCATTTTTCGTTTTGGTTTTGATATTTTGATTTCTATGTTAAGTGTGTTCAGAGGCGTGAGAAACAGACAGAACAGGCATTGCATCGATCGACACATATTGTGCATCGGTCGTTGCAATCGCGATTTATGGTTTACCGATTCGATTGCGGTTCAGACACCGGTTATCTCAATAACCGTGGGACAAATTCGCCGTGCATCGATCGACACCCTTGTGGCATCGATCGACGCAGGGCGACAACAGGTAAGTTTTCTGCAAATTTTTCGGGTTGTTCTTCAATTTAATTATTCTTTCACCGAGCTCATGCTTTGATTACACTGGGGACAGTGTAGTTTAAGTGTGGGGGAGGTAGCTACTGACGCACGCTTTTGTTTTCTTAGAGTCAGTCTTTTATTTTTCAAAAATCTGTTTTATTGAGTCAAAATTGTATGAAACTATGATTTTCCGAGGAAAATTTTCACTTGAACAGGAACTAAGTGACCATTGGACAGACTTGCAGAGCCTCTATGACTATTAGAAAACCCAGACACGGATCAGCCTACTGAGAACACCCACATCACTTCAGGTATCAGAGGATCCTTTTACTGACTTCAACCTTAATACTGACTTAATTTTCTCACCTAAGGGCTTGGTATACCTTGTGTCGGATTCCTTTGTTAGTTCTGACACAGCCTGTAAACCTGTCCTATTTGGTTCCCTTCTCCCCTTCCATAAAGTAAAAAAAAAAGAGTAATAAACTGAGGATGAGCTAGTAGCTCCGAAGTGGTCTCTGGGAATGGTAGCTACAACTATCATATCCTGCGCATCCATGGAATGTGTCCAAAATACACCCCAAAACGGGAAGAACACTGATAAAAAAAAAAAATGATACCCAGTGGGGAAAAATCAGTTGTTAAGGAAGGGAAAAGAGAAGAAAGGGACCAGAGAAAGATAGTATGGTGGTCTAGAGCTGACAAGGTAAGAGTCCATGTGCCCTTTGATCGATACTCCTTAGGTGAGACCGCACTTAATTACTTGCAGAAGTCAGTAGGGTGAATTTGAATGCGTGAATGTGATTGTGGAGTTTACTTGGGACAGTTGCTAAGTGTGGGGGAAGTACATTGTGGTCTTGAGTTTTGTAGAAAAGTTTTCAGTGGATTACTAAGTGAATGTGAATGCGAAATTTCCTAAGACGAAATGAGTTTCTGTGTTTTCAAACTTCTTTTCTTATACTTTGGTTCTTTACTTGCTTGAGGGCAAGCAAGAGCTAAGTGTGGGGGAGTTGATATACCATGGATTTTAGAGATTTTAACCATGTTATATGTCTTATTTATCGAGTCTTTTATTATGTTTTGGAGTCTTTTAAGTATGTTTACAGGTCTAGACTCATTTGGAGTGGAATTGGAGTTATTGGAGCATTTTGGAGCATTTTGGAGATTGAACCCGAGAGGAAGAGTTCACTGCCCGTTTCACAGATCTGTGTCGATCGACACATCTTGTGCAACGATCGACACAAGGTCGACGCAGACAAATCTCGGCGGTTTAATGAAGAGTTTGGATATTGCAACTTTTCCCAGAAGTTCTTCATAATTGCAAAGAAGCCCCAGCCGACTTTAGACCATTATATTAGGGTTTTTAGCCACTTGTTTAGGCTACGCTATTCTTAAGTCTTATTTTATTTCAGAGAGAGTTAGGGGCTGATCCTGTTCTCGAAAGAGAGAGGATTTTGAACCCCAGATCTTTACTTTGTTTTATGATATTTGGTTTTCTATTCAAGATGTTTTCTGTTTCGATGAACATGTCTGAGTAGATTACCTGTTAAGTTTAGGGATTCTCATTAGGGATTTCATGGAATTATAGTTTAATCAATCTGTAGGGATTCATATCTGCCAGTTCTTCTTCTAGGGTTGTTCTTAATGCTTAATATGAAGTAGCTATCCAGATTTATGATGTTAGGTTGATTGATGCAACGACAGTTGGTTAATTAGCTAGAAAGAACCTAGATGAGCAATTTGATCTACTCGCAAAGGAATTTGGTTTAGGGGAATTGTGAACACATCGAACTTGATCTTAAAGCTAGTTTAATCTGTTAGTAATTGCAAAGGAATTTCGATTGCTGCACTTAGACTTAGAGAATTCTCGCAACGACAATTGGTTAATTCTATATTTGTGTTTTGAGTTCTAGAACAGTTTCTGATTAGATCCCGATAGATTAATTTCTTGTATTCCTGATTTCCTGAGAACTCCCTAGACTTAACGCATTCGCTTCCTTGCTCACAAACTCGCTGCAATTTACTTTTCTGCATGCTTTTTGGTTTACATCACATTGCTTTCTCCTAGTTTAACCTCTTCTGTTTTATAATATATCGTTGACCGGAGTCCCTGTGGATTCGATACCCTAAGTACTACAACTACATCACTGTGCACTTGCAGTTAGTATAGGGATTAAAACTCGACCTATCACCAATCCTGCGCAACTGGTGTCGACCGATTAGCTTGTGATGCCGGTCGACACTGAATGTCATCGGCCACTTCCAAATTCATAACTTTCTCAGTAGCGTCCATTAGCCTCATATACCGAGTAGAAGCTTCATCCTCCAGCTCCAACACATGCTCAGAACTCATTAAGGCTCTCTCCAAAGGGTCGACAGAATTCATTCTATTTAGGAATTCTGCAGCCAGATTCTCAATCGTATCAACATAGAAGGTCTGTCCATCAATGGTGGGATGTCTCATCAACTTTTCCATGTCAAAATTCATCACCAGATCACCCACACTCAGTCCAATCTTTCCTCTCTTCACATCAATGATAGCACCAGCTGTACCCAAGAATGGTCTGCCGAGGATAAGAGGGTCTTTAGGCTCATCATTGTATTGCAGAACTACGAAGTCAGTTGGGATAACAAATTCACCAATCTTCACCGGTACATCTTCCAAGAGACCTTCAGGAATCCTTATGGAGCGATCAGCTAGGATCAAGGAGATCCTAGTAGGTGTGAAGTCTGTCATCCCCATCTGCTTAGCAACTTAATATGGCATTAGATTGACACTTGAACCCAAATCACAAAGTGACCTCTCAAATCTGTCTCTAAAGATGGTACAGTCAGAGACAAAGCTTCTTGGATCATTCTGCTTCTTGGGTACCCAGTTTAAGATAACAGCACTACAGACTTCAGTGATAATCATCAAACTCTCTTCATCTCCCATGTCAGAAGTCAACATCTGCTTCAAACATCTCTTCAGGACTGGGTTGTTGTTGATAGCATCCATCAATGGCAATGGGAGAGTTAGATTACTCAGCATAGTCATGTACTTAGCCTTGAATCGTTCAAACTTAGACTGCTTTGGGTTTCTCGGGAAAGGTATTTTGGGTTTATACACTTTCCAACCAGCTGGAGGGGCTTTCTGCGTAGCATCAGAGTATGTACGCTGTTGGTGTCGACCGACATCAGTTTGGTGTCGGTCGACATTGGTCAATTTTAATCTGTCATCGACCTCACAATCGATCTTAGTTAATTTTCGTTCGTCATGAGGACTCGAAGAATTCAGTGTCGCCCGACGTGCAGAGGCCGTGTCGGTCGAAGCTCGTTTCGCAGCTTCATACTCTTCTTCAAATTCTTCTATCTCTTCGATCTCCTTATCATTGATCTGCCTATTAGGGATGGTGTGCAG
The DNA here is from genome assembly GCA_030180135.1 of Orychophragmus violaceus. NCBI lineage: Eukaryota > Viridiplantae > Streptophyta > Magnoliopsida > Brassicales > Brassicaceae > Orychophragmus > Orychophragmus violaceus. Next base: position 66,748,192 of record CM058240.1, on the reverse strand, counting down.
CTCCTTCCCACTCCTCAGTGATATGGAATTGCAGTGATGCTTGGGGTTAGTATCTGTGCTTCCAGGAAGGAACCCGGCTTGCCTCTTAACAGCTCCAACAGTTTGAGCAACTTGAGAATCCAATTGCTTCATATGTGTACTCAAGGATTCAAACTTCTCATTCAAATCAGCATAGACAACATCTATCTTCTTGTTGAAATCCACAGCAGTCTTTGTCTGACCTTCCAGCAACTGCTCCATCATAGCTTCCAGCTTGCTCTCACGAGCATTAGTAGCAGGAGGTGTCTGATAGGAAGACGAGCCATAAGTCCTCTAGTAAGAGTTGTTCTGCTGAAAAGGCTTTTGGTAACCAGCATTCTGACCATATCCAGAAGAGTTTTGATTGCTTGTGAATGCACTCTTCTGTCCACCATTAAAGAACTTGTTGTTCTGCTGGTTTCCAAACCTGTTTCTTTGAAATCAAGAACCACTAATGTAGTTCACATCCTCTTCTGTGCAGCCTTCTTCAGGTCCAAACTCTTCAACATCTTGAGCAAAATGGATATGCTTCTTGTTAGTCAACAAGTTGTGAACATAATCCAACTTGTTTTGCATCTCAGCCATCTGTAGATGATCCAACTTTCCACCAGACTCTTTCGTTCTCTGATATGCAGTCTTGGCACTGTTGAGGTGAAGGAATATGTGTGTTCATGGTGTAATTGTCAGGTTACATCCTAGCACATAATCATCTAGGATCTAGGTGATTTGCAGATGAATCATAAACAGATCAGGGAGATTACCTTATGATTGCAGCGGAATGATCAAAGGAATATCGAGATCTGCAAGAGCTGATAGAAACCGGCTCCTCCTAGGTATCCACACGCTTACAAGCTACTGGATCAGGCTGCTAGACCAAGCTGGAATCAACCGAGAGAGAGAAGAAAAGAGAGGATGGCTGGCTGTAAAAAATCGCAGACTAAGAAGCCTTCGGGTTTCTTGCGCCCTCCCTCTTCCTTATATGGGCCCAAGTAATTAAACTAATGGCTTATTAGGCTTTTGGGCCCAAGACCCAAATCAGACAAAAGACTGTCTTTTGTCTGGCCCAATTCTCTGTACAAATACAGTAAATGCCTTGCATCTTACCGTATTAATTCCAATTAACTTTCCCGTTAGCTATGGTGTGTGACCCTTTGGGATCATACAATACTGGTAATAAGTCCTAAACTTATAGATCAAGAGCGGGCTCTAGCAAGTCATCATGATCACCCAGTATTTATGACTTATGTCTGATCTCGACACTTATCATACTTTCTAGAGATAGTACAATAGAATTCAGGACATTCCCAACAATCTCCCACTTGTACTGGAATCCTACATTCCCTAATCCTTTTGTCTCAATATCTCGATCTGGCATAAGGCAAGATGCGTGTCATCCTTATATAGCCAGACCATGTTCATCGGACCAGATTTGATACTGACAATGCAAACGACTTGGGCAAGTCCGTTTGGGAGTGGCCACTCTCTTACCAGCTATCAAGTCTCCGATTGGCCTAGAGATATTACCTCCGTTAAACGGCAGGGACAAATCCCATCTTGTTCCATCACTATGAACTACACACTTTATAATACACCCAACCAAGGTCCTTATAGCTCCCAGTTACGAAACAGCGTTAGACAATGATCAAAGCGCATCACTCCATGTGCAGCCACATGCATGCGAACTCAGGTCTAAGGACTATACTCTATAGTCGTATATGAGAACCTCTTATGACACAGATATTAATATCTTGTAGAGTTCTCATCAGCGGGCCATGTCCGGTCATATGCTCCCCTACATATACCTATGACCCCTCGAAACTTGGTCATAAGTCTCAACACAATCTAGTCTCAAGTGGTTGTTGGTGTTCCAATTTCAACAACCTTCGAATATGGACATTATGATTTATGTCATTTCGTTAAATATGGGGTTTCAGGATCAAGTCTACTCATGTACTTCGATGGCCCATATATAATGACATGAATCATTTTGGAACGATTATTTATATCACAGTTAAAATAATCCAGAAATCATAGATTTCATAAACATAAAACATTATGTTTACATGAACCTTTCAAAACAACTAAATAAAGCCCTTTACAAACTCCCACTGAAATTAAGACTACATCTTAATTTCACTTATCCTACAGCTACAGTCCGCGACTCGTGCTTAGGCCTAAGGAGTGGCTTCGTTAATAGATTAGCAACGTTCTCATTCGTTGAAACTTGCTGATCTACTAAACACCTCTGTCATTTATCTCACGGAGTAGGTAACACCTACCCTCAATGTGTTTGGATCTCAGATGTGCAGCTAGCCACATCAAGTTCAGTGATGAACTTTTCTATCCAAACAACCTCTTTCGCCGCTACCCAAGCTGCGAAATGTTCAGCTTAAGTCATGGAGACAGCAACAGTGCCCCGCCAGACAGACACAAGATATAACCGGACTGTGACCGGAAATCATCTTTGTCTGTTGGAAACTTGCCTTTCAGACTCTACCGACTTGCAGCACCTCACTTTCTCCGTAAATCAAAAACTTATCCTAAGTATTTTCCAAATACTTGAGGATATTCATTACGTCTATCCAGTGATTCTTTGCTAGATTTGACTGGTCTTTACTTATCTTGCTTAACATTAAAGCAACATCAAAACAAGTACGTGTCATGGAATACATGATAGATCCAATTGCCGACGCATATGGAATCTCATCCATGCATTCAAGCTCAGCAGTTATCGTAGGACACTGTTTCTTGCTTAACGTAATGCCATGTGACATTGGCATAAAACCCTTCTTGGAATGCTGAAAACGTGTAGGACTTTGTCAATATAAGAATCCTGACTTTGTCCTATCAGCCCTTTTGGATCTCTATCTTTAGATCCAAAATCCAAGAACATACGTGGCTTTACCCATGTCAATCATAAAACCAACTCCCAAGCCAGTCCTTTACCGAATGCAGCATTGGAACGTTATTTCCGAGAATCAGTATGTCATCGACATACACTATGAGAAATGCAACATCGCTCCCACTTATCTATTAGTAAACGCACAGTTCCACTTCGTTCCTGTTCAAGTCAAAACCTTGACTACTTCAACAGAACGAAGATTCCAACTCCGATATGTTTGCTTCCATCCATGAATAGATCGATGAAGCTAACTTACACACAGTATAATTTTTCGGAGTCCGGGCTCACTTTCGCTTCTGTGAATTTCGCAGGTTCGTCACTTTCAATGATCATCAGATCATGGCAATTAATCACGAGAAATCACTCTCGGATTAGTGACAGATTCATTCAGATCTGCGAACTTCAGGCTCTACAGGTGTAGATTCTACAGAAATCTGTAAATCCATCCGCTGCTCTCCCTCAATAGGTTGAGCAGCCTCCTGTATTTCTCGAATTTCTTCGAGTTATACTTTTACTCCCACTGTTCTTCTTGGAAAGTAACTTTCCTTTTAGAAAACAGAATTCCGAACAACCTAACTTCGTTTTCGGAATGGACGTGAAAAGTAACAAGCCTTGGTTTCCCTAGGACAACCAGCGAAGTAGCACAACTACAAATACTCAGTAAAGACGAGTTTGGATCATTTCCAGTCCACATTTATGTGTTGTCTTTCAACTGATATTTGTGGAACTATTTCAGCGTAAACTTAGATATTTCTAGAGCGTTATTCTTAAATAATATCATGGAAGATTCGTGTGACTCATCTTTAATCATTTCTAATAAGATCTGATTCTTTCTCACAGAAACACCTCCAGGTTTTCAGGAGAAATGAGCTGTGAAACGACTTCACACTCATTCAGATGATCACACCATCAATGACTTAAGTATTCTCACTCGTGATCTAATCCAGAGTCTCAATACTTCTGTCACTCAGATTCTATACCTCATTCTGGAACTCTTTCGACCATTTCAAAGATTTCCGACTCGTGTCTCATCAAATGAACACAGTCATACTCACTGAAGTAATCAGTAAATATAATGAAGTACAGGAAATTTTCTCTGGCATTACTGCTCATCGGGCCACATACATGAGTATGTTCAAGGTCCAATAAGCCTTTGGGCCTTTCTCTAGCTCGGCTAAGATGGGCCCTTTGTCTTTTGGTCCAGTAAGCAGAATTCAAGTCTCATAAGATATCCGATCAAATGAGCCCAAAAGTCCATAACTATGGGGTTTCTGAATCCGACTTACTCTATGTGACCAAAACATTTATGCCAAGAAAAATCAGGTTTAATTCATCAGATTTAAACCAATTCGGTATTTATGTTACTTTTAGGCACTCTTTGGTTTAAGATATAAAACCCATTCCTTGAATAGGGTGCTACAATCAATATTTCATTGAGATCGAAAGAACAAAACTTGTCTTTTATCAAAATGAAAAACATTCAAATTCTTACAAGAAAATGAAAGACAACTCTGCTTAAAGCAGGTACATTGTAGCAATTACTTAATGCAAAACCAAGCCTCAAAGGCATCTACAAGTGAAAACCCTATGGCTGAGGCAGCATCCATAGCTCCTTCCAGACATGCAGTTCCACTTGTCCTTCCTTCAACGTTCTACTGTTGCTCAGGCTCTGCATATTATAACAAATATCAGTGCCACAACCAGTATTCTATACCTATAAGGTAGAACTTGAAGTAATAACATGAATACCTGAGGAAGTAGTCTCATACATCAACTTCAACTCCTCATAATCTTCCATGAATTTAATGCAATCTCTCTTCCAATGCCCAGTCTCTTTACAGTACCAGCACTTACCAACGTAAGATGTATCTGACTCGGGCTCAGAAGACACACGCTTGCCATGATTCAAAATCTGGACAACTTTGTCTTCACCCTTGTCAGCATTAGGTTTAGTAAACCTACCCTTCTCCATTATGAGATTATACAGGGTACTCTTCACGTTTGGCTCAACTGTCTTGAGCATATCATGCAGTTCAGTCAGCGTCTTCGTTAAGCCTTTCTTGATATAGTTCCTTCTGAACTTATCATAGCTTGACGGCAGTGACTGCAGAATGATCTCAGTTGCCAATTCTTGGCTAACTGGATAATCCAGATTCCTCAGGTTATCAATGTAACCCATCATTTTACTGACATGAGGACTCACTGGATGATCATTTGGTAGCTTGCAGCTAGTGAGAGACTTAACCAACTGGTATCTCTCCACTCTTACCTGCTCCTGAAATTTCAATTTCAGGCTGCTGATCATCTCTATTGGCGACTCCATGCTCTCATATTGTTTCAGCAAATCTGAGTCCATGGTAGCCAATATCAGACCACGCACATCTACCGCATCATTATAATGCTTATTCCAAGCATCATATACTGCATGAGAGGCATTGGACCCGATCCTCTCGGGGAGAGCTCTCTCAAGGACATAGTCCTTTCTCTCCTGCCTGAGGACTAGCCTCAGATTCCGCGACCAAGTCAAGAAATTTGATCCGTTCAGTTTGTCCATTTCAAGGACAGGCCGGATCGAGAAAGTGTTTTGATTGTTTGTGCTAGTCATAGCTGAAATTTAGAGATAAATAGAGTTTTAGTTATTTAGTTCATAAAAGAGTAATCTTAATAACTTATAAGAAAACTCGCATTGCATTCAAAATTTCTTTGTTTAACCTCATAAGAATGCAATGATTCCGAGACCCATGTTCAGCTAAATCCAAAGTGGGCCACTGGCCGTCACCCGGAATTAGCTTTACTTGGTAAGCATGCACACAACTAGTTATATCCATATAACTATCGGTTGTGGATTGGGCCCAAGGCCCAATACACCAGATGTCTCAAGGCCCGGGACTCCCGATGGCCTAGTCAAGGAAACCAATCTCTTACAGCCAAATAATCACTAAAGTCTGGGACTCCCAATGAAATTAGTGACTATATACTACTTTACTTACGCAAAAAACAGACACCTCACACTGTAAGCCATATCTGTAATTGAATAAGCGTTAAGTAGCTGACAAGATTGGGCAAGACATCCAAGCTTGATATTGTTTTTGAGGATTTTAGGTTTCAATAGATTTCCTCCCAAAATAGAAGATTACTATTTTGGGAAACTTTCCATTTCAGGTAACTTACTAAATTTGGAAACTTTCTATTTAGGGAAACCTACTATTTTAGAAACTTTCTAAATCGGAAACATACTATTTTTAGAAATTTCCTAACATTTCAAAATTAGAAACTTCTAATTTAATGTTTTATTAAAGTTTTGGAAGGGTCACAAATTATAGGCCCAATTCTTGGCCCAAGACCACATAATTCCAATTGGCCCAATAATTTGACATAGCCGAGTCGGTTCATTAATTCTGGTCCAAGACCAAATTAACTACTAAATCCAACTGGTTATTTACTAAACCAGACCAGCTCTAAATTATTTGGTCCAACCAAATCAAACTTAGACCAGCCTTCGGTTTAGGTTAAAATTCAATTTTGAATTTAAATCCGGTTTAACCAAAAACTAAATAATACCAATTGTATTAAATAATTTCCAGCAAACCGCAATTTGGGTTAACCGCTTGAACCAAACATTAATTAAATAATTAATCACAGGACAACACGATCATCTTCTTCACTTAAAGACAAAAACGATAATCACTTATACAAACGATCACATATACAAACAATCGATTCAATAAGTGATTTTGACTTTACCTCATCGTATGATAATTAATTTACAATCGACTTTTACTTTTTCGTTTCATGCAATCCACAAGAAGACAAAACCGATTTTGTCTTTACGAACCATATGAACGTCTCTTAATTATCAAACAAAGCAAAGTCAATAATTGAATTCAAGATCGCGATTCATGTCAGTCAAAAACAAACCTTATTAACAAAGTCAACAAGCCATAAACATCACGATTCTTAACATTAACCAACCTATCAAATCGATTCTAATGATTGTACAAAAGGTCAACAAGCGATTATGAGATTCACTCAAAACAAAACGATTTTGTCCCCTTTTTAATTCAATAATCGATTCAATTAAGATCATGACATCTTATGATTATTAAGCAAAATCAAAATCGATTCATACAAAGCTCTGATACCACTGTAGGAATATGTGTGTTCATGGTGTAATTGTCAGGTTACATCCTAGCACATAATCATCTAGGATCTAGGTGATTTGCAGATGAATCATAAACAGATCAGGGAGATTACCTTATGATTGCAGCGGAATGATCAAAGGAATATCGAGATCTGCAAGAGCTGATAGAAACCGGCTCCTCCTAGGTATCCACACGCTTACAAGCTACTGGATCAGGCTGCTAGACCAAGCTGGAATCAACCGAGAGAGAGAAGAAAAGAGAGGATGGCTGGCTGTAAAAAATTGCAGACTAAGAAGCCTTCGGGTTTCTTGCGCCCTCCCTCTTCCTTATATGGGCCCAAGTAATTAAACTAATGGCCTATTAGGCTTTTGGGCCCAAGACCCAAATCAGACAAAAGACTGTCTTTTGTCTGGCCCAATTCTCTGTACAAATACAGTAAATGCCTTGCATCTTACCGTATTAATTCCAATTAACTTTCCCGTTAGCTATGGTGTGTGACCCTTTGGGATCATACAATACTGGTAATAAGTCCTAAACTTATAGATCAAGAGCGGGCTCTAGCAAGTCATCATGATCACCCAGTATTTATGACTTATGTCTGATCTCGACACTTATCATACTTTCTAGAGATAGTACAGTAGATTTCAGGACATTCCCAACATGAGGCTCACCAAGTTCACAATCAGCACTCTAGCTTGTTAAGGAGTCTTTGTGTTGAAGTTGCCATTGCTGGCAGCATCTAACGCATACTGGTACCAGAGATCCACACCTTTGATGAAAATGCCCAGCAGCTGAACTTCAGAGAATCCATGATGAGGACAATCTCGTTGGTACCTCTTAATCCTCACCCAAGCAGACTTAAATGGCTCTGTAGGTCCTTGAGTGAATGTCAGAAGATCCTGTCTGAGCTGATCTGAGCGAGCATCATCATAGAAATGTTGCAGGAACCCTCTCTTTACTGCATCCCAAGTAGTTTAACTTCCCAGGTGGAAGTTTCTTAAGCCAAGCTGCAGATTCTCCAGCAAGAGAGTATGGGAAAAGCTTAAGGTATAGGAAATCATAACCCACTCCATTGTGCTTCATCCCAGTGACGAAGGCTTCAAAATCCTCAATGTGGTCCATGGGTTGCTCATTGGGAAGACCATGGAAAGGATTCTGCCTCAGGAGTGTATAGTATACAGTCTTGACCTCAAAGTCATTCCTCTCAAAAGGAGGAGGTACAATTGCTGACCGGTTAGCATAAAACTCATATGGTCGTTGTAATTAGCAAGAGTCCTCTCAGCAGCAGGAGGATTAGGTTGATGTCCATTACCTCCAGCATTGACCATATGCCCCTGTCCTTGAGGCTGCTCAGGTTCAGGGATTACTCGTCCCTCAACATCAATCATTTGCCCCTGATCATTTTACGGGTTGTTCTGTGGGTCTCTCATAACTCCCTCAGCATCTGGTCTCAGAATCAAAGGGTTGTTCATCATTCTTGTTCTTTGACCCTTTCTGTTTGTTCTCTCAAGTTTAGCAAGCTCCTCAAGTCTGAGGTTCAAAAGTTCTTCGCTCTGGTTGCTTCGGGTGTGACGATTAGGCATACACAGACTTCAAACACTTTCTCTAGGTCGATGTCGGGCGATACAATGGAGGGTGTCGGTCGACACTGGATGCGGAAATCGATTCCTGCAGCAACAAAACAAGCCAAACCGAGAAAAATTAGTAACAAATAAATAAAAACGACTTAGACTAAACTCTAAAACAAAATCTATCGGCGAACTCAGTTGAGTCCCCGACAACGGCGCCAAAAACTTGATAGGCTCAGAGTTTTATCTTATTCTGCTGCTAGTGCACAGTTATGCAATGTAGTACTTAGGGTATCGAATCCACAAGGACTCACGGCTCACACAATAGATTGTATGTTCTCAAGCTAAGCTAAATCAATCAGAAGGAAGACAAAAGACTAAAGCAAGTAAACAAAGAAGTGTTTCCAATAGGAGAAAGGCGTCAGACTTAGGAAGGTCTCGGGAATGATGCAATGCCAGATACTTAACTAACCGGATTCAGATTAAACACAGGTTCAAGAACTAGAAACACAATGCTAAACAATCCAACTCTCGCTGATATTGTTTCTATATCTAGCAACCTAGTGATCCAAATCTCTTTGTGATCCTAGAGTTCTAAACAAGCATTAAGAACAGATTCTATCGGTTGACAATTCTCCTAAACCAAATCTCTTTGTATCTAGTCAAATTGCTCACACTAAGTTTATTCATATTATAACTCACATTCTCGTGCTAAGTTAATTATCTCAGAACTAATAAATCAGTTATCTAAACATGCATAAAACCATTATGAGAATCCCTAAATCTAATTAGGTTACTACTCAGACATATTATCAATCAAATAACACATCATGAATAGAAAACCAAAAGACTGAATAGATAAGGTAAAGGGGTTCGAAATCCTTCTCTCAAAGGTTACAAGTAGGAAGAATCAGCCCCTTAGCAAATCTCTCAATCTCCTAAAGCAAGAACAAATTAAGAACAAAGATAAACTGAATAATGAGTCTGAAAACCTAATTAAAATTCCTAAACTCGTTTTGGGGTCAGATTAGAATTAGGGGAAACTTCGGGGTCTTTATGCAATTCTTCAAAACTTGTCTCAACTCGGTGTAAAACTTCTCTCGCGCTCAGTGTCGACCGACACCAAGGTCAGTGTCGGTCGACATCCAGTCGTGGCCGAGACACCAACTTCAGCTCGTTGCACATATCACCAGAAACGTCCTATAATCCCGCTCTTTGCTCCAAACACAAGCCTATCTGTAGAAGACTCAATAGACTCGAAAAACCAGGTTAAAGAGTCAATATATACTATTTCATGGTTGAAAACCTAGAAAAACCATGATATATCACAAGGCAGGGGCCATATGGCCCGAGACTGCCCAAACAAAAGAGTCATGGTGATCACAAAAGATGGCTATGATTCCCAATATGAGATCACACCAGCTGATTATGATGAAGGCATTAACATACATGCTGATGAAGGTGAGCTCTTGGTGATTCAGAGAGTTCTATCTTCACAACCATCTCTAGAAGCACCTGGGCAAAGAGACAACCTATTCCACTCTCGGTGTACAATCAAGGATAAGGTATGTCATTTGATAATAGATAGTGGTTCATGTGCTAACATTGCTAGTTTCACTCTTGTTGAGAAGCTAGGTCTTGAAACCACCAACCATCAGAGACCATACAAGCTCCATTGGCTAAATGAAAAATAAGAGCTACAAGTTTCTAAACAAGTTGAGGTGCCTTTATCCATTGGTCATTACAAGGACCAAATCTTGTGTGATGTTGCACCAATGCAAGCTGGTCACATTTTGCTTGGAAGGCCATTCCAGTATGACTGAAGTGTATCTCACAATGGCCGTACCAACGAATACTCATATCACCTTAATGATTGTAAGTTCACTCTTGCACCTTTACATCAAAAGGAAGTTTGTGTGATGCAAGTCAAAGCTTAATCAAAGGTTAATAGTAAAGCTAGTTACTTGGCTATGTGATACAGCCCCAAAATGAGACTAGATGTATAGGTTGATGGAGGAACAAGCACTTGCTTTATAGCTCTCTTACTTTTCCGAGATGGATGGAATGAATGGAGTTGGATGGGATTTGTTCTGCTGGTTGTGTAACTCTCTCAGAAACAAGTCAAAGAATGGATGAAGATGGATTGATAGTCACCACAAGGTTTATGACAGAACCTTGATAAGATAGATAAAAGAGCAGCTTCTCACTCACTCTCAAGATGAATTCAGACAGAACTCAAACGAAATTTGCAAAGGCAAAAAGATTTTCTTTATTGATTCTAGGGTAAATAATACACTGTTGTGAGAGGGGACTTTATATAGTGTCCAAACAGCTATGTCCTTCAAGGGGTCTTTGAAACAGATTACAAAATAAGGAAATGCTTGATTGTAGGACTCTAATGACTCAATTAAAAGAATACAAACTCCAATTTCGAAATGCATAAGAAAAACACAAAAACACTCATTAGTCAATAATCATAAGGACCCACTTATCTTATATGGATGTTGGACGAATTTGTTTGTGGAAGAAATCATACTGTTGCCGTTGGATGATCTTGGCTTTGAATGTGCTTGTTTTTGAAAAAGAAAGGTTGGTCCATAAACTTTTGTAATTGGTCCTGTGCGTTTTGGTATTGCTAAGGACGTCCTCCATTGCTTCTAGTTGCTGGTTATTGCCTCCTGGTTTCCAAATCTTGGATTGAGAATGTATGAACTCATGATCTTCCAAATAAGGCAAGTTGGGCCTCCCTTGACTTAGAAATGGAATATCTTCTAAACTAGAATAGATTTTGGTAGGATTCCAATTCTCAGGGTACTTCTGTTTAGTTGAGAATCCAAAACAAGTGGGTTTACCACTTGGATCATCCTGGTTTGATCTGCATACTTCAATAAGTGTTTGTTGGTCTCCAGTGGATTCCTTTAAAGTCTTCCCAGTTGTAACTTGAATAACTTCTTCATGTGGAAAGCTTTTGAAACAATTCTACTTCTCCGTGATTCCTTGACGATCTGAGATTCTAGAGCAGGTTGCTTTGTGGTTTAAATCCTCCTGGTTGGGAAGATATGCTCCAATACATGCAATTATGTCTCTGGTGCACTTAAACTGCTTCTCCTTAGTTGGGTGATTTATGTCCTCTCCATGTTTATTGGTTGATGATGACTTGATGTCCTCATAATACTCTCCCTCTTGAAAATGTTTCGACCTCGAAACTGTATAACCTGCAACAATAGAAAGCAAGTTAGCTTTCATTCTATTTTGTGAGTTTAGGGTCATACCTTGGAGCTTGGTGGCTTAATGGTGTATGGTGCATCAGATGGTTCTCCTTTGAGTAGGTATGATAGAATAACTCCTCTACTCTTTCTTGGAATGATGTTTCTCTCCTTGAGATGGTAACTATTTGTCACTCCCTTGGTGACTTTAGTTCTACTCATCTTTGATGTCTTAGCTACTTGAGTTGGTAGCAAGTTCTTCTTTGGAGAAACCACATTTCCATCTTCTCTTTTACGAACTGCAATTATCTCAACACTTTGGGCAGGAAACAAGTGCATTATGGGTTCTTTACAAAATTTTAAACTTGTTAAACCTTATGTCCTAGTTGTATCTAGTCCTTTTACTTGTTTTGGTTTCATGTAAAGAGCAGTGAAGATATCATTTCCTTTCAATTCTAATGATCTCACTAGTTCAGCATTTGAATCTTTGTAAACAAACTTAGGGAAAGAGTGACTTACATGAGGAACACTCTTAGTGTTCTTGATATTCAGCTTGGTGGAGTGAACTGATGCTTGATCAGGGGGCTTCTCCTCAAGTCTCTCTCTGATCTCATCACTCTTGGCTTCTGAACAATCCTTAGGTCCAGGGATTGTATTCTTAGTTGAAATGGCTTGTTTTCTCCATGGTTGTGCTTCTTGACTGAAACTAGGATCATCAATATGGCTAGTACATTACCTTTCTACCCCCATGATATGATACACTTGTCTTGTCCAAAGGTTTTTAGTGCAGGTTCTAAAAGAGAGCAGACCGTGGAGACCTATAGCAACAAGAAACTGGAGCCTTACCAACCTGATTTAACTCTCACACTAGATTTTAATGCAGCCAAAGGGATTCATTACTCCACTCTGATAGATGCAATGCACCTAGACCCCCCCCAAACCGACACAATACACCAAAGCACCAAGGTAAGATTCAAGAGTCTAAACTTAGGATGCAACCTAACTTGCTCTATCTTGGTGCAGATCAAGAAGTTTTGAGGACGAAACCTTTCCAAGGGGGAGGGTATGACGTGGGAATCAAACCACACATCCCACCACAGATGTTCTCAATGCCCAAAGATGGACAAGCCGACCCAACCATGGGAGATAAAAGCTATGGAGAGGATGAGCCTAACGATCCAGAAATAAAACCAAGCAAAGGAGGACATTTTCCTCAGCCAATCCATCATGAAGAAGAGACTGGTCGAGTCATTATTCCCATCACCAGACCGAAAACAAGAACTGCCCTTATAAGGCTCCAAAAATGATGAATTTCAGCCCAAGACCACCAAGACCTGATCCATATGAGTCCAAACCCATCTATTGGAGTCTCTTATGGAGTCCACCAGATGAAGACACGAACTGGAACAACTCGGAGTTATTGAAATGGAGATCATAGAATGTATTATGTCTGGGAATTATCAGGGATGTGCATTATATTGAGATGAACATCCTAAGTGTTCAGATCAATGTGCTATTGATTATAAGAGGTCTTGGAGTAACCAAACGAAAGAAGTAACTAGAAGAGAAGCATCTGTGAACAGTACCCGCGGATGAACAGCAAAACAGTTTAGGTAACTTTAAGATATTTTGGGTTAGCTTCCCTTGTAAGCTAAATTATGTGGACAATTATTAGGCACATGTCTTAGGATAAGCCTAATAGCTCTCTTTCTATATTGTATATTCTGATTTCGAATTTTGAATCTAAGAAGACTAATTCTCATCTCCAATTCTCTCTCTAATCTCTCTTGTTCTTATTCTCTATAATCTTCTCCTCTTATGTTTTTGTGCTTGAATCTACAAATCTGTGGTTTATTCTCTTAAATTCTAACATGGTATCAGAGAAATAAGCTCATGTATCTCTTTTACTTCCGCAAATCTCTTGTTATAGTCTCTCAGATCATGTTTATGTTCTGTTCTTGAAACACTTTAAGCTCTTGTTCTGTTTTGAAGAGATTAGACTCTTATCTTTGTCTTTGGTCTCTATTCTGGTTCTGTATCTTCAGTTCCTCTTTCTCAGTCCAGAGAAGCTTTGTCCTTCTTTTCATTTAAACTTGAAACTCCCTCCATCTGTTCTTAATCTGTTTAACAATTGAGAACTCAAGAGTTGTGATTCCTGTCATCCTTAAGGGTGCTAATTACTTGGTTTGGGCAAGAATGGTGAAGTCTGCCCTAGGAGGCTGTGGGCTGTGGAAATATGTACTCAGCAGTGAAGCTCCTCTTCCCCAAGTTCAAGTTCAAGGAGGTCTAGACATGGTTTCTGCTGATGAAGAAGCATGGACACAAGTAGATCAGAATGTGATGTCCATACTCCAAAGCTCTCTTGACCAGCATTTGTTGGAGACTTACTCCTGCTGTGTGACTTCAAAGGAGCTGTGGGACACTCTTGAGATGGTTTATCGTAACATGTCCAACTTTAGCAGGGTGTTTGAAGTCAAGCTAGCCATCAACAACCTCCAACAAGAAGACATGGAGTTCAAAGCTCATTTTGGGAAGTTCATATCATTATGGGCAGAGTTGGAGATGCTAAGGCCACCAACTGTTGATCCTATGGTTCTGAATGAAAGGAGAGAGCAGGATAAGGTCTTTGCTCTTCTACTGACCTCGAACACATCATACAATAGCCTGATTAAGCACATCCTAATGACAGACACACTCCTTTCTTTGGATGATGTGTGTAGACAGATTCAATAGGAACAAGGTTCCTTTGGCTTGTTCAGTGGGAAAGGTGAGCTTGTGACTGCCAACAAAGGGGTGTTTAAACCTGATGAGAGGCAGAACTATGGTGGTGATAGGAGAGGACCCTTGGTGTGTGATTATTGCAAGAGGAGTGGACATCTAACGGAGAAGTGCTGGCGCCTTCACCCACACCTCAGACCCTCACATCATTCCAAAACCGGTTCAAGGATCAAAGAGCCAGCTTCTCAAATGGAGCAGCTGTACCTAGCTCATCATCCATGTGGTCTGGTGAGGAAGGTAAGGAAATTTTGGTTCATCAAGCTCCTGTTATAGCTGTTCAAAATGATGTGGTAAGGAGGTCTGACGTTGAAGCGCTTATCAAAGCTCTCAAGGAGAACTCATGTATGATCCTTGGTAACTCTCTCTTTGCTTTTAATAAAACCACACCATTGATTGTTGATTCATGAGCCTCTCACCACATCATAAGTGATTCTAAGTTGATAGATAACGTTAAACCTGCTCTTGGTAATGTAGTGATTGCAAATGGTGATAGGATTCTAATTCAAGGCATAGGAAACCTTAAGTTGTTTAACAAAGAATCCAAAGCGTTCTATATGCCTAGCTTCATATCCAACTCGTTATCTGTGAGAAGAGTAGCTACTGATCTTAATTGCAATGGTATTTTCAGTCCTAATGATGTATTGAATTAAAGGGTATCTAGAGCATTCAGATAATCAAATGAAGAGAAAGAAGCTATTTGGTCTGTGCAATATTGGGGCATAAACAAACATCATACGTTCGAGAGTTAAAGTGTTTGTTTATGTCCTAGGATGGTCCCAACATGTCTGGAGCAAGTCAGAAGATCAAGAGGACTGATCAGGTCTGATCCCAAGGTCTAAACCATGTTTCTCTCTCCTTAGAACCAGCATGGAGCTGTCGCTTTCCTTTGGAGCCGTTGGGGAGTGTTCTTGTCCTATCCTCTTTGTTTAATCTGATTTAATGTATGGATGCCCTAATTGTCTCTCTATATATGTCTTGTAACTCAGAAAAATCAATATACACTTAAGGAAATCTTTTCCTAGGCTCAATACTCTCTTAGTCTCTCTGTTCACTCTCTCTCGCTCTACGAACCCTAATCGGTTCTAGGGCTTCTCGCACAACTAAACTCTTCTACTCTCTAAAATCTAACATGGTATCAGAGCTCTAAAGCTCCTATACCTATTCTCACTTCCGCAAAACTCTTAAATCTCTTGTTCTTGCTCTTGTGTTACTCTTGAATATGTTCTTGTTCTTACTTCTTTCTAAAACCGGTTCTACTCTATTCTGTTCTTAAGCTCTCTAAATTCTTTTTGAAACCTTTTTTATTGAAAATCCCTCCTTTCTCAGACATGGAGAACTCAAGAGTTGTGATATCAGTGACCCTAAAGGGGATCAAGTACTTAGTGTGGGCAAGGATGGCAAAGTCTGCCCTTGGAGGCCGTGGGTTTAGGAAGTTTGTTCTTGGCAGTGAAGCTGAAGGCGTGGAGGTGGTTCCGGCAGATGAAGAGGCTTGGATTCAAGGAGACCAGAATGTGTTGTCCATTCTCCAAAGTTCTCTTGAGTCTTCTCTCTTGGAGGCTTACTCTTACTGTGAGAGATCTAAGGAGTTATAGGACACTCTAAAGAAGGTCTATGGGAACATGTCTAACCTGAGCAAAGTGTTTGAGGTGAAGCTTGCTATCAACAACCTATCTCAGTAAGATATGGAGTTCAAGCAATACTTTGGGAAGTATAGATCTTTGTGGGCAGAGTTGGAGATGTTGAGACCAGCTATTGTTGACCCACTTATTCTCAATGAGAGAAGAGAACAAGATAAGGTGTTTGAACTCCTATTGACCCTGAATCCATCTTACAACAGCTTGATTCAGCACATGCTAAGGGCAGAGACACTTCCAACCTTGGTTGATGTTTGTGCACAAATTCTGAAGGAGCAAGGTTCATTTGGCTTGTTTGGAAGAAAAGGAGAACTTGCTACTGCAAATAAGGGCACATACAAACCTGAGGAGAGAAGGATCCCTGGTGTATGTGATCACTGCAAGAGGAAGGGGCATTTCAAAGACAAATTCTGGCTGTTACATCCTAATCTCAAGCCTCAGTTCATCAACAAGTTCAAGGACAAAGGACGCATTACTCAAGTGGAACAACTGAACCTGGTTCCTCTTCAACTCGGCCTGGTAATAAGTGTAGGGAAATGGTACCAGCCTTTGCTCATGCTCATGTTATGGCGGCTCAAAGTGAGTTGGTGAGAAGGTCAGACCTTGATGCTCTCATCAAAGCCATCAAGGAGAGTTCTGGTAATGTCTTTGGTAGTTCCTTTCATGCTTTAATCAATCACAAACCATTGATAGTTGATCATAAACCTTTGATAGTTGATTGAGGGGCTTCACATCACATGATTAGTGATTCAAACTTGATTAAGAATATTAAACCTGCCTTAGGTAATGTTGTGATTGCAAATGGTGAAAGGATTCCAATTAAAGGCATAGGAAATGTTAAGTTGTTTGATAGAGAATCTAAAGATTTCTACATGCCTAGTTTTACATCCAACTTGCTAAGTGTTAAAAGAGTAGCTACTGATCTTAATTGCAATGTTATGTTTAGTCCTTATGATGTGGTTTTTCAGGATATTAAGACAAGTAAGTTCCTTGGAAAAGGTGTGACAAAGGATGAGTTATACATGCTTGAAGACACCAACCTTGCATCTGAATTATTTGCTTCTGTTTTTAGTTCTACTCTAGTTAATGATTCTGTTTGGCATGCTAGACTTTGTCACCCTCATTCTCGTGCCTTAGGTTTAATGTTACCTTCTGTTTCTTTTATGAATGATGATTGTGAAGCTTGTATCCTTGGAAAACATTGCAAATCAGTCTTCCCTGTCTCTAAAACCGTTTATGCAAGCTGCTTTGATCTTGTTCACTCTGATGTTTGGACTGTGTTTCTAGAGAAAACCATAAGTATTTTGTGACATTCATTGATGAGAAATCCAAATAAACTTGGTTGACGTTGATTCAAACTAAAGATAGGGTGTTAGAAGCATTCACAAACTTTCAGAACTATGCATCTAACAACTTCAATGCCAAGATTAAAATTTTTAGATCAGATAATGGTGGGGAATACACAAGCAATGCATTCAAACAACACCTAGCTAAACATGGGATCATTCATCAAACAAGCTGCCCATACACACCACAACAGAATGATGTAGCTGAGAGGAAGAATAGACACTTAATGGAGGTGGCCAGATCACTAATGTTTCGTACAAATGTTCCCAAACGGTTTAGGAGTGATGCTCTGATGTCTGCTTGTTATCTAATCAATAGAACACCTACCAAAGTTCTTCAAGATGCTTCACCATATCAGGTATTGAAGAAAACCACACCTTTAATTCATCACTTACGTGTGTTTGGGTGTTTTTGCTTGTAAGAATATGAGAATAAGAGAGTTGTATAAGAGATTAACAAGAGAGAATGGGAGAACAAGAGATGAACTCGGTTGGAATGTAGAGAGAGAGAGAGCTAGGGTTAGCGAGAGAGAAGTATATGAGGGAAAAAGGTTTCACAAAGAGTGTATTCACAAATGAACATTGACAAGTCTTTAAATAGATTGAACACTAGGTTTAAACAATAGTAAACCGAAAACCTAAAATATAAAGGAGACAAGAACTACTTAAGAGAGAGAGAGAAGGGTCCAACGGCTCTCTTTGAAAGGGACAGGTCCACGCTTGGTTTCTTGGTGATCGTGACCTGTCCTACTAGTCTTCTCTGATGGTTCAGACCCTGCTCTGACTTCTGCTCATTCTTAAATGCCTCTTAACCTACCCATACTTGATCTCGGTTGAAATAACCAAACATATTATTATTGTTTCACTTTTGATGTCTCGGACTTTGCATACTTCTGCCTAAGTCCCCAACTTTGCACATTGATGAAACTCTTAAGTCATCATCTCAATACTCCCCCTCAAGCTTGAATACCAAGTATTGTGATCAGGCTTGAAACAATGAAGACTTACATCATTAAAAACCTAAGTATAGAAAACCTCTTGGGATAAAACTATACTTAGGGAAAAAGAGTGTAAGCTTCAAGGTTGTGGAGAACATGATTGAGGAATGTCCATTAGACCTAGCTTCGAGTGAATGGACTCACAAACCTTCTAACTTGCTGCCTTAGTGAAGATATCAGCCAATTGCTCCTCACTTCTTGTGTAACAAGGTAAGATCACTCCTTGCGCCACCATCTGTCTGACTTTGTGACAATCAACTTCAATATGCTTGGTCCTCTCATGGAAGACTGAGTTCGATGCAATGTGGATAGAAGCTTGATTATCACAATGCATTGTGATAGGTTATGATGATTCAATCCCCAAGTCCTTTAAAAGCGCCTTCATCCGTATCAACTCAGTTGTGAGTTTTCTCTTGGCTCTATACTCAGCTTCAGCACTGGAGCATGATACAATCTTCTTCTCCTTGCTCTTCCAAGTTATTAAGTTGCCTCCAATGAATGTGCAATAGCCGGTTGTTGATTTCCAATCAACTCTATCTCCAGCCCAATCAACATCACAATAACCAACAATGTATGAGCTTTCATTGCACCCCTATTGAAATAGAGATCATAGAATGTATTAAGTCTGGGCTTTATAAGGGATGTGCATTATATTGAGATGAACATCCTAAGTTTTCAGATCAATGTGCTATTGATCATTAGTGGTCTTGGAGTAACCAAACTAGAAGAAGTAACTAGAAGAGAAGCATCTGTGAACAGTACCTGCGGATGAAAAGTAAAAACAGTTTTAGTTACTTTAAGATATTTTGGGCTAGCTTCCCTTGTAAGCCAAAATATGTGGACAATTATTAGCCACATGTCTTAGGATAAGCCTAATAGCTCTCTATCTATATTGTGTCATCTGATTTCGAATTTTGAATCTAAGGAGACTTATTCTCATCACCAATTCTCTCTCTAATCTCTCTCTTGTTCTTATTCTCTCTAATCTTCTCCTCTTATGTTTATGCAAATCTCTGGTTCATTCTCTTAAAACATGGTATCAGAGAATTAAGCTCTTGTACCTCTTTTACTTCCCCACATCTCTGGTTATAAACTCTCAGATCTTGTTTTTGTTCTGTTCTTGAAACACTTTAAGCTTTTGTTATGTTTTGAAGCGATTAGGCTCTTATCTTTGTCTTTGGTCTCTATTCTGGTTCTGTATCTTAAGTTCCTTTTTCTCAGTCCAAAGAAGCTTTGTTCTTTATTTTTTTTAAACTTGAAACTCCCTCCATCTGTTATTAATCTGTTTAACAATGGAGAACTCAAGAGTTGTGATTCATATCATCCTTAAGGGTTCTAATTACTTGGTCTGGGCAAGAATGGTGAAGTCTGCCCTAGGAGGCCGTGGGCTGTGGAAATATGTACTCAGCAGTGAAGCTCCTCTTCCTCAAGTTCAAGTTCAAGGAGGTCTAGACATGGTTGCTGCTGATGAAGAAGCATGGACACAAGGATATCCGAATGTGCTGTCCATACTCCAAAGCTCTCTTGACCAGCATCTCTTGGAGGCTTACTCCTAGTGCGTGACATCAAAGGAGCTGTGGGTCACTCTCGAGAAGGTTTATGGTAACATGTCCAACCTTAGAAGGGTGTTTGAAGTCAAGCTAGCCATCAACGACCTCCAACAAGAATACATGGAGTTCAAAGCTCATTTTGGGATGTTCAGATCATTATGGCCAGAGTTGGAGATGCTAAGGCCACCAATTGTTAATCCTATGGTTTTGAATGAAAGGAGAGAGCAGGATAAGGTCTTTGCTCTCCTACTGACCTTGGTGTGTTATTATTTCAGGAGGAGTGGACATCTAAAGGATAAGTGCTGGCGCCTTCACCCACACCTCAGACCCTCATCATTTCAAAACCGGTTCAAGGATCAGAGAGCCAACTTCTCAAATGGAGTAGCTGAACCTAGCTCATCATCCATGCGGTCTGGTGCGGAAGGTAAGGAAATGTTGGTTCATCAAGCTCCTGCCATGGCTGTTCAGAATGATGTGGTAAGGAGGTCTGACCTTGAAGCACTTATCAAAGCTCTCAAGGAGAACACTGGTATGATCCTTGGTAACTCTCTATTTGCTTCAAATAAAACTAGACCATTGATTGTTGATTCAGGAGCCTCTCACCACATGATAAGTGATTCTAAGTTGATTGATAATGTTAAACCTGCTCTTGGTAATGTAGTGATTGCAAATGGTGATAGGATTTCAATTCAAGGCATAGGAAACCGTAAGCTGTTTAACAAATAATCCAAAGCGTTCTATATGCCTAGCTTCACATCCAACTTGTTATATGTGAAAAGAGTAGCTACTGATCTTAATTGCAATGTTATTTTCAGTCCTAATGATGTTTTGTTTCAGGATATTGAGACAAGTAAGTTGCTTGGGAAAGGTGTGACAAAGGATGAACTTTATATGAATGAAGACACCAACCCATCTTCTGAATTATCTACTGCTTTCTCTACTTCTGTTGGTGTTGATGAATCTGTTTGGCATGCTAGACTAGGACATCCACACTCTCGTACTTTAGGACTCTTATTACCTACAGTTTCGTTCAAAATGATGATTGTCAGGCTTGTATTCTTGGAAAACGTTGCAAGTCTGTCTTTCCTACTTCTAAAACTATCTATGAGAAATGCTTCGATCTTGTTCATTCTGATGTTAGACATGCCCCTTGTGTGTCTAGAGAAAACCACAAATACTTTGTGACATTCATTGATGAAAAATCTAAATACACTTGGATAACGTTGATTCAAACTAAGGATAGAGTTTTAGAAGCATTCATAAACTTTCAAAATCATGTTACTAACCATTTTAATGCTAAGATAAAAAAAATTTAGATCAGATAATGGTGGAGAAAACACTAGCCATGCATTTAAACAACAACTATCAAAGCATGGAATCATTCACCAAGCAAGCTGTCCTTACACTCCACAACAGAATGGGGTGGCTGAAAGGAAGAACAAACACTTAATGGATGTGGCAAGGTCCATGATGTTCTATAGGAATGTTCCAAAACGTTTTTGGGGAGATGCAGTCATGACAGCCTATTACTTGATCAACAGAACTCCTACAAAAGTACTTCATGATCAATCACCATTTCATGTATTACACAAATCTAATCCATTAGTTGATCACTTATGTGAGTTTGGGTGCATTTGTTTTGTGTTAATCCCAGGAGAAAAAAGAGACAAGGTGGATGCTAAGAGCACTAAAGCTATATTTATTGGATACACCACAAAACAAAAAGGATACAAGTGCTATGTGCCTGAAACTTATTGAGATGAAGACTTAATGGATTCATCAATGTGCATAGTTTTGGCATATTAATCTAATCCGGATCACATGTTTCCTTTGAGGAAGAAATAAGACAATGTGAACGTTGGAAGAAGCAGCCAAAAGGGTACAGGATTCAGGATAGTCTGAGCATGGATCAAAGATCAAGATAGGATCAGTTGGACCATAGGGACAGGTCACTTTCACCAAGAAACAAGGCGCAGACCTGTCCCTTTCTACATACCCGGATTGCATCCTCTCTCTCCTTGAGAGTTCTTGGCTTCTATCTATTTATGTATTTTGAATTACTTATGTCTTAACCTAGTTGTAGTCCTATTTAAACCTTTGTAGTGCACAGAAATGAAATACACTCTTGGGAAAGCTTTTTCCTTATACTTCTTATGCGCAAACCCTAATTTGCTCTCTCTACACTCTAACCGGGTTCATCTCTTCTTCTTCCATTCTCTCTTGCTAAATCTCTCATACAACTCTCTCATTCTTATATTATTACATGGTATCAGAGCTTAAAAGCTCCTATACCTAATCACTACTTCCGCAAATCATTTCTCTCTAAGTTCTTGTTCTTCTTTGTTCTTGAGTTGTTCTTGAGCGAGGTTGTCTCAAACTTTCTTAAACCTTCTTTCTCTTGATATTCTCTATTCTGTAAGTCATGGAGAACTAAAGAGTGTTGATACCAGTTACTCTTAAAGGAGCTAACTACTTGGTATGGGTTAGGATGGCCAAGTCTGCCCTTGGTGGCAGAGGTTTGTGGAAGCATGTCATGAGTAGTACTGCTCCACAAAAGATTATTAAGGCTGATTCTGAAGCTGTAGCTAAAGCTGAAGATGAAGCAGGGGCTGGAGCTGAAGCAGGAGCTGAAGCAGGAGCTAAAGCTGGTGAAGAAGCTGTTCATGTTGATGAAGAGCTGTGGGTTCAAGGAGACCAGAATCTACTCTCCATTCTACAAAGCTCTCTTGAACCATCAATCTTGGAAGGTTACTCTTACTGTGAAACCGCCAAAGATCTTTGGGATACACTTGAGAAGGTTCGAAATTAAACACTCAGAAAACATTAAACAGAACAACATAATCTGAAACAGGGTGTAAATTGCAGAAAACAGAAAACTATAAACCCTAATGATCAAATCAGAAGTCCAAGAGTCGATTTCGAATTCAGAACAATTCCTTGATGATCTGCACTCAATTTCCAGTCCTAACAAGTTGTAGATTCGAAATTTAACAAGAACAAACCCTAGAACTAACAAATCATGCATAAACAAAAGATTCATATCAGTAGAGAGATGAAAAGACACAACCTTTCACAAAGTGTCTCTGATACCACATGATGCAATCTTAATGGAGAAGATCCTTACCCTTTGATTGTTGGGAATGTCCTGAAATCTACTGTACTATCTCTAGAAAGTATGATAAGTGTCGAGATCAGACATAAGTCATAAATACTGGGTGATCATGATGACTTGCTAGAGCCCGCTCATGATCTATAAGTTTAGGACTTATTACCAGTATTGTATGATCCCATAGGGTCACACACCATAGCTAACGGGAAAGTTAAATGGAATTAATACGGTAAGATGCAAGGCATTTACTGTATTTGTACACAGAGAATTGGGCCAGACAAAATACAGTCTTTTGTCTGATTTGGGTCTTGGGCCCAAAAGCCTAATAGGCCATTAGTTTAATTACTTGGGCCCATATAAGAAAAGTAGGAGGCGCCAGTAGCCCTAAGGCTCTGCGATTTTTTTAGAGCAGCCGTCCTCTCTCACTCTGTTGATTCCAGCTTGGTCTAGCAGCCTGATCCAGTAGCTTGTAAGAGTGTGGATACCTAGGAGGAGCCGGTTATCATCTGCTCTAAGCGATCTCGACATTACCAATCAATCCGCTGCACTTCTAAAGAGGTAATGATCCTGATCTATTTATGATTCAACTGCAATCACCTAGATCCTAGATGATTATGTGCTAGGATGTAACCTGACAATTACACCATGAACTCACATAATCCTGTTTGTTTACAGTGTGAGGTGTCTGTTTTTGCGTAAGTAAAGTAGTATATAGTCACTAATTTCATTGGGAGTCCCAGACTTTAGTGATTATTTGGCTGTAAAAGATTGGTTTCCTTGACTGGGCCATCAGGAGTCCCGGGCCTTGAGACATCTGGTGAATTGGGCCTTGGGCCCAATCCACAACCGAGAGTTATATGGATATAACTAGCTGTGTGTATGCTTACCAAGTAAAGCTACTTCTGGGTGACGGCCAGTGGCCCACTTTGGATTTAGCTGAACATGGGTCTCGGAATCATTGCATTCCTATGAGGTTAAACAAAGAAATTTTGAATGCAATGCGAGTTTTCTTATAAGTTATTAAGATTACTCTTTTATGAACTAAATAACTAAAACTCTATTTATCTCTAAATTTCAGTTATGACTAGCACAAACAAACAAAACACTTTCTCGATCCGGTCTGTCCTTGAGATGGACAAACTGAACGGATCAAATTTCTTGACTTGGTCGCGGAACCTGAGGCTAGTCCTCAGGCAGGAGAGAAAGGACTATGTCCTTGAGAGAGCTCTCCCCGAGAGGATCGGGTCCAATGCCTCTCATGCAGTATATGATGCTTGGAATAAGCATTATAATGATGCGGTAGATGTGCGTGGTCTGATATTGGCTACCATGGACTCAGATTTGCTGAAGTAATATGAGAACATGGAGTCGCCAATAGAGATGATCAGCAGCCTGAAATTGAAATTTCAGGAGCAGGTAAGAGTGGAGAGATACCAGTTGGTTAAGTCTCTCACTAGCTGCAAGCTACCAAATGATCATCCAGTGAGTCCTCATGTCAGTAAAATGATGGGTTACATTGATAACCTGAGGAAACTGGATTATCCAGTTAGCCAAGAATTGGCAACTGAGATCATTCTGCAGTCACTGCCGTCAAGCTATGATAAGAAGGAACTATATCAAGAAAGGCTTAACGAAGACGCTGACTGAACTGCATGATATGCTCAAGACAGTTGAGCCAAACGTGAAGAGTACCCTGTATAATCTCATAATGGAGAAGGGTAGGTTTACTAAACCTAATGCTGACAAGGGTGAAGACAAAGTTGTCCAGATTTTGAATCATGGCAAGCGTGAGTCAGATACATCTTACGTTGGTAAGTGCTGCTACTGTAAAGAGACTGGGCATTGGAAGAGAGATTGCATTAAATTCATGGAAGATTATGAGGAGTTGAAGTTGATGCATGAGACTACTTCCTCAGGTATTCATGTTATTATTTCAAGTTCTACCTTATAGGTATTGGATACTGGTTGTGGCACTGATATTTGTTATAATATGCAGAGCCTAAGCAACAATAGAACGTTGAAGGAAGGACAAGTGGAACTGCGTGTCTGGAAGGAGCTATGGATGCTGCCTCAGCCGTAGGGTTTTCACTTGTAGATGCCTTTGAGGCTTGGTTTTGTATTAAGTAATTGCTACAATGTACCTGCTTTAAGCAGAGTTGTCTTTCATTTTCTTGTAAGAATTTGAATGTTTTTCATTTTGATAAAAGACAAGTTTTGTTCTTTTGATCTTAATGAAATATTAATTGTCTTTCAAGGAATGGGTTTTATATCTTAAACCAAAGAGTGCCTAAATGTAACATAAATACCGAATTGGTTTAAATCTGATGAATTAAACCTGATTTTTCTTGGCGTAAATATTTTGGTCACATAGAGTGAGTCGGATTCAGAAATCCCATAGATATGGACTTTTGGGCTCATTTGATTGGATATCTTATGAGACTTGAATTCTGCTTACTGGACCAAAAGACAAAGGGCCCATCTTAGCCGAGCTAGAGAAAGGCCCAAAGGCTTATTGGACCTTGAACATACTCATGTATGTGGCCCGATGAGCAGTAATGCCAGAGAAAATTTCCTGTACTTCATTGTCTCTACTGATTACTTCAGTGAGTATGAATGTGTTCATTTGATGAGACACGAGTCGGAATTCTTTGAAATGGTCGAAAGAGTTCCAGAATGAGGTATAGAATCTGAGTGACAGAAGTATTGAGACTCTGGATTAGATCACGAGTGAGAATACTTAAGTCATTGATGGTGTGATCATCTGAATGAGTGTGAAGTCGTTTCACAGCTCATTTCTCCTGAAAACCTGGAGGTGTTTCTGTGAGAAAGAATCAGATCTTATTAGAAATGATTAAAGATGAGTCACACGAATCTTTCATGATATTCTTTAAGAATAACGCTCTAGAAATATCTAAGTTTACGCTGAAATAGTTCCACCAATATCAGTTGAAAGACACCACATAAATGTGGACTGGAAATGATCCAAATTCGTCTTTACTGAGTATTTGTAGTTGTGCTACTTCGCTGGTTGTCCTAGGGAAACCAAGGCTTGTTACTTTTTACGTCCATTCCGAAAACGAAGTTAGGTTGTTCGGAATTCTGTTTTCTAAAAGGAAAGTTACTTTCCAAGAAGAACAGTGGGAGTAAAAGTATAACTCGAAGAAATTCGAGAAATACAGGAGGCTGCTCAACCTGTTGAGGGAGAGCAGCGGATGGATTTACAGATTTCTGTAGAATCTACACCTGTAGAGCCTGAAGTTCGCAAATCTGAATGAACCCGTCACTAATCCGAGAATGATTTCTCGTGATTAGTTGCCATGATCTGATGATCATTGAAATTGACGAACCTGCGAAATTCACAGAAGCGAAAGTAAGCCCGGACTCCGAAAAATTATACTGTATGTAAGTTAGCTTCATCGATCCATTCATGGATAGAAGCAAACATATCGGAGTTGGAATCTTCGTTCTGTTGAAGTAGTCAAGGTTTTGACTTGAACAGGAACGAGATGGAACTGTGCGTTTACTAATAGATAAGTGGGAGCGATGTTGCATTTCTCATAGTGTATGTCGATGACATACTGATTCTCGGAAATAACGTTCCAATGCTGCAGTCGGTAAAGGACTGGCTTGGGAGTTGGTTTTATGATTGATATGGGTAAAGCCACGTATGTTCTTGGATTTTGGATCTAAAGATAGAGATCCAAAAGAGCTGATAGGACAAAGTCAGGATTCTTATATTGACAAAGTCCTACACGTTTTCAGCATTCCAAGAAGGGTTTTATGCCAATGTCACATGGCATTACGTTAAGCAAGAAACAGTGTCCTACGATAACTGCTGAGCTTGAATGCATGGATGAGATTCCATATGCGTCGGCAATTGGATCTATCATGTATGCCATGACACGTACTTGTTTTGATGTTGCTTTAATGTTAAGCAAGACAAGTAAAGACCAGTCAAATCCAGCAAAGAATCACTGGATAGACGTAATGAATATCCTCAAGTATTTGGAAAATACTTAGGATAAGTTCTTGATTTACGGAGAAAGTGAGGTGCTACAAGTCGGTAGAGTCTGAAAGGCAAGTTACCAACAGACAAAGATGATTTCCGGTCACAGTCCGGTTATATCTTGTGTCTGTCTGGCGGTGCAAGGCACTGTTGCTGACTCCATGACTTAAGCTGAACATTTCGCAGCTTGGGAGCGGCGAAAGAGGTTGTTTGGAAAGAAGAGTTCATCACTGAACTTGATGTGATTCCCAGCATAGATGAGACTAGCTGCACATCAGAGGTCCAAACACCTTGAGGGTAGGTATAACCTATTCCGTGAGATAAATGACAGAGGTGTTAAGTAGATCAGCAAGTTTCAACGAATGAGAACGTTGCTAATCTATTAACGAAGCCACTCCTTAGGCCTAAGCACGAGTCGCGGACTGTAGCTGTAGGATGTGTGAAATTAAGATGTAGTCTTAATTTCAGTGGGAGTTTGTAAAGGGCTTTATTTAGTTGTTTTGAAAGGTTCATGTAAACATAATATTTTATGTTTATGAAATTTATGATTTCTGGATTATTTTAACTGTGATATAAATAATCGTTCCAAAATGATTCATGTCATTATATATGGGCCATCGAAGTACATGAGTAGACTTGATCCTGAAACCCCATATTTAACGAAATGACATAAATCATAGTGTCCATAGTCGAAGGTTGTTGAAATTGGAACACCAACAACCACTTGAGACTAGATTGTGTTGAGACTTATGACCAAGTTTCGAGGGGTCATAGATGCGCGGCATCAAAGTCGACACATAGGTATATGTAGGGGAGCATATGACCGGACATGGCCCGCTGATGAGAACTCTACAAGATATTAATATCTGTGTCATAAGAGGTTCTCATATACGACTATAGAGTATAGTCCTTAGACCTGAGTTCGCATGCATGTGGCTGCACATGGAGTGATGCGCTTTGATCATTGTCTAACGCTGTTTCGTAACTGGGAGCTATAAGGACCTTGGTTGGGTGTATTATAAAGTGTGTAGTTCATAGTGATGGAACAAGATGGGATTTGTCCCTGCCGTTTAACGGAGGTAATATCTCTAGGCCAATCGGAGACTTGATAGCTGGTAAGAGAGTGGCCACTCCCAAACGGACTTGCCCAAGTCGTTTGCATTGTCAGTATCAAATCTGGTCCGATGAACATGGTCTGGCTATATAAGGATGACACGCATCTTGCCTTATGCCAGATCGAGATATTGAGACAAAAGGATTAGGGAATGTAGGATTCCAGTACAAGTGGGAGATTGTTGGGAATGTCCTGAAATCTACTGTACTATCTCTAGAAAGTATGATAAGTGTCGAGATCAGACATAAGTCATAAATACTGGGTGATCATGATGACTTGCTAGAGCCCGCTCATGATCTATAAGTTTAGGACTTATTACCAGTATTGTATGATCCCATAGGGTCACACACCATAGCTAACGGGAAAGTTAAATGGAATTAATACGGTAAGATGCAAGGCATTTACTGTATTTGTACACAGAGAATTGGGCCAGACAAAATACAGTCTTTTGTCTGATTTGGGTCTTGGGCCCAAAAGCCTAATAGGCCATTAGTTTAATTACTTGGGCCCATATAAGAAAAGTAGGAGGCGCCAGTAGCCCTAAGGCTCTGCGATTTTTTTAGAGCAGCCGTCCTCTCTCTCTCTGTTGATTCCAGCTTGGTCTAGCAGCCTGATCCAGTAGCTTGTAAGAGTGTGGATACCTAGGAGGAGCCGGTTATCATCTGCTCTAAGCGATCTCGACATTACCAATCAATCCGCTGCACTTCTAAAGAGGTAATGATCCTGATCTGTTTATGATTCAACTGCAATCACCTAGATCCTAGATGATTATGTGCTAGGATGTAACCTGACAATTACACCATGAACTCACATAATCCTTCATTGATGCCCTTTGTGAGTCTTGGTGTTTGATGGATGAAGAACATAATGGATGGACTGATTGTTGGTTTTCGAAATAGGAAAATGAAGGAAACTTGCTGAAGTTTGCGGAATGACTTCAAGACTTTCAAACTCGGTTCTTCCAGGAGATAAACACCAAAAGAAGAGTCCAAGACGAATGGATATTACACACCATTCAGATCAACCACTTTCAGAAGTTTTAGAATAAAAGAAGTTTGATAAAAAGTTCAGAAATGGCTACAGAGAGTTTTAAATAGAAAAGTGCAACAAGGTTGCATGAACAACAATTAATATACCTAGGAAATAACACAAAGACCAAATTAAACACTCCAATTTCGAAATCTAACTTCAGAATGAGTTATGGGCCTTATGGATCAGTAATGGGAAAAGGTAATAGCATGTGGGCTTGCCTCATTAAAAACCTCTTTTGGAAAATCCATTGGGACAAAACTAATAGGAGGAAAAAAGAGTACAAGTCCACACACCTCCATTACTAATGACTTAAGTTGCTTGAATCACAACCAAAGTGGCTGGATTAGCACACTCAAGTTGGCCCTGGACGTGGTGTAGAAGGGTGTTGAAGGCTTGCTTGAATTGCTTTGCCTTAGCTCTGGTCATTGGTCCAATTGGTATGTGCAAAGCTTCTGATCCTTGCTCTCATTTCTCCTCTGGTTCAAGCTGCTCCTTAGCTCCATTCTCCTTAGCTACAAGCTGCTTCTCAGCTCCATTCTCCTCTGGTTCAAGTTGTCCAATGTCTTCAGGTTCCAAGCTTCCCATGATCACATCAGCATGTTACTTGATCAATAGGATTCCAACTAAAGTTCTCCATGATGTCTCTCCATATCAGGTATTGAACAAAACCAGTTCATCCATTAATCACTTAAGAGTGTTTGGTTGTGTGTGTTTTGTCCTAATACCAGGAGAACAAAGGAACAAGCTTGAGGCAAAGAGTACAAGAGCTATGTTCATTGGGTATTCAACAACTCAGAAAGGATACAAATGTTATGTACCAGAAACAAGAAGAGTTTTGGTATCAAGGGATGTGAAATTCATGGAAAACCAGAGCTTCTACAATGATAAGAAGTGGGATGACTTGAAGGACCTATCCCAAAACCCTTCTGACCGAGCCACCAACTTAAGAATCATATTGGAGAACTTGGGCATTGGACAAGACAAGAGCAAGGCTGATCCTCCAAAGATAGATGTGGCGGTGGACAACTCAGAAGCAACTGATCTTGATCATGAGGAGGGCAATCAAGAACCAGAGATGGAACAAGAAAACTTGGATCAAGATGGTTCTATCATTCATGATCAAGATGCAGTAGCAAGTGAGGTATAAGATCATATATATATGGAGCAGGAACAAGAAGAGCCACAGCCGGAACCACAACAAGTTCAAGAGCCACATCAAGTTCAAGCCCTAAGAAAGAGTACAAGAGTGAAGAAGGATCCTTCTGAATGGGAGAACACAAGGGTCTACTTCAACAGCAATGCAATATCTCATCATATTCAAGCAGTTAGTTCGATTGCTCATTTTCCTCAAGAATATCAAGTATTTGTTGGAAAGTTGGACCAAGGGCAAACTCCAACAACTTATGACGAAGCTAAGGGGTATAAGGAATGGATGGATGCTATGATTGATGAAACCAAGGAAATGGAGCACAATCAGACTTGGTATGAAGCTGATCTTCCAAAGGGAAAGAGGGCTGTGAGTTCTAAATGGGTTTTCACCATCAAGTACAAGAGTGATGGGGAGATTGAAAGGTACAAAGCAAGAGTGGTTTCAAGAGGGTTTACTCAGACTTATGGGAAGGATTACTTGGACACCTTTGAACAAGTAGCTCAGTTACACACAGTAAAAGTTATTCTCTCCTTAGCAGCCAACCTAGAGTGGGATCTTTGGCAAATGGATGTCAAGAGTGCCTTTCTTCAAGCTGAACTAGAAGATGAAGTGTACATGACACCTCCTCCTGGTTTTGAAGAA
Organism: Orychophragmus violaceus; assembly: GCA_030180135.1. NCBI lineage: Eukaryota > Viridiplantae > Streptophyta > Magnoliopsida > Brassicales > Brassicaceae > Orychophragmus > Orychophragmus violaceus. The sequence continues at coordinate 66,716,997 of CM058240.1, read as the reverse complement.
ACGGTTGCACCAGGAAAGGTGCTTACACTAAGGAAGGCCATTTATGGATTGAAGCAATCACCTAGAGCTTGGTATCACAAGCTGAGCTCAACTCTGAAGGATAGAGGATTTCAGAAATCAGAAGCTGATCATACTCTCTTCACCATTCAAAGCCAAGAAGGTGTAGTTTTCATTCCTGTATATGTTGATGATATCATCATATCAGGAATCGACAACAAAGGTATTCAAGACACTAAAGACTTTCTTAAATCAGTATTTGATATTAAGGATCTTGGTGAGCTAATGTACTTTCTAGGGATAGAAGTGTGTAGATCCAAAGATGGACTCTTCTTGTCCCAAAGGAAAGTACACACTTGATCTATTGTCTGAAACAGGAAATCTAGCCTCTTGAAGATGGCTACAAAGTCATGAGAGAGAGGGAGATTGAAGAGAGCAAACCGTTTGAGGACATCACACAATACCGAAGGATGGTTGGTAAGTTAATCTACTTGACAATTACTAGACCTGATATATGTTTTGCTGTGAATCAGGTGAGGCAACACATGCAAGCCCTTAAGATGCACCATTGGAACATGGTGGAAAGGATATTGAAGTATCTCAAAGGAACTCCTGGTCAGGGCATATGGATGGGTTGTAATGGAAGTTCATACATTGTTGGTTATTGTGATGTTGATTAGGCTGGAGGTAGAGTTGAGAGGAGATCAACAACCGGCTATTGAACATTCATTGGAGGCAATTTAGTCACTTGGAAGAGCAAGAAGGAGAAGATTGTCTCATGTTCTAGTGCTGAAGCTGAGTATAGAGCCATGAGGAAGCTTACAACTGAGCTGATATGGATTAAGGCTTTTCTCAAGGATTTGGAGATTGAATCATCAGAACCTATCACAATGCATTGTGATAATCACGCAGCCATTCACATTGCCTCCAACTCAGTCTTCTATGAGAGAACAAAACACATTGAAGTGTATTGTCACAAGGTTAGGCAAATGGTGGAACAAGGTGTGATCTTACCTTGCTACTCAAGGAGTAAGGAGCAGCTTGCTGATATCATTACTATGGCAGCAAGTCAGAAGGTCTGTGAGTCCATCCATTCGAAGCTAGGGCTCATGATCATTCCTCAAGTGTGTTCTCCTAAGCCTTGAAGTCTATACTCTTTTTCCCTAAGTATAGTTTTATCACAAGAGGTTTTCTATACCTAGGTTTTTAATAAGGTAGGTCTTCATGGTTCAAAGCTTGATCCCAATCTCTTGTGATTCAAGCTTGAGGGGAGTATTGAGATGAAGACTGAATGGATTCATCAATGTGCATAGTTTGGGCATATTAATCTAATCCGGGTCACATGTTTCCTTTAAGGAAGAAATAGGACAATATGAACGTTGGAAGAAGCAGCCAAAAGGGATCAGGATTCAGGACATTCTGAGCATGGATCAGAGATCAAGATAGGATCAGTTGGACCAGAGGGACAGGTCACTTTCACCAAGAAACAAGGTGCAGACCTGTCCCTTTCTACATACCCGGATTGCATCCTCTCTCTCCTTGAGAGTTCTTGTCTTCTATCTATTTATGTATTTTGAATTACTTATGTCTTAACCTAGTTGTAGTCCTATTTATACTTTCGTAGTGCACATAAATGAAATACACTCTTGGGAAAGCTTTTCCCTTATATTTCTTATGCGCAAACCCTAATTCTCTCTCTCTCTACACTCTAACCGGGTTCATCTCTTCTTCTTCCATTCTCTCTTGCTAAATCTCTCATACAACTCTCTCATTCTTATATTCTTAGAAAACTAGGAAGGTTTTGATCTCAAGGGATGTTAAGTTCATTGAGAAAAAGGGCTTCTATGAGGAGAAGAATTGGGACAACTTGAAGGATCTTCTAAACTCTCCATCAGACCGTGCCACAAATCTGAGGCTCCTTATGGAAAGCCTTGGGATCAGTCAACCAAAAGAGAGTGCAAGACCGGTTCATACACCTCCTATGGTTGAAGCATCCTCAGAAGTTGTTCATGATCACCAGCTTGATCATGAGGGGGACACACATGAATCAGAACCGCAGCAACCTGATTCACAGCAATCTGACTCTATCCATGATCAAGATGGTGTAGAAGAACATCAAGAATAAGATAATGGGAGTGTTGGGTCTGATCATCAGGTTAGAGAATCTGATCAGCAAGTTCAAGTGCTAAGAAGAAGCACAAGAGTGAAGAAGTATCCTTCAGAATGGAAGAATACAAGGGTCTACTTCAATAGCAATGCAGTGGCTCATCCTACTCAAGCAGTGTGCACTTTAGCTCATGTACCTTTGGAACATCAAGTGTTCATTGGGCAGTTGGATCAAGGACAAGTACCAACAACTTATGAATAAGCTAAGGGAGATAAAGGGTGGATGGAAGCTGTGAATGAAGAAACCAAGGCCATGGAAAACAATGAGACTTGGTATGAGGCAGAACTACCTAAGAGAAAGAAAGCTGTTAGTTCTAAATGGGTATTCACCGTCAAGTACATAAGTAATGGGGAGATTGAAAGATACAAAGCAAGGCTGGTTGCAAGAGGTTTTACTCAAACCTATGGGAAGGACTACTTGGATACTTTTTCTCCAGTAGCTAAGCTCCATACGGTTAGGATCATCATGTCTTTGGCAACAAACCTTGATTGGGAGCTATGGCAAATGGATATCAAGAATGCATTCCTTCAAGGTGAGCTTGAAGATGAGGTTTACATGACACCACCTCCTAGTCTTGAAGACATGGTTACACCAGGGAAGGTGCTTAGGCTCAAGAAGGCTATCTATGGATTGAAACAATCACCTAGAGCTTGGTATCACATGGGAAGCTCAACTCTCATGGAAAGAGGAATCAAGAAATCTGAAGCCGATCATACCTTATTCACCCATCAAAGTCAAGAAGGTATTATTGTCATCCTTGTCTATGTTGATGACATAATCATATCAGGAAGTGACAAGGCACGTATACAAGACACTAAGGCTTATCTTAAATCTTTTTTTGATATAAAAGACCTTGGTGCTCTAAAGTACTTCCTTGAGATAGAAGTGTGTCGATCCAAAGAGGGACTCTTCTTATCTCAAAGGAAGTACAAACTTGATTTGTTGTCTGAAGCAGAAAAGCTAGAGTCCAAAGTGGCTAAAACACCTCTTGAAGAAGGCTAAAAAGTCATAAGAGAGGGGGAGATCGAAGACAGACCATTTGAGGACACCATACAATATAGAAGAATTGTTGGTAAGCTAATCTACTTAACCATAACCAGAACTGATATTTGTTAGGTGAGCCAGCATATGCAATCTCCAAAGATCCATCACTGGAACATGGTTGAAAGGATATTGAAGTACCTGAATGGAGATCCTGGTCAAGGAATTTGGATGGGATGCAATGGAAGCTCAGAAGTAGTTGGGTTTTGTGATGCTGATTGGGCAGGAGATAGGGTGGACAGGAGGTCTACCACAGGCTATTGCACCTTCATTGGGGGTAATCTGGTTACTTGGAAGAGCAAGAAGAAGAAGGTAGTCTCATTCTCAAGTCATGAAGCTGAATATAGAGCAATGAGGAAGTTAGCAACCGAGTTGGTATGGATCAAAGCTCTTCTTAAGGATTTGGGGACACCATACATTGTGACAATCAAGCAGCCATACACATTGCCTCAAACTCAGTCTTTCATGAAAGAACCAAGCACATAGAAGTGGATTTCCACAAGGTTAGACAGATGATTGAGCAAGGAGTGGTGCTGCCATATTTTACAAGAAGTTAAGATCAACTTGTTGATGTCTTCATCAAGGCAGCTAGTTTGAAGGTGTGTGAGTCCATTCACACAAAGCTTGGGCTCATAGACATTCCTGAATCCTCTAAAGCCGTGGAGACTACAATCTTTTTCCCTTCATGAAGTTTTATCCCATGAGGTTTTCTTCATGAATGTTTTTAATGAGGTAGATGTCCATTATGTTCCAAGTTTGATTCAATCTCTTGAATTCAAGCTTGAGGGGGAGTATTGAAATGGAGATCATAGAATGTATTAAGTATGGGCATTATCAGGGATGTGCATTGTATTGAGATGAACATCCTAAGTGTTCAGATCAATGTGCTATTGATCATTAGAGGTCTTGGAGTAACCAAACTAGAAGAAGTAACTAGAAGAGAAGCATCTATGAACAGTAAAAACAGTTTTAATTACTTTAAGATATTTTGGGCTAGCTTCCCTTGTAAGCCAAAATATGTGGACAATTATTAGCCACATGTCTTAGGATAAGCCTAATAGTTCTCTTTCTATATTGTATCATCTTATTTGGAGTTTTGAATATAAGGAGACTTATTCTCATCTCCAATTCTCTCTCGAATCTCTCTCTTGTTCTTATTCTCTCTAATCTTCTCCTCTTATGTTTCTGCAAATCTCTGGTTCATTCTCTTAAATTCTAACAACCCCATCCATATGCCTTGTCCAGGAGCTCCTTTAAGATACTTCAATACCCTTTCTAACATGTTACAATGATGCATATTAGGAGCTTGCATGTGTTGACTCACCTGATTCACAGCAAAACAAATATCAGATCTAGTAATTGTCAAATATATCAAATTACCAACCATCCTTCTGTATTATGTGATATCATCAAATGGTTTGCTATCTTCAATCTCCCCCTCTCTCATGACTTTGTAGCCATCTTCAAGAGGTGTTCTTGCAGGTTTTCATCCTAGCTTTCCTGTTTCAGACAATATATCAAGTGTGTACTTTCTTTGGGAAAAGAAGAGTCCATCTTTAGATCGACACAATTATATCCCTAGAAAGTACTTTAGCTCACCAAGATCCTTAATATCAAATACTTATTTAAGAAATTCTTTAGTGTCTTGAATACCTTTGTTGTCACTTCCTGATATAATGATATCATCAACATATACAAGAATGACAACTATACCTTCTTGGCTTTGAATGGTGAAGAGAGTATGATCAGCTTCTGATTTCTGAAATCCTCTATCCGTTAGAGTTGAGCTCAGCTTGTGATACCAAGCTCAAGGTGATTGTTTCAATCCATAGATTGCCTTTTTGAGTCTAAGAACCTTTCCTGGTGTAACCGTGTCTTCAAGACCAGGAGGAGTTGTCATGTACACTTCATCTTCTAGTTCACCTTGAAGGAAATTATTCTTGACATCCATTTGCCAAAGATCCCACTCTAAATTGGCTGCCAAGGAGAGGATGATCCTAACCATGTGTAGCTTAGCTACTGGTTCAAAAGTGTCCACGTAATCCTTCCCATAGGTCTGAGTAAACCCTCTTGCAACCAGCCTTGCCTTACTTGATGGTGAAGACCCATTTAGAACTCACAACCCTCTTTCCCTTTGGAAGATCTGCTTCATACCAAGTCTGATTTTGCTCCATTGCTTTGGTTTCATCAATCACAGCATCCATCCATTCCTTATGCCCCTTAGCTTCTTCATAAGTTGTTGGGGTTTGTCCTTGATCCAACTTGCCAACATACACTTGAGGGAAGTGAGCCTTGGAAGAAACTGCTTGGATAGGATGAGCTATTGCATTGCTGTTGAAGTAGACTCTTGTGTTCTTCCATTCAGAAGGGTCCTTCTTCATTCTTGTACTCCTTCTTAGGGCTTGAACCGGCTGTGGCTCTTGTAGTGACTCTTGTTTCTTCTCCATATCAACATGATCCTCTACATCACTTGCTACGGCATCTTGACCATGAATGATAGAACCAGCTTGATCCAAGTCTTCTTGTGTCATCTATGGTTCTTGATTGTCCCCCTCATGATCAAGACCAATAGCTTCTGAGTTCTCCATAGCCACATCTTTCTTTGGAGGATCAGCCTTACTCTTGTCTTGCCCAATACCCAAGTTCTCCAAAATGATTCTTAGGTTGGTTGCTCGGTCAGAAGGGTTTTGGGATAGATCCTTCAAGTCATCCCACCTCTTATCATTGTAGAAGCTCTTGTTTTCCATGAACTTCACATCCCTTGATACCAAAACTCTTCTTGTTGCTGGTACATAACATTTGTATCCTTTCTGAGTTGTTGAATACCCAATGAACATAGCTCTTGTACTCTTTGCCTCAAGCTTATTCCTTTGTTCTCCTGGGATCAAAACAAAACACACGCAACCAAACACTCTTAAGTGATTAATGGATGGACTGGTTTTGTTCCATACCTGATATGGAGAGACATCATGGAGGATTTTAGTTGGAATCCTATTGATCAAATAACATGCTGCCATGACAGCATCTCCCCAAAACCTTTTGGGAACATTGGAATGAAACATCATGGATCTAGCAACTTCCATTAGATGTCCGTTCTTTCTCTCAGCTACTCCATTCTGTTGTGGAGTGTATGGACATATTGTTTGATGGAGAATTTATGCTTGGATAGGTGTTGTTTGAAGGCATGACCAATGTACTCCCCACCATTATGTGATCTAAAAAATTTGATCTTGGCATTGAAATGGTCAGTAATATAGTTCTGGAAGTTCACAATTGCTTCTAACAACCTATCCTTTGATTGAATCAGAGTTATCCATGTGTATTTTGATTTTTCATCAATGAATGTGACAAAATATTTTTGGTTCTCTCTAGAATGCACATGGTGCAGTCCATACATCAGAATGAACAAGATCAAAGCAACTTATATGATAGTTTTAGATGATGGAAATGCAGACTTGCAATGCTTACCAAGTATACAAGCCTCACACTCATCATTCTTAAAAGAAACATTAGGCATTAACAATCCTAAGGCCCTAGAATGAGGATGGCCTAACCTAGCATGCCAAACAGAGTCATTAACTAAATCAGAATTTGAACTTAACGCAGAAACAAGTTCAGAAGCAAATGGGGAAAATTCATAAGCAAGAGAAGTGTCTTCAAGCATGTATAGCTCATCCTTTGTCACACCTCTTCCAAGCAGCCTACTAGTCTTAATATCCTGAAACACCACATCATTAGGGCTAAAAATAACATTGCAATCAAGGTCAGTAGCAACACGCTTAACAGATAATAAATTGGAAGTGAAACTAGGCATGTAGAATGCTTTGGACTCTTTATCAAATAGCTTAAGGTTTCCTATGCCCTTAACAGGAAATCTATCTCCATTTGCAATAACAACATTTCCTAAGGCCGGTTTAACATTTCTGATCAAGTTAGAGGCACTAATCAAATGATGTAAAGCTCCTGAATCAACAATTAAAGGCTTAGAACTAGTTTATGCATGAAGAGAGTTACCAAGGGCATTACCAGAGTTGTCTTTGAGAGCTTTGATGAGGGCTCCAAGGTCTGACAACATCATCATGAACCGCCATCAGTGGGTTATGAGTTGAGACAACCATGACTTTGCCCTCTCCATTACCAGCAGCAACACAAGCCCTTGAAGAACCGGGACCATCCTGCTCAGCTGCTCCATTGGAGTAGTGTGCTCTCTTCTCCCTGAACCGGTTGTTGTTGTTGCTGCCATTGAAGTTCTTAGGCTTGAGATGAGGATAGAGAGTCCAATACTTGTTCCTGAGATGCCCTTTCACTTTGCAGTGATCACACACCACCACCTTCCCATCTTCCTGCTTGTACACACCTTTGTTTGCTATAACAAGCTCTCCTTTTCCACCAAACAGTTTAAAGGAACCATGCTCCTTTTGAATCTGTGAACACACATCATCCAAGGATGGAAGTGTTTCTGACCTCAAGATGTGTTGGATGAGGCTGTGTTAAGAAGAATTCAAAGTGAGCAAGAGAGCAAGGACCTTGTCTTGCTCACGCCTCTCACTTAAGACCATAGGATCCACATAACTTGGCCTCAGCATTTCCAACTCAGACCATAAGGACCTGAACTTGCCAAAGTGAGCCATGAACTCCATCTCTTCTTGATGAAGGTTACTGAGGGCAAGCTTGACTTCAAACACCCTGGTCAGATTAGACTTGTTGCCATACACCTTCTTTAGTGTATCCCATAGGTCTTTAGCAGTCTCACAATAGGAGTAGCCTTCCAAGATTGATGGTTCAAGAGAGCTTTGCAGAATGGAGAGTACATTTTTGTCTCCTTGAACCCACAGCTCTTCATCAACATGAACCGCTTCTTCACCAGCCGCAGCACCAGCTTTAGCTCCTGCTTCAGCTCCATCTTTAGCTTCGGCTTCAACACCAGCCTTAATCATCTTCTGTGTAGCAGTACTTCTCATGACATGCTTCCACAATCCTCGGCCACCAAGGGCAGACTTGGCCATCTTAGCCCATACCAAATAGTTAGCTCCTTTAAGAGTAACTGGTATCAACACTCTTGAGTTCTCCATGACTGAAAGAGGAGGGAATATCAAGAGAAAAGAGTTTAAGAAGGTTTGAGACAGAACCGCTCAAGAACAGCTCAAGAACAACGGTTTCAAAAACAAGAACTTAAAGAGAAGAGATTTGCGCAAGAGTGATTAGTTATAGGAGCTTTTATGCTCTGATACCATGTAAGAATATGAGAATAAGAGAGTTGTTTAAGAGATTAACAAGAGAGAAGGGGAGAATAAGAGATGTACTCGGTTAGTTAGTAGAGAGAGAGAGCTAGGGTTTGCGAGAGAGAAGTATATGAGGGAAAAGGTTTCCCAAAGAGTGTATTCACAAATGAACATTTACAAGTCTTTAAATAGACTGAACACTAGGTTTAAACAATAGTAAACTAAACACCTAAAATGGAAAGAAGACAAGAACTACTTAAGAGAGAGAGAAGTGTCCAACGGCTCTCTATGAAAGGGACAGGTCCACGCTTGGTTTCTTGGTGATAGTGACATGTCCTATTGGTCTTCTCTGATGGTTCAGACCCTGCTCTGACTTCTTCTCATTCTTCAATGCCTCTGAACCTATATGCTTTAGCCCATACTTGATCTCGGTTGAGATAACCAAACATATTCTTATTGTTTCACTTTTGATGTCTCGGACTATGCATACTTCTGCCTAAGTCCCCAACTTTACACATTGATGAAACTCTTAACTCTTCATCTCGATAGCGATTTGTTCTAATTCCAGGACAGCAAAGGCATAAGCTTGACGCAAAGTGTGTTAAGGAAATGTTCATTGGCTACTCTACTAATCAGAAACGGTACAAGTGCTATGTGTCTGAAACAAGAAGGCTATTGGTCTCTAGAGATGTCAGATTTGTGGAGTCAAAGGGTTACTATGGAGAGAAGAGTTGGGACAATCTAAAGGATCTTCCCAACAACCCATCTGACCGTGCCAACAATTTGAGGATCATCTTAGAGAAACTTTGGATCACTCAGCCAAAACAGAAGGAGGAGATCAAGAAAGACAAACCGGTTAGTGAGGAGGCCCCCATCACTGATGAGACTACTCACCTTAATTATGAGGGGGACAATGGAGAATCACAAAATGATAAACAACCTGGTTCTGCCATTCATGATCAAGGTGTAGAAGAAGAGCTAGATACACACCAAATAGAGTCTGAATAATCTGAAATGGAGCAGCAACAGGAGGAGATGGAGACTGAACGACCTGTGCAAGTCTTGAGAAGAAGCACAAGGGAGAGGAAGGATCCATCTGAATGGAGGAACACAAGAGTGTACTACAATAGTCAGGCAGTAGCTCATCCAAGTCAAGTTGTTTTCACACTTGCTCACTTTCCTACTGAACATCAAGTCTTCATTGGTGCTCTTGATGCTGAATTGGTTCCTAAGACCTATAAAGAAGATAAGGAGCATAAGAAGTGGACATATGCAGTGGGAGATGAGATAAAGGCATTGGAGAATAACAACACTTGATATGAGACAGATTTGCCTAGGAAGAAGAAGGCAGTGAGTTCTAAATGGGTTTTCACTATCAAGTACAAGAGCAATGGAGAGATAGAAAGGTACAAAGCTAGACTAGTTGCAAGGGGATTCACACAATCCTATGGAGAGGATTACCGTGATACATTTTCAACAGTAGCCTAGCTTCATGCAGTGAGAGTGATTATATCCTTAGCAACACACTTGGAGTGGGACTTATGGAAAATGGATGTCAAGAATGCCTTTCTTCAAGGAGAGCTAGAGGATGAGGTATACATGACTCCACCACCTTGTCTTGAAGATATGGTTACACCAGGAAAGGTTTTAAGGCTGAAGAAGGCAATTTATGGTTTGAAACAATCTCCTAGAGTTTGGTATCACAAGCTAAGTACTACTCTCATGGAAAGAGGTTTTAAGAGATCAGAAGCTGATCATACACTCTTCACTCAATCAAGCCAGGAAGGTATTGTTGTCATTATTATCTATGTTGATGATATTATCATCTCAAGGAATGACAAGGTAGGAATCCAATGTAGTAGAGACTATTTGAAAGCCTTCTCTTTGTTTGAATCACACAAAACAACAGAGAAAACAAGGTTGCGATTTCTTTGCTTGAAGAAAACACTCGGTGTACTTTATTGATCTAGGGTAAATGATATACGACTGTGAGAGGGGACTTTATAAACAGTCCAAACAGATATGCCCTTTATAGGGGACTTGAAGCAAATAAAACACAAAAGGAAAGTACATACTCATTTTGGACCTAATGAAATAAAGACTACAACGACTACTTTTATGATTGAAACTACTAAAGGAAACAAAGAATTAATCCTGCAAAACAAAGAAGAAACGGTCATATAATGTGTATAAATGAAACCCATACCTTAGCTTATGTTTGGTATGTCCTTGGCCGTTGATCAGAAGCCTTCTTCACTCGTAGCATTCTGGCTCGACATCTTGAGCTAGTGGTGGTGTTACTTCTTGAGCTAGTTGCGATGCTACATCCTGAGCTAGTTGTGATGCTACATATGGTTAGCCCCTTTTGAGCTAAGCTGAATAGTGTTGGGCTGTCCATCCTGATGATGCCTTGTTCTTGCTCTTGCACTTGGTCAGTAGCTTGATTCAGTAGGCTTTCCACAGCGTCATTGACTTGGTTCCTCAAAGCCTTTGTTGTTGATCTTGTCAATGTACCTTTTCTTATGATGGACATTGGATCTTCTGCTTCTGGTTCTATTGTCTCATCATTCCCTCCCCCTTGAAGAGGTTCTGACCTCATAACTAATTGCCCTGCATCATAAGGAGCTAAAACAGAAATGTTTAATGTTGGAGAAATATTTAACTCAACTGGCAGCTCCAGCTTGTATGCGTTGTTGTTGATCTTCTCTAAGACTGGGAATGGTCCATCTCCTCTTGGTGTTAGCTTTGACTTTCTCTGGTTGGGAAACCTTTCTTGCCTCATCTGTAGCCAGACCCAATCTCTGGGTTCGAAGATCACCTCCTTTCTTCCCTGGTTAGCTTTCTGCCTATGCTTCTCGGTTTTCTTCTCTACATTCTCCTTAACTATTTGGTGCAGCTTCCTGACAAATTCTGCTTTTGCTTCTCGTTCTGTACTTGTGTAGATAGCTTGAGGCAAAGGGGTAAGGTCTAAAGGAGCTAAAGCATTAAACCCGTACACAACTTCAAAAGGAGAGTGGTTAATAATAAAATACTTAACATGATTATAGGCAAATTCAATGAATGGCAAGCAATATAACCACTTCTTTATATTCCTACCAATCGTGGCTCTTAGGAGTGCTGAGAGAGTCCGGTTTACTACCTCAGTTTGTCCATCTGTTTGTGGATGACAAGTGGTGTAATAGAGCAGATTGGTGCCCAACTTCCTCCAAAGTACCCTCCAAAAGTGGTTTTTGTCGTTGACTGAAACAATAGTTCTTGGGATTCCATGCAACTTGACCACTTCCTTAAAGAATAGATCAGCTATCTGCACAGCATCATTAGTCTTGTTGCAAGCAATGAAATGAGCTATTTTAGAAAATCTATCAACAACTACAAAGATGGAGTCCTTGTTGTTCATCTTGGGCAATCCTAAAACAAAATCCTGTGAAATGTCCACCCATGGTGTGTTAGGAATTGGTAAATGCATATATAAACCATGTGGATGTAACCTAGACTTGGTTTTTTAGGCATGTGATGCACTTGGCACAGAACCTTTTCACATCTCTCTTCAAGTGTGGCCAAAAGAAATGCTCCTTCAAGACACTATAAGTCTTGTCTCTGCCAAAATGCCCCATCAGACCTCCTCCATGAGCTTCTCTTGTGATCAACTCTCTCATGGAACCTTGTGGAATGCACAGCCTCCTTTCCTTAAACAAGAAACCATCTTGCAACCAGTCTAGCTTTGTAAGATAAACCAGCTTACCAACCATTCTCCTATAGAGAGTGATATCCCCAAATGGCTCATTAGCAATCTCTCCCTCTCTTGTGACTTTGTAGCCTTCTTCAAGAGGTGCCTTGGCTGCCTTTGCTTTGAGCTTACTTGCTTCACTCAACAAATTAAGAGTGTACTTCCTTTGTGATAAGAAGAGGTCTTCTTTAAAACGGCACACTTCTATCCCTAGGAAGTACTTTAGTTCTCCAAGGTCTTTAATATCAAACACTGATTTCAAATGATCTTTCCAACCATGAATTCCTACCTTGTCATTCCCTAAGATGATGATATCATCCATATAAATAAGAATGACAACAATACCTTCTTGGCTTGATTGAGTGAAGAGGGTATGATCAGCTTCTGATCTCCTAAAGCCCCTTTCCATGAGAGTAGTGCTCAGCTCGTGATACCAAGCTCTAGGAGATTGTTTCAGACCATAGATTGCTTTCTTCAACCTCAAAACCTTTCCTGGTGTAACCATGCCTTCAAGACCAGGAGGTGGAGTCATATAAACCTCATCCTCTAGCTCTCCTTGAAGGAATGCATTCTTGACATCCAACTGCTACAAATCCCACTCCAAGTTTGTTGCTAAGGATATGATGACTCTTACTGTGTGAAGCTTAGCTACTGGTCCAAATGTATCTCTGTAATCCTCTCCATAAGTTTGTGTAAATCCTCTTGCAACCAGTCTAGCTTTGTACCCATTTAGTGCTCACTGCCTTCTTCTTTCTTGGCAAATCTGTCTCATACCAAGTGTTGTTGTTCTCCATTGCCTTGATCTCATCTCCCACTGCATCTGTCCACTTCTTATGCTCCTTAGCTTCTTCATAGGTTTTGGGAACCCATTCAACATCAAGAGCACCAATGAAGACCTGATGTTCAGTAGGGAAATGAGCAAGTGTGCAAACGGCTTGACTTGGATGAGCTACTGCCTGACTATTGTAGTACACTCTTGTGTTTCTCCATTCAGATGGATCCTTTCTCTCTCTTGTACTTCTTCTTAGTACTTGCACCGGCTGATCAGAATGCACCTCCTCTTGTTGCTGCTCCATTTCAGATTGTTCAGGCTCCATTTGGTCAGTTTGTGATTCTCCATTGTCCCCCTCCTTCTTCTTTGGGTGAGTGATTCCAAGATTCTCTAAGATGATCCTCAAATTGTTGGCATGGTCAAAAGGATTGTTGGGGAGGTCCTTAAGGTTATCCCAACTCTTCTTTGATTCCACAAATTTGACATCTCTAGAGACCAATACCATCCTTGTTTCAGGTACATAGCACTTGTATCCTTTTTGATTAGTAGAATAGCCAATGAACATTGCCTTGACACTCTTTGCATCAAGCTTATCTCATTGCTCTCCTGGTATTAAAACAAAGCACAAACACCCAAACACACGTAAGTAATGAATTGAAGGTTTGGTTTTGTTCAATACCTGATATGGTGAAGCATCTTGAAGAACTTTGGTGGGTGTTCTATTGATTAGATAGCAAGCAGACATCACAACATCACTCCAAAACCTTTTGGGAACATTTGTATGGAACATTATTGATCTGGCCACCTCCATCAAGCCCCTTTTGATCTGAGTTGAATAGTGTTGGGCTGTCCATCCTGATGATGTCTTGTTCTTGCTCTTGCACTTGGTCTGTAGCTTGTTTCAGTAGGCTTTGCACAGCGTCATTGACTTGGTTCATCAAAGCCTTTGTTGATGATCTTGTCGATGGACCTTTTCTTATGATGGGCACTGGATCTTCTGCTTCTGGTTCTATGGCCTCATCACATATTATGCAAGCCCCAAGGATGCATCATTGTAACATGGTGGATCGCATTCTAAGGTATCTAAATGGAGCTCCTGGTCAAGGGATTTGGATGGGATGCAATCAAAGCACAGATATTGTAGGCTACTGTGATGTTGATTGGGCTGGTGACCGAGTGGATAGGAGATCTACTACAGGCTATTGCACTTTCATTGGAGGCAATCTAGTCACTTGGAAAACAAAGAAGCAGGAGGTAGTTTCATGTTCAAGTGCTGAAGCAGAATATATGGCAATGAGGAAGCTGACAAATGAATTGACATGGCTGAAGGCTCTACTTCAAGACTTGGGCATTGAGCAACCGAATCCAATCACAATGCGTTGTGATAATCAAGCAGCAATACACATAGCATCCAACTCAGTGTTTCATGAGAGGACAAATCACATAGAGGTGGACTGTCATAAGGTGAGACAGAAGGTGCAAGAAGGAGAGATCTTACCTTGCTACACAAGGAGTTCAGATTAGTTGGCAGACATATTCACCAAGGCTGCTAGCTTGAAATTCATCCTAAGCTTGGACTCATTGAACTCTCTCAAGCTTAAGTCCCTAGGCTGTGAATCCCATACTCTTTTTCCCTTGATACAGTTTTTATCCCATGAATTTTTTCTGTACCAAGGTTTTTAATGAGGTGGGTATTCACGGTTCCAAGCTTGAACATTCTATCTTCATGGTCAACCTTGAGGGGGAGTATTGGTTAACGTGTATCTAGAGCATTCAGATAATCAAATGAAGAGGAAGAAGCTATTTGGTATGTGCAATATTGGGGCATAAACAAACGTCATAAGTTCGAGAGTTTTTGTGTTTGTTTATCTCCTAGGATGGTCCCAACATGTCTGGAGCAGGAGGACTGATCAGGTCTGATCCCAAGGTCTGAACCACGTTTCTCTCTCCCTGGAACCAGCATGGAGCCGTCGCTTTCCTTTGGAGCCATAGGGCAGTGTTCTTGTCCTATCCTTTTTGTTTAATTTGATTTAATGTATTGATGCCCTAGTTGTCTCTCTATATATTTCCTGTAACCCAGAAACATCAATATATACTTAAGGAATCTTTTCCTAATTTCAATACTCTCTTACTCTCTCGGTTCAATCTCTCTCGCTCTAAGAACCCTAATCGGTTCTAGGACTTCTCTCTTCAACTAAACTCTTCTACTCTCTAAAATCTAACATGATGTTGTGTTTCAGGATATTGAGACAAGTAAGTTGCTTGGGAAAGGTGTGACAAAGGATGAGCTTTATATGATTGAAGACACCAACCCATCTTCTGAATTATCTACTGCTTTCTCTACTTCTGTTGGTGTTGATGATTCTGTTTGGCAAGCTAGACTAGGACATCCACACTCTTGTGCTTTAGGACTCTTATTACCTTCTGTTTCGTTCAAAAATGATGATGGTGAGGCTTGTATTCTTGGAAAACATTGCAAGTCTGTCTTTCCTACTTCTAAAACTATCTATGAGAAATGCTTTGATCTTGTTCATTCTGATGTTTAGACTTCCCCTTGTGTGTCTAGAGAAAACCACAAATACTTTGTGACATTCATTGATGAAAAATCTAAATACACTTGGATAACATTGATTCAAACTAAGGATAGAGTTTTAGAAGCATTCATAAACTTTCAAAATCATGTTACTAACCATTTTAATGCTAAGATAAAAAATTTAGATCAGATAATGGTGGAGAATACACTAGCCATGCATTCAAACAACAACTATCCAAGCATGGAATCATTCACCAAACAAGCTGTCCTTACACTCCACAACAGAATGGGGTGGTTGAAAGGAAGAACAGACACTTAATGGAGGTGGCAAGGTCCATGATGTTCTATAGGAATGTTCCAAAACGTTTTTGGAGAGATGCAGTCATGACAGCCTGTTAATTGATCAACATAACTCCTACAAAAGTCCTCCATGATCAATCACCATTTCAGGTATTAAACAAAGCAATCCATTAGTTGATCACTTACGTGTGTTTGGGTGCATTTGTTTTGTGTTAATCCCAGGAGAACAAAGAGACAAGCTGGATGCTAAGAGCACTAAAGCTATGTTCATTGGATACTCCACAACACAAAAAGGATACAAGTGCTATGTGCCTGAAACTAAGAAGGTTTTGATCTCAAGGGATGTTAAGTTCATCAAGAAAATGGGCTTCTATGAGGAGAAGAATAGGGACAAATTGAAGGATCGTCCAAACTCTCCATCAGACCGTGCCACAAATCTGAGGCTCATTATGGAAAGTCTTGGGATCAGTCAACCAAAAGAGAGTGCAAGACTGGTCATACACCTCTTGTGGTTGAAGCATCCTCAGAAGTTAATCATGATCACCATCTTGATAATGAGGGGGACACACATGAATCAGAACCGCATCAACATGATTCGCAGCAATCTAATTCTATCCATGATTAAGATGGTGTATAAGAACATCAAGAAGAAGATAATGGGAGTGATGGGTCTGATCATCAGGTTAGAGAGTCTGATCAGCAAGCTCAAGTGCTAAGAAGAAGCACAAGAGTGAAGAAGAATCCTTCAGAATGGAAGAACACAAGGGTCTACTTCAATAGCAATGCAGTGGCTCATCCTACTCAAGCAGTGTGCACTTTAGCTCATGAACCTTTGGAACATCAAGTGTTCATTGGGCAGTTGGATTAAGGACAAGTACCAACAACTTATGAAGAAGCTAAGGAAGACAAAGGGTGGATGGAAGCTGTGAATGAAGAAACCAAGGCCATGGAACACAATGAGACTTGGTATGAGGCAGAACTACCTAAGGGAAAGAAAGCTGTGAGTTCTAAATTGGTATTCACCATCAAATACAGAAGTAATGGGGAGATTGAAAGATACAAAGCAAGGATGGTTGCAAGAGGTTTCACTCAAACCTATGGGAAGGACTACTTGGATACTTTTTCTCCAGTAGCTAAGCACCATACGGTTAGGATCATCATGTCTTTGGCAACAAACCTTGATTGGGAGCTATGGCAAATGGATGTCAAGAATGCATTCTTTCAAGGTGAGCTTGAAGATGAGGTTTACATGACGACACCTCCTGGTCTTGTAGACTTGGTTACACCAGGAAAGGTGCTTAGGCTCAAGAAGGCTATCTATGGACTAAAACAATCACCTAGAGCTTTGTATCACAAGCTGAGCTCAACTCTCATGGAAAGAGGATTCAAGAAATCTGAAGCAGATCATACCTTATTCACCCTTCAAAGTCAAGAAGGTATCATTTTCATTCTTGTCTATGTTGATGACATAATCATATCAGAAAGTGACAAGGCAGGTATACAAGACACTAAGACTTATCTTAAATCTGTTTTTGATATAAAAGACATTGGTGCTCTAAAGTACACACTTGATTTATTGTCTGAAGCAGGAAAGACATTGGTGCTCTAAAGTACATCCTTGGGATAGAAGTGTGTCGATCCAAAGAGGGACTCTTCTTATCTCAAAGGAAGTACACACTTGATTTATTGTCTGAAGCAGGAAAGCTAGAGTCCAAACCGGCTAAAACACCTCTTGGAGAAGGCTACAAAGTCATAAGAGAAGGGGTGATCGAAGACAGACCATTTGAGGACACCACCCAATATAGAAGAATGGTTGGTAAGCATAACCAGACCAGACATTTGTTTTGCAGTAAACCAGGTGAGCCATCATATGCAATCTCCCAAGATGCATCACTGGAACATAGTTGAAAGGATACTGAAGTACCTGAATGGAGCTCCTGGTCAAGGTATTTGGATGGGATGCAATGGAAGCTCAGCAGTAGTTGGGTATTGTGATGTTGATTTGACTCAAGTCGTCTGGTTTGTGTTTGTTCGAGTGTTTGTTGAATGTTCTTTCCATCATATCACTCAACCATAACATAGCATCTATCTTTTTGTTTTATTGCATTAGTCTTAAGTCAAGAAAAAAAAAGAAGAAAAGCTGATTCATACAAGGCATATTTCTATTTTGCGATTTGCCAATTTCTCTGTGTTTTGCCTATTCTCTTGTTGTTGCTTGTTTTTTTTTCTTCCTTTTGCGTTTGATTGTTTTCTAAGTGCGCAGGAGCAGGTATCATGGACGACGGCAATGCAGCACCGGTCGACATGACGCAGCTGCTCAGAGCGATCCAAGCTCTCGCAAACGCCTGAACCGGCTGAAGCAGCCTCGACCATCACCTCCACCACTACCTGTTCAACAACAGCAACCGAGACCACCACCTTATCGCGCTAATGAGGACCGAGCTGTGCATGCCTATCGACAATAAGAATCGTAAGAAGATCATGTCGCGGATGAGACGAAGACCGAGCCACCCGAACAGTACCGCCCAGACCACACCAATAGACTAACACCATCACGAACTTGGACTAAATCTAAATATTGCTCTTATTTCCTTTGCTAACGACCAATGTCTTTTTCAAGAACTGAGGACTATCTTAATAGGAAAAATAATTGGAGGACTACTTCTTAGAATTTCAGAAGCATCCATGAAGAAGCTCTGATCGTCTAGTTTTGTTCAGAAGACATCCATAAGAAGCTCTGAACCATAACTCATAACAAGAACAGAAACAGATTAAAAAAGAGAAATGAAAACGGGTTTGCTCAACCAAGACAACTAGTTTGTACTTAAGAAAGCCATTAATCTAGCTGTATAAAGGAGTCCTTAGCTATATGAAAACACTTCCAAGAGCTTAACATCTCACCAAGGAGAGTCTACTCATAAACATGGAAGAGAATCAGTAATTAACTAAGAAAACATCCAAGAGAAGAAGTAAGAACTATCTATGAGCGATTCTCTCATCATACTTGGACTAACTATGGAAGAGTTATCCAAGCATGATAAGAGGCTGCCTTAAGAAGCCATAATTGTGGCTCTTTAGGGTCTACATTGTATATGAACTCTAATATACAATGAAGAGAAAGAGCAGAATCGGTTACAAGAAGAAGAGAGAAAGAGATAAGAGGTTGTTTGTAACAAATGAGTTCTGAATTGTATTTGACTTAGCAAACATTACAATGTCGTGTGAGGCCTTTATATAGGCTTACAATTAGGCAACATCAAAACAAACAAAGATAAACCAAGATAACATCTCAGCCATTGATTCATAGGTGGGAAAACTGAGTTTGAATGGATGGTTGGATCTTCTCCTCTTCATTTCGGTTCTAGTGTGTTCAGACCTTGAAAGTGACTTGTCCTCACTCTTATTCACGTGTTGCAGGTCTGGAGAGAGAGAGAGAGAACACAGTCCCAAATGGTGAGAGTGACATGTTCAGACCTGACGAGAGAGAGAACACACTCCCAAATGGTGAGAGTGACATGTTCAGACCTGAGGAGAGAGAGCACACTCCCAAATGGTGAGAGTGACATGTCTTCGCTTCTGCTCAGACCTTAACTCCCCATATGACTCCTTCTTGATCACACTCTTGCACATTCCAAACTTGATCAATGTAAGACTTGATTCTGCCCCTCTTTTTCACATTGATTCCAACATCTTCTCATTGATCTTTGGCCCTGATTTTGCACAGCCTTGCTTGTGCCCCAACTTTGCACATTTCCATATCTTTATTGCTGCCTTTGTTGCTCACTTAATCATTGCTTTGCTTGCTTGTGATCAACACCAAGGCTTCTTCGTGGATTGAGGCTCGGCTTCTTCAGCCTCTCTTCTTCCACTACATCTATTAGAATTTAAGAGAATAAACTAGAGATTTGTAGATTTAAGCACAGAAACATAAGATTAGAAGATTAGAGAGAGTAAGAGCAAGAGAGAGAGATTAGAGAGAGAATTAGTCTCCTTAGTTTTAAATTTCAAAATCCTTGGTTACAATATAGAAAAAGAAGCTCAGACTTATCCTAAAATATGTGGCTAATAATTATTTTAGCTTATAAGAGAAGCTAATCCAAAATATCGTAAAGTAACTAAACTGTTTTTACTGTTCATCCGCGGGTACTGTTCACATATGCTTCTCTTTAAGTTACTTGTTCTAGTTTGGTTACTCCAAGAGCTCCTAGCTTCCATGTGGAAAGATAGTCTTCAAGCTATCCATCTCTGATCAGTTTTAAGCTTCATCTCAATAGATACTACATGATCAATACTTCCCCTCAAGCTTAGACTTTATAATCACCCTAAAGACTAAGCTTGGAATTATCATGGAAACACCTCATTAAAAACCTTGATGTGGAAAACCACTTGGGACAAAACCATATCAAGGGAAAAAGAGTATGCTGCACATGAATCAGGAGAGTTCTAATCATGGATAGGTAAGGCTACAAGTCCTAGTTTCCTTAAGATGTGATCACAAACCTTGAGACTTGCAGCCTTGGTGAAGATGTCTGCTAACTGATCTTCACTTTTCGTATAGCAGGGTAGGACAGTTCCATCTTCAATCTTCTCCCTGACCTTGTGACAATCAATCTCTATGTGTTTAGTCCTTTCATGAAACACAGAGTTCGTGTCTATATGAATTGCAGCCTGATTGTCACAGTGGAAGGTAATGGGACTTGATTGCTCAATGCCAAAGTCCTTAAGGAGAGCCTTCAGCCATGTCAACTCACTTCTGAGCTTCTTCATTGCTCTATACTAAGCTTCAGCACTTGAAAAAGAAACAACCTTCTGCTTCTTGGTCTTCCAAGTCAATAAGTTTCCCTCCAATGAAAGTGCAATAACCGGTTGTGGATCTCCTGTCGCTCTTATCACCAGCCTAATCTGCATCACAATACCCAACAATCTCAGTTATGTCATTCTTACCCATCCAAATGCCTTGTCCTTGAGAGACTTTGAGATATCTGAGTATCCTTTCTATCATGCTCCAATGGTGGACAGTAGGTGTTTGCATGTGTTGACTGACTTGATTCACCGCAAAACATAGGTCTGGTCTAGTGAGTGTAAGGTATGAGCTTCCCAACCATTCTTCTGTATAGAGACACATCTTTGAACTTCTCATCATCTGATTTCTCCCCCTTTCTATTGACTTGGTAGCCATCTTCAAGAGGAGTCTTAGCTATCTTACTATCGTGTATTCTTGTTTCTGTCAGCAAGTCCTTCACATACTTTCTTTGAGAAAGAAACAGCCCATCCTGAAATCTGCAAACTTCAATTCCCAAGAAGTATTTTAGCTCACCAAGATCCTTGATGTCAAATGAATTCTTGAGGAAAGCTTTGGTGGATTGAATTCTTGCTTTATCACTTCCAGTTATAATCAGATCATCCACATATTCAGTACCACAACCACGCCTAAAGAGCTTTGAAGAGTGAACAAGGTATGGTCAGATTGATACTTCATGAACCCATGATCCATAAGAGTGTGGCTTAGATTGTGATACCACGCTCTTGGTGACTACTTCAGACCATAAATTGCTCTTCTCAACCTCAACACTTCACCTAGTTTGCAAAGATGTTCAAGACCTTGTGGTGGAGTCATGTACACTTCTTCCTCAAGTTCTCCTTGTAAGAAAGCATTTTTAACATCCATCTGCCATAGATCCCATGAAAGGTATCAGTGTGAAGCTTAGCTACTGGAGCAAAGGTATCAGTGTAGTCTTCTCGATAAGTTTGAGTGAATCCTCTAGCAACCAGCCTTGCCTTATACCTCTCTATATCCCCATTGCTCTTATACTTGATTATGAATACCCACTTGGAGCTAACAGCTTTCTTTCCTTTTGGTAAAGGCTCCACATTCCAAGTGTGATTCCTCTCCATAGCCTCTTTCTCATCAATCACAACATCCATCCACACCTTGGTGTATTTAGCCTCTTCATATGTCTTAGGAACCTGATTCATCTCTATCTTCCCAAGAAAGGCACAATGGCTTGATGGTAACAAGTCAATAGAACACACGGATTGGTTGGGATGGGCAACAACTTGATTGTTGAAGTAGACTCTTGTATTGATCCAGCTTGATGGATCTTCCTTCTCTCTAGTGCTTCTTCTGAGTTATTGAACCGGTTCATCATCTCCTTCTACAAACCTTTCTTATTCTCCCTGATGGATAGTCTCTTCATCATTCATATCCAAGTTTCCTAGATCTTGATTCTGAGGTAGAACTTCCTCCTGAGTTTGAATAGTTTCTTGATTAGCTGTTCCTAGTTCTTCTTCTTGCAACTCTTCTTGATTACTTCCTGTTTCAGTTTCCTCTTGTCTTGTTACCTTTGGAGAGTCATTTCCCAAATGGTCCAAGAGAAACTTCAGACTTGTGGCCAAATCAGAAGGTGATCTTGAGAGGTCTTTGAAACCTTCCCAATCTCTCTTTTCAAAGTAGCCATTTCCTTCTATGAACTTGACATCCCTTGAAACATAGGTGCGGCTGTTGATTGGATCATAACATTTGTACCCTTCTGGGTAGTTGAATATCCAAGAAACATGCACTTGATGCTCTTTGCCTCTAGCTTATTTCTTTGATCACCTGAAATATGGATAAAACACACACTCCCAAACACAGGTAAGTGTTCAATAAAGGGTTTGGTTTTGTTTAATACCTCAAATGGTGAGATGTCTTGAAGAACTTTGGTTGGAATCCTATTGCTGAGGTAGTAAGCTGCTAAGACCGAATCTCCCCAAGATCTTTTAGGCACTTTTGCATGAAACATCATGGATCTAGCAACTTCCATAAAATGTCTGTTCTTTCTCTCAGCCACTCGATTTTGTTGGGGTGTATGTGGACAGCTTGTTTTATGTAGGATTCCATGTTTGTTCAAGTTAGCTTTGAATCTTTGACTTGTATACTCTCCTCCATTATTTGATCTAAACACTTTGTTCTTTGTATTAAACTGATTAGTGATGTAATTCCGAAAGTGAATGAATGCTTCATAAACTCTATCTTTAGATGGAAGCAATGTGACCCAAGTATATTTCGATTTTTCATCTATGAATGTCACAAAATACTTGTTCCTATCTCTAGACAGACAAGGCGAAGTCCAAACATCATAATGCACTAGATCAAAGCAGTTTTCATAGATAGTAGTAGATTTAGGGAAGACTGTTCTACAATGTTTGCCAAAAATACAATCTTCACAAGTTGAACGATCAAAGATAGCATTAGGCAACATTAAGTTCAGATCTCTAGCATGAGGATGACCTATTCTAGCATGCCATAAAACGTTTTGATTAACAGAAAAACATGAATTGAAAGCTAAGGAATCTGAATTGCTTGGAGTGGTGTCTTCAAGGAGATAAAACTCATCTTGTGTTCCACCTCTACCAAGTACCTTTCCATTCTTAATATCCTGAAAGCAAACTTCATTAGGCCCAAATATAACATTGCAATTCTGATCATTGGTAATCCTTTTCACAAAAAGAAGATTATGTTGGGAATGTCCTGAAATCTACTGTACTATCTCTAGAAAGTATGATAAGTGTCGAGATCAGACATAAGTCATAAATACTGGGTGATCATGATGACTTGCTAGAGCCCGCTCTTGATCTATAAGTTTAGGACTTATTGCCAGTATTGTATGATCCCAAAGGGTCACACACCATAGCTAACGGGAAAGTTAAAATGGAATTAATACGGTAAGATGCAAGGCATTTACTGTATTTATACAGAGAATTGGGCCAGACAAAATACAGTCTTTTTGTCTGATTTGGGTCTTGGGCCCAAAAGCCTAATAAGCCATTAGTTTAATTACTTGGGCCCATATAAGTGAGGAAGGTGTTGGGAATGTCCTGAAATCTACCGTACTATCTCTAGAAAGTATGATAAGTGTCGAGATCAGACATAAGTCATAAATACTGGGTGATCATGATGACTTGCTAGAGCCCGCTCATGATCTATAAGTTTAGGACTTATTACCAGTATTGTATGATCCCAAAGGGTCACACACCATAGCTAACGGGAAAGTTAAAATGGAATTAATACGGTAAGATGCAAGGCATTTACTGTATTTGCACAGAGAATTGGGCCAGACAAAAGACAGTCTTTTGTCTGATTTGGGCCTTGGGCCCAAAAGCCTAATGAGCCATTAGTTTAATTACTTGGGCCCATATAAGGAAGAGGAGGCGCGAGAAAACCCTAAGGCTTTTTGTTGTCTGCGATTTTCAGAGCATCAGCCGTCCTCTCTTTTCTTCTCTCTCTCTGTTGATTCTTGACTTGGTCTAGCAGCCTGATCCAATAGCTTGTAAGAGTGTGGATACCTAGGAGGAGCCGGTTTCTATCAGCTCTTGCAGATCTCTTCATTCCTTTGATCAATCCGCTGCAATCACAAGGTAATGAATCTGATCTGTTTATGATTCAACTGCAAATCACCTAGATCCTAGTTTATTATGTGCTAGGATGTAACCTGACAATTACACCATGAACGCACATAATCCTACAGTGGTATCAGAGCCTAGGTCGTTAGGTTTTAGCTTTTTGGATCATACTAGGTTGTTTATTAGTTTGATGAATCGATTTTAATGAGTAAAATTGATTGAAACTTTGAAAACCTAGAATGATTAAAGTCGTAATCGTTCATTCTAATAATCGATATGAAATCGCTTGTTGACCACAAGAATTAATTAAGTGATTATGAATGATTAATTGAATCCGATCGTTATGTGAACCCTGATCGTTTGTATTAATTAATTGGAAAAGTCAAATTCGGTTTTGTCTTTTGTGTATGTCTCGATCGCTTGTTGTCATGAGGAATAATGTCAAAATCGTTTATCAGCAATGTCACGATCGATTATTCGTTTGGAAAAGGTCAAATAGGTTTTTTGTCTTTATCTGAATGTCAAATCGATTTGGAAAAGCATGTTGACTTTGTTTTATTAACGATCAATGATCGTTGTTATTGATCGATTATGTTAATTGAAAACGATGATGTTGTTTTGTCTTCATGCGAAAGGCATAAACGTTAATTGATCGATTATGTTTTGCCTAAAACGAATTGGAAAAAGTCAAAAATCGATTGATGATTAAGTATAAAAGACGAAAAACGTTAAAAGACTGTAATTTTGTCTTATTATTGTTGATTTAGCTTTGATAATTGTGGTTTGTTTTTCCCAAACCCGCGACAATGAACCGATCAAACCGATTGTAGTTCATTGTCAGCTTTAGCTAAAACCGCAAGTTAGGTCAAAATTGGCTAAAACACAAGGTGTTTCTTCCCGGTTTTGGACTTAACCGAATTGATCCAATTGAATAATTATGGTTCAAGCGGTTAACCCAAATCGCGGTTTGCTGGAAATTATTTAATACAATTGGTATTATTTAATTTCTGGTTAAACCGGATTTAAATTCAAAAATTGAATTTTAACCTAAACCGAAGGCTGGTCTAAGTTTGATTTGGTTGGACCAAATAATTTAGAGCTGGTCTGGTTTAGTAAATAACCAGTTGGATTAAGTAGTTAATTTGGTCTTGGACCAGAATTAATGAACCGACTCGGTTATGTCAAATTATTGGGCCAATTGGAATTTTGTGGTCTTGGGCCAAGAATTGAGCCTATAATTTGTGACCCAACCGAAAACTTTAATAAAATATTAAATTAGAAATTTCTATTTTTAGTATGTTTCTAAATTTAGAAAGTTTCTAAAATAAGTAAGTTTCCCAAAATAGTAATCTTCTATTTTTGGAAAGAAAACCTAAAATCCTCAAAAACAATATCAAGCTTGGATGTCTTGCCCAATCTTGTCAGCTACTTAACGCTTATTCAATTACAGATATGGCTTACAGTGTGAGGTGTCTGTTTTTGCGTAAGTAAAGTAGTATATAGTCACTAATTTCATTGGGAGTCCCAGACTTTAGTGATTATTTGGCTGTAAGAGATTGGTTTCCTTGACTGGGCCATCGGGAGTCCCGGGCCTTGAGACATCTGGTGTATTGGGCCTTGGGCCCAATCCACAACCGAGAATTATATGGTTATAACTAGCTGTGTGTATGCTTACCAAGTAAAGCTAATTCTGGGTGACGGCCAGTGGCCCACTTTGGAATTAGCTGAACATGGGTCTCGGAATCATTGCATTCTTATGAGGTTGAACAAAGAAATTTTGAATGCAATGAGAGTTTTCTTATAAGTTGTTAAGATTACTCTTTTATGAACTAAATAACTAAAACTCTATTTATCTCTAAATTTCAGTTATGACTAGCACAAACAATCAAAACACTTTCTCGATCCGGTCTGTCCTTGAGAAGGACAAACTGAACGGATCAAATTTCTTGACTTGGTCGCGGAACCTGAGGCTAGTCATCAGGCAGGAGAGAAAGGACTATGTCCTTGAGAGAGCTCTCCCCGTGAGGATCGGGTCCAATGCCTCTCATGCAGTATATGATGCTTGGAATAAGCATTATAATGATGCGGTAGATGTGCGTGGTCTGATATTGGCTACCATGGACTCAGATTTGCTGAAGCAATATGAGAACATGGAGTCGCCAATAGAGATGATCAGCAGCCTGAAATTGAAATTTCAGGAGCAGGTAAGAGTGGAGAAATACCAGTTGGTTAAGTCTCTCACTAGCTGCAAGCTACCAAATGATCATCCAGTGAGTCCTCATGTCAGTAAAATGATGGGTTACATTGATAACCTGAGGAAACTGGATTATCCAGTTAGCCAAGAATTGGCAACTGAGATCATTCTGCAGTCACTGCCGTCAAGCTATGATAAGTTCAAAAGGAACTATATCAAGAAAGGCTTAACGAAGACGCTGACTGAACTGCATGATATGCTCAAGACAGTTGAGCCAAACGTGAAGAGTACCCTGTATAATCTCATAATGGAGAAGGGTAGGTTTACTAAACCTAA
Source organism: Orychophragmus violaceus (assembly GCA_030180135.1). NCBI lineage: Eukaryota > Viridiplantae > Streptophyta > Magnoliopsida > Brassicales > Brassicaceae > Orychophragmus > Orychophragmus violaceus. Next base: position 66,690,326 of record CM058240.1, on the reverse strand, counting down.
TGCTGACAAGGGTGAAGACAAAGTTGTCCAGATTTTGAATCATGGCAAGCGTGTGTCTTCTGAGCCCGAGTCAGATACATCTTACGTTGGTAAGTGCTGCTACTGTAAAGAGATTGGGCATTGGAAGAGAGATTGCATTAAATTCATGGAAGATTATGAGGAGTTGAAGTTGATGTATGAGACTACTTCCTCAGGTATTCATGTTATTACTTCAAGTTCTACCTTATAGGTATTGGATACTGGTTGTGGCACTGATATTTGTTATAATATGCAGAGCCTAAGCAACAGTAGAACGTTGAAGGAAGGACAAGTGGAACTGCATGTCTGGAAGGAGCTATGGAAGCTGCCTCAGCCGTAGAGTTTTCACTTGTAGATGCCTTAGAGGCTTGGTTTTGTATTAAGTAATTACTACAATGTACCTGCTTTAAGCAGAGTTGTTTTTCATTTTCTTGTAAGAATTTGAATGTTTTTCATTTTGATAAAAGACAAGTTTTGTTCTTTTGATCTTAATGAAATATTAATTGTAGCACCCTATTCATGGAATGGGTTTTATATCTTAAACCAAAGAGTGCCTAAATGTAACATAAATACCGAATTGGTTTAAATCTGATGAATTAAACCTGATTTTTCTTGGCGTAAATTTTTGGTCACATAGAGTAAGTCGGATTCAGAAACCCCATAGTTATGGACTTTTGGGCTCATTTGATCGGATATCTTATGAGACTTGAATTCTGCTTACTGGACCAAAAGACAAAGGGCCCATCTTAGCCGAGCTAGAGAAAGGCCCAAAGGCTTATTGGACCTTGAACATACTCATGTATGTGGCCCGATGAGCAGTAATGCCAGAGAAAATTTCCTGTACTTCATTATATTTACTGATTACTTCAGTGAGTATGACTGTGTTCATTTGATGAGACACGAGTCGGAATTCTTTGAAATGGTCGAAAGAGTTCCAGAATGAGGTATAGAATCTGAGTGACAGAAGTATTGAGACTCTGGATTAGATCACGAGTGAGAATACTTAAGTCATTGATGGTGTGATCATCTGAATGAGTGTGAAGTCGTTTCACAGCTCATTTCTCCTGAAAACCTGGAGGTGTTTCTGTGAGAAAGAATCATATCTTATTAGAAATGATTAAAGATGAGTCACACGAATCTTCCATGATATTCTTTAAGAATAACGCTCTAGAAATATCTAAGTTTACGCTGAAATAGTTCCACCAATATCAGTTGAAAGACACCACATAAATGTGGATTGGAAATGATCCAAATTCGTCTTTACTGAGTATTTGTAGTTGAGCTACTTCGCTGGTTGTCCTAGGGAAACCAAGGCTTGTTACTTTTTACGTCCATTCCGAAAACGAAGTTAGGTTGTTCGGAATTCTGTTTTCTAAAAGGAAAGTTGCTTTCCAAGAAGAAAAGTGGGAGTAAAAGTATAACTCGAAGAAATTCGAGAAATACAGGAGGCTGCTCAACCTGTTGAGGGAGAGCAGCGGATGGATTTACAGATTTCTGTAGAATCTACACCTGTAGAGCCTGAAGTTCGCAGATCTGAATGAATCCGTCACTAATCCGAGAGTGATTTCTCGTGATTAGTTGCCATTATCTGATGATCATTGAAAGTGACGAACCTGCGAAATTCACAGAAGCGAAAGTGAGCCCGGACTCCGAAAAATTATACTGTATGTAAGTTAGCTTCATCGATCCATTCATGGATAGAAGCAAACATATCGGAGTTGGAATCTTCGTTCTGTTGAAGTAGTCAAGGTTTTGACTTGAACAAGAACGAGATGGAACTGTGCGTTTACTAATAAATAAGTGGGAGCGATGCTGCATTTCTCATAGTGTATGTCGATGACATACTGATTCTCGGAAATAACGTCCCAATGCTGCAGTCGGTAAAGGACTGGCTTGGGAGTTGGTTTTATGATTGACATGGGTAAAGCCACGTATGTTCTTGGATTTTGGATCTAAAGATAAAGATCCAAAAGAGCTGGTAGGACAAAGTCAGGATTCTTAAATTGACAAAGTCCTACACGTTTTTCAGCAATCCAAGAAGGGTTTTATGCCAATGTCACATGGCATTACATTAAGCAAGATACAGTGTCCTACGATATCTGCTGAGCTTGAATGCATGGATGAGATTCCATATGCATCGGCAATTGGATCTATCATGCATGCCATGACACGTACTTGTTTTGATATTGCTTTAATGTTAAGCAAGACAAGTAAAGACCAGTCAAATCCAGCAAAGAATCACTAGATAGACGTAATGAATATCCTCAAGTATTTGGAAAATACTTAGGATAAGTTCTTGATTTACGGAGAAAGTGAGGTGCTACAAGTCGATAGAGTCTGAAAGGCAAGTTTCCAACAGACAAAGATGATTTTCGGTCACAGTCTGGTTATATCTTGTGTCTGTCTGGCGGTGCAAGGCACTGTTGCTGACTCCATGACTTAAGCTGAACATTTCGCAGCTTGGGTAGCGGCGAAAGAGGTTGTTTGGAAAGAAGAGTTCATCACTGAACTTGATGTGATTCCCAGCATAGATGAGACTAGCTGCACATCAGAGGTCCAAACACCTTGAGGGTAGGTATAACCTATTCCGTGAGTTAATGACAGAGGTGTTAAGTAGATCAGCAAGTTTCAACGAATGAGAACGTTGCTAATCTATTAACGAAGCCACTCCTTAGGCCTAAGCACGAGTCGCGGACTGTAGCTGTAGGATAAGTGAAATTAAGATGTAGTCTTAATTTCAGTGGGAGTTTGTAAAGGGCTTTATTTAGTTATTTTGAAAGGTTCATGTAAACATAATATTTTATGTTTATGAAATTTATGATTTCTGGATTATTTTAACTGTGATATAAATAATCGTTCCAAAATGATTCATGTCATTATATATGGGCCATCGAAGTACATGAGTTGACTTGATCCTGAAACCCCATATTTAACGAAATGACATAAATCATAGTGTCCATAGTCGAAGGTTGTTGAAATTGGAACACCAACAACCACTTGAGACTAGAGTGTGATGAGACTTATGACCAAGTTTCGAGGGGTCATAGATGCGCGGCATCAAAGTCGACACATAGGTATATGTAGGGGAGAATATGACCGGACATGGCCCGCTGATGAGAACTCTACAAGATATTAATATCTGTGTCATAAGAGGTTCTCATATACGACTATAGAGTATAGTCCTTAGACCTGAGTTCGCATGCATGTGGCTGCACATGGAGTGATGCGCTTTGATCATTGTCTAACGCTGTTTCGTAACTGGGAGCTATAAGGACCTTGGTTGGGTGTATTATAAAGTGTGTAGTTCATAGTGATGGAACAAGATGGGATTTGTCCCTGCCGTTTAACGGAGGTAATATCTCTAGGCCAATCGGAGACTTGATAGCTGGTAAGAGAGTGGCCACTCCCAAACGGACTTGCCCAAGTCGTTTGCATTGTCAGTATCAAATCTGGTCCGATGAACATGGTCTGGCTATATAAGGATGACACGCATCTTGCCTTATGCCAGATCGAGATATTGAGACAAAAGGATTAGGGAATGTAGGATTCCAGTACAAGTGGGAGATTGTTGGGAATGTCCTGAAATCTACCGTACTATCTCTAGAAAGTATGATAAGTGTCGAGATCAGACATAAGTCATAAATACTGGGTGATCATGATGACTTGCTAGAGCCCGCTCATGATCTATAAGTTTAGGACTTATTACCAGTATTGTATGATCCCAAAGGGCACACACCATAGCTAACGGGAAAGTTAAAATGGAATTAATACGGTAAGATGCAAGGCATTTACTGTATTTGCACAGAGAATTGGGCCAGACAAAAGACAGTCTTTTGTCTGATTTGGGCCTTGGGCCCAAAAGCCTAATGAGCCATTCGTTTAATTACTTGGGCCCATATAAGGAAGAGGAGGCGCGAGAAAACCCTAAGGCTTTTTGTTGTCTGCGATTTTCAGAGCATCAGCCGTCCTCTCTTTTCTTCTCTCTCTCTGTTGATTCTTGACTTGGTCTAGCAGCCTGATCCAATAGCTTGTAAGAGTGTGGATACCTAGGAGGAGCCGGTTTCTATCAGCTCTTGCAGATCTCTTCATTCCTTTGATCAATCCGCTGCAATCACAAGGTAATGAATCTGATCTGTTTATGATTCAACTGCAAATCACCTAGATCCTAGTTTATTATGTTCTAGGATGTAACCTGACAATTACACCATGAACGCACATAATCCTACAGAAGGGGCGCGCCTAGGGCAAACCCACCTCCTCTGCGATTCTGCCTCAGCCGTCCTCTCTCTCTCTCTGTTGATTCCAACTTGGTCTAGCAGCCTGATCCAGTAGCTTGTAAGCGTGTGGATACCTAGGAGGAGCCGGTTATCATCAGCTCTCTGTGATCTCTTCATTCCTTTGATCAATCCGCTGCAATCATAAGGTAATGATTCTGATATGTTTATGATTCAACTGCAAATCACCTAGATCCTAGTTGATTATGTGCTAGGTTATAATCTGATGAATTAAACCATGAACCCACATAATCCTACAGTGGTATCAGAGCCTAGGTCGTTAGGTTTTTGCTTTTTGGATCATACTAGGTTGTTTATTAGTTTGATGAATCGATTTTAATGAGTAAAATTGATTGAAACTTTGAAAACCTAGAAATAAGAAAAACGATAAGAAAACTTGTTGATTAAAGTCGATTTTGTATAAATCGCATGTTGACTTTAAGAAAATTAAGTATCAAACAATCGCATGTTGACTATCGTTTATTGTATGAATCGTAATGATGACTTTGCTTTACAATCATGAGACAATCGCAGTTTGACTTTGTTTTAGAATAAAGAAACGATTTGTTAGAATCGTTAATGTCATGATCATAAGAATAATCAATTGTTAGCGATCGATTATGGTTCAAATAATCAATTTGGAAAAAGTCAAATAATACCAATTGTTAGCGATCGATCATGACTTTGTCTTTAAGCTAAAGACAAAATCGTTTCAAAGCATTGAATAATTATGGTTCAAGCGGTTAACCCAAATCGCGGTTTGCTGGAAATTATTTAATACAATTGGTATTATTTAGTTTCTGGTTAAACCGGATTTAAATTCAAAATTGAATTTTAACCTAAACCGAAGGCTGGTCTAAGTTTGATTTGGTTGGACCAAATAATTTAGAGCTGGTCTGGTTTAGTAAATAACCAGTTGGATTTAGTAGTTAATTTGGTCTTGAACCAGAATTAATGAACCGACTCAGTTATGTCAAATTATTGGGCCAATTGGAATTATGTGGTCTTGGGCCAAGAATTGGGCCTATAATTTGTGACCCAACCGAAAACTTTAATAAAACATTAAATTAGAAAGCTTCTAATATTAGAAGTTTCTAATTTTGGCATGTTAGGAAATTTCTAAAATAAGCATGTTTCCGATTTAGAAAGTTTCTAAAAATAGTAGGTTTCCCTATATAGAAAGTTCCCATATTTAGTAAGTTACCTGAAATTGAAAGTTTCCCAAAATAGTAATCTTCTATTTTTGGGAGGAAATCTATTGAAACCTAAAATCCTCAAAAACAATATCAAGCTTGGATGTCTTGCCCAATCTTGTCAGCTACTTAACGCTTATTCAATTACAGATATGGCTTACAGTGTGAGGTGTCTGTTTTTGCGTAAGTAAAGTAGTATATAGTCACTAATTTCATTGGGAGTCCCAGACTTTAGTGATTATTTGGCTGTAAGAGATTGGTTTCCTTGACTGGGCCATCGGGAGTCCCGGGCCTTGAGACATCTGGTGTATTGGGCCTTGGGCCCAATTCACAACCGAGAGTTATTGGATATAACTAGCTGTGTGTATGCTTACCAAGTAAAGCTACTTCTGGGTGACGGCCAGTGGCCCACTTTGGATTTAGCTGAACATGGGTCTCGGAATCATTGCATTCTTATGAGGTTAAACAAAGAAATTTTGAATGCAATGCGAGTTTTCTTATAAGTTATTAAGATTACTCTTTTATGAACTGAATAACTAAAACTCTATTTATCTCTAAATTTCAGTTATGACTAGCACAAACAATCAAAACACTTTCTCGATCCGGTCTGTCCTTGAGATGGACAAACTGAACGGATCAAATTTCTTGACTTGGTCGCGGAACCTGAGGCTAGTCCTCAGGCAGGAGAGAAAGGACTATGTCCTTGAGAGAGCTCTCCCCGAGAGGATCGGGTCCAATGCCTCTCATGCAGTATATGATGCTTGGAATAAGCATTATAATGATGCGGTAGATGTGCGTGGTCTGATATTGGCTACCATGGACTCAGATTTGCTGAAGCAATATGAGAACATGGAGTCGCCAATAGAGATGATCAGCAGCCTGAAATTGAAATTTCAGGAGCAGGTAAGAGTGGAGAGATACCAGTTGGTTAAGTATCTCACTAGCTGCAAGCTACCAAATGATCATCCAGTGAGTCCTCATGTTAGTAAAATGATGGGTTACATTGATAACCTGAGGAAACTGGATTATCCAGTTAGCCAAGAATTGGCAACTGAGATCATTCTGCAGTCACAGCCGTCAAGCTATGATAAGTTCAAAAGGAACTATATCAAGAAAGGCTTAACGAAGACGCTGACTGAACTGCATGATATGCTCAAGACAGTTGAGCCAAACGTGAAGAGTACCCTGTATAATCTCATAATGGAGAAGGGTAGGTTTACTAAGCCTAGTGCTGACAAGGGTGAAGACAAAGTTGTCCAGATTTTGAATCATGGCAAGCCTGTGTCTTTTGAGCCCGAGTCAGATACATCTTACGTTGGTAAGTGCTGCTACTGTAAAGAGGCTGGGCATTGGAAGAGAGATTGCATTAAATTCATGGAAGATTATGAGGAGTTGAAGGTGATGTATGAGACTACTTCCTCAGGTATTCATGTTGTTACTTCAAGTTCTACCTTATAGGTATTGGATACTGGTTGTGGCACTGATATTTGTTATAATATGCAGAGCCTAAGCAGCAGTAGAACGTTGAAGGAAGGGCAAGTGGAACTGCGTGTCTGGAAGGAGCTATGGATGCTGCCTCAGCCGTAGGGTTTTCACTTGTAGATGCCTTTGAGGCTTGGTTTTATTAAGTAATTGCTACAATGTACCTGCTTTAAGCAGAGTTGTCTTTCATTTTCTTGTAAGAATTTGAATGTTTTTCATTTTGATAAAAGACAAGTTTTGTTCTTTTGATCTTAATGAAATATTAATTGTAGCACCCTATTCAATGAATGAGTTTTATATCTTAAACCAAAGAGTGCCTAAATGTAACATAAATACCGAATTGGTTTAAATCTGATGAATTAAACCTGATTTTTCTTGGCGTAAATGTTTTGGTCACATAGAGTGAGTCGGATTCAGAAATCCCATAGTTATGGACTTTTGGGCTCATTTGATCGGATATCTTATGAGACTTGAATTCTGCTTACTGGACCAAAAGACAAAGGGCCCATCTTAGCCGAGCTAGAGAAAAGCCCAAAGGCTTATTGGACCTTGAACATACTCATGTATGTGGCCCGATGAGCAGCAATGCCAGAGAAAATTTCCTGTACTTCATTATCTTTACTGATTACTTCAGTGAGTATGACTGTGTTCATTTGATGAGACACGAGTCGGAATTCTTTGAAATGGTCGAAAGAGTTCCAGAATGAGGTATAGAATCTGAGTGACAGAAGTATTGAGACTCTGGATTAGATCACGAGTGAGAATACTTTAGTCATTGATGGTGTGATCATCTGAATGAGTGTGAAGTCGTTTCACAGCTCATTTCTCCTGAAAAACTGGAGGTGTTTCTGAGAGAAAGAATCAGATCTTATTAGAAATGATTAAAGATGAGTCACACGAATCTTCCATGATATTCTTTAAGAATAACGCTCTAGAAATATCTAAGTTTACGCTGAAATAGTTCCACCAATATCAGTTGAAAGACACCACATAAATGTGGACTGGAAATGATCCAAATTCATCTTTACTGAGTATTTGTAGTTGTGCTACTTCGCTGGTTGTCCTAGGGAAACCAAGGCTTGTTACTTTTTACGTCCATTCCGAAAACGAAGTTAGGTTGTTCGGAATTCTGTTTTCTAAAAGGGAAGTTACTTTCCAAGAAAAACAGTGGGAGTAAAAGTATAACTCGAAGAAATTCGAGAAATACAGGAGGCTGCTCAACCTGTTGAGGGAGAGCAGCGGATGGATTTACAGATTTCTGTAGAATCTACACCTGTAGAGCCTGAAGTTCGCAGATCTGAATGAATCCGTCACTAATCCGAGAGTGATTTCTCGTGATTAATTGCCATGATCTGATGATCATTGAAAGTGACGAACCTGCGAAATTCACAGAAGCGAAAGTGAGCCCGGACTCCGAAAAATTATACTGTATGTAAGTTAGCTTCATCGATCCATTCATGGATAGAAGCAAGCATATCGGAGTTGGAATCTTCGTTCTGTTGAAGTAGTCAAGGTTTTGACTTGAACAGGAACGAAGTGGAACTGTGCGTTTACTAATAGATAAGTGGGAGCGATGTTGCATTTCTCATAGTGTATGTCGATGACATACTGATTCTCGGAAATAACGTTCCAATGCTGCAGTCGGTAAAGGACTGGCTTGGGAGTTGTTTTTTATGATTGACATGGGTAAAGCCACGTATGTTCTTGGATTTTGGATCTAAAGATAGAGATCCAAAAGAGCTGATAGGACAAAGTCAGGATTCTTATATTGACAAAGTCCTACACGTTTTCAGCATTCCAAGAAGGGTTTTATGCCAATGTCACATGGCATTACGTTAAGCAAGAAACAGTGTCCTACGATATTTGCTGAGCTTGAATGCATGGATGAGATTCCATATGCGTCGGCAATTGGATCTATCATGTATGCCATGACACGTACTTGTTTTGATGTTGCTTTAAAGTTAAGCAAGACAAGTAAAGACCAGTCAAATCCAGCAGAGAATCACTGGATAGACGTAATGAATATCCTCAAGTATTTGGAAAATACTTAGGATAAGTTCTTGATTTACGGAGAAAGTGAGGTGCTACAAGTCGGTAGAGTCTGAAAGGCAAGTTTCCAACAGACAAAGATGATTTCCGGTCACAGTCCGGTTATATCTTATGTTTGTCTGGCAGTGCAAGGCACTGTTGCTGACTCCATGACTTAAGCTGAACATTTCACCGCTTGGGTAGCGGCGAAAAGGTTGTTTGGAAAGAAGAGTTCATCACTGAACTTGATGTGATTCCTAGCATAGATGAGGCTAGCTGCACATCATAGGTCCAAACACCTTGAGGGTAGGTATAACCTATTCCGAGAGATAAATGATAGAGGTGTTAAGTAGATCAGCAAATTTCAACAAATGAGAACGTTGCTAATCTATTAACAAAGCCACTCCTTAGGCCTAAGCACGAGTCGCGGACTGTAGCTGTAGGATAAGTGAAATTAAGATGTAGTCTTAATTTCAGTGGGAGTTAGTAAAGGGCTTTATTTAGTTATTTTGATTGGTTCATGTAAACATTTTAAATGTTAATGAAATTTTATTTCTGGATTATTTTAACTGTGATATAAAATAATCGTTCCAAAATGATTCATGTCATTATATATGGGTCATCGAAGTACATGAGTAGACTTGATCCTGAAACCCCATATTTAACGAAATGACATAAATCATAATGTCCATAGTCGAAGGTTGTTGAAATTGGAACACCAACAACCACTTGAGACTAGAGTGTGTTGAGACTTATGACCAAGTTTCGAGGGGTCATAGATGCGCGGCATCAAAGTCGACACATAGGTATATGTAGGGGAGCATATGACCGGACATGGCCCGCTGATGAGAACTCTACAAGATATTAATATATGTGTCATAAGAGGTTCTCATATACGACTATAGAGTATAGTCCTTAGACCTGAGTTCGCATGCATGTGGCTGCACATGGAGTGATGCGCTTTGATCATTGTCTAACGATGTTTCGTAACTGGGAGCTATAAGGACCTTGGTTGGGTGTATTATAAAGTGTGTAGTTCATAGTGATGGAACAAGATGGGATTTGTCCCTGACGTTTAACGGAGGTAATATCTCTAGGCCAATCGGAGACTTGATAGCTGGTAAGAGAGTGGCCACTCCCAAACGGACTTGCCCAAGTCGTTTGCATTGTCAGTATCAAATCTGGTCCGATGAACATGGTCTGGCTATATAAGGATGACACGCATCTTGCCTTATGCCAGATCGAGATATTGAGACAAAAGGATTAGGGAATGTAGGATTCCAGTACAAGTGGGAGATTGTTGGGAATGTCCTGAAATCTACTGTACTATCTCTAGAAAGTATGATAAGTGTCGAGATCAGACATAAGTCATAAATACTGGGTGATCATGATGACTTGCTAGAGCCCGCTCTTGATCTATAAGTTTAGGACTTATTGCCAGTATTGTATGATCCCAAAGGGTCACACACCATAGCTAACGGGAAAGTTAAAATGGAATTAATACGGTAAGATGCAAGGCATTTACTGTATTTATACAGAGAATTGGGCCAGACAAAATACAGTCTTTTTGTCTGATTTGGGTCTTGGGCCCAAAAGCCTAATAAGCCATTAGTTTAATTACTTGGGCCCATATAAGTGAGGAAGGGGCGCGCCTAGGGCAAACCCACCTCCTCTGCGATTCTGCCTCAGCCGTCCTCTCTCTCTCTCTGTTGATTCCAACTTGGTCTAGCAGCCTGATCCAGTAGCTTGTAAGCGTGTGGATACCTAGGAGGAGCCGGTTATCATCAGCTCTCTGTGATCTCTTCATTCCTTTGATCAATCCGCTGCAATCATAAGGTAATGATTCTGATCTGTTTATGATTCAACTGCAAATCACCTAGATCCTAGTTGATTATGTGCTAGGTTGTAATCTGATGAATTAAACCATGAACCCACATAATCCTACAGATTAGACTTAAACTTAGGCACAAAGAAAGCATCACTATCCTTGTTAAAGAGTCTTAACTTTCATGTTCCTACAATGGGAATACCTTGACCATTAGCAATAGTTACTCTACCTCGAGCCGGTTTAATGTCTTTTAACAACTTAGCATCATTGATCATATGGTGAGGAGCTCCTGAGTCTACTACCATTTTATGATCAGATTGTGCAAGCAATTTATGAGACAAGAGTGTGATACCAGAGAGTTTAGAGGCATAAGCCTTGATGAGATTCTCCAGGTCACTCCTCCTCACATAATCAGTGTTTGTGAACAGGGCAAGCTCTCCTCCTTGAGTAGATGAAGTTGCCTGCTCATTCACCACCTCTTGAGAGATATTTTCCTTTGAATCCCTGAATTTTGATGGCTTGAGATGAGGATGGAGGATCCAACACTTGTCCTTGGCATGTCCCTTCTTAATGCAATGGTCACAAAAGATATGATTCATGTCGTCTTGCTTGAACACGCTTCTGTCCTCATGCTTGAACACACTCTTGGTGGCAGTGACAAGCTCCCCTTTACTCCAAACAGACTGGTGAGGGCATCAATCCATCATCAACCAAGGAGAATGGAGAAGGCAACAACCAAGTCAGAACTGCCACTGTCCAAGCTACACTCCAAGCTGCTCAACAAAACCAATTGGATCCATTTATGGAAAGAACCAGTACCAAGCAATTGGGAGCTTTGCAACATCAACAATGGAGACCAGGAGAGTTCATTAGACCATCTGAAGCTTCAACAAATAACATTCCATGCACCAGCAAGCCATGGATAAACCAAGTTCACTATGTTCACAACTTGCCATATTTGGAAGCATTCACATTTGGAAGATCAATCCAGAACCAAATCTTTCCCTGTCAAAGCTACAACGTCTTGAGCTCATTTCCATCAAGTCCATATGTCCTCAGCTGCACAAGACAACACCAGATTCTCCATAACTTCAACAAGTCACACTTACCAATTTTGGAGCAGAAAGAGATCAAACACCAACGGCTCCTTTCCAAGAATGCAAGCTGCAAATTCTTTGACAATCAAGTTGTTCCAAAGATCCTCACTTATCCTCTGAAGCCATCCAGATACAAAAACCACATCACATCTTCCTATTTTGGTTGATTCTCCCTTAATGACTCCAACGACTAGTTTTTACTTAATTCTGTGATTTTCTTTCTTGTTTTAGACCTTAGGGACGTTGTGTACTGAGACAATATAAGCTCATTAGTTGTTTCATTGTAAAAGCATGCTTTCAGTCATAAAAATACAAGAGTATTGTTTTCCTTTGAATATGTTCTTTGTTCTTTAGGAGTTAAGTTGTGAGAAGCACATAGTTTCTATAGGATTTCGTGGGTCAGGTTAGTTTGTGTGATTCAAACAGCTTGTTCACTCACTGATTGAGAGAGTCAATCCCTTCTATCTGTTAGAATTTCAGATGCATCCATGAAGAAGCTCTGATCATCAAGTCCAGTTCATGAAACATTCATAAGAAGCTCAGAACCATAACTTATAACAAGAGCAGAAACAAGTTAAAGAAGAAGAAGGAAACCGGTTCTGCTCAAACAAAGACAACTAGTTTTACTTCAAGAAAGTCATTAATCTAGTTGTATAAAGGAGTCCTCAGCTATATGAAAACACTTTCAAGAGCTTAACATCTCACTAAGGAGAGTTTACTCATAAACATGGAAGAGAATCAGTAATTAGCTAAGTGAACATCTAGTTGTATAAAGGAGTCCTTAGCTATATGAAAACACTTCCAAGATCTTAACATCTCACCAAGGAGATTTTACTCATAAACATGGAAGAGAATCAGTTATTAGCTAAGTGAACATCCAAGAGAAGAAGTAAGAGCAAACTATGTATGATTCTCTCATCATACTTGGACTAACTATGGAAGAGTTATCCAAGCATGATAAGAGACTGCCTTAAGAAGCCATAACCGTGGCTCTTTAAGGTCTACATTGAATATGAACTTGTATAAACAATGGAGACAAAGAGTGAAACCGGTTACAAGAAGAAGAGAGAAAGAGAGAAGAGTTTGTATCAAGAATCTTATTGATTTCTTATCAAGTGACTTAGCAACCTTTACAATGTCGTGTGAGGCCTTTAAATAGGCATACAATTAGGTTAAACTCATAAACTAAGGCTTTGAATCAAAGCCATTCATTTAATGGAGGGAAAACTAAGTTTGAATGAATGGCTGGATCTTCTTCTTGTTCAGATCCGAATTTGATGTGTTCACACCTTAATAGTGACTTGTCTTTAGCCACTTGCTTCTGGAGAGAGAGTGCACACTCCCAAGGGTGAGTGTGACATGTCCTTGTAACCACTTTCCTCCGTAAACGCACATGTGACTCTTCTTGAGTCTGATTCTTGACAGACTTCTGTTTGGCCCCAACTTTGCACATTCTTGGTTGTCTGAATATATAAGTGCCCCAACTTTGCACTTCAACACTTGGCCCTAACTCTGCACATGATGATCTTTCCCCAACTTTGCACATTGATCATTTTTCTGTGTCTGTGTGCCCCAACTTTGCACATCTTGATAGTTGCCTTTGTTGTTCACTTAAGCATTGCTTTGCTTGCTTGTTCTCAACACCAAGGCTTCTTCAAGGAATGAGGCTGCTTTGTTTTCATAGGGCTCCGGCCTTTAACCCCAACTTCCATCATCCTTCTCTTCTTGGAAGAACTTCAAGTCGGTCTCATCGTCCTTTTGGATAGACTTCAAGGCTTGCGGATGCTCCTCATGGCTCCTTCACTTCCTAATGCTCCTTAAGATGCCTTTATTCTCTCTTTATAAACCTTCAACACAAAGGTTTAAAGGAAACTTGTTAAAGTATATGCAATGGCATTTAGAAATATTAGCTATGAATGAAACCTGTATGTTTGAAACGTTTTAGAGAATTGATTGTAAAACGTTTTATCTTTGAAACACATGATCACAACAAGATTCAAATGAAAGATTCAAGTCTGAAAACGTTTTGATAATAAGGTTTAAAACTTTTTTGACTTTGAAAGGATGAAAACATGATCATAATCAAGAGAAACACAAGAGTTTGAACTTTCATAGGTTCCAAAACCTTTTGAGAATAGACTGAAAAACATTTTGAGAATTGTAAAAACGTTTTCAACACTTCAAACTCTATCAAACACTATCAAGTCTTTAGGCAATCTAAGGGAATGTTCAATGACATGAAAAGAATGACAAGAGGGAGAGTTTAGAAGTAGCTTGATCATAATAATGTGAGTTGCGGTTTGGATTTGAGCTTAAACTCCCCCGCACTCTTTAATTGTCCATGGCTCTTCACCATGACTTCACTACTTGTGCAATCTAACTTTGCACAACCAATCTTGAAACACAAGATCACAAAATGAGTTGGGCTGATTCATCGTGTCACCAGCTTGCATATCCACTAGATCTTCCACCATAGCCATCTCTTTGGGTCTGCTATCTTCATGTATGCCTCTTTGGTCATCCATCTTCAAGACAGTCCGGATTGAACTAGGTTGGGCTTGTCTTGTGGTCTTACTCCACTAGTTGAACCACGGTTCTAACACCAACTTAAACAACAAACAAGGCCTCTCCCTTCTTGAATGGACAGAGTATAAACTGCCATTCTCCCTTGGGAAGATCCTTGAACAATAAGCACATCCACCATCTTGATGAATGCTCCATGAGGATTTCAGCTAACCCACAACTATCCATGAGGATTTAGGCTAATCCACAACCAATAAAACAGATCACTGGTTGTGTTGGAGACTTCTTTAGCTCCTCAAACCACACAGCTACTTAAACATCAAGAGGATTTTTTTGGCTTATCCACAACCCATATAACAGCTCACTGGTTGTGTTGGAGACTTCTTTAGCTCCTCAAACCACACAGCTACTTATACATCAGCATGAACCGCCATTAAGACTGATCCTTACAGCCAACAACTCGCCATTCCTCCTAAGAACACCTAAACACAAGACAACACTCAAGCAACACAAGTTTGATCAGGACTAATGAGCTTTAAGTGTCTGTGCAAGAATAAGATAGTTCTTTAGGAGTAAACTTTAGAGTAAAATAGAAGTAACCAGAGTATAAAGAGTATGGGATGTCACACAACTCAGATTAAGAGAGTGTGCACCAGAGAATGAGAGTATAGAGAGTATGTGAGTTTGGAATGCAAAAACTCAGATTAAGAGCATGTAAACCAAACTCAGAGAATAGTAGAATGTGAGAATGGGAGAATGAACCTGAAACACATAAAATAAAAATGTTAGAGAATATGTTTAAGGTTCAGGGACTGAGTTTCTTGCTCAGTTTAACTCATAAACATTTCAAAAGTTCAGGGGCTGAGTTTGCTCAGTTTGAAACAAGAAACAAGAACCAGAGAAGCAACAAAGAAAGACACAATCATATGCTCTTGTTCTTCTCTGATTTCTTAACAACAACTTGTTAACTCTCCAACTAGAAAGAGCAACAAGACTTTAGAAACAGGAACCAGCAACAAACATGAGCTTGGTCTATAGAAACAATGCGGAAGTAAAAGATTAAACAAGACATATTTTGCTCTCTATCTTGAAACAATTTGCAGCCAAGAACTTGCTGCTCTGATACCATGTTAGAATTTCAGATGCATCCATGAGGAAGCTCTGATCATCAAGTTCAGTTCATGAGACATTCATAAGAAAATCAGAACCATAACTTATAATAAGAACAGAAACAAGTTAAAGAATAAGAAGGAAACCGGTTCTGCTAAAACAAAGACAACTAGTTTGTACTTCAAGAAAGCCATTAATCTAGTTGTATAAAGGAGTCCTTAGCTATATGAAAACACTTCCAAGAGCTTAACATCTCACCAAGGAGAGTTTACTCATAAACATGGAAGATAATCAGTAATTAGCTAAGTGAACATCCAAGAGCAGAAGTAAGAGCAAACTATGTATGATTCTCTCATCATACTTGGACTAACTATGGAAGAGTTATCCAAGCATGATAAGAGGCTGCCTTAAGCAGCCATAACCGTGGCTCTTTAAGGTCTACATTGAATATGAACTTGTATAAACAATAGAGACAAAGAGTGAAACCGGTTACAAGAAGAAGAGAGAAAGAGAGAAGAGTTTGTATCAAGAATCTTGTTGATTTCTTATCAAGTGACTTAGCAACCTTTACAATGTCGTGTGAGGCCTTTAAATAGGCATACAACTAGGTTAAACTCATAAACTAAGGCTTTGAATCACAGCCATTGATTTAATAAAGGGAAAACTAAGTTTGAATGAATGGCTGGATCTTCTTCTTGTTCTGATCCGAATTTGGTGTGTTCACACCTTGATAGTGACTTGTCTTTAACCACTTGCTTCTGGAGAGAGAGTGCACACTCCCAAGGGTGAGTGTGACATGTCCTTGTAACCACTTTCCTCCTTAAATGCACATGTGACTCTTCTTGAGTCTGATTCTTGACAGACTTCTGTTTGGCCCCAACTTTGCACATTCTTGGTTGTCTGAATATATAAGTGCCCCAACTTTGCACTTCAACACTTGGCCCTGACTTTGCACATGATGATCTTGCCCCAACTTTGCACATTGATCATTTGTCTGTGTCTGTGTCTGTGTGCTCCAACTTTGCACATCTTGATAGTTGCCTTTGTTGCTCACTTAAGCATTGCTTTGCTTGCTTGTTCTCAACACCAAGGCTTCTTCAAGGAATGAGGCTCGACTTTGTCTTCATGACATCAGCCTCTCCTCTTCCATTTCATCTTCCTCTCTAATACTATCCATCCCATTCCTTGATTTTTTACTGAGAGAGTTACACAACCAGTAGGACAAATCCCATCTCATTCCACATAAATCCATCATTCACCCAAGTTGAGAGAGTTATAAAACCAGCAACTTGTCTCCATCTCTATCCATTCCAAGTCTCTGATTTTGGGGCTACATCATCTGGTATCAGAGCCGAAAGGCTCCTAAACAGGTGTTTTCTATCCAATACTCTTGTTACTTTTCATTAGATTTATCTGCATTCGTTTCTGATTTCCATAGTTCATCGCTTGTTTTGTTCTATCACTACATCTTAAAAACTGAAAACCCATAAAAAATCAATTTGATTCATTCCATCTAGTTAGTTATCTGTTTGTTCATTGCATCACATATAAGAAAAAGCCATAAAAAGAGTTAGCTGCCTCTAGTTTTTGTCTTTGTTCAATTATGCATCTAAAAATCGAAAAAGTCACAAAAAGGTTTATGTTTTGCATTATTTCACTAGTTCATCCGGTTTTTCATACATCTTTTGATTTCTTAAAACCAAAACCACAAAAAACTGCATTAGATCACTGTTCTGTAGATTTCACCATTGTTGTTCTTATTGAGTTTTCATAAAAACCAGAAAAGCAGAAAAGAAAGGAGGAGAAGTTTAAGGTTCTTGATTCAACTTTTATTGACCAAACTTCTAAGGAAGTGTTGTTTCCTTATTTGCTAAAGGATTTTCGAAATTTTTGAAAAGGAAAATAGGCTCCACTTTATTTCTAACATATTTGCCTTCCTTTTTGGTCCCAAAACAGTTTGAACTTGTTTTGAAAAAGGAAACCCAATATTTCCCAAAACCAGTCTTTATTTGCTTTTGAATTGATATAAACCAGCTCCTAAACCAGTTTTCAATCCCTAAAACCTATTTATCTCACGTGCTATCTGATTTAAAACCAAGGAAGAAAGTTTCATTGATTTCCTAAACCGTGGACCAAGTTTAAATCCAAAGAAACTTTGTTTTCGGAAATCACTGCCCAAAGGTTTTGAAAACGTGTGTTTAGCCTGTTGTGTGGTTTGTTTGAGACTTAAGTAATTTCTACACTTGTTCTAAGCTTAAGCTGCATAGCTCCAGAACCTATTCATGCACTTTGATTTGTTATATCTTTCAGGTACCAAAACATGGAAGATGAAGATGGATCAAGTGTCTCCACTACTTCAGAGGTTGATTGGGGTGATGAAGAGCATTCATGGACTGAAGAAGAAGAGTTCTCTGAAGCATCTTGGACAGAAAAGGCAGCATCAGAAGCTAGTTTTGATGCAGCTGCTGAGCAGATAGGATAGTAGTACTCCTTCCAAATAGAATACTTTATGGTGGATATCAAGTCTGGTATGATTGGTTCGAACCAATTCTCCTATGGTCATCTTCCAGGACTTGGTTAAGGCTCCGGGTGGATGGTTGTCGACCATCTCTAAACGGGATTGTTCCAGTTGGGTTCTAGAACGATCATTACTCGAGAAACATGTTTTTGGCTGATGAATCCTCAATCCCATGTCATTTTGCCTTGTAGAACATGTCTTGGCCTCCTGAATCTCCTCAGGTACATTCCGCGTGGTCGGGAACAGCTCAATCAGCCTCATGGTCGAGGTTGGTACGTACCGCTCGTCCAGGACGAATTTGGATGATCTGATGTCCTAATCATACCCTCTCTCTTGAAAAGCCTTGAGAGCACCTTTGGACAGTAAGCTTTTCCCATTCGACCACCGACCATCGTCCATCGACCACAGATCAACCAGAGAGCGTCTCCGACCAGCTGGGCGACCCAAACAACTATCCACCTCCAATCTTACATCATCAGGAATTAGCTACCATGGAGAGTGGAGAAGAAGACGTGGCTGAAGATAAAGTTAGTTTTGATGGTGGACCAATTCAAGTACAATACAACTCTAAACCAAAGGATCATTCCCATGATGAAGGAGAAGACTATGAGCCGCATAACCTCTATTTTTCAGGTCTTGAACAAGACCCAAATGCATATTTAAGATGGGAGAGAGGCTTGGAAGATTGGTTTTGGTATCACAAAGTCCCGAAGGAGAAGAGATTATCTCATGCCATCAATGCACTTATTGGAGAAGCTTTTATATGGTGGATACGAGAAGAAGCTCTCAACTACTGCCATAACCCGATCACTACTTGGGGAGTTTTAAAGCAGCATATGTACAAGGAATTTGTATAGAAGTCCCACAACCGTAGCTACCTTCCCAAGAGGCTTATGATGAGATCATATTCACGAGTTTGGATGCCAACACCAAAGATTGAGATTGCTTTGGGTCAATAACCCACCAAGAGCCAATCTCATGAACAATGTATAGGCACGCCAAAGAAGGTAGCAGATCATGAAGTTAACACCAGCCCCCTTCCGATCCAAGAAGATCCACCGGATCACATAATTACTCAACACGTTGTGGCAGTGGAGAAAACCGAACCGCCTCGACACAAGGTTAAAGTGTCCCGACCCACCTCTTTTACATCTGATTATAATGAATCAAAAACTGTGTTAATGCACTTGGGATTGCCGAAAAGTGTTGAGAAGGAAGCAAGAATGATAGAGAGTCCAATGGACCGTATGGACAACCGGCCGGAGGCGAGACCGAGAAACAAGTGGAACCGGCCGACCCCGAATGTAATCCGACTGAGGCCAATGGAGATCACGATTCAGAGAGTTTCGCATGGAACCCAGGCCAGAACAGAGGCGTGATCCTGATCCACTTACTCAAAGGAGCAAGCCCTTACACCCACAAACCACAAATCCATCAAGGTAAGGCCATGGACTCCCGAAACCGCATGAAGGCTAACTTGCTTTCTATTGGTGCAGGTTATGTAGTTTCGAGGTCGAAACCTTTTCAAGAGGGAGAGTATGATGGGGGCATCAAGCCATCATCAACCAAGGAGCATGGAGAAGGCAACAACCAAGTCAGAAGTGCCACTGTCCAAGCTACACTCCAAGCTGCTCAACAAAACCAATTGGATTCATTTTTGGAAAGAACCAGGACCAAGCAATTGGGGGCTTTGCAACATCAACAATGAAGACAAGGAGAGTTCATTAGACCATCTGAAGCTTCAACAAATAACATTCCATGCAAGCAATCCAAGGATCAACCAAGTTCACTATGTTCACAACTTGCCATATTTGGAAGCATTCACATTTGGAAGATCAATCCAGCACCAAACCTTTTCCTATCAAAGCTACAACTTTTTGAGCTCATTTCCATCAAGTTCAGAAGTCCCCAGCTGTACAAGACCACACCAGATTCTCCAGAACTTCAACAAGTCAAACTTACCATTTTTGGAGCAGAAAGGGATCAAACAGCAATGGCTCCTTTCCAAGAATGCAAGCTGCGAATTCATTGACAATCAAGTTGTTCCAGAGATCCTCACTTATCCTCTGAAGCCATCCAGATACAAAGACCACATCACATCTTCCTATTTTGGTTGATTCTCCCTTAATGACTCCAACGGCTAGTTTTTAATTAATTATGTGATTTTCTTTCTTGTTTTAGACCTTAGGGGCGTTGTGTACTGAGCCAATATAAGTTCATTAGTTGTTTCATTGTAAAAGCACGCTTTCAGTCTGTTCTTTAGGAGTTAAGTTGCATTGATGACTCATTGTATAAGTCAGTGCATTGATGACTTATCCTCTGAAGCCATCCAGATACAAAGACCACATCACATCTTCCTATTTTGGCTGATTCTCCCTTATGCTCTGTCTTTGAATCTGTTCTTTGTTCTTTAGGAGTTAAGTTGTGAGAAGCACTTAGTTTCTATAGGATTTCGTCGGTCAGGTTAGTTTGTGTGATTCAAACACCTTGTTCACTCACTGATTGAGAGAGTCAATCCCTTCTATCAATCCCATTCCTTGATTTGTTACTGAGAGAGTTACACAACCAGCAGAACAAATCCCATCTCATTCCACATCAATCCATCATTCAGCCAAGTTGAGAGAGTTATAAAACCAGCAACTTGTCTCTATCTCTATCCATTCCAAGTCTCTGATTTTGTGGCTACATCACAGCCCAATGCTCCCTTGTTCCTTTTGAATCCTTTTGTACACTTCTATAAAGTCAGGAAGTGTAGTCTCCCTTAGAATGGACTTGTTAACATCATTGTAGACCAGATTCAGATTGAGGAGGAGTCCAAATATCTTGTCTTGCTCCTTCCTTTCATTAAGAACCTTTGGGTCCATGGTGCTTGGCCTTAACATGTCAAGCTCAGACCAGGCAGATGAGAACTTCCCAAGATACTTGGTGAACTCACAATCCTCTTGGTGAAGGTCACTGATTGTCTTCTTCTTTTCATACACACGGCTGAGGTTGTAGACATCACTATACACCTTCTTAATAGTGTCCCAAAGTGATTTAGCAGTTTCACAATGGGAGTAAGCTTCAAGGATGGAGGAATCCAGTGAGTTTTGACGGAAACCAAGAACTGACTGGTCTTCTTGAAACAGCCTTGCCTCCTCCTTCTTTGTTGCCTCATCTTTCTTCCCGTTTGGATCTTCATCAGGCGGTGTCCTATCCTAAATAATGTTCTCCCAAAATCCTCTGCCACAGATTGTTGTCTTTGTTGTTCTCTGCCATGTTCTGTAGTTTAAGCCCTTGAGAACCACAAGAATGACAGTAGGCTTGAAGCTTGAGTTCACTTGGAAAGTGTCTTCCATTGATAAGATTTGAGAAGCTTAACAACACAGAGGAGAGTATAAGGATGAAATGAAGAAGAAAGAACCGATTTTGAACCGAAATAATGAAAGAATGTTGAGAGATTAAAGAGAATCAGTGAACAATAACATATATTGCTCTGATACCATGTTAGAATTTAAGAGACTAAACCAGAGATTTGTAGATTTAAGCACAAAAAGATAAGATCTGAAGATTAGAGAGAGTTTGAGAGAGTAAAAACAAGAGAGAGATTAGAGAGAGAATTAGTCTCCATAGTTTTGAATTTTGAAATCCTTGGTTACAATATAGAGAAAGAAGCTCAGACTTATCCTAAAATATGTGGCTAATAATTGTCCACATATTTTAGCTTACAAGGAAAGCTAATCCAAAATATCTTAAAGTAACTAAACTGTTTTTGCTGTTCATCTGCGGGTACTGTTCACAGAAGCTTCTCTTTTAGTTACTTGTTCTAGTTTGGTTACTCCAAGAGCTCCTAGCTTCCATGTGGAAAGATAGTCTTCAAGCTATCCATCTCTGATCAGTTTTAAGCTTCATCTCAATAGATACTACATGATCAATATCATCTTCCTCTCTAATACTCCCCCGCAAGCTTGGTCGTCGGGACTCCAAAAGGACCAAAGGG
This sequence comes from Orychophragmus violaceus, assembly GCA_030180135.1. Lineage (NCBI taxonomy): Eukaryota > Viridiplantae > Streptophyta > Magnoliopsida > Brassicales > Brassicaceae > Orychophragmus > Orychophragmus violaceus. The sequence goes on along the minus strand of CM058240.1, from coordinate 66,668,276 downwards.
AGAAGAGGACCAAAGGCCAAGCTTGGAGCTGTGGAACTACCTCATTAAAAACCTCCTTAAGGAAAACCTCTTTGGGATAAAACCTTAAGGAGGACAAAAACAGTATAGCCCACATACGCAAGATGTAACTTGACCTTGGCATATGAACATCTTGAACCACAACTACTCCTTTACATAACTCTTTCATTCCTTAGCATTCCTTGACTTGACTTCTATTGATATGAACTTGTTGATCTTGTTGTGTATTTTGAATTTTGGAATCCATAGGGCTCCGTCCTTTAACCCCAATTTCCATCATCCTTCTATTGTTGTAAGAATTTCAAGTCGGTCTCATCTTCCTTTTGGATAGACTTCAAGGCTTATGGATGCTCCTGATGGCTCCTTCATTTCCTAATTCTCCTTAAGAATGTCCATGCCTTTCTCCTCTCCTTATAAACCTTCAACACAAAGGTTTGAAGGAAAATTGTTAAAGTATTATGCAATGGCATTTAGGAACATTAGCTTTAAGAACGTTTTATAGAATGGATTGTAAAACGTTTTAAATATGAGACACATGATCACAACAAGATACAAATGAAAAACTCAAGTCTGAAAATGTTTTGAGAATAAGGTTTAAAACGTTTTTGACTTTGAAATGAAACATGATCATAATCAAGAGAATCAGAAGAGTTTGAATTCTATAGATTTCAAAACCTTTTGAGAATAGATTGAAAAACGTTTTGAGAATTGTGAAAACATTTTCAACAATCAAACACAATCAAGTCTTTAGGCAATCTAAGGTAATAGTAAATGAATTGAAATGAGAGAGTTTTAGAAGTAGCCTGATCATAGTCCTTTGAGTTGCGGTTTGGATTTGAACTTAAACTCCCCATCACTCTTGACTTGCCCATGGCATACACCATGAATTCACAACTTGTGCAATCTGTTTTTGCACAATCAATCTTCAAACTCCACTTGAGGAACAAAGAAAGACCTCTCTTCTTGAATGAACCAGCTTATGAACCGCCATTACTCCTTGGGAAGATCCTTCAACAATGAGTACATCCACCAGCTGACTTCCGACTTGATGAATGCTCCAACATATCAGGATTTTGGGGATCCACAACCATAACTGAGGATTTCAGCTAATCCACAACTATCCATGAGGATTTCAGCTAATCCACAACTACATTAGGATTTCAGCTAATCCACAACTACATGAAGATTTAGGCTAATCCAAGACCAAACTTGAGCTCACTGATTTTGTTGGAGACTTCTTCAGCTCCTCAACCACACAGCTCCGTTAACATCAGTATGAACCGCCTTTAGACTGATCCACACTGCTTAAACACTCGCCAATCCTCCTAAGAACACCTAAACACAAAACAATACTCAAGTAACACAAGTTTGATCAGGACTAGTGAGCTTGAATTAAGTTCCTGTGCAAGAATAAAAGAGTTCCTTAGGAGTGAACTTTAGAGTAATATATAAGTAACCAGAAGTATAATGAAGAATGCAAGTATGGATGTCACACAACTCAGATTAAGAGAGTGTGCATCAGAGAATGAGAGTATGTGATTTTGGAATACAAAAACTCAGATTAAGAGCATGTAAACCAAAATCAGAGTATAGAAGAATGGGAGAATGAACCTGTAAGAAAATAAAAGTGTCAAAGAATATGTTTCTGGTTCAGGGACTAATATTGGTTAGTATAACTCAGAAACAAACACATGTTTAAGGTTCAGGGACTGAGACTCTTGATCAGTTTAACTCATAAACATTTCAATAGTTCAGGGACTGAGTTTGCTCAGTTTGAAACAAGCAACAAGAGCCAGAGAAGCAACAAAGAAAGACACAATCATATGCTCTTGTTCTTCTCTGATTTCTTAACAACAACCTGTTAACTCTCCAACGAGAAAGAGCAACAAGACTTTAGAAACAGGAACCAGCAACAAACAGGAGCTTGGTCCATAGAAACATTGCGGAAGTAAAAGATTAAACAAGACAGATTTTGCTCTCTATCTTGAAACGATTTGCGGCCAAGAACCTGGCTGTGATACCATGTTAGAATTTTAGAAGCATCCATGAGGAAGCTCTGATTGTCTAGTTTAGTTCATGAGACATCCATATGAAGCTCTGAATGATAACCCATAACAAAAAGATAAACAGATTAAAGAAGAGAAATGAAACCGGATATGCTCAACAAAGATAACTAGTTTGTACTTAAGAAAGCCATTAACATAGTTGTATAAAGGAGTCCTTAGCTACATGAAAACACTTCCAAGAGCTTAACATCTCACCAAGGAGAGTATACTCATAAACATGGAAGATAATCATTAATTAACTAAGAGAATATCCAAGAGAAGAAGTGAGAGCTATCTATGAGCGATTCTCACATCATACTTGGACTAACTATGAAAGACTTATACAAGCATGATAAGAGGCTGCCTTAAGCAGTCATAACCGTGGCTCTTTAGGGTCTACATTGTATATGAACTCTAATATACAATGAAGAGAAAGAGCAGAATTTGTTACAAGAAGAAGAGAGAAAGAGATAAGAGTTTGTTTGTAACAAATGAGTTCTGAATTGTATTGTGACTTAGCAAACGTTACAATGTCTTGTGAGTCCTTTATATAGGCTTACAATTAGGTTAACATCAGAATAAACAAAGATAAACCAAGATAACATCTCAGCCATTGATTCATAGGAGGGAAAACCGAGTTTGAATGGATGGTTGGATGTCCTCCTCTTCATTTCGGTTCTTGTGTGTTAAGACCTTGAAAGTGACCTGTCCTCACTCTTATTCACGTGTTGCAGGTCTGGAGAGAGAGAGAACACACTCCCAATGGTGAGAGTGACATTTTCAGACCTGAGGAGAGAGAGAGAACACACTCCCAATGGTGAGAGTAACATGTTCAGACCTGAGGAGAGAGAGAATACACTCCCAAATGGTGAGAGTTACATGTTCAGACCTGAGGAGAGAGAGAGAGCACACTTCCAAATGGTGAGAGTGACATGTCTGCGCTTCTGCTCAGACCTTAACTCCCCATGTGACTCCTTCTTGATCACACTCTTGCACATTCCAAACTTGATCAATGTAGGACTTGATTATGCCCGTCTTTTGCACATTGATTCCAACATCTTCTCATTGATCTTTGGCCCTGATTTTGCACAGCCTTGCTTGTGCCCCAACTTTGCACATTTCCATATCTTGATTGCTGCCTTTGTTGCTCACTTAAGCATTGCTTTGCTTGCTTGTGATCAACACCAATGCTTCTTCATGGAATGAGGCTCGGCTTCTTCAGCCTCTCCTCTTCCATTTCATCTTCCTCTCTAATACTACTTTCGGGAATCTAACATCTCAGAAAGGGAAAACCCTCATATTCCATTCAAACCTTGGCCGGAGAAGCTTACTCAGGGTGGAAACATGAGGAGATATGGCGAATTCGATAAAAGAACAAGCACGCATGTGGGAAGGTATCAAAAGGCTCATGTACGATCATTATGTCAAGCCTAGGCTACCATAGAAGGCTCGTCCAAGCCCAAAGTCCACGTACAAGGCCAGAAGTCAAGGGCTCGAGTTCTTTTCCACAAGGACCGCTACCTCCAAACAAAAACGGTGCAGCCAAACTTGGATTATGATATGCAAACTAGTTCACCCAAGGTTAATGGTCCAAAAATTGTTTTCAAGTACTTGCCCTTGTCTAAAAGTGTTGAACATGACGCAGGTAGGACATAGGAGCAAACGAAACAGGCTGATGGACCAACCGAAGCAAGTAGCAATACCCAGACTTATCCCAGAAAAAGAATATGCAGCATTGAGTTTTCTAAGGAGCCCCTAGCCCTCAGCTCATCATGAACCGAACCCAACCAAGAGGCCGTAACACAAGCATCCGAATTGAGCCCCAATTACAAATCTAAACTGCGAGCCGAATCCTTACATGAAGAGGTCATAACATGGCCAACGCTAAGGTGATTTCTGACTTTAAAAACGCTGAAGCTAAGGTAGATAACTCACGAATAAATGAACTTATCCAACTTGAGACATGTTAAGTTATTTATGCTTACATGATTGCGATAACACACTTGATTTTTGCCAAGAGTATTAGGAATGAAACATGTTCAAGAGACGACATGAAGGACCACCAATCATATTCAAAGGATAAAGATTTGTTGTTGGACGTTTACGGGCTAGTGAGCCACACTGATTGTAACACGGACGCAGCGAAAGAGTAGATCACCTTCCAATTTTTTGGTGCTGTCCAGATAAGCTTATATCTTACACGACACGTCTTTAAACCATTTAACACAGAAATGATGCACTTGCTCTTGTCATTAGAAATTCATGTAGGTGCAAGTTCTACTATGGAGAATATAACACAAGGAGCTGTGAAGAAAAGACTGCAATTAAGACGGGACCAAGCGTTTAAGGAGGATCCACCAGCGACCAGCACCATTAGGACAGAGGCTGATCAATGGACCGGAGGCAAGGCTAGATCAAATAAAATCAGCCCGACCCAAACCAAGCTGAGATCGTTAATCAGGCAAGCCTTTCTTTGAAACAATGTATCTCTATTAATGAGGTAAGTATCCACGGTTCCAAGCTTGATCATTCCATCTCCATGAACAAGCTTGAGGGGGAGTATTGATTTGAAGAATAAAGAAGTACCAAGAGTGTTAGACAAGGAACAAGAAGCCGGTTGGTTATGTGCAAAGTTGGGGACTTTGGGACAGAAACAAAACATGTGATCTCGGTTATAAAATGGTTTGTTTATGTCCCTAGCATAGTACCAACTTGTCTGGAGCAAAGCATAAGAGCACGAGGCCTAATCCCTAGGTCAAAAGGTGCTTCTCTCTCCTCTGAACCTGCTAGGACTTGTCGCTTTCTCTCTTGGAGCCGTTGCACCTTCTTGTCTTCTTCTTGTTTGTTTATTGTGTTTAATAGTTCAAGAACCCTAGTTGTCGCTCTATATAAAGCATGTAACCTATGAACATCCAATATACACTTAAGGAATCATTTTCCTAAGCTATATTCTCTCTTTCTCTCTCGGCTCTCTTACTCTCGCTCTAAGAACCCTAATCGGTTCTAGGGCATCTCTCTTTAAGTAATCACTTCTATACTCTAAATTCTAACAATTGAAACATCTCTTTCGTCCATTATACTCTTTTTCCCTTAGTGTGTTTTTATCCCAATGGGTTTTTCCACTAAGGTTTTTAACTAGGTAATCAAGGGCCCGGTCCATCAGAAAAGATAAAATGCACGGCCCAGGAAGCCCAATTTCTACGACACGGCCATAAGGCGTTTTGTTTATGTTTATTTTTGTGCAAAGGCTCTTTTAAATCCCAAGTCGTTATTTCATTAAACTTAGACTATAAAGCCCTAGTATTGTCTTATTTTCAAGTCACGTTGAATACAAAATTTAGCCTAAAAGCTAGTTGTGTTTGGCGGCCATGAGTTTGGTTTCTTGTGTGGCTTCCCCTTGTAAATCGAAACTCATCTTGTTCCTATTCTAAACCTTCAATTCATCACTTTTCATCAGCATAGAGCGACTTCAGTCCAGCTGCTCGTTCATCACCCTTGCTTGTGTTCGTAGACCAAAGTAGAGCGACCTCAGTCCAACATTTGCGTCAACCTGAAACCAGTTCAGTGTGAGCTTCCCCTGAAGCTTACATCATCTGGTATCATATATTAGACTCTTGAAACCAATCAGTTATCTCTATCCTTGAACATTTTACTTTTGCTATTTGCTTATTTTTTTTCTTCTATTAATCGAAAATTGAAAAAAAATTGCATTAGTTGGTTCAATTTGCTTGTTTTTCTGTTCTTGCATATTTGCTTTTGTTTGATTCATTATTTCTGTTATTGCATACTCATCATTCATAAAATCCCAAAAAAGAGAGTTGTTAAGTTGTTAGAGAGTTGGCTGAATCATAATCATTATTCTGGGTTTGTGCATCAATTTTGTTTCTTTTTTTTTTTCCGAGTGATTTGTTTGATCTAGGTACTGTCTTTTTGTTCTGCTATGTTTTAATCTTATTATTTCATTCATAAACTCATAACCCTGCATAAAAATCAAAAAGAAATCGTTAGTTATAGTTGTTATAGTAACCTGTCATTTAGCCTCTATCACTAGGAATGCATCGCTTGAATCTTATTGCACTTGTTTGATTTGCGTTTGTGTCTGCTTGTTTCTGAGTTTGGCACTGCATCATTTAGTTAGGTTCAAGTTCTTTTTAGTTCTTTAGGAGTGAACTTTAGAGTAATATTCAAGTAACCAGAAGTATAATGAAGTATGCAAGTATGGATGTCACACAACTCAGATTAAGAGTGTGTGCATCAGAGAATAAGAGTATGTGATTTTGGAATACAAAACTCACATTAAGATGATGTAAACCAAAATCAGAGTATAGAAAAATGGGAGAATGGGAGAATGAACTGAAAATAAAAGAGTTTTAGATTCAGGGACTAAGATAGCTTAGTATAACTCAAAAACAATCACATGTTTAAGGTTCAGGGACTGAGGCTCTTGCTCAGTTTAACTCATAAACATTTCAATAATTCAGGGACTGAGTTTGCTCAGTTTGAAACAAGCGGAAGCAACAAGAAACAGAGAAGCAACAAAGAAATACACAAACATATGCTCTTGTTCTTCTCGGATTTCTTAACAACAACTTGTTAACTCTCCAACAAGAAAGAGCAACAAGACTTTAGAAACAGGAACCAAGTACAGACAGGAGCTTGTTCCATAGAAACATTGCGGAAGTAAAAGATTAAAAAAGACAGACTTTTGCTCTCTATCTTAAAACGATTTGCAGCCAAAAATCAAGCTGCTCTGATACCATGTTAGAATTTCAGAAGCATCCATGAGGAAGCTCTGATCATCTAGTTTAGTTCATGAGACATTCATACGAAGCTCTGAACCATAACTCATAACAAGAACATAAACACATCAAAGAAGAAGAAGGAAACCAGTTCTGCTCAAACAAAGACAACTAGTTTATACTTCAAGAACACCATTAAACTAGTTGTATAAAAGAGTCCTTAGCTATATGAAAACACTTCCAAGATCTTAACATCTCACCAAGGAGAGTCTACTCATAAAATCGAAGAGAATCAGCAATTAGGTAAAGGAACATCCAAGAGAAGATAAAGAACTAACAATTAATGATTCTTTCATCATACTTGGACTAAACATGGAAGAGTTATCCAAGCATGATGACAGGCTGCCTTAAGCAGCCATAGCCGTGGCTTTTTAAGGTTAGGAGGACTACTTTCGGGAATACAACATCTCATAAAGGGAAAACCCTAATATGCCATCCAAACCTTGGCCGAAGAAGCTTTCTAGGGGTGGAAACACGAGGAGATATGGCGAATTCGATAAGAGGAACCAGAACGCACATGGGAAGGTATCAAAAGGCTCATGTACCATTATTATGTCAAGCCTAGGCTGCCATCGAAGGCCCTTCGAAGCCCAAAGGCCACGTACAAGGCCCAAAGTCATGGGCTCGAGTTCTTTCCAACAAGGACCGCTACCTCCAAACCAAAACCGGTGCAGCCAAAAACGGATTATGATATGCAAACTAGTTCACCCAAGGTTAATGTGTCCCACCCTAAATATTCTCCATCTATTTACCATGGTCCAAAAACTGTTTTGAAGCACTTGATGATAGGTCGAGTTTTAATCCTTATACTAACTGCAAGTGCACAGTAATGTGAATGTAGTACTTAGGGTATCGAATCCACAAGGACTCTGGGAAACGATAGATTTAGAACAGTCAAGATTAAACTAGGAGAAAGCAAATGTAATGAGAAACTAAAAACAAAGCAGGAAAGTAAATCAGTAGCAAGATCGGTTTGTAGGCAATTAACTAAAAGCGCTAAGTGTAGGGAGTGTAGGATTATGTGAATTCATGGTGTAATTCTCAGATTGCAACCTAGCACATAATCTTAAACAGATCTAGGTTCTTGTAATCGAATCATAAAAGCAAACCTGATCTTTACCTTTGCAGCGGAATGATTGGTGGTAATGACAAGATCAGATTAGAAAAGATGAGTACCTGTTCCTCCTTTGGTATCCACACTCTTACAAGCAGGGATGGCTGCTAGACCGGATCGAATCAAGACAGAGAGAGAGACGATTGGGAGGAGAGAGAGCCGCGGCCACCAGCTCCAAAAATCGCAGACAAAAAGAATGCCAGGGTTTCTCAACCCTTGTTGCCATCTTATTTCACTAATGGGCCCAAGTTTAATTAATTAATTAAACTAATGGCTCATTAGTCTTTTGGGCCCAAGACACAAATCAGACAAAAGCCCATTTGTTGTCTGCCCAACTCTCTGTACAAATACAGTAAATGCCTTAGCATCTTACCGTATTAATTCCATCTTAACTTTCCTGTTAGCTATGGTGTGTGACCCTTTGGGATCATACAATACCGGTAATAAGTCCTAAACTTATAGATCAAGAGCGGACTCTAGCAAGCCATCATGATCACCCAGTATTTATGACTTATGTCTGATCTCGACATTCATCATACTTTCTAGAGATAGTACAGTAGATTTCAGGACATTTCAAGATTAAGTTCGATATGTTCACAATTCAATTAAACCAAATTTCTTTGCGAGTAATTCAATTGCTCAACCTAAATAGTTCAGATTCTAAACCACACTTTCGTGTCAATTTAACAACCTAAGATCTAGATTCTAAGTGATCAGGTTAGAAACTAGTGTTAAGCACAATTTAGATCGAAGAACAATTATGATATGAATCCTTAACTGAATTAATTGAATCTAGCAAGTCATAAAATCCTTAATGAGAATTCCTAAACCTAACTATGAATCTACTCAGACATATAATATGAAAACATAATCAATGAATTAATAGATTGCATAAAAGAGAATAAAGAAGTAAAGGGGTTCGAATTAATATGAAACCCAACCAAGGTCCTTATAGCTCCCAGTTACGAAACAGCGTTAGACAATGATCAAAGTGAATCAATCCATGTGCAGCCACATGCATGCGAACTCAGGTCTAAGGACTATACTCTATAGTCGTATATGAGAACCTCTTATGACACAGATATTAATATCTTGTAGAGTTCTCATCAGCGGGCTATGTCCGGTCATATGCTCCCCTACATATACCTATGTGTCGACTTTGATGCCGCGCATCTATGACCTCTCGAAACTTGGTCATAAGTCTCAACACAATCTAGTCTCAAGTGGTTGTTGGTGTTCCAATTTCAACAACCTTCGACTATGGACACTATGATTTATGTCATTTCGTTAAATATGGGGTTTCAGGATCAAGTCTTACTCATGTACTTCGATGGCCCATATATAATGACATGAATCATTTTGGAACGATTATTTATATCACAGTTAAAATAATCCAGAAATCATAGATTTCATAAACATAAAATATTATGTTTACATGAACCTTTCAAAACAACTAAGTAAAGCCCTTTACAAACTCCCACTGAAATTAAGACTACATCTTAATTTCACTCATCCTACAGCTACAGTCCGCGACTCGTGCTTAGGCATAAGGAGTGGCTTCGTTAATAGATTAGCAACGTTCTCATTTGATGAAACTTGCTTATCTACTTAACACCTCTGTCATTTATCTCACGGAAGAGGTTATACCTACCCTCAAGGTGTTTGGACCTCTGATGTGCAGCTAGTCTCATCTATGCTGGGAATCACATCAAGTTCAGTGATGAACTCTTCTTTCCAAACAACCTCTTTCGCCGCTTCTCAAGCTGCGAAATATTCAGCTTAAGTCATGGAGTCAGCAACAGTGCCTTGCACCGCCAGTCAGACACAAGATATAGCCGGACTGTGACCGGGAATTATCTTTGTCTATTGGAAACTTGCCTTTCAGACTCTATCGACTTGTAGCACCTCACTTTCTCCGTAAATGAAGAATTTATCCTTAGTATTCCTCAAATACTTTAGGATATTCTTTACGGCAATCCAGTGATTCTTTGCTGGATTTGACTGGTCTTTTCTTGTCTTGCTTAACATTAAAACAACATCAAACAAGTACGTTTCATGGCATACATGATAGATCCAATTGCCGACGCATATGGAATCTCATCCATGCATTTAAGCTCAGCAGTTATCGTAGGACACTGTATCTTGCTTAACGTAATGCCATGTGACATTGGCATAAAACCCTTCTTGGAATGCTGAAAACGTGTAGGACTTTGTCAATTTAAGAATCCTGACTTTGTCCTACCAGCTCTTTTGGATCTCTATCTTTAGATCCAAAATCCAAGAACTACGTGGCTTTACCCATGTCAATCATAAAACCAACTCCCAAGCCAGTCCTTTACCGACTGCAGCATTGGGACGTTATTTCCGAGAATCAGTATGTCATTGACATACAATATGAGAAATGCAACATCGCCCCCACTTATCTATTAGTAAACGCACAATTCCATTTCGTTCATGTTCAAGTCAAAACCTTGATTACTTCAACAGAACGAAGATTCCAACTCCGATGTGTTTGCTTCCATCCATGAATGGATCGATGAAGCCAACTTACACAAAATGTAATTTTTCGGAGTCCGGGCTCACTTTCGCTTCTTTGAATTTCGCAGATCCGTCGCTTTCAATGATCATCAGATCATGCGAACTTTCAATGATCATCAGGTTCAACTAATGACGAGAAATCACTCTCGGATTAGTGACTGATTCATTCATATCTGCGAACTTCAGGCTCTACAGGTGTAGATTCTACAGAAATCTGTAAATCCATCCGTTGCTCTCCCTCAACAGGTTGAGCAGCCTCCTGTATTTCTCGAATTTCTTCGAGTTATACTTTTACTCCCACTGTTCTTCTTGGAAAGTAACTTCCCTTCTTAGAAAACAGAATGGACGTAAAAGTAACAAGCCTTGGTTTCCCTAGGACAACCAGTGAAGTAGCACAACTACAAATACTCAGTAAAGACGAATTTGGATCGATTCCAATCCACATTTACGTGGTGTCTTTCAACTGATATTGGTGGAACTATTTCAGCGTAAACTTAGATATTTCTAGAGCGTTATTCTTAAAGAATATCATGGAAGATTTGTGTGACTCATCTTTAATCATTTCTAATAAGATCTGATTCTTTCTCACATAAATACCTCAAGGTTTTCAGGAGAAATGAGCTGTGAAACGATTTCACACTCATTTAGATGATCACACCATCAATGACTTAAGTATTCTCACTCGTGATCTAATCAAGAGTCTTAATACTTCTGTCACTAAGATTCTATACCTCATTCTGGAACTCTTTCGATCATATCAAAGAATTCCGACTTGTGTCTCATCAAATGAACACAGTCACACTCACTGAAGTAATCAGTAGAGACAATGAAGTACAGGAAATTTTCTCTGGCATTACTGCTCATCGGACCACATACATGAGTAAGTTCAATGTCCAATAAGCCTTTGGGCCTTTCTTTAGCTCGGCTAAGATGGGCCCATTGTCTTTTGGTCCAGTAAGCAGAATTCAAGTCTCATAAGATATCCATTCAAATGAGCCCAAAAGTCCATAACTATGGGGTTTCTGAATCCGACTTACTCTATTTGACCAAAACATTTATGCCAAGAAAAATCAGGTTTAATTCATCAGATTTAAACCAATTCGGTATTTATGTTACATTTAGGCATTCTTTGGTTTAAGATATAAAACCCATTCCTTGAATAGGGAGCTACAATTAATATTTCATTAAGATCAAAAGAACAAAACTTGTCTTTATCAAAATGAAAAACATTCAAATTCTTTACAAGAAAATGAAAGACAACTCTGCGTAAAGCAAGTACATTGTAGCAATTACTTAATACAAAACCAAGCCTCAAAGGGATCTATAAGTGAAAACCCTACGGCTGAGGCAGCATCCCAAGCTCCTTCCAGACACGCAGTTCCACTTGCCCTTCCTTCAACGTTCTACTGTTGCTCAGGCTCTGCATATTATAACAAATATCAGTGCCACAACCAGTATCCAATACCTATAAGGTATAACTTGAAGTAATAACATGAATACCTGAGGAAGTAGTTTCATACATCAACTTCAACTCCTCATAATCTTCCATGAATTTAATGCAATCTCTCTTCCAATGCCCAGTCTCTTTACAGTAGCAGCACTTACCAACGCAAGAGGTATCTGATTCGGGCTCAGGAGACACACGCTTGCCATGATTTAAAATCTGGACAACTTTGTCTTCACCCTTGTCAGCATTAGGTTTAGTAAACCTACCCTTCTCCTTCATGAGATTGTACAGGGTACTCTTCACGTTTGGCTCAACTGTTTTGAGCATATCATGCAGTTCAGTCAGCGTCTTCGTTAAGCCTTTCTTGATATAGTTCCTTCTGAACTTATCATAGCTTGACGGCAGTGACTGCAGAATGATCTCAGTTGCCAATTCTTGGCTAACTGGATAATCCAGTTTCCTCAGGTTATCAATGTAACCCATCATTTTACTGATATGAGGACTTACTGGATGATCATTCGGTAGCTTGCAGCTAGTGAGAGATTTAACCAACTGGTATCTCTCCACTCTTACCTGCTCCTGAAATTTCAATTTCAGGCTGCTGATCATCTCTATTGGCGACTCCATGTTCTCATATTGCTTCTGCAAATCTGAGTCCATGGTAGCCAATATCAGACCACGCAAATCTACCGCATCATCATAATGCTTATTCCAAGCATTCAATACTACATGAGAGGCCTTGGGACCGATCCTCTCGGGGAGAGCTTTCTCAAGGACATAGTCCTTTCTCTCATGCCTGAGAACTAATCTCAGGTTCCGCGACCAAGTCAAGAAATTTGATCTGTTCAGTTTGTCCATCTCAAGGACAGACCGGATCGAGAAAGTGTTTTGATTGTTTGTGCTTGTCATAGCTGAAATTTAGAGATAAATAGAGTTTTAGTTATTTAGTTCATAAAAGAGTAATCTGAATAACTTATAAGAAAACTCGCATTGCATTCAAAATTTCTTTGTTTAACCTCATAAGAATGCAATGATTCCGAGACCCATGTTCAGCTAAATCCAAAGTGGGCCACTGGCCGTCACCCAGAATTAGCTTTACTTGGTAAGCATACACACAGCTAGTTATAACCATATAACTCTCGGTTGTGGATTGGGCCCAAGGCCCAATACACCAGATGTCTCAAGGCCCGGGACTCCCGGTGGCTCAGTCAAGGAAACCAATCTCTTACAGCCAAATAATCACTAAAGTCTGGGACTCCCAATGAAATTAGTGACTATATACTACTTTACTTACGCAAAAACAGACACCTCACACTGTAAGCCATATCTGTAATTGAATAAGCGTTAATTAGCTGACAAGATTGGGCAAGACATCCAAGCTTGATATTGGTTTTGAGGATTTTAGATTTTCTTTCCAAAAATAGAAGATTACTATTTTGGGAAACTTACTTATTTTAGAAACTTTCTAAATTTAGAAACATACTAAAAAAAAAAGAAATTTCTAATTTAATATTTTATTAAAGTTTTCGGTTGGGTCACAAATTATAGGCCCAATTCTTGGCCCAAGACCACAGAATTCCAATTGGCCCAATAATTTGACATAACCGAGTCGGTTCATTAATTCTGGTCCAAGACCAAATTAACTACTAAATCCAACTGGCTATTTACTAAACCAGACCAGCTCTAAATTATTTGGTCCAACCAAATCAAACTTAGACCAGCCTTCGGTTTAGGTTAAAATTCAATTTTTGAATTTAAATCCGGTTTAACCAGAAACTAAATAATACCAATTGTATTAAATAATTTCCAGCAAACCGCGATTTGGGTTAACCGCTTGAACCATAATTAATTAAATAATTAATCGATTCATCCACAATCACAAAAGGACAAAAATCGTATCATAACATAACAATCCGATGATGTGGACAAAATCGATTCCATAATAATTAAGCAAACAATGATCGTGAATTCACTAAAGGACAAAACACAATTCAAACCCAAACCTTAACAAATTCGATCGTGTCTCTTATGATTGCACAAAGTCAAATACAAAGTTAACTATTCTTAATTAACAATCGACTCATGCTGTTAACAAACGAATCTTCAACTTTCTTTTGATAACAATCACTAAAGACAAAAATAATTTTGACTTATTCAAATTCGATAAGATCAATACTTAATTATCAAACAATCGATTCTAATACCAATTGCATGTTTCAAAAACGAGTGATAATTAATTCAACTTATGTGAGCATAACAAATCGATCGAATCTCAACAATTACGAACATCATGATTCAACAATAAACGATCGCTTATGATTGTTTATTTACACGATCCAAAAAGCAAAAACCTAACGACCTAGGCTCTGATACCACTGTAGGATTATGTGAATTCATGGTGTAATTCTCAGATTGCAACCTAGCACATAATCTTAAACAGATCTAGGTTCTTGTAATCGAATCATAAAAGCAAACCTGATCTTTACCTTTGCAGCGGAATGATTGGTGGTAATGACAAGATCAGATTAGAACAGATGAGTACCTGTTCCTCCTTTGGTATCCACACTCTTACAAGCAGGGATGGCTGCTAGACCGGATCGAATCAAGACAGAGAGAGAGACGATTGGGAGGAGAGAGAGCCACGGCCACCAGCTCCAAAAATCGCAGACAAAAAGAATGCCAGGGTTTCTCAACCCTTGTTGCCATCTTATTTCACTAATGGGCCCAAGTTTAATTAATTAATTAAACTAATGGCTCATTAGTCTTTTGGGCCCAAGACACAAATCAGACAAAAGCCCATTTGTTGTCTGCCCAACTCTCTGTACAAATACAGTAAATGCCTTAGCATCTTACCGTATTAATTCCATCTTAACTTTCCCGTTAGCTATGGTGTGTGACCCTTTGGGATCATACAATACCGGTAATAAGTCCTAAACTTATAGATCAAGAGCGGACTCTAGCAAGCCATCATGATCACCCAGTATTTATGACTTATGTCTGATCTCGACATTCATCATACTTTCTAGAGATAGTACAGTAGATTTCAGGACATTCCCAACAGGGAGTTATCAGGAAATCAGACAAGCAGATAAATCATTCAGTCAGGATCAAATTAAGTACGGTTCTAGAACTCAAACACAGATATAGAATTAACCAACTTTCGTTGTGAGAATTCTCTAAGCCTAATTGCAGAAATCAAAATTTCTTTGTAATTCTTAACAGATTAAACTAGCTTTAAGATTAAGTTCGATATGTTCACAATTCAATTAAACCAAATTTCTTTGCGAGTAATTCAATTGCTCAACCTAAATAGTTCAGATTCTAAACCATACTTTCGTGTCAATTTAACAACCTAAGATCTAGATTCTAAGTGATCAGGTTAGAAACTAGTGTTAAGCACAATTTAGATCGAAGAACAATTATGATATGAATCCTTAACTGAATTAATTGAATCTAGCAAGTCATAAAATCCTTAATGAGAATTCCTAAACCTAACTATGAATCTACTCAGACATATAATATGAAAACATAATCAATGAATTAATAGATTGCATAAAAGAGAATAAAGAAGTAAAGGGGTTCGAAATCTTCTCCAAAAAGCAGAAAGCAGTACAGGAATCAGATCAGCCCCAAGCTCTAAAAACTCTATGCTCAAAGTATGAAAGCGTATACTCAAACTGATGTAAAAACCTAATTATATAAGCTAATCACGTCTTGGAGCTTCTTTGTAATGATCAGGAACTTCTGGGCAATACTGCAATATCTTCATTGTTCATTAACCTCCGAGGAAACGCCCATCTCGCTCATGTGTCGATCGATGCACGATGTGTGTCAATCGATGCATTACTCTGTTTTGGACAGTGAACTCTATCTCTCGGGTCAAAGCACCCAAAATGCTCCAAAAAGCTCCAATAACTCCAATTCCGCTCCAAACGTGCATATATCTAATAACACCTGTAAAAGACTCTAAAGAAACACTAAAAGACTCTAAAACACACTTATATCATGGTCTAAAACCGGTAAAAACCATGATATATCAACTCCCCCACACTTAGCCTTTGCTTGCCCTCAAGCAAACAGAGAACTAAAACATGGTGAAGAGGTTTGAAAACTTTCAGAAACTCTTTTTATCTTAGAAGCAACAACACTCAGATTCCCCTTAATAAGCCACTGAAAGAATCACCTGCAAGACATTAAGACCAACATGTACTTCCCCCACACTTAGCAACTGTCCTAAGTAAACTCCACAATCAATCCAAGCAATTCAAATTCACCCTACTGACTTCTATAAGCTATTAAGTGCGGTCTCACCTAAGGATTATCGATCAAAGGGAACACGGATTCTTACTTTGTCAGCTCTAGACCACCATACTATCTTTTTCTGGTTCCTTTTCTTCTCTTTTCCCTTCCTTAGCATTCTGATTTTTCCCCATTGGGTATAATTTTATTTTTCTTATCAGTGCTTTTCCCGTTGCATTGCGATTTTGTCGAAAACCTGCAGACAAAACTCACCAAACCAAAAACAAACATAAAATCCTAACAAAAACACCAAAAACGAATAGCAAAAACAAAACAGTGGGTTGCCTCCCACTCAGCGCTTTTTTAAGGTCATTAGCTTGACCGGACGAACAAGATCAAGCTCCTGGAGGTTTCAACAGAGACTGTGATTGTCTCTGCGAAAGTCTCCTCATCCAAGGTGGAGAATAAGTTGTCTCACTGTGAGCTAGTCCAAGAAAAGAGGGAGTAAAATGATCTCCAGGATCTGAAACCAAAGTCTCACTCATCTGCTCTCCATATCCATCCTCAATCCTGAAGGTTTGCCCATCAATATGCGGCTTGCGCAGCATATCCATCTCAAAGTGCAGAGGCTCATCTCCCAGATAGAGATCAACAAGACTGTGTCTCACATCTATTACTGCTCTAGTTGTGGCTAAGAATGGTCTTCCCAGTATCAAAGCATCATCCTGCTCACTGTCGTATTTAAGCACCAAGAAGTCTGTCGGAACCAAGTAGTTCCCAACACTTATTGGGACGTCCTCAAGAACTCCTTCTGGAATCCTTATTGACTGATCAGCTAGGACAATAGAGGTCCTAGTGGGTGAAAAATCCATCATCCCCAGCTTCTCTGCCACAGAGTATGGCATGAGACTTCCAGCAGCTCCTATGTCACACAGAGAGTGCTTGAAACCATCCTCAAAAATAGAACAACTCAACACAAATATCCCAGGATCAGGTAGCTTCTTCGGGATCTTAGTTAGCATCACATCACTGATCTGCTTAGGAACTACTATCACCCAATCTTTCAGCATCTCGTCCATTGGCAGCATCTTCTCCAAGTATCTCTGCACACAAGGGTTATATGGTGGATCATCAGATGGTGGAATTTCTTCCAACTCTTCACCAATCTCTCCTATCTGTCGGACCTCATCGATCTCCTGTTGAGTTATCTCAGATACTCCAGGGAATAATCTAATAAGCTCCAGATCCGTCTCTGCATCAATGCCTTGAGACTCAAGTGAATCTGTCTGTCCACGGCATGCAACAATCGACGCTATAGGTGCATCGATCGATGCAGATAAGTTTTCACAGATTCCACCCGAGAGATTTTCCTCAAATTCAGAATTTTCAGCCTCTTCCACCAGTTCAGCTGTATTTAGCTCAAATCTTTCACCTTGGTGTGATCCATCATCAATGTACACTGACCAGGCTTTAATGTGGGTGTCTACGACACTCTTTCCCACAATAGAGCTTGAAATTTGGCTCACCTGAGTGTCCAATTGCTTCATATGAGTACTTAAGGACTCAAACTTCCCATTAAGGTCCTCATACACAGCATCTAGCTTCCTGTTGCAGTCCACAACAATCTTAGTTTGTCCTTCCAGCAGCTGCTCCATCATACTCTTTATCTTGCTCTCATGAGCATTTGCAGCAGGAGGTGTTTGGTAAGAGGAAGATCCATAAGTCCTCTGATTACCTTGTTGAAAAGGCTTCTAGAAACCAGCATTCTGTCCAAAGCCAGAAGAGTTTTGATTGCTTGTGAAAGCACTCTTTGAAGGATCCGTTTAGTATTTCCTGGTTCAATTATCAGATTAATTGATCCTACTAAACATGCCAGATCTAGGTTCTCTTGCAGAATCATAAAGGATCTCACCTGTTACCTTGTTATGCAGCGGAAAGAGGAGGTACGGGTCAGAGATCAGCAGAACCACCAAGAGATAGCTCCTCCAAAGGCTCACACACGCACGCACAGGAAATAGGCTGCTAGACCAGCTGTTGGGAGGCGCAGAGAAAGAGAGAGGGAGGCGCAGGAGGCTTAGGGAAATTAGGTGGCTAGGTTAAGTTTTAATCATAAAACTTATGCCTAATTCCTTTTGGGCTTTTGGGCCCAATTCCCAGTCTGATTAAATCCCTTGGATTTAATCAGGCCCTTCTATCTCTCTAAGCACTGTAAATGCCTAGCACTTTTACCGTACTTCTGCTAAACCGTTCCTACACATTTTCCTGTTAGCTTAGGCGTGTGACCCATATGGGATCATATAATAAAGGCAATAAATCCAAGATTTATAGATCATGAGCGGACTCTAGCAAGCCATCATGACCCCCAGCATTATATGACTTATGTCTGATCATTGACATACTCTTACTTTCTAGAGACAGTACTGAGATTACTGGACATAATTCCAACAATCTCCCACTTGTACTGGAATCTCTGTATTCATAATCCTTTTGTCTCAATATCTCGATTAGTCATAAGGCAAGATTAGTGTCATCCTTATAAAGCCTAATCTTGTTCATCGGACTCTGATTTGATACTGACAATCCAAACGACTCGGGAAAGTCCGTTTGAGCATGGCCATGCATTTTCCAGTATTCAAATCTCCGATTGGCCTAGAGATATTCACTCCATTTATATTGGAGGGACAAATCCCGTCTTGTTCCATCACTGTAAACTACTCATTTCATAATTCACCCAATCAAGGTCCTTATAATTATCGCTTAACGACAGCATTAGACAATGATCAAAGCGCATTAGTTCATGTGCAGTCACATGCATGTGAACTCAGGTCTAAGGACTATACTCTATAGTCGTAGTAAGAATCTCTTATGACACAGATATAAATATCCTGAAGAGTTCTTATAATCGGGTCTTGTCCGGTCGTATGTACCCCAACATACACCTATGTATTGACTTTGATGCCGTGCATCTATGACATCCTGAGACTTTGTCATAAGTCACATACCAATCTAGTCTCACGCGGTTGTTGGTGTTCCAATTTCAACAACCTTCGACTAGGGACAGGATGATATAAGCCATCTATCAAATATAGGGTCTCATGATCAAGCTAAATGACTTTGATGACTCAAGATCAAGTCACTTACTTCGATGACCTATAAAATGGTTCATATCATTTTGGAACGATTATTTCATCACAGTTAAAATAATCTTGAAATAATAATTTCATTAAACATCATAAAATATTTTACAAGAACATATCAATAACTAAATAAAGCCCTCAAACTCCCACTCAAATTTAGATTACATTTCAATGTCTCTAATGCCTACAGCTTCAGTTAGGAACTCGAGCTTAGGTCTTGGGAGTGGCTTTGTCAATGGATCAACGACGTTATCATCTGTCTGAACTCGGCTGATCTTGACTTCCTTTCTATTAATGATGTCACGTATCAAGTGAAATCTTCTTAGCACATGCTTGGATTTCTGGTGTGATCTTGGTTCCTTTGCCTGGGCAATAGCACCATTGTTATCACAAAACAGTGCCAGAGGCTCAGCCGCATTTGGTATCACACCTAGTTCAATAATGAACTTTCGTATCCAAACAGCTTCCTTCGCTGCTTCCGAAGCGGCGATATATTCAGCTTCTGTAGTGGAATCAGCAACGGTGTCTTGCTTGGAGCTTCTCCAACTGATTGCACCGCCATTCAGACAAAAGATATAACCGGACTGTGACCGGAAATCATCTTGGTCTGTCTGGAAACTTGCGTCCGTGAATCCACTGACTTCAAGCACATCACTTCCACCGTACACCAAGAACTTATCCTTAGTATGTCTTAGATACTTCAGGATATTCTTGACGGCAATCCAATGGTTTTCACCTGGATTTGACTGGTATCTACTCGTCATGCTCAATGCATAAGCAATATCAGGACGAGTACAGATCATGGCATACATGATAGATCCTATTGCAGATGCATAAGGAATATTCTTCATGCGCTCAAGCTCAGCAGCCGTCGTAGGGCTCTGCTTCTTGCTTAGCGTTGTGCCATGTACCATTGGCGTGAAGCCCTTCTTGGAATCTGCCATGCTGAATCTATGCAGGACTTTGTCAATGTATGAATCTTGACACAAGCCTATCAGCCTTTTAGATCTATCCCGGTAGATCCTGATTCCAAGAACGTATGCGGCTTCACCCATGTCTTTCATGGAAAAACAACTTCCAAGCCAGTCCTTTACCGACTTCAGCATTGGAACGTCGTTTCCGAGAAGCAGTATGTCATCGACATACAGAATAAGAAATACTATCTTGCTCCCACTAGTTTTCTTATACACGCATTGTTCTTCTTCGTTTCTGATGAAGTCAAATTGCTTGATCGCTTCATCAAAACGAAGATTCCAGCTCCTCGATGCTTGCTTCAATCCATAAATGGATTTATGAAGCTTGCATACTTTCCCAGCATTCTTTGGATCTATGTAACCGTCAGGTTGTGTCATATACACATCCTCTTCCAGAATACCATTCAGGAAGGCGGTTTTTACGTCCATCTGCCAAATTTCATAATCATGAAAAGCTGCAGTTGCTAGTAGAATCCGAATAGATTTCATCATAGCCACTGGGGAATAGGTTTCATCATAATCCACACCGTGAACTTGTCTGAAACCTTTTGCCACCAACCTGGCTTTATAAATCTGGACATTTCCATCCACATCAATCTTCTTCTTGAAGATCCATTTGCACTCGATGGCTTTTACACCAGCGGGTAAGTCAACCAACGAAAACAATTGGTTGACCGACATGGAGTCCATTTCGGAATCAGTGGCCTTACGCCACTTAGAGGAATCTGGGCCCATCATGGCTTGATTGAAGTTCGATGGTTCATCACCATCAATGATCAGAAGATCATGACAGTTAGTCACGAGGAATCCTTGATATCTCTCGGGTTCGTGACGGATCCTCCCGGACCTTCGAACTTCAGGTACTACAGGTTCAGGCTCTACAATTTCTTGTAGGTCCTCCTGCTGCTCTTCCTCATTAGGTTGAGCAGTATCCTGTTCATCTTGAATTTCTTCAAGCAGTACCTTACTCCCACTGTTTTTCTTAGAGAGAAACTCCCTCTCAAGAAAATTACAATCCCGGGCAACAAAAATCTTGTTCTCGGAACGCAGGTAGAAGTAATAAGCCTTGGTTTCCTTCGGATAACCAATGAAGTAGCATTTATCAGACTTTGGTGTAAGCTTGTC
The DNA here is from genome assembly GCA_030180135.1 of Orychophragmus violaceus. Lineage (NCBI taxonomy): Eukaryota > Viridiplantae > Streptophyta > Magnoliopsida > Brassicales > Brassicaceae > Orychophragmus > Orychophragmus violaceus. Next base: position 66,646,840 of record CM058240.1, on the reverse strand, counting down.
AGAGATCAATCTCTTGACATAGGCTTCACAACCCCAAATCCTTAGATAAGACAGCACTGGAGCTACTCCAGTCCATAATTCATATGGTGTCTTTGCTACTGCTTTTGATGGCGCTCTATTTAGAGTGAACACTGCTGTTAGCAGAGCATATCCCCAAAGGGATATTGGAAGGTCTGTGTGACTCATCATAGATCGAACCATATCCAATAAGGTCCGATTTCTCCTCTCAGACACACCATTCCATTGTGGTGTTCCAGGAGGAGTGAGTTGGGATACGATCCCACACTCTCTCAGATGATCACTGAATTCTTGGCTTAAGTATTCTCCTCCTCGGTCGGACCGAAGAGCCTTAATGCTTTTGCCAAGTTGGTTCTGTACTTCATTTTGGAATTCTCTGAATTTCTCAAACGATTCAGACTTATGTTTCATCAAATAAACATATCCATACCTACTGAAATCATCAGTGAAGGTAATGAAGTACTGATAGTTTCCTCTTGCATTTGTGGACATTGGGCCACACACATCAGTGTGTATCAGGCCCAATAAGTCACTGGCCCTCTCGTTAGGTTTATTAAAGGGGGCCCGGGTCATTTTGCCCATCATGCAGGATTCGCATTTCTCACATGACTCAAAGTCAAATAAGCCAAGAAGTCCATTCGAATGGAGCCTCTTGATGCGTTTCTCGCTGATGTGCCCTAAACGACAATGCCATAGAAACGTTCGGTTTTCCTCATTAGGTTTGAACCGTTTGGTATCAATGTTATAAATTGGCGCGGATTGATCAAGTATGTAAAGCCCATTCGTAAGAGGGGCACAACCATAGAACAAATTGTTGCGATTGAAGGAACATAATTTATTCTTAACTGAAAAATCATAACCTTCCAAATCCAACAAAGAAATTGAAATAATATTTCTGCTTATCGCAGGTACAAAATAACAATTATTGAGTTCTAAAACCAATCCCGAAGGTAAATACAACAAGTATGTGCCTACAGCTAGTGCAGGAACTTTCGCTCCATTCCCAACTCGTAGCTCCACTTGTCCTTGCTTCAGCCTCCTACTGTTGCTGAGTGCCTGCATATTAGTACAAATATGAGCCCCACAACCAGTATCCATAACCCATGAGGTATTATCAGAAGTAGTTGTATTAACTTCTATAACAAAAATACCTGATGAAGAAGTCTCGAGAGTCTTCTTCTTCAATTCCTTTAGACCTTCCAGGAATTTCTTACATTCTCTCCTCCAATGCCCTGGTTCTTTACAGAACCTGCAGATGTCAGTAGGCCCAGCCTTGGATTTGGGCTTGGGCTTTGGCGTGTCCTTGTCCGAGACTTGAACAGCCTTAGCCTTTCCCTTGTCCTTGGCAGAGGATTTCTTAAAGCCCTTGCCCTTTTGCACCATAAGCACATTGGGGTCCTTGGCGGTTTTCCTCAAGTTGGGCTCTGCAGTCTTGAGCATTCCGTGAAGCTCAGGCAATGTCTTACTCAAGCCATGCATATTGAAGTTCAGGATGAACTGATCATAGCTTGCAGGTAAAGACTGCAGAACGATGTCGCAGGCAAGTTCCTGGCTGATAGGGCAGTCGAGTTTCTGAAGATGATCGAGATAACCCATCATCTTCAAGACATGAGGACTCACTGCCGCATTTGCAGCCAACTTACAGTCTAAGAGGTTCTTAACTGTCTGGAACCTCTCAGTCCTTTCCTGCTCCTGAAAAAGCGATTTCAGGCTTCCCATTATCTCGATGGGCGACAACACACTCTCGAACTGCATTTGCAGCTCAGCAGTCATGGTCGCCAACATCAGGCAATAGACATCATTTTCATCTGACGAATGCTTTTCCCAAGCATTATGCAGAGTCCTGGCGGCATTGTTAGGAGGCCTCTCGGGGAGGGGATCACGAAGGACATAATCCTTCTTCTCCTGCTTGAGGACCAGCCTCAAGTTCCTTGACCACGTCAGGAAGTTCGTTCCAGTCAGCTTCTCCTTTTCGAGAACAGACCGGATTGAGAATGTGTTTTGAGTGCTTGTAGTAGTCATAGCTGAAATATAAGATAAAAAGGTTATTAGTTAATATGTTCAATATGATTAATCTTGTATTATACTTAATATGATTAATCTCGCATTATATTCAATAACATCAGTTACCCTCAATAGAATATAATGATTCCAAGATCCACATATAACTAAGATCAAAGTGGGCCACTGGCCGTCACCCAACCTTAGCTTATATCGGTAAGCCCTATCTCGGCTAATTATATCCGTGATATAACTCTTGGTTGTGAATCTGGGCCCGAGGCCCAATCCACTCTGATGTCTCAAGGCCCAGGACTCCCGATGGCCTAGTCAAGAAAACTAGACTATACAGTCATGTAATCACTAATGTCTGGGACTCCCAATGACATTTATGAATCACAAACCGTCTTACCCACGCAAAAGTAGACACCCTCACACTGTAAGGCCATGAGTACAATTGAATGGGCTTCGACAGCTGACATAGACTGGACAAGACATCCAACGCTTGATATTGTTTGAGGTTTGTAGGTTTATTAAAATTTTATCCCAAAATAGAAGATTACTATTTTGGGAAACTTTCCTTTTTGGGAAACCTACTAATTTTGGAAACTTTCTAAAATTGGAAACTTCCTAAAAATTGGAAACTTCCTAAAATTGGAAACTTCCTAAAATTGGAAACTTTCTAAATATAGAAATTTCCTAAAATCCAAAACATGCAAATCTAGAAACTTCTATTCTAAGAAACTTTCTAATTTCAGATTTTTGAAAACAGATTAATTTAAAATCGATTTTAATTTTATATAAATGAATTTTAAATTAAATCTGAAGAAAAGACTCAAATAATTGGCCCAATTGTTTTAACTTCTTGGCCCGAGGCCCAAGAATTTGTCCATGTCCAAGACATAACCCAATTGCCCAATTAAATGACATAACCGGTCTGGTTCATTAAAATTGGTCTAACCAAAATTAATTACTACGATGACCACAATTGTCAACCGGTTATTTACTAAACCGGATTTTCTCAATTTATTTGGTCCAACCAAATCAAATTAGAAAACCACTGGTTTAGGCACTAAATCCAATTTTACGACTTTGGATTTCTTATCCCGGTTTAACCAGAACTTAATAAATTTTATTAAGTCTGTTTATTAAACCGTGACGATTAAGATTTTTAGTTGTCTTAAACCGAACCGTCAAACAAAACCGAACCGATCGATTGGACGTGAACCGGTCACGATCACGTCTGCCCTAGCTTCACACGATCGAGTGAACGATCGGGACAGCCGCACGTGAAACCGGACGGGACGGGACGATCGGGACGAGCGATCGGGACGATGGTCGGGTCGAGACGCGAGAGAGACGGGACGGGACGGGAGACGAGCTCGGGTCGTGCGATCATGACGCGATCGCTGTCGATCCATGACATCGATCCGTGATCGATCCATGCGATCGGCCGTTCCGATCGGTTCATCATCGCGGTCCATCTCTCGCTTATACCGATCCATGATCGGATGACGCGACGCGACTTGATCCGAACGTGTGATCCGTTGGCGATCAACACTCCGACGCATACCAATTCAATATAGATTGGATCATGCGATTTCTATTAGTTTAGGTTTTAATTCTTTGTTTCTTAAGTGTTTTTCTTATCAATAGATTGATTCAAACACTTCTAAACAGCCTAAACTTGATTCTAAACAAGAAATCCTAACAGAACCAATGGCTCTGATACCACTGAAGGATCCGTTTAGTATTTCCTGGTTCAATTATCAGATTAATTGATCCTACTAAACATGCCAGATCTAGGTTCTCTTGCAGAATCATATAGGATCTCACCTGTTACCTTGTTATGCAGCGGAAAGAGGAGGTACGGGTCAGAGATCAGCAGAACCACCAAGAGATAGCTCCTCCAAAGGCTCACACACGCACGCACAGGAAATAGGCTGCTAGACCAGCTGTTGGGAGGCGCAGAGAAAGAGAGAGGGAGGCGCAGGAGGCTTGGGGAAATTAGGTGGCTAGGTTAAGTTTTAATCATAAAACTTATGCCTAATTCCTTTTGGGCTTTTGGGCTTGGATTTAATCAGGCCCTTCTATCTCTCTAAGCACTGTAAATGCCTAGCACTTTTACCGTACTTCTGCTAAACCGTTCCTACACATTTTCCTGTTAGCTTAGGCGTGTGACCCATATGGGATCATATAATAAAGGCAATAAATCCAAGATTTATAGATCATGAGCGGACTCTAGCAAGCCATCATGACCCCCAGCATTATATGACTTATGTCTGATCATTGACATACTCTTACTTTCTAGAGACAGTACTGAGATTACTGGACATAATTCCAACACTCTTCTGTTCACTGAAGAATCTATTACCATGCAGTCCTCCAAACCTGTTTCCTTGGAAACCAGATCCTCCAATGTAGTTCACATCCTCTTCCTGACCATCTTCTTCAGCATTGATCACTTTAACATCTTGAGAAAAATGGACAGCTTTCTTCCCAGCTCGAAGATTGCAAACAGTGTCCAACTTACTCCTAATATCAGCAATCTCCAGATTCTCTATCTTCCCACCAGACTCTTTCCTTCTCCTATCAGTAGTCTTGCAGCTATTACTGCTTACTAAGTTGTCTATCAGTTGCTTAGCTTGCTCAGGAGTCCTAGTGTTGAAATTTGCGTTGCCGGAATTATCCAACGCGGTCTGGTATGGGAGATCTATACCTCTAAAGAAAATACCCAGCAATGTTACCTCAGTGAATCCATGATGCGGGCAGTCTCGTTGGTACTTCTTAAACCTCATCCAGGCAGTATTAAAAGGCTCAATAGGACCTTGGGAGAAAGTGAGAATGTCCTGTCTCGACTGATCAGAGCGAGCATCATCATAGAAGTGTCTCACAAACTCACTCTTAAAAGCATCCCAAGTAGTAAACTTCCCAGGTGGAAGTTGTTTCAGCCAGGCTGCAGCATCTCCAGCGAGAGAGTAGGGGAAAAGTTTGAGAAACAAATAGTCATAGTTCACTCCATCATACTTCATTCCAGTGACTATGTCCTCAAACTCATCTATATGATCCATTGGCTGCTCATTAGGGAAACCATGGAAGGCATTCTGCCTCCGAAGAGAGTAGTAGATGGTCTTGTTCTCGAAATCATTCCTCTCAAAACCAGGAGGTACAAGAGCTGAGCGGTTATCATGAAACTCGTCCGGACGGTTATAGTCAGCTAAGGTCCTCTCATGAATAACCATCTGTCTACCTTGACCTTGTCATTGGCCTTGTGCTTGTCGCGGTTCAGGCTTAGGTTCAGGTTCAGGATCAGGGATAACATTCCCTTCAGCATCAATCCGTTGCCCAGCAGCATTGTACGGATTGTTTTGTCGGTCCCTCAGGGTACCTTGAGCATCTGGCATTATAATCAGAAGTTTTTGAACCATCCTTTCTCTTTGAACTTTCCTGTTAGTCCTCTCTAGTCTAGCAAGCTCTTCAAGTAGGAGATAAACGAGGTTAGTATTCAGATTACTTCTGGTATCACGCGTCTGCATAAGCCGTCTGTAATCGCAGTACAACGATCGATGCTAAGGTGCAACGATCGATGCTAAGGTGCAACGATCGACTAAACTCCAGTCGCTTAGTAACGGTCGACACAAAAGGATGCAACGATCGATGCTAGGCGATTGTCAAACCTGCGACAGAGAAGAAACAGAGAAAAATTAGTAACTAACAAAAAAATAAAAATCCTAGTCTAAACCCTAAGTTCAAATCTATCGAAGACTCAAAAGAGTACCCGGCAACGGCGCCAAAAACTTGATAGGTCGAGTTTTAATCCCTATACTAACTGAAAGTGCACAGTAATGTGAATGTAGTACTTAGGGTATCGAATCCACAAGGACTCTGGGCAACGATAGATTTAGAACAGTCAAGATTAAACTAGGAGAAAACAAATGTAATAAGAAACTAAAAACAAAGGAGGAAAGTAATCAGTAGCAAGATCGGTTTGTAGGCAATTAACTAAAAGCGCTAAGTCTAGGGAGTTCTCAGGAAATCAGACAAGCAGATAAATCATTCAGTCAAGATCAAATTAAGTACGGTTCTAGAACTCAAACACAGATATAGAATTAACAAACTTTCGTTGTGAGAATTCTCTAAGCCTAATCGCAGAAATCCAAATTTCTTTGTAATTCCTAACAGATTAAACTAGCTTTAAGATTAAGTTTGATATGTTCACAATTCAATTAAACCAAATTTCTTTGCGAGTAATTCAATTGCTCAACCTAAATAGTTCAGATTCTAAACCACACTTTCGTGTCAATTTAACAACCTAAGATCTAGATTCTAAGTGATCAGGTTAGAAACTAGTGTTAAGCACAATTTAGATCGAAGAACAATTATGATATGAATCCTTATATGAATTAATTGAATCTAGCAAGTCATAAAATCCTTAATGAGAATCCCTAAACCTAACTATGAATCTACTCAGACATAGAATATGAAAACATAATCAATGAATTAATAGATTGCATAAAAGAGAATAAAGAAGTAAAGGGGTTCGAAATCTTCTCCAAAAAGCAGAAAGCAGTACAGGAATCAGATCAGCCCCAAGCTCTAAAAACTCTATGCTCAAAGTATGAAAGCGTATATTCAAACTGATGTAAAAACCTAATTCTATAAGCTAATCATGTCTTGGGGCTTGTTTGTAATTATTAGGAACTTCTGGGCAATACTGCAATATCTTCATTCTTCATTAACCGCCGAGGAAAGGCCCATCTCGCTCGTGTGTCGATCGATGCACGATGTGTGTCGATCGATGCATTACTCTATTTTGGACAGTGAACTCTATCTCTCGGGTCAAAGCCAAAATGCTCCAAAAAGCTCCAATAACTCCAATTCCGCTCCAAACCTGCATATATCTAATAACACCTGTAAAAGACTCTAAAGAAACACTAAAAGACTCTAAAACACACTTATATCATGGTCTAAAACCGGTAAAAACCATGATATATCACTTGACCTTGTCTAAAAGTGTTGAACAGGACGCAGGTAGAGGATAGGAGCAAATGAAACAGGCTGATGGCCCAACCAAAGCAAGTGGCACAACCCAGACTTGTACCAAAAAAAGAAAATGCAGCATTGAGAAAACGAACGATGTCTGAGTTGTCTAAGGAGCCCCTGGCCCTCAGCTCATCATGAACCGAGCCCAGCCAAGAGGCCGTAACACAAGCATCTGAATTGAGCCCCACTTACACACCTAAACCGCTAGCCGGATCCTTACCTGAAGAGGTTCATAGCTTGGCCAACACTAAGGTGATTTATGACTTTAAAAACGTTGAAGCCAAGGTAGATAACTCACGAATAAATGAACTTGTCCAGGTTGAGACTTGTTTAGTTATTTATGCTTCCATAATTGCGATAACACACTTGATTTTTGCCAAGCGTATTAGGAATGAAACATATACAAGAGACGACATGAAGGACCACCAAGCATATTCAAAGGATAAAGATTTGTTGTTGGACGTTTAAGGGCTAGTGAGCCACACATATTGTAACAAGGACGCAGCCAAAGAGTAGATCACCTTCCAATTTGTTGGTGCTGTCCAGATAAGCTTATATCTTACACGACACGTTTTTAAACCTTTTAACACAGAAATGATGCACTTGCTCTTGTCATTAGAAATTCATGTAGGTGCAAGGTCTACTATGGAGAATATAATACAAGGATCTGTGAAGAAAAGACTGCAGTTAAGACGGGACTAAGCGTTTAAGGAGGATCTAGCAGCGACCAGCACCATAAGGACCGAGGCTGATCAATGGACCGGTGGCAAGGCTGAGATCAAATAAAATCCGCCCGACCCAAACCAATCTGAGATCGTTAATCAGGAAAGCCTTTCTTTAAAACAATATATCTCTATTGATTCCACAGCCGTACTAAAGGACCTACAGAATTTAAAAGAAAATGAGGAATCATAACATGTTTTAAGATCGCAACTAGATCTTCGTTGGGAGATGCAAGCTTCTTCACCAAGTTGGATCTAAGGCCGGGGTACTACCAGGTGCACATCATATATGTTCTGCACGTTTGTCCTGTCCTAAAGAACACCTAACGCAGTTTTTTTCTTGCCAAAGGTATCCATATTATTGCAAAAACCAAAGAGAAGAACTAGAAAGAAGTACCACCCGACCTTAGACGCTAAAAGAAAGCCTCACCACCACCAAGGGAGGATTAGACCGAGACCACAAGAGATGATGGTGCAGCAGCTCTTCCGTGGCACCCAAGCCAAATCAGAGCCGTGATATTGAATCACATACTCAAAGGACAACCGCATGATAGCACTTATGTCAACGAGCCTCAGATCCATAAAGGTGTTGGAATTCATACCGGTATATAAAACAATTTTATAAATAACCATATGAATAACTATTACAATAATGGCACTTATCATCTTTAGAAGGTCCAGGTTTGAACTTATGGGCATTGTTAGACTCGCGTGGATTCAAAATCGAGCTCGTCTTTCCATCACCTTTGTTCATACCATGTTTCTTAAACTTTTTTACCCTTTTGTACCATAAGGACATTTGGGGTGTCCCTCTTAATATTGGGTTCAACAGTTTTGAGCATTCTATGCAGCTGAGTCAAAGTCTTTGTTAAGTTGTACATGTTGTAGTTCATAATAAACTGATCATATCTTGACAACAATGACTGTAAGATGAGATCAGTAGCCAACTCTTGTGTGATAGGACAATCTAGTTTTGCCAGGTTATCAATATAACCCATTATCTTAATGACATGTGGGCTAATTGGATCATATTTTGGTAGCTTGCACTCAATGAGAGTCTTAACCGTCTGGTGTCTCTCAGTTCGTGCTTTCTCCTTAAACATTACTTTCAGGCTAGTGATCATGTCAGTTGGCGAATCCACGTTCTCATAGTGCTTCTGCAAGTCTGAGTTCATGGTAGCCAACATAAGATAACACACATCGACCCTAACATGCTTGTCATAAGGATTTCTTTATGCATGATGATCATTGGTCTTAAGTTTCTCAGGAAGAACCTTTTCTAGGATATAGTCCTTTTTCTCCTGTTTGAGAAAAATTCTCATGTTTCGATAAGATTCGAGGAATTTCAATCCATTGAGTTTATCCTTCTCAAGGACGGATCTCAATGAGAACGAGTTGTGAGGAGTTGACATTTCTGGAGGTAAATAATAGCAAATGTTAATATGTTGTTCGGGAGTAAGAGAAATCTCAACAATTAAGAAAACTCACATTATATTCAAATAACAAATTCCTCAAATTGAATATAATGATCCAAGATACATATTTTACTAGAATTCGAGTGAGCTTTGGCTCAACCCCCGAATGTCTGGTTATTTAGGTAAACAACATATTGTTAATTATATCAAATATAACTCTTGGCTGTTAGATGACATCTTATGTCTTATCCAACCTATGCCTCTAAGCCCAAAACCGTTTTGATAGCTTAGTCAAGTAAACCAATCTTGTTTCACATGGTAACCATCTACCTCACTTATGTAATTTTATACACCTTGGTTTGGCAAACCTATCACACAACGAAATAAGCCTTGATAAGATAAAATTGGGGAGGCATCAAATACTTGATATTAAATGAGAAACTGATTTTAATCCAAATTTAATTTATATTTAAATTTTATATCCTATATAAATATTTAAATATAGTAAATATAACAATCTTGAAGAGTTCTCATAGCGGGTCAGTCCAACATTGTGTTCCCCAACACATGTTTATATGATTGACTTTAATACAACATATTAAATGACTCCACGAAACTTAGTCATCAGCCACCTCACATACTAGTCGTCTTCCATTTTTAGGGTTTCATGATCAAGTCACGTACTTGATGACCTATAAAATGATATAAATTATTTTGGGACTTTTATTTGTTATCCAATAACTAAATAAGTCTGAAACAAATTTCATTAATTTTAAAACATAACCAAATATATGTAAATATGAACATCATATCATAAAAGAAAAATTCCTCCCACTAGAATCAATATCACATCTTAAGAAACTTAATGCCTATAGCAGCAGTATGACTCTCATGCCTAGGCCGTGGAAGAGGCTTAGTCAATGGATTAGCAACATTTTTATCCAAAGAGACTCTGCTAATTTTCACATCTCCTTTATCAAAAATATCACGAATGAGATGATATCTCTTCTGAATGTGTTTGAATTTCTTGTGGGATCTAGGTTCTTTTGCTTGTGTGATACCATTGTTGTCACTATAGAGATCCACTGGGCTAGAAATACTAGGAACCACACCTAGTTCAGTAATGAACTTCCGAATCCAAACAACTTCCTTTGCTGCTTCAGCAGCAGCGATGTATTCAGCTTCGGATGTAGAGTCTGCTACGGTGCTCTGCTTGGAACTCTTCCAACTTACAGCTCCTCCATTAAGACAAAAGATAAAACCAGATTGTGATCGGTAATCATCTTTGTCTGTCTGGAAACTTGCTTCAATGTGACCACTTACAACAGGATCATCATTTCCTCCTTAGACCAAGAACTTATTTAACGATGTTCTTGACTGTTGTCCAGTGACCCTCACCTGGATCAGATTGGTATATGCTCGTCATGCTTAAAGTGCATGCAACATCTAGACGAGTACAGAGCATGGCATACATGATAGATACTATAGCATAAGCATATGGGATTCTACTCGTCCTCTCTTGCTCATCATGTGTCGTAGGACATTGTGTCTTGCTGAGAGTTATGCCATGAGTTGTGCAAGACCTTATCTATATAAGTATCTTGACCCAATCCAAAAAGCTTGTTTAATCTATCTCTATAGATTCTTATTCCAAGAATATATGTGGTTTCTCCCATGTCTTTCATTGAGAAACAACATCCTAGCCAAGTCTTTACAGAATTAAGCATAGGAATATTATTTCCAATAGAAGTATGTCATCCACATACAACACTAAGAAGACAACTGCACTCCCACTAGACTTCTTGTAAATGCATGGTTCTTCTTCATTTCTAGTGAAATCAAACTCTTTTATTGCCTCATTAAAACGAAGATTCAACCTCCGACATGCTTGCTTCAAACCATAAATGGAACGTTGAAGCTTCCATACTTTCCTAGCACTTCCATGGACCGTGAAACCCTCAGTTTATATCATGTACACATCCTCTTCAAGATTTCGATTAAGGAAAGTTGTTTTCACATCCATCTGCATATCTCATAAGCATAATAAGCGGCAATTTCTAGGCGAATCTGAATGGATTTAAGCATTGCGACTGGGGAATAGGTTTCATCATAGTCTATACCATGAATTTGCTTGTAACCTTTAGCCACCAATCTAGCTTTGTATATATGTATATAACCATCCATGTATGTTTTCTTCTTGAAAACCCTTTTACACTTAATGGTTTTGACATCATCAGGTAAATCAACCAAAGTCCATACTTTGTTTACTGACGTGGATTCCATTTCAGATTTTGCGGCTTCTAGCCACTATTCGGAGTCAGGTCCCATCATTGCTTCATCCAAGGACATAGGTTCATCAGTCTCTATTGTCAATAGTTCATTATGATCGGTCACCAAAAACCCATATCTAACAGGTTCGTGATGTATCCTTTTAGACCTATGTACCTTAAGTTCCACAGTTTTAGATTCTACAAATCTTCGTGAATCTAATATATCCTCTTCATGAGAAGCCGGAACAATCTCATGTTTTTCTCGAACTTCTTCGAGTTGTACTTTACTCCCACTATTTTTTCTTAGAGAGAAATTCTCTTTCTAGAAAAGCACCATTACGAGCCACAAACACTTTGTTCTTAGCAAGGTTGTAAAAATAATAATCTTTGGTTTCTTTGGGATAACCAACGAAGTAGCATTTATCAGATTTATGTCTGAGCTTAACGGTAAATATACATTTAACATAAGCATCACATCCCCAAATTTTCAGAAAATACAAATTCGGAACTCTTCCAGTCCATATCTCATATGGTGTCTTCTCAAGTGATTTTGGTGGACATCTGTTCAGCGTAAACACATACGTTTCTAGGGCGTATCTCCAAAATGATAATGGAAGATCGCATGACTCATCATTGACCGAACAATATCTAATAAAGTCTGGTTTCTCTTTTCGGAAACACCATTCAACTGTGGTGTTCCTGAAGGAGTGAGTTGTGAAACAATTCCACATTCTCTTACATGATCATCAAAAGTTTGACTCAAATATTCACCACCTCGATCTGATCGAAGAGCTTTGATTGTCTTGACAAGCTGGTTTTGTTCTTCATTCTGAAATTCTTTGAACTTTTCAAAAGATTTAGACTTATGTTTCATTAGATAAACATAATCATATCTATGAAGTCATCAGTAAATATGATGAAGTACTGGTATTTTCCTCTAGCATTTATGCTCATCGGTCAACATACATCAGTATGTATAAGGTCCAACAAGTCCTTAGCTCTTTCTTTGTGTCCAGGAAAAGGTGTCTTAATCATTTTTCCTAATAAACAAGATTCACATTTTTTAGAATAATGAGTTTAGAGTTAGATAGTAAGAGAGAATAGGAGAGAACACACAAGAACTCGATTAGGGTTCTTATGAGCCGCTAGAGAGAGAGAAGAAGAAGTGGGGATTCTTGAGAATAAACAAATAATAAGAGGTAAAAGCGAAACAAACTCGGCAGAAGAGAGAGAGAGGCCAAACGGTCATAAGAGATAGTGACAGATCCTTGTTCTGTCCCAAGTTGATAGTGACTTGTCTGGTGTTTCGTTCAGAGGTATGGGCATGATGTTCTGGACCACAAGACTTCCCTTAAATAGATGTAGACCGAGATAGAAGGATGCATTCATCTTTAGAGTAATAAGCCTCGGTCTTGTGGGTTGATACCATCCGGCCATATTATCACCAAATGCACAATATGTGCACAATGTTGAGATGTGCATTTCATGATCTCCATTTCAATACTCCCCCTCAAGCTTGAATTCAAGAGATTGAATCAAGCTTGGAACACGATGGAGATCTACCTCATTAAAAACCATCATAAAGAAAACCACATGGGATAAAACTTCATGAAGGGAAAAAGAGTGTAGACTCCACGGTTTTAGAGGATTCAGGAGGGGTAATGAGTCCAAGATTTGTGTGAATGGACTCACACACCTTCAAGCTTGCTGCCTTAGTGAAGACATCATCAAGTTGGTCTTCACTTCTTGTAAAACATGGCAGCACCACTCCTTTCTCAATCATCTGCCTCACCTTATGACAATCTACTTCTATGTGCTTGGTTCTTTCATGGAAGACTGAGTTTGAGGCTATGTGAATGGCAGCTTGATTGTCACAATGCATGGTAAATGTCTTTGATGATTCAATCCCCAAATCCTTAAGAAGAGCTTTGATCCATGCCAACTCGGTTGCTAGCTTCCTCATTGCTCTATATTCAGCTTCAGCACTTGAACAAGAGACTACCTTCTGCTTCTTGCTCTTCCAAGTGACCAGATTGCCTCCAATGAATGTGCAATATCCATTAGTAGACCTCCTGTCTGTTGGAATTGTGTCCAGTAATCTCGGTACTGTCTCTAGAAAGTAAGAGTATGTCAATGATCAGACATAAGTCATATAATACTGGGGGTCATGATGGCTTGCTAGAGTCCGCTCATGATCTATAAGTCTTGGACTTATTGCCTTTATTATATGATCCCATATGGGTCACACGCCTAAGCTAACAGGAAAGGTATAGGAACGGCTTAGCAGAAGTACGGTAAAAGTGCTAGGCATTTACTGTATTTAGAGAGAATAAAAGGGTTTGGCCACTGTGTGTCGATCGATGCACAAGGTGTGTCGATCGACACAGTGCGCGAACGCCTTCGAGTTATTTGGTATTTGGGCCAAATGGCCCAAGAGGAACCGGACGAGAAACTCGAGTCTGTTTTCCTCTAGAACCCGAACCCAGCCGCCAACTCTCTCTCTCCTGCGACGCCTCCTCAGCTCGGTCTAGCAGCCTCTCTTCCTGCTTGGTGTGCGTGTGTGAACCTCTGGAGGAGTTATCCCTCGGTGGCTCTCTGATCTCTGACCATACCATCCCTTTCCGCTGCATAAACAGGTATAAGGTGAGATCAACAATTGTTTCTAATCAAGAGAACCTAGATCCGCATGTTTAGGATAATCTGAATCAGAGAATTGAATCAGGATTCATCTAAACATTCCTTCAGTGGTATCAGAGCTATTGGTTCTGGTTTTTCTTGTTTAGATTCATGTTTAGGATTGTTTAAAGAGGTGTTTTTGAATCAATCTACTGATAAGATTAAAACACTTAAGAAACAAGAATTGAATCCTAAACAAACAGTTGAAAAATCGCATGACCAAGCTATATTGATTTGGTATGCGACCTAAACTGATTTTTGCATCGACTGAGATCGCATTGCATCGATCGATGCAATGCATGGATCGATCGTTGCAACCGCGAGAGATTGACCACGATCGCATGGATCGATCAAACGATCGCATGGATCTCGCGAGAATCTCTCGGCCAAATCTGATTAACCGTTCGTGCACGCGTGAGAGCATCGATCGATGCAGGATCGATGCACGATCGATGCAGGATCGATGCTGAGAGCGTCGATCGATGCGGTTAGGGTTTTGGCTCGGTTTAATTTAATTAAAACTTAAAAACGTCACGGTTTAATAAACAGACTTAATGAATTTATTAAGTTCTGGTTAAACCGGGATAAGAAATCCAAAGTCGAAAATTGGATTTTGTGCCTAAACCAGGATTTTCTAATTTGATTTGGTTGGACCAAATAAATTGAGAAAATCCGGTTTAGTAAATAACCGGTTGACAATTGTGGTCATCGTAGTAATTAAAATTTGGTTAGACCAATTTTAATGAACCAGACCGGTTATGTCATTTAATTGGACAATTGGGTCATGTCTTGGACATGGACAATTGGGTCATGTCTTGGACATGGACCAATTCTTGGGCCTCGGGCCAAGAAGTTAAAACAATTGGGCCAATTATTTGAGTCTTTCTTCAGATTAATTTAAAATTTATTTTATAAAATTATAAAGTCGATTTTAAATTAAAGTTTCCGAAATTTTGAAATTAGAAAGTTTCTTAAAATAGAAGTTTCTAGATTTGCGGGTTTTGGATTTTAAAGAAATTTCTAAAGTTAGAAAGTTTCCGGTTTTAGAAAGTTTCCAATTTTAGAAAGTTTCCTAAAATAGTAGGTTTCCAAAAATAGAAAGTTTCCCGAAATAGTAATCTTCTATTTTGGGAATGAATTTTAATAAACCTACGAACCTCAAATAATATCAAGCATTGGATGTCTTGTCCAGGCTATGTCAGCTGTCGAAGCCCATTCAATTGTATTCATGGCCTTACAGTGTGAGGGTGTCTACTTTTGCGTGGATAAGACGGTTTGTGATTCATAAATGTCATTGGGAGTCCCAGACATTAATGATTACATGACTGTATAGTCTGGTTTTCTTGACTAGGCCATCGGGAGTCCCGGGCCTTGAGACATCAGAGTGGATTGGGCCTCGGGCCCAGATTCACAACCAAGAGTTATATCACGGATATAATTAGCCGACATAGGGCTTACCGATATAAGCTGAGGTTTGGTGACGGCCAGTGGCCCACTTTAATCTTAGTTATATGTGGATCTTGGAATCATTATATTCTATTGAGGGTAACTTATGTTATTGAATATAATGCGTGATTAATCATATTAAATATAATACGAGATTAATCATATTGAACATAATAACTAATAACCTTTTTATCTTATATATTTCAGCTATGACTACTACAAGCACACAAAACACATTCTCAATCCGGTCTGTTCTCGAGAAGGAGAAGCTGACTGGAACGAACTTCCTGACGTGGTCAAGGAACTTGAGGCTGGTCCTCAAGCAGGAGAAGAAGGATTATGTCCTTCGTGATCCTCTCCCCGAGAGGCCTGCTAACAATGCCGCCAGGACTCTGCATAATGCTTGGGAAAAGCATTCGTCAGATGAAAATGATGTGTATTGCCTTATGTTGGCGACAATGACTGGTGAGCTGCAAATGCAGTTCGAGAGTGTGTTGTCACCAATTGAGATAATGGCAAGCCTGAAATCGCTTTTTCAGGAGCAAGCAAGGGCTGAGAGGTTTCAGACTGTTAAGAACCTCTTAGACTGTAAGTTGGGTGCGAATGCGGCAGTGAGTCCTCATGTCTTGAAGATGATGGGTTATCTCGATCATCTTCAGAAACCCGACTGTCCTATCAGCCAAGAACTTGCCTGCGACATCATTCTGCAGTCATTACCTGCAAGCTATGATCAGTTCATTCTGAACTTTAACATGCATGGCTTGAGTAAGACATTGCCTGAGCTTCACGGAATGCTCAAGACTGCAGAGCCCAACTTGAGGAAAACCGCCAAGGACCCCAATGTGCTTATGGTGCAAAAGGGCAAGGGGTTTAAGAAATCCTCTGCTAAGGATAAGGGAAAGGCCAAGGCTGTCCAAGTCGCGGACAAGGACACGCCAAAGCCCAAGCCCAAGTCCAAGGCTGGGCCAACTGACATATGCAGGTTCTGTAAAGAACCAGGGCATTGGAGGAGAGAATGTAACAAATTCCAAGAAGGTCTGAAGGAATTGAAGAAGAAGACTCTCGAGACTTCTTCGACAGGTATTTTTGTTATAGAAGTTAATACAACTACTTCTGATAATACCTCATGGGTTATGGATACTGGTTGTGGGGCTCATATTTGTACTAATATGCAGGCACTCAGCAACAGTAGAAGGCTGAAGCAAGGACAAGTGGAGCTACGAGTTGGGAATGGAGCGAAAGTTCCAGCACTAGCTGTAGGCACATACTTGTTGTCTTTACCTTCGGGATTGATTTTAGAACTCAATAATTGTTATTTTGTACCTGCTATAAGCAGGAATATTATTTCAATTTCTTTGTTGGATTTGGAAGGTTATGATTTTTCAGTTAAGAATAAATTATGTTCCTTCAATCGCAACAATTTGTTCTATGGTTCTGCCCCTCTTACGAATGGGCTTTACATACTCGATCAATCCGCGCCAGTTTATAACATTAATACCAAACGGTTCAAACCTAATGAGGAGAACCGAACGTTTCTATGGCATTGTCGTTTAGGGCACATCAGCGAGAAACGCATCAAGAGGCTCCATTCGAATGGACTTCTTGGCTCATTTGACTTTGAGTCATGTGAGAAATGCGAATCCTGCATAATGGGCAAAATGACGCGGGCCCCCTTTAATAAACCTAACGAGAGGGCCAGTGACTTATTGGGCCTGATACACACTGACGTGTGTGGCCCAATGTCCACAAATGCAAGAGGAAACTATCAGTACTTCATTACCTTCACTGATGATTTCAGTAGGTATGGATATGTTTATTTAATGAAACATAAGTCTGAATCTTTTGAGAAGTTCAGAGAATTCCAAAATGAAGTACAGAACCAACTTGGTAAAAGCATTAAGGCTCTTCGGTCCGACCGAGGAGGAGAATACTTAAGCCAAGAATTCAGTGATCATCTAAGAGAGTGTGGGATCGTATCCCAACTCACTCCTCCCGGAACACCTCAATGGAATGGTGTGTCTGAGAGGAAAAATCGGACCTTATTGGATGTGGTTCGATCTATGATGAGTCACACAGACCTTCCAATATCCCTTTGGGGATATGCTCTGCTAACAGCAGTGTTCACTCTAAATAGAGCGCCATCGAAAGCAGTAGCAAAGACACCATATGAATTATGGACTGGAGAAGCTCCAGTGCTGTCTTATCTCAGAATTTGGGGTTGTGAAGCCTACGTCAAGAGATTAATCTCAGAGAAGCTTACACCAAAGTCTGATAAATGCTACTTCATTGGTTATCCGAAGGAAACCAAGGCTTATTACTTCTATCTACGTTCCGAGAACAAGATCTTTGTTGCCCGGGATTGTAACTTTCTTGAGAGGGAGTTTCTCTCTAAGAAAGACAGTGGGAGTAAGGTACTGCTTGAAGAAATTCAAGATGAACAGGATACTGCTCAACCTAATGAGGAAGAGCAGCAGGAGGACCTACAAGAAATTGTAGAGCCTGAACCTGTAGTACCTGAAGTTCGAAGATCCGGGAGGATCCGTCACGAACCCGAGAGATATCAAGGATTCCTCGTGACTGACTGTCATGATCTTCTGATCATTGATGGTGATGAACCATCGAACTTCAATCAAGCCATGATGGGCCCAGATTCCTCAAAGTGGCGCAAGGCCACTGATTCCGAAATGGACTCCATGTCGGTCAACCAAGTGTTTTCGTTGGTTGACTTACCCGCTGGTGTAAAAGCCATCGAGGGCAAATGGATCTTCAAGAAGAAGATTGACGTGGATGGAAATGTCCAGATTTATAAAGCCAGGTTGGTGGCAAAAGGTTTCAGACAAGTTCACGGTGTGGATTACGATGAAACCTATTCACCAGTGGCTATGATGAAATCTATTCGGATTCTACTAGCAACTGCAGCTTTTCATGATTATGAAATTTGGCAGATGGACGTGAAAACCGCCTTCCTGAATGGTATTCTGGAAGAGGATGTGTATATGACACAACCTGACGGTTACATAGATCCAAAGAATGCTGGGAAAGTATGCAAGCTTCATAAATCCATTTATGGATTGAAGCAAGCATCGAGGAGCTGGAATCTTCGTTTTGATGAAGCGATCAAGCAATTTGACTTCATCAGAAACGAAGAAGAACAATGCGTGTATAAGAAAACTAGTGGGAGCAAGATAGTATTTCTTATTCTGTATGTCGATGACATACTGCTTCTCGGAAACGACATTCCAATGCTGAAGTCCGTAAAGGACTGGCTTGGAAGTTGTTTTTCCATGAAAGACATGGGTGAAGCCGCATACGTTCTTGGAATCAGGATCTACCGGGATAGATCTAGAAGGCTGATAGGCTTGTGTCAAGATTCATACATTGACAAAGTCCTGCAAAGATTCAGCATGAAGGATTCCAAGAAGGGCTTCACGCCAATGGTACATGGCACAACGCTAAGCAAGAAGCAGAGCCCTACGACGGCTGCTGAGCTTGAGCGCATGAAGAATATTCCTTATGCATCTGCAATAGGATCTATCATGTATGCCATGATCTGTACTCGTCCTGATGTTGCTTATGCATTGAGCATGACGAGTAGATACCAGTCAAATCCAGGTGAAAACCATTGGATTGCCGTAAAGAATATCTTGAAGTATCTAAGACATACTAAGGATAAGTTCTTAGTGTACGGTGGAAGTGATGTGCTTAAAGTCAGTGGATTCACGGACGCAAGTTTCCAGACAGACCAAGATGATTTCCGGTCACAGTCCGGTTATATCTTTTGTCTGAATGGCGGTGCAATCAGTTGGAGAAGCTCCAAGCAAGACACCGTTGCTGATTCCACTACAGAAGCTGAATATATCGCCGCCTCAGAAGCTGCGAAGGAAGCTGTTTGGATACGAAAGTTCATTATTGAACTAGGTGTGATACCAGATGCGGCTGAGCCTCTGGCACTGTTTTGTGACAACAATGGTGCTATTGCTCAGGCAAAGGAACCAAGATCACACCAGAAATCCAAGCATGTGCTAAGAAGATTTCACTTGATACGTGACATCATTAATAGAAAGGAAGTCAAGATCAGCCGAGTTCAGACAGATGATAACGTCGCTGATCCATTGACAAAGCCACTCCCAAGACCTAAGCTCGAGTTCCTAACTGAAGCTGTAGGCATTAGAGACATTGAAATGTAATCTAAATTTGAGTGGGAGTTTGAGGGCTTTATTTAGTTATTGATATGTTCTTGTAAAACATTTTATGATGTTTAATGAAATTATTATTTCAAGATTATTTTAACTGTGATGAAATAATCGTTCCAAAGTGATATAAACCATTTTATAGGTCATCGAAGTAAGTGACTTGATCTTGAGTCATCGAAGTCATTTAGCTTGATCATCAGACCCTATATTTGATAGATGGATTAAATCATCATGTCCCTAGTCGAAGGTTGTTGAAATTGGAACACCAACAACCGTGAGAGACTGGATTGGTATGTGACTTATGACAAAGTCTCAGTGTGTCATAGATGCGCGGCATCAAAGTCAATACATAGGTGTATGTTGGGAACATACGACCGGACAAGACCCGATTATGAGAACTCTTCAGGATATTTATATCTGTGTCATAAGAGATTCTCACTACGACTATATAGTATAGTCCTTAGACCTGAGTTCGCATGCATGTGACTGCACATGGACTGATGCACTTAGATCATTGTCTAACGCTATCGTTCTGCGAAAGTTATAAGGACCTTGTTTGGGTACATTATGAAATGAGTAGTTTACAGTGATGGAATAAGACGGAATTTGTCCCTCCAATATAAATGGAGTGAATATCTCTAGGCCAATCGGAGATTTGAATACTGGAAAATGCATGGCCATGCTCAAACGGACTGTCCCGAGTCGTTTGGATTGTCAGTATCGAATCAGAGTCCGATGAACAAGATTAGGCTTTATAAGGATGACACCAATCTTGCCTTATGACTAATCGAGATATTGTGACAAAAGGATTATGAATACAGAGATTCCAGTACAAGTGGGAGATTGTTGGAATTGTGTCCAGTAATCTCGGTACTGTCTCTAGAAAGTAAGAGTATGTCAATGATCAGACATAAGTCATATAATACTGGGGGTCATGATGGCTTGCTAGAGTCCGCTCATGATCTATAAGTCTTGGACTTATTGCCTTTATTATATGATCCCATATGGGTCACACGCCTAAGCTAACAGGAAAGGTATAGGAACGGCTTAGCAGAAGTACGGTAAAAGTGCTAGGCATTTACTGTATTTAGAGAGAATAAAAGGGTTTGGCCACTGTGTGTCGATCGATGCACAAGGTGTGTCGATCGACACAGTGCGCGAACGCCTTCGAGTTATTTGGTATTTGGGCCAAATGGCCCAAGAGGAACCGGACGAGTTTTATAAATAAAACTCGAGTCTGTTTTCCTCTAGAACCCGAACCCAGCCGCCAACTCTCTCTCTCCTGCGACGCCTCCTCAGCTCGGTCTAGCAGCCTCTCTTCCTGCTTGGTGTGCGTGTGTGAACCTCTGGAGGAGTTATCCCTCGGTGGCTCTCTGATCTCTGACCATACCATCCCTTTCCGCTGCATAAACAGGTATAAGGTGAGATCAACAATTGTTTCTAATCAAGAGAACCTAGATCCGCATGTTTAGGATAATCTGAATCAGAGAATTGAATCAGGATTCATCTAAACATTCCTTCACTGTCCACTCTACCTCCTGCCCAATCAGCATCACAATACCCAACAACTTTTGTGCTTCCATTGCATCCAATCCAAATGCCTTGGCCAGGAGCACGACTTAGGTACCTTAGTATCCTCTCAACCATACTCCAATGATGCATCTTGGGGGATTGCCTATGCTGGCTTACTTGGATCACTGCAAACATAAATTAGGTCTTGTTATGGTTAGATAAATAAGCTTACAAACCATCCTCCTATATTGTGTGATGTCCTCAAATGGTTTGTCTTCAATCTCCCCTCTCTTATGACTTTGTAGCCTTACTCAAGAGGTGTCTTAGCTGGTTTTGATCCTAGCTTTCCTGCTACAGATAACAAATCAAGTGTGTACTTCCTTTGGGATAAGAAAAGTCCATCCTTAGATCGACAAACCTCTATCCCAAGAAAGTACTTTAGAGCACCAAGGTCTTTTATATCAAAAACAGATTTGAGATAAGCCTTAGTGTCTTGTATACCTAACTTGTTGTTTCCTGAGATGATAATATCATCAACATACACAATAATGACAATGATACCTTCCTGATCTTGGAGAGTGAACAAGGTGTGATCTGCCTCAGACTTCTTGAATCCTCTTTGCATAAATGTTGAGCTCAGCTTATGATACCAAGCTCTAGGTGATTGCTTCATTCCATAGATGGCCTTCTTCAGTCTTAGCACCTTTCCTGGTTTAACAATGTCTTCAAGACCAGAAGGTAGTGTCATATGCACCTCATCTTCAAGTTCTCCTTGAAGGAATGCATACTTGATATCCATTTGCCAAAGTTCCCAATCAAGATTTGTTGCCAAGGACAAGATGATCCTGACTGTATGAAGCTTAGCTACTAGTGCAAAAGTATCCAGATAATACTTTCCATAGGTTTGAGTAAAACCTCTTCCAACCAGCCTTGCCTTGTATCTCTCAACTTCCCCATTACTTCTGTACTTGATAGTGAATACCCACTTAGAAATCACTGCCTTCTTTCCTTTGGGAAGTTCTGCTTCATACCAAGTCTCATTGTTTTCCGTTGCTTTGGTTTCTTCATTCACAGCTTCCATCCATCTCTTAACTCCCTTGGCTTCTTCATAGGTTGTTGGCACTTGTTCTTGATCCAACTATCCAATGAACACCTGATGTTCCAAGGATACATGAGCTAAAGTGCACAATGCTTGAGTGGGATGATCTACTACATTGCTGTTAAAGTAAACCTTTGTCTTCATCCATTCTGATGGATACATTCTTTCCCTTGTGCTTCTTCTTAGCACCTGAGTTGGTTCGTTAGATGGCTGCTCAGTCTCTTCATTTTGCTGGTCAGATCCATTAGACTCCATGTCCTGAACTTCAATATTATCTTGATCATGCGTGGAAGAATCAGATTGTTCAGAATGTTGAGATTGTTGTGATTCTTGAGTGTCTCCCTCATGATCAAGATGGGGTGCTTGTGTAGCTTCTGTGGATGCATCAGGAACTAATGGTGTATGAGCTTCCTTGGCCGGTTCTTTGGGTTGGCTAATGCCAAGACTCTCTGTGATGATCCTTAGGTTAGTGGCTCGGTCTGATTGAGAATTGGGAAGATCCTTCAAGTTATCCCAATTCTTTTCCTCATAAAAACTCTTGGATTCCATAAACTTGATTTCTCTAGATATCAACACCTTTCTAGTCTCAGGAACATAGCACTTGTACCCCTTTTGGGTGATGGAATATCCAATGAACATGGATTTAGTACTCTTAGCATCTAGCTTATCTCTTTGTTCTCCTGGTATCAACACAAAACAAATGCACCCAAACACACGTAAATGATCAACTGATGGATTGGATTTCTTTAGTACCTGAAATGGGGATTGATCATGAAGAACTCTTGTAGGAGTTCTAATTATCAAGTAACAAGCTGTCATGACTGCATCTCCCCAAAACCTTTTAGGAACATTCTTATAGAACATCATGGACTTTGCCACCTCCATCAAGTTCCTATCACTATGAAGATAGAGTCTTTGAGATGGATCTTTGGCAAACCAAAAAACAAAATACATGGAAATATCTACCCAAGATAGGTTAGGAATAGTCAAAGGCATATATGGTCCATAAGGATGCGACTTGGATTTTGCTTTGAGGCATGTGATGCTTAGTACAAAAACGCTCCACGTCTCTCTTTTGATGTGGCCAATAGAAATGCTCTTTAAGTACACTCTGGGTTTTGTCTCATCCAAAATGCCCCATAAGCCCTCTTCCATGTGCCTCCCTGGTCAGTAACTCCCTCATTGATCCTTGTGGCACACATAACCACTTATCCTTGAATAGAAACCCTTCATGCTGATAAAACGACCCAAATGCAACCTTGTTCGTTTCCTTGAAGGCGTCTTTGAAGTCTGGATCGGTCTAGTATAACCCCTTGAGGTGTTCAAAGCCCATGACCTTGGCCTCCATGGTGGTGATCAGGGTGTGTCTCCTAGACAGAGTGTATTCAACAACATTCTCCTTGCCCTTGATAGCTAGGATTTTGCAATCCTTTGAGGTACCAATTCCTCAAGCTTATCGATGTAGCTTTGAGGTATCGAACCTATTCTGGGATGGATAAAACCAATAAGCACAAACACTAAACCTTCAGAGTCAAATCAAACAGTTTGGTTTTTGATTCTAACAATCCTAACAAAGACAATTCAAATAGAAATAAACAAAAAAGCAAGTAAACAAGTGGATTCAATCAATGATAAATATAAGGCCTAAAGGTTAAGGTCAACGGACAGGTGACTCGGGATGATCAAGGATCCTAATTCAAACTTCAAACAAGCTAACCTCCTAGTAAGGAACACAACGATACGATCAGTTTAATCTCTTAATACTAATCTCTTTACTTAATCCTAA
Organism: Orychophragmus violaceus; assembly: GCA_030180135.1. Lineage (NCBI taxonomy): Eukaryota > Viridiplantae > Streptophyta > Magnoliopsida > Brassicales > Brassicaceae > Orychophragmus > Orychophragmus violaceus. The sequence continues at coordinate 66,622,662 of CM058240.1, read as the reverse complement.
TCCAAGAACAAATTCTCATTTGTGAATTAGAATCAAGCAAGCAATCAAACAAGTTCCAAGCAACTAACAATCACTCTAAACATACATTCTCATGCGCTAGAATGTGAAAGTTCTATCAAAGCTATGAACATGAATTTCATCGAACATGTTGTGAGCAAGAAATCTTAAGCATTCTAATCGATGTGATCAAGATCAATTAGACATTAAACACACTTTGACAGATGAGATTTTAAACAATCAAGCACTAGAAATCCATAGATCACCCCTAATCAACCTAATCCTACCTAACCCATAAGCCTATGGAGAACTACTCACTAATCATCATATGAACAACAAAATTCATAGAAATAGTGTTGATCATTAGAGATTAGAGATAGAATCAAAGATTTAGAGAAGAAATCACCAAAAAGTACTTAGATTAATCAAAGAAATCAAACTTGTTCTTGCAAAGTGTTTAGAACATAAAATAAAGCTTAAGATTCTGTAAAAAGATAGGTTTTTGGCTTAAAAAGTCATTAGGGTTCGAGCCGGGTCAACCCGGAACAAACCGGGTGTTGACTCGGATCCAAGGCAATTTCTGGGACGCGTATCGGTCGGCGTATCGGTCGGCCAGACCGATACGGACTCTCGGATTTTTCTGGGAAGGGTCGTATCGGCCAGCCAGCCCGATATGCTGGCCGATATGGACTCTCGGATTTTTCTGTGTTGAGATGCATCCAGTAAATCAGGCATAACTCTTTCCATATAGCTCCGAATGACTTCAAACCACCTCCATTAGAAATCTAACTCAATTTCCCATGATTTTTATTCAGAATCCCAGAGCTAAAAGTCAATGTAATATCTTCATATGACTCAATCTTTCAAGCTCATCGATTTGGTCCTTCATCACCATTTCACTTGCAATCACTCCTTTAGCCTCCAAACTCTTCCAAACATACTTAGCAACTCCAAGAACCTACAAAACATAGGAAACACTCCAAATGCAAGCCTAGAATGCCTAAACCTAGCTCTAGATGATCCTATACTCTAAACACACCAATGACCAAAGAAATGAAGCTAAAGGAAACTAAAAAGAAGTAAAGCATGATCCTAACATTAGCCTAAATGCATGAAAATACAAGTATATCAATTCCCCCAAACTTAAACCTTGCTTGTCCACAAGCAAGCATAAACTATCAAAGCAAGTTGGGAGAAAGGTTTGAAGGCGGGAGCTCATATCCAAAGACAAAACTGAGATCAACAAGTTCCATTTCGAGTCAACGTCACCAAGATGCAACCAAGTTAGGCTTACTCCAAAAATTTAGCCATGCTCATCAAGACAAAACTCTTAGCTCAATTCTCAACCTAGACAAGCATTCCTATCAACTAGCTCTTTAACATTCATTAGGTTTTCAAGTGGATCTTACTCAATGCAAGGTGATCAAACTCATTTGGCAAAGGGACAAGGTTTTGAGATTAAAGTGATCTCAATCAAAAGAGGGGTTTACTCCAAAAGCATGAAGGTTCGCTCATAAAGAAGTGAATGAGCTATAGTAAAATGCTAAGAGTTAGAGGCAATTGGTGCATACTAGGTTGATTTCCATCTACCCATGCCCCAATTACTCCTTCTCCTAATCTAGCCCATCTAAATGGATACTACCCTTGACCAAGGCTGTTTTTGCACCATCCCCTTTTCTCAATCAGACACTTTCCAATCAAACTCCCCAAGGATCAATAAAGACTTTTCAAAACAGTGGCAAATCTTTTCTTTTTAACTTAGCTCAAATCTTTCTTTAGCAATGGTCTCTTTTCTTTCTTTAAGGTGAGCCTTTGGCTTCTTTTCATTTCAAAATATGAGACACTTTTCTTTTCTTTAAACACATAAGAGCTTTTCTTCTTTTAAAACACTTTGCCAACAAACATAAGATCCCAAACAAAATCCCTTTCATTCTTCCCTTTCTTTACTCTCTTTCTCCTTTCCCAACTCTTCCCCCAAACTTTGATCCTAGCCTATTGCAAAGCCAAAGATGTTGAGCTTGCATCTACATGGAAATTTCTCCTAGTCGCCTCATACTCAACACTTTTTACCTAGCTCATTCCAAATAGGCCTACCACTCAAGATAGTGTTTGTGGCTTGAAAGAAGGGTGGTGAAAGGTATGGAAGTCTATTTGAGCAAGTATAGAGGGGTAGAAAGGATAAGAATGCTCAAATATTTTAGGGTATCCATGAGTTTAGCACAAAGAGCATGAGTAAGATAATTAGATGTCATCATTAAAGTTCTCACTTAAGTAGAGCTAGTGTCAATTCAAAGCCTATTTCAGTTTCAAATCAAGTTTCAAAGCAAGCAATCCTAGCATGGTTCGTCTTAACTTTCTAGCCTTTCTTGGATTGCAATCTTAGGACAATCAACTAGCTCAAACAACTAGCATAAAGAACACGTCATCACTCAATCAGTCTTACAAGGAATTTCAATCATTGCTCCCTATGCATGCGTCCTATATGATGCAACTAGACTCGATCCTATGATGCAAGTGCAACTACATGCTTTCTTTTTGAAATTTTTTAAATTTTTCGATTTTTTTTTTTTTGATTTTTTCTATGCCTTAGATGAATGCATGAGACTCAAGATTAGCAAATGGTCTCTCCCCCAAACTTAAATCACACAGTCCCTTGTGTGAAAGAAGCGAGGAAGAAAGACCAAAAACAAACAAAATGCCATGAAAGAAAAGAAAAACTAAATATGTACAAGGGTGGTGTGTTACTTGGTGCTTTAAGCGGAGTGAAATGGGATGGAGGAATGGGAGGTGGAGGCATCTTTGATTTATCATGAGACTTCCCCCAATATTAGACCATTGCATTGGCTTCTCATCCTTTGATTTATAATTGAAGTCCCTTTCTCAATCCCAAAACACATTCTTTTCTTCTTTGCATTTACCCCAAAGCTCCCCAAAAGGATAGACATGGGAATTCCTCCCAAGTGAGCTTGTTTTGAGTCACTTAGCTTGACTATCCCTTCACTCTTTTTGTTTAGGGATGTGGCATGAGTTTGTATCACCGGGATCATACTCATCGTAGAACCACCCCCTAAACTCCTTCAGCCTTATCTCCTCAAAAGGGATCTTCCTTGGATCATGAGAGCTCAATGGTGTGGTAGAGACTATACCAAGAAGCTTGTGAGGGGGTTGAGCCATTGGAGATCCATCTTCTTCATCCTCCTTGAAGGCGTCTTCCTTGAGGTCATCTTGCTTCTCTATAAGATTTCCTCCAATTGGCTCTTTCTTGTGAATTGGTTGCTTTGGCTCTTCTTCCATGATTGAGGGCTCGTCTTGTATGCTCTCTTCCTTGAAGTTCTTGCACTCAACAACCGACTCATCTTCATAAGGCTCCTCCCCATCTCTCACAACTTCTCCTACTTCTTCATTGTTGATATTGGTTGAGTGACCCATGATTGTCCCTTCATCATCATCATCTTCATACCGCACTACAAGGTCTTCACCAACTGTACAACCAAGAAGCAATTCAAATTCCTTAATAGTCTCTTCAGCTTCTTTCAAGAAGTCATCTTGGACTTGAGTATTCTCCTCATGTGTTGACTCAACAATACTTTCACCTGACATCAAAGCTAGAAGAAGGAGCAAATTTAGTAACAAAGACTTGAACTAAAAAGGAGTAGAAATCGTATTGATATATCCAAAATCCCAAAATGGCAACGGCGCCAAATTGATAGCTAGGATTTTGCAATCCTTTGAGGTACCAATTCCTCAAGCTTATCGATGTAGCTTTGAGGTATCGAACCTATTCTGGGATGGATAAAACCAATAAGCACAAACACTAAACCTTCAGAGTCAAATCAAACAGTTTGGTTTTTGATTCTAACAATCCTAACAAAGACAATTCAAATAGAAGTAAACAAAAAAGCAAGTAAACAAGTGGATTCAATCAATGATAAAGATAAGGCCTAAAGGTTAAGGTCAACGGACAGGTGACTCGGGATGATCAAGGATCCTAATTCAAACTTCAAACAAGCTAACCTCCTAGTAAGGAACACAACGATACGATCAGTTTAATCTCTTAATACTAATCTCTTTACTTAATCCTAATCCAAGAACAAATTCTCATTTGTGAATTAGAATCAAGCAAGCAATCAAACAAGTTCCAAGCAACTAATAATCACTCTAAACATACATTCTCATGCGCTAGAATGTGAAAGTTCTATCAAAGCTATGAACATGAATTTCATCGAACATGTTGAGAGCAAGAAATCTTAAGCATTCTAATCGATGTGATCAAGATCAATTAGACATTAAACACACTTTGACAGATGAGATTTTAAACAATCAAGCACTAGAAATCCATAGATCACCCCTAATCAACCTAATCCTACCTAACCCATAAGTCTATGGAGAACTACTCACTAATCATCATATGAACAACAAAATTCATAGAAATAGTGTTGATCATTAGAGATTAGAGATAGAATCAAAGATTTAGAGAAGAAATCACCAAAAAGTACTTAGATTAATCAAAGAAATCAAACTTGTTCTTGCAAAGTGTTTAGAACATAAAATAAAGCTTAAGATTCTGTAAAAAGATAGGTTTTTGGCTTAAAAAGTCATTAGGGTTCGAGCCGGGTCAACCCGGAACAAACCGGGTGTTGACTCGGATCCAAGGCAATTTCTGGGACGCGTATCGGTCGGCGTATCGGTCGGCCAGACCGATACGGACTCTCGGATTTTTCTGGGAAGGGTCGTATCGGCCAGCCAGCCCGATATGCTGGCCGATATGGACTCTCGGATTTTTCTGTGTTGAGATGCATCCAGTAAATCAGGCATAACTCTTTCCATATAGCTCCGAATGACTTCAAACCACCTCCATTAGAAATCTAACTCAATTTCCCATGATTTTTATTCAGAATCCCAGAGCTAAAAGTCAATGTAATATCTTCATATGACTCAATCTTTCAAGCTCATCGATTTGGTCCTTCATCACCATTTCACTTGCAATCACTCCTTTAGCCTCCAAACTCTTCCAAACATCCTTAGCAACTCCAAGAACCTACAAAACATAGGAAACACTCCAAATGCAAGCCTAGAATGCCTAAACCTAGCTCTAGATGATCCTATACTCTAAACACACCAATGACCAAAGAAATGAAGCTAAAGGAAACTAAAAAGAAGTAAAGCATGATCCCTGAAGGATTCGTTTAGTATTTCCTGGTTCAATTCATCAGATTAATTGATCCTACTAAACATGCCAGATCTAGGTTCTCTTGCTAGAATCATAAAGGATCTCACCTGTTACCTTGTTTTGCAGCGGAAAGGGGAGGTACGGGTCAGAGATCAGCAGAACCACCATGAGATAACTCCTCCAAAGGCTCACACACGCACGCACAGGAAATTGGCTGCTAGACCGAAGAGGAGGGAGGCCGCAGAGAGAGAGAGAGTTGGCGCAGGAGGCTTGAGGGGAAAAAGAGCTAGGGCAAGTTTTTAATTAAAAACCCTTGTCCAGTCTTGTTGGGCCTTTTGGGCCCAATTCCCAGTCTGATTAAATCCCTTAGATTTAATCAGGCCCTTTAATCTCTCTCTTAGTACAGTAAATGCCTAGCACTTTTACCGTACTTGTGCTAAACCGTTCCTTCACATTTTCCTGTTAGCTTAGGCGTGTGACCCATATGGGATCATATAATAAAGGCAATAATGTAAAGATTTATAGATCATGAGCGGACTCTAGCAAGCCATCATGACCCCCAGTATTATATGACTTATGTCTGATCATTGACATACTCTTACTTTCTAGAGACAGTACAGAGATTACTGGACATAATTCCAATAATCTCCCACTTGAACTGGAATCTCTGTATTCATAATCCTTTTGTCTCAATATCTCGATTAGTCATAAGGCAATATTAGTGTCATCCTTATAAAGCCTAATCTTGTTCATCGGACTCTGATTTGATACTGACAATCCAAACGACTCGGGAAAGTCCGTTTGAGCATGGCCATGCATTTTCCAGTATTCAAATCTCCGATTGGCCTAGAGATATTCCCTCCATTTATATTGGAGGGACAAATCCCGTCTTGTTCCATCACTGTGAACTACTCATTTCATAATACACCCAAACAAGGTCCTTATAACTATCGCTTAACGACAACATTAGACAATGATCAAAGCGCATTAGTTCATGTGCAGTCACATGCATGCGAACTCAGGTCTAAGGACTATACTCTATAGTCGTAGTAAGAATCTCTTATGACACAGATATAAATATCCTGAAGAGTTCTTATAATCGGGTCTTGTCCGGTCGTATGTACCCCAACATACACCTATGTACTGACTTTGATGCCGTGCATCTATGACATCCTGAGACTTAGTCATAAGTCACATACCAATCTAGTCTCATGCGGTTGTTGGTGTTCCGATTTCAACAACCTTCGACTAGGGACAAAGATGATATAAGCCATCTATCAAATATAGGGTCTCATGATCAAGCTAAATGACTTTGATGACTCAAGATCAAGTCACTTACTTCGATGACCTATAAAATGGTTTATATCATTTTGGAACGATTATTTCATCACAGTTAAAATAATCTTGAAATAATAACTTTATTATTAAACATCTCAAATGTTTTACAAGAACATATTAATAACTAAATAAAGCCCTCAAACTCCCACTCAAATTTAGATTACATTTCAATGTCTCTAATGCCTACAGCTTCAGTCAGGAACTCGAGCTTAGGTCTTGGGAGTGGCTTTGTCAATGGATCAGCGACGTTATCATCAGTCTGGACTCGGCTGATCTTGACTTCCTTTCTATTAATGATGTCACGTATCAAGTGAAATCTTCTTAGGACATGCTTGGATTTCTGGTGTGATCTTGGTTCCTTTGCCTGAGCTATAGCACCATTGTTATCACAAAACAGTGCCAGAGGCTCAGCCGCATTTGGTATCACACCTAGTTCAATAATGAACTTTCGTATCCAAACAGCTTCCTTCGCTGCTTCTGAAGCGGCGATATATTCAGCTTCTGTAGTGGAATCAGCAACGGTGTCTTGCTTGGAGCTTCTCCAACTGATTGCACCGCCATTCAGACAAAAGATATAACCGGACTGTGACCGGAAATCATCTTGGTCTGTCTGGAAACTTGCGTCCGTAAATCCACTGACTTCAAGCACATTACTTCCGCCGTACACTAAGAACTTATCCTTAGTATGTCTTAGATACTTCAGGATATTCTTGACGGCAATCCAGTGGCTTTCACCTGGATTTGACTGGTATCTACTCGTCATGCTCAATGCATAAGCAACGTCAGGACGAGTACAGATCATGGCATACATGACAGATCCTATTGCAGATGCATAAGGAATATTCTTCATGCGCTCAAGCTCAGCAGCCGTCGTAGGGCTCTGCTTCTTGCTTAGCGTTGTGCCATGTACCATTGGCGTGAAGCCCTTCTTGGAATCTGCCATGCTGAATCTATGCAGGACTTTGTCAATGTATGAATCTTGACACAAGCCTATCAGCCTTTTAGATCTATCCCGGTAGATCCTGATTCCAAGAACGTATGCGGCTTCACCCATGTCTTTCATGGAAAAACAACTTCCAAGCCAGTCCTTTACCGACTTTAGCATTGGTACGTCGTTTCCGAGAAGTAGTATGTCATCGACATACAGAATAAGAAATACTATCTTGCTCCCACTAGTTTTCTTATACACGCATTGTTCTTCTTCGTTTCTGATGAAGTCAAATTGCTTGATCGCTTCATCAAAACGAAGATTCCAGCTCCTCGATGCTTGCTTCAATCCATAAATGGATTTATGAAGCTTGCATACTTTCCCAGCATTCTTTGGATCTATGTAACCGTCAGGTTGTGTCATATACTCATCCTCTTCCAGAATACCATTCAGGAAGGCGGTTTTCACGTCCATCTGCCAAATTTCATAATCATGAAAAGCTGCAGTTGCTAGTAGAATCCGAATAGATTTCATCATTGCCACTGGGGAATAGGTTTCATCGTAATCCACACCGTGAACTTGTCTGAAACCTTTTGCCACCAAACTGGCTTTATAAATCTGGACATTTCCATCCACGTCAATCTTCTTCTTGAAGATCCATTTGCACTCGATGGCTTTTACACCAGCGGGTAAGTCAACCAACGAAAACACTTGGTTGACCGACATGGAGTCCATTTCGGAATCAGTGGCCTTACGCCACTTAGAGGAATTTGGGCCCATCATGGCTTGATTGAAGTTCGATGGTTCATCACCATCAATGATCAGAAGATCATGACAGTCAGTCACGAGAAATCCTTGATATCTCTCGGGTTCGTGACGGATCCTCCCGGATCTTCGAACTTCAGGTACTACAGGTTCAGGCTCTACAATTTCTTGTAGGTCCTCCTGCTGCTCTTCCTCATTAGGTTGAGCAGTATCCTGTTCATCTTGAATTTCTTCAAGCAGTACCTTACTCCCACTGTCTTTCTTAGAGAGAAACTCCCTCTCAAGAAAATTACAATCCCGGGCAACAAAGATCTTGTTCTCGGATCGTAGGTAGAAGTAATAAGCCTTGGTTTCCTTCGGATAACCAATGAAGTAGCATTTATCAGACTTTGGTGTAAGCTTGTCAGAGATCAATCTCTTGACATAGGCTTCACAACCCCAAATTCTTAGATAAGACAGCACTGGAGCTACTCCAGTCCATAATTCATATGGTGTCTTTGCTACTGCTTTTGATGGCGCTCTATTTAGAGTGAACACTGCTGTTAGCAGAGCATATCCCCAAAGGGATATTGGAAGGTCTGTGTGACTCATCATAGATCGAACCATATCCAATAAGGTCCGATTTCTCCTCTCAGACACACCATTCCATTGTGGTGTTCCAGGAGGAGTGAGTTGGGATACGATCCCACACTCTCTCAGATGATCACTGAATTCTTGGCTTAAGTATTCTCCTCCTCGGTCGGACCGAAGAGCCTTAATGCTTTTGCCAAGTTGGTTCTGTACTTCATTTTGGAATTCTCTGAATTTCTCAAACGATTCAGACTTATGTTTCATCAAATAAACATATCCATACCTACTGAAATCATCAGTGAAGGTAATGAAGTACTGATAGTTTCCTCTTGCATTTGTGGACATTGGGCCACACACATCAGTGTGTATCAAGCCCAATAAGTCACTGGCCCTCTCGTTAGGTTTATTAAAGGGGGCCCGTGTCATTTTGCCCATCATGCAGGATTCGCATTTCTCACATGACTCAAAGTCAAATGAGCCAAGAAGTCCATTCGAATGGAGCCTCTTGATGCGTTTCTCGCTGATGTGCCCTAAACGACAATGCCATAGAAACGTTCGGTTCTCCTCATTAGGTTTGAACCGTTTGGTATCAATGTTATAAATTGGCGCGGATTGATCAAGTATGTAAAGCCCATTCGTAAGAGGGGCACAACCATAGAACAAATTGTTGCGATTGAAGGAACATAATTTATTCTTAACTGAAAAATCATAACCTTCCAAATCCAACAAAGAAATTGAAATAATATTTCTGCTTATCGCAGGTACAAAATAACAATTATTGAGTTCTAAAACCAATCCCGAAGGTAAAGACAACAAGTATGTGCCTACAGCTAGTGCAGGAACTTTCGCTCCATTCCCAACTCGTAGCTCCACTTGTCCTTGCTTCAGCCTCCTACTGTTACTGAGTGCCTGCATATTAGTACAAATATGAGCCCCACAACCAGTATCCATAACCCATGAGGTATTATCAGAAGTAGTTGTATTAACTTCTATAACAAAAATACCTGATGAAGAAGTCTCCAAAGTCTTCTTCTTCAATTCCTTTAGACCTTCCAGGAATTTCTTACATTCTCTCCTCCAATGCCCTGGTTCTTTGCAGAACCTGCAGATGTCAGTAGGCCCAGCCTTGGACTTGGGCTTGGGCTTTGGCGTGTCCTTGTCCGAGACTTGAACAGCCTTAGCTTTTCCCTTGTCCTTGGCAGAGAATTTCTTAAAGCCCTTGCCCTTTTGCACCATAAGCACATTGGGGTCCTTGGCTTTCTTCAAGTTGGGCTCTGCAGTCTTGAGCATTCCGTGAAGCTCAGGCAATGTCTTACTCAAGCCATGCATATTGAAGTTCAGGATGAACTGATCATAGCTTGCAGGTAAAGACTGCAGAACGATGTCGCAGGCAAGTTCCTGGCTGATAGGGCAGTCGAGTTTCTGAAGATGATCGAGATAACCCATCATCTTCAAGACATGAGGACTCACTGCCGCATTTGCAGCCAACTTACAGTCTAAGAGGTTCTTAACTGTCTGGAACCTCTCAGTCCTTGTCTGCTCCTGAAAAAGCGATTTCAGGCTTGCCATTATCTCGATGGGCGACAACACACTCTCGAACTGCATTTGCAGCTCAGCAGTCATGGTCGCCAACATCAGGCAATAGACATCATTTTCATCTGGCGAATGCTTTTCCCAAGCATTATGCAGAGTCCTGGCGGCATTGTTAGGAGGCCTCTCGGGGAGGGGATCACGAAGGACATAATCCTTCTTCTCCTGCTTGAGGACCAGCCTCAAGTTCCTTGACCACGTCAGGAAGTTCGTTCCAGTCAGCTTCTCCTTCTCGAGAACAGACCGGATTGAGAATGTGTTTTGAGTGCTTGTAGTAGTCATAGCTGAAATATAAGATAAAAAGGTTATTAGTTAATATGTTCAATATGATTAATCTTGCATTATATTCAATAACATTAGTTATCCTCAAAAGAACATAATGATTCCAAGATCCACATATAACTAAGATCAAAGTGGGCCACTGGCCGTCACCCAACCTTAGCTTATATCGGTAAGCCCTATCTCGGCTAATTATATCCGTGAAATAACTCTTGGTTGTGAATCTGGGCCCGAGGCCCAATCCACTCTGATGTCTCAAGGCCCGGGACTCCCGATGGCCTAGTCAAGAAAACCAGACTATACAGTCATGTAATCACTAATGTCTGGGACTCCCAATGACATCAATGAATCACAAACCGTCTTACCCACGCAAAAGATAGACACCCTCACACTGTAAGGCCGTGTGTACGATTGAATGGGCTTCAACAGCTGACATAATCTGGACAAGACATCCAACGCTTGATATTATTTGAGGTTTGTAGGTTTTTCTTAAAATTTCATTCCCAAAATAGAAGATTACTATTTTTGGAAACTTTCCATTTTTGGAAACCTACTAATTTTGGAAACTTTCTAAAATTGGAAACTTCCTAAAATTGGAAACTTTCTAACTATAGAAATTTCCTAAATATCCAAAACATGCAAATCTAGAAACTTCTATTCTAAGAAACTTTCTAATTTCAGATTTTGAAAACAGATTAATTTAAAATCGATTTTAATTTTATATAAATGAATTTTAAATTAAATCTGAAGAAAAGACTCAAATAATTGGTCCAATTGTTTTAACTTCTTGGCCCGAGGCCCAAGAATTGGTCCATGTCCAAGACATAACCCAATTGCCCAATTAAATGACATAACCGGTCTGGTTCATTAAAATTGGTCTAACCAAAATTAATTACTACGATGACCACAATTGTCAACCGGTTATTTACTAAACCGGATTTTCTCAATTTATTTGGTCCAACCAAATCAAATTAGAAAACCACTGGTTTAGGCACTAAATCCAATTTTACGACTTTGGATTTCTTATCCCGGTTTAACCAGAACTTAATAAATTTTATTAAGTCTGTTTATTAAACCGTGACGATTAAGATTTTTAATTGTCTTAAACCGAACCATCACAAAACAAAAACGAACCGACCATTAGGTCATGGCCGCAAGCATCACCGTGATCGTGAATGATCGGGACAGCCGCAAGCCTTATGATCGGGACGAGCTCGGCTTGTGATTGGGACGGGTCGATCGGGACGAGAGCGGGACGATAGCGGGACGATCGCAGCGATCGATCCATGCGATCCGCTCGGTCCATCCACACGATCGTTCCACACGATCGGTATGACCACGCGACACGATCCATGATCGGTCCTTGCGTCATGCGATCCTCTCGGCCGACTCTCGGACGCATACTGATCCTTTAGCGATCGGTTCATGCGGTTTTAGTTTAGGGTTTTAGGTTTTTAATTCCTTGTTTCTTAAGTATTTTTCTCATCAATTCAAGCACAGATTGATTCAAATACTTCTAAACAACCTAAACATGATTCTAAACAAGAAATCCTAACAGAACCAATGGCTCTGATACCACTGAAGGATTCGTTTAGTATTTCCTGGTTCAATTCATCAGATTAATTGATCCTACTAAACATGCCAAATCTAGGTTCTCTTGCTAGAATCATAAAGGATCTCACCTGTTACCTTGTTTTGCAGCGGAAAGGGGAGGTACGGGTCAGAGATCAGCAAAACCACCAAGAGATAGCTCCTCCAAAGGCTCACACACGCACGCACAGGAAATTGGCTGCTAGACCGAAGAGGAGGGAGGCCGCAGAGAGAGAGAGAGTTGGCGCAGGAGGCTTGAGGGGAAAAAGAGCTAGGGCAAGTTTTTAATTAAAAACCCTTGTCCAGTCTTGTTGGGCCTTTTGGGCCCAATTCCCAATCTGATTAAATCCCTTAGATTTAATCAGGCCCTTTAATCTCTCTCTTAGTACAGTAAATGCCTAGCACTTTTACCGTACTTGTGCTAAACCGTTCCTTCACATTTTCCTGTTAGCTTAGGCGTGTGACCCATATGGGATCATATAATAAAGGCAATAATGTCAAGATTTATAGATCATGAGCGGACTCTAGCAAGCCATCATGACCCCCAGTATTATATTACTTATGTCTGATCATTGACATACTCTTACTTTCTAGAGACAGTACAGAGATTACTGGACATAATTCCAATACCTAACATTAGCCTAAATGCATGAAAATACAAGTATATCAGCCCTTCTTATACTTCATCACATATGGGAATATCTCCACAAACTCTAGCCTCTTAGCATGCCTTTTCTTGAGTGTAGTATGTCCCCTTAGGTGTTTGAGCGTCTCATGGTCTTTATAATGACAAACTCCTTAGATAATAAGTAATGTTGCAAGGTTTCAAGGGACCTTACTAAAGCATATAGCTCCTTGATCACGTATGGGAAGCTCCATTGCTTTTTTCACTAAAGAAAGCCATTGTTCATCCTCCTTGAGTAAGCACAGCCCCTATTCCTGTTCCTGAAGCATCACACTCAATTTCAAAGGTTTTGTCAAAGTTAAATAGTACTAAAACAAGAGCATAAGTTAAGATGTCTTTAAGCTTGTTAAAGGCACCTTCTTGGGCATATTCCCATTCAGGCAACATTCTTCTTGATCACAGACGTCAGGAGCGAAGCTATGGTACTGAAATCCTTGACAAATCTCTGGTAGAAGCTGGCCAGACCATGGAAACTCCGGACATGTCCTATGGAGGTGGGCGTCGGCCAGTCTTGTATCGCCTTTATCTTCTCCTCATCAACTTGTAAACATTGAGAACTCACAATGAAACCTAAGAAAACAACTTGGCCAGTGCAAAATGTGCACTTACTAAGGTTAGCATATAATTTTTCTAGCCGAAGCGTTTCTAGGACTTGTTCTAAGTGTGATAAGTGATCATCAAGGCAAGTGCTATAAATCAGTATATCAACAAAATAGACCACTACGAACTTACATATATAGCTCTTAGAACATGGTTTATAAGCCTCATGAAGGTGTTGCGTGCGTTGGTGAGTCAAAAGGCATGACCAGCCACTCATACATCCCTCTTTTGTCTTAAAGTCATTCTTCCATTCGTCGCCTTCTTTCATAAGTACTTGATGGTAACCACTCCTAAGATCAATCTTGGAGAAGACTGTGTCACTACTGAACTCGTCTTAATAGAAAGGATGATGAAATGAAGGAGGACAAACTGAAGTCATGAAGACAAAGACGAGCCTCACTCCAAAGATAAAGCTATGGTGTTGATCACAAGAGTCCAAGATGCATCAATCACTTAGCCAAAGCTAAGATGAAGGCATGAAGAAGGCTGAAGTGAAGTCAAACCATAAGAAGAAGTCAGTACAAAGTTGGTGCACAAAGTATGAAGTGCAAAGTTGGAGCACACAGACACAGACACAGACATACAAATGATCAATGTGCAAAGTTGGGGCAAGATCATCATGTGCAAAATCAGGGCCAACGTTTTGAAGTGCAAAAATGGGGCACTTATATAATCAGACAATCAAGTATGTGCAAAGTTGGGGCCAAACAGAAGTCTGTCAAGAATCAAACTCAAGAAGAGTCACATTTGTGTTTATGGAGGAAAGTGGTTACGCAGACATGTCACACTCACTCTTGGGAGTGTGCACTCTCTCTACAGAAGCTAGTTGCTAAGACAAGTCACTTTCAAGGTCTGAACACATCAGAACCGAGCTGTACAGGAGGAGAAGATCCAGCCATTAATTCAAACTTAGTTTTCCCTCCACTAAATCAATGGTTGTGATTTAAAAGTCTTAGTTTACGAGTGAACCTAGTTGTATGCATATTTAAAGGCCTCACACGACATTGTAAAGGTTGCTAAGTCACTTAATAAAGATCAGACATATTCTTGATACAAAACTATTTCTCTTCTTCTCCTTCTCTCTTCTCTTTGCTGGTTCTATTTTCTGTCTATCATTGTGTTCTTCAATCAGACACAATGTAGACTCATGTAAGAGCCACGGTTTTGCTGGTAAAGGCAGCCTAAAACCACACTTGGATAGTTTTTCCATAACTAATCCAAGGGTGAGAAAAACCGGTTATGTTAAAGCTCTTACATTCTTTCTTCTTTAGAACATCTCTTAGCTAATTACTGATTGGATCCATTGTCATGAGTAAACTCATCTGATGAGATGTTAAACTCTTGGAAACATTTTCATATAGCTAAAGTGTTCATTCTCTTGAAACAGAATCGTTTTCCATCTCTTCTTAATCTGTTTATGTCCAATCTTTGTTGAGTTATATTCTTGTTGTTGTTTCTGGTTTAGAGCATCCTCATGGTTGTCTCATGAACCTAAGTTGATAATCTGAGCTACCTCATGGATGCCTCTGAAATTCTAACACGTCTAACATGTCATCAAGGCGTGGAATGGTTGTATGTACTTTATGATGATGTTGTTGATGGCTCGGCAGTCAACGCACATCCTCCACGTGCCATCTTTCTTTGGTACTAATAGCACATGGACTGCACAGGGACTCAAGCTCTCTCTAATATATCCCCTAGACATCAAGTCTTGTACCTGCTTCTTTAGTTCATTGGCCTCTTCCGGATTGACCTATAGGCAGCAGGGTTTGGTAATGGTCCACCGGGAACCAAATCGATTTGGTGCTCAATCCCTCTGACCGGAGGCAGACCTGGTGGTATCTCATATGGGAACACATCAACAAACTTGTGAAGAATCTTAAGAACAGCTGCTGGTAAGTCTTGTTGCTCCTAACCTGAAAAAAAACCTTCCTCGAATATCATTAGTAGAACATGCTCTTTACATTCTAGAGATTTCAGAACTGTAGTAGGTGTTACATAGAGGTTGGTCTTAGTTACCTCAGATCCTTTAGACATGGCCTTATGAATTTTGTGTACCTCATGTGTTGTGAGAGGTGCTAGATTGTGTTTCTTGTTGTTATGTGTAAATACATAGTAATTGGTGCAGCCATTGTGCAAAGTATCCTTGTCGAATTGCCATAGCCTACCTAACAGTATATGACCTACCTAATACTTGGTCAGCACTTACCTATGTTGAATGGTATAGTGACTTGTTCGTCTATCCGGAGCTTGGTCTCATTGTTTAACCAATTAAGCTTGTACGGCCTTGGATGTTTCGTCTTTGGTAAATCATAGCTTATCAACCAAATAATTGCTGGCCACGTAAGTGCAAGAACCACCATCAATTATAAGACTACATACCTTTGAGTTAATGGTGCCCGAGACTGGAATATGTTCTTTCTTTGTATTGTTTCTGGTTCAAAGAGTGAACTGATAGCTCTTCGTACAACTAGTAGCTCATTGGTATATGGATAGTCCATAATGTCATCTTCTAAACCTTCAGCCTCTTCTGCCTCGTCTTGAGACTCATATTCACCATTGGCTTTGAGGATTATAACTCTCTGATTTGGGCATATACTTGCGTAATGTCCCTTCCCCTGATACTTAAAGAATTTAATGTCTCTAGCTCGAGGATTAGGAGCTTTGCTTAATTCTGGTTGTGTGGTCTTAGACGTGTCATCTATGGGTTTCTTGAACCGTGTATCTTTCTCAGGCACCTTCCCTTTGTCTATGGCTCTTGCTGGTTGTGGTGTCCAAGGCGTTTTATGCCTGCTGGTGGAGGAAGTCTTTCTCTGTTAGAATTTCAGAGTATGAAAGAAGAATTAATTTCAGAGTGTGAAGATTAGAAAGATTTTGAGAGAATAAGAACAAGAGAGGGATTAGAGAGAGAGAATTGGAGAAGAGAATAAGTCTCCATAGATTCAAATTCGAAATCAGAAGTTACAATATAGAGAAATAGCTCTTAGACTTATCCTAAAACATGTGGCTAATAAATTGTCGACATATTTTAGCTTACAAGAGAAGCTAATCCAAAATATCTTAAAGTTACTAAACTGTTTTTACTGTTCATCTGCGGGTACTGTTCATAGATGCTTCTCTTCTAGTTACTTGTTCTAGTTTGGTTACTCCAAGAGCTCCTAGCTTCCATGTGGAAAGATAGTCTTTAAGCTATCCATCTCTGATCAGTTGAGCTTCATCACAATAGATATCTCATGATCAATACTCCCCCTCAAGCTTAGACTTTTTAATCACCCTAAAGGCTAAGCTTGCAATGAGCATGGCAACACCTCATTAAGAACCTTGATGTGGAAAACCGCTTGGGACAAAAGCACATCAAGGGGAAAAGAGTATGCTTCTCATGAATCATGAGAGTTCTAATCATGAATGGATACAAGTCCTAGTTTGCTAAAGATGTGATCGCAAAACTTGAGACTTGCAGCCTCGGTGAAGATGTCTGCTAACTGATCTTCACTTCTTGTATAGCAGGGTATGGCAGTTCCATCTTCAATCTTCTCTCTGACCTTTTGACAATCAATCTCTATGTGTTTAGTCCTTTCATGAAACATAGAGTTTGTGGCCATATGGATTGCGGCCTGATTGTCGCAGTGGAAGGTAATGGGACTTGATTGCTCAATGCCAAAGTCCTTAAGGAGAGCCTTCAGCCATGTCAACTCGCTTGTGAGCTTCCTCATTGCCCTATACTCAGCTTCAGCACTTGAACAGGAGACAACCTTCTGCTTCTTTGTCTTCCAAGTTTTCAAATTTCTCCCAATCAAGTGCAATAACCGGTTGTGGATTCCTATCATTTTTATCACCAGCCCAATCTGCATCACAATATCCAACAATCTGAGTGCTATCATTCTTACCCATCCAAATTCCTTGTCCTTGAGAGCCCTTAAGATATTTGAGTATCCTTTCTATCTGGTCTAGTGAGTGTAAGGTAGATGAGCTTCCCAACCATTCTCTTGTATAAAGATACATCCATGAACTTTTCATTATCTGATTTTTCCCCCTTTCTATTGACTTGGTAGCCATTTTCAAGAGGAGTCTTAGCTATCTTGTTATCTTGCATTCTTGTTTCTGTCAACAAGTCCTTCACATACTTTCTTTGAGACAGAAACAGCCTATCCTGAAATCTACAAATTTCAATTCCCAAGAAGTATTTCAACTCACCAAGATCCTTGATGTCAAATGAACTCTTGAGGAAGGCTTTGGTGGATTGAATTCCTTCTTTATCACTTCCAGTAATGATAAGATCATCCACATATATCAGTACCACAACCACACCTAAAGAGCTTTGAAGGGTGAACAAGGTATGGTCAGATAGAGACTTCCTAAACCCATGATCCATAAGAGTGTGGCTTAGCTTGTGATACCACGCTCTTGTGACTGCTTCAAACCATAGATAGCTCTTCTCAACCTCAACACTTCACCTGGTTTGCAAAGATGTTCAAGACCTGGCGGTGGAGTCATGTACACTTCTTCTTCAAGTTCTCCTTGTAAGAAAGCATTTTTGACATCCATCTGCCATAGATCCTGATACGATCCTGTCCAAGGGACATCAATCTCAGACACCACTTGGTAGGATCAAGCCTAGAATCGTCACTTGAGAGCTGGGAATGGGGATAAGCCTTGCTGCAATGAACCAGAATCTCACTGATACACTGACAAGGGATGTGGATCGATTGGTCACACAAGAGCTGCGGAATGACTCTTGATTCACCTCTTTGAATCCTTCAGATATTACACACTAAAGAACACAAAGGATTTTGCTGGATATGACACACCAACAAGATGATCTAGAAATTCAGAAAGGGATTTTGATAAAAAGTCTAGATAGGTTATAAAATCTGAAGTACAAGAGTTTAAAAAGGGAAAGCAACAAGGCTGCATGAGCAGCATTAAACACACCTAGGAAATCAAAACAAGACCAAACTTAATACAAAACTTAAACTCGAAATTCTGGCTCCTCACACCCTTATGGCCACGAAATTGTCTTCAAATATGGGCTGGGCCATGTTGAAATCAATGAAATGGGTCTATTGGACATGATTCACTTGCCTCATTAAAAACCTTTCTTTGGAAAACCCAGTGGGACAAAACCAAAGAGAAGGGGAAAAGAGTGCAAATGGAACATGTACCCATTCATTGATCTCCTTGGATCTTTACCAAAACCAGGGAGGTTTGATAAACTTCTTCAACCAGACCCAAGGGCAATGGCTCTCTTCAATGTGATCAAGTAATCCACCTATGGCCTCCTTGAACGCCTTAGCTTTGTATCTGGTCATTGGTCCTTCTGGTGCAAACATGACATTTTCAGCTCCAAACTCCTCAGCTATAAGCTCATCCTCTAGTTCAAGCTGATCCTCAACTCCGAGCTGCTCCTCTGCTTCAAGCTTAGTTCCGTCAGGTTCAAGCTCCATGTATTTAGTGCTGGCCAGGATCACATCATCCCCTCCCTCTTGAAAAGGATTTGACCTCAAATCCAATTCATATGCAATGAAATGGACTAAGTCTGGTGGCTCCTCTTTCGTACCTGCAATGTAATCAACACTTTTGGCAAAGAGCAAGTGCATTATTACAGTCATGGAATAATAAACATATGAACATGTCTCAGCTTGAATCATAACATTATCCTTTTTATGTTCCTCTTTTCTAAGACAAGAATTTGATCCCAAATATTCTTTGAACAAACCTAACTTATTCTCAATGCTTTCTAAATGTAATAAACTCATAATCATAGTTCCTATAGCATGGGAAACAAACAGAGTCAAAGAAGTACTTATCTGAATAAGGCTCTGGATATGTTTGTCATTTGTTCTCATCAAAGCTCTTGGTGTTGGGTCTGGGGGTTCTTCTTGGATCATGGAAGAATCCTTGACGTTTTCATGCTCCATTGGTTCAAGGAAAACTCGCACAGCCATCTTCTTAAGCCACACATGGTAGAGCCACGTTTTTGGGGCATGGAAATTCAGCTCTACATCCTGTATACTCACAACAAAATCTCGAGACAAAAGATCATGGGTGCAAAAGCTATAATCATGTCTACTAGTAAGCAGTTTCCTACTTAGATCATCTAAAACAAATTTTACATGTTTAACAGGATCATCTAAGCTAAAACTCAGCATGCTATCATAGTAAACAATCTCTCCAAAGAACAGTTTAGCAAAGTTCGAAACTCTAACAGCCCTAGTGAATTTATCAATACTCAACAAGACAAATTTCAGCAAGGAAACACTAGGTTCACACAACTTATCTCTATCAAATATGAAACCTCCATGCCTAAAGAGCTTTTTATGCTCAAACTTTTCACAATATGGAAACACATTCTTAAAGTTATCATGGTAAAGCATTTCAAGTTCCAGCATCTCAGCACTAGGGACAAGAAGAGACGCATACCTTGGAATTATTGTATCAGCCACAATAATTTCCTTACCTTGCTCATGAGGAAATGTCTCAATGAGTGTTCCTAGGTCAAAGATAACCGGTTGTTTGGCTGGTGGTTTGGTTTTGCCGTCTGCATGGGTTTTGGGTGTAATAAGAACTTCCTCGGCAAGTAACTTCTCAAGTTTCTCCTTTGAACCTGCATCAATTCCTTTTGGCGAAGACAAGTGTATCAAACTAGAATTGAAAATTTCAAAACTTGATTGAGCTAGACTATCACTTTCTTTAGAAGGTTCAGGTTCCTGCTCTAGAAATGTGTTTTTCAACAATGGCCTAGATGGGCAAATTACAGCAAAGTGTCCACTCTCATGACATCTATAACAGGTTGGTTCATTTAGAGTTTCAGAAGACTTACATTGCTTTGTCTTACCGTGGGGTGCAAGTGACTGTGTAGAGATCACCTTTTCACTTGGCTTTTGTTGAGTTAAATCTGCTAGCACAGTATCGACCTTAGCTAGCTCCTTAACCTCTGGTGTAGCCTTGTCATCCAATGGTTCTTCCTCAACTGATTTGGTTTCTTCATGTTTTAACTCCTCTCCATGATCAGATTTGGAATCTCTTCTTCCAATCTCTTCTTGAAACGTTTTGAGTTGATCTTCTTCTCCACAAATTGGTGGTAACTCCTTTGGATCATCTCCTCCTTTGAACGTGTCGTTGCATTCAAACTGGTTAACCTTTTGCTGAACATTCAACTGATCTTGATGAATCTCATGAAGGGTCATTGAGACCAGATTGATCTTGCATCCTTGGTACTTGAAAGAGTATCGGTTTTTGTGACCATCATGGATTGCTCTTCGCTCATTCTGCCATGGTTTTCCAAGAAGGATGTGACAGGTTTCCATTGGTTGGACCTCACACAGAATCTCGTCTTCATACTTTCCAATGGCTATAGAAATCTTTACTTGGCGGGTCACTCTTAAGTTGTACTCATCATCAAGCCATGGGTGCTTCTTCACTTTCAGTCCTAGCTTCTTGACCATGTATTCACTAACCACATTGGCCTTGGCTCCTTGATCAATTTTGAGGCTGCACACCTTTCCTTGTACATGACACCTTGTGTAGAACAGATTCTCTCTAGTTGATCGATTCAGCTTTAGCTCCTGCTTCATAGTTGCAGACTTATCATTCATCAGCTTCGACATTTGGTTTGTGAAGACTTCCATCATGAGTTTGTAGCTCCTGCTGCTACTGATTTCTTCCTCTTCATCAGACATCCTGAAACAAGTAATACAAACTCCACCAGTAACTAGTTCTAAACAGAATCAAAAGTGCAGTCCATAACAGAATCAAATAAAAATGCAAAATCACAAACAATGATCAGATAATGCAGAACAGAAAATGAATGGACAATTGCAGAACAAAATTAAAAATATGAGATGCAGAACTTGTCTAACAATACTAGATGGTGATAGAACAGGTTATGATCAAAGGAAATGATAAGGATGATTCGAAATTGATGCAGAAACAGAATGAAACAATCTGAAACAAACAAACTCCAATTCTGAGATGAAAATTCGTAACAGAAGATGAAGGGACAAGTTCAGAATGTTAAAAATGATGCAAACAATCCTAAACATGCAAAAGATGAGGTGAAATGGTTGCAGAACAGTATGTAACAACTTGACAACTATCAGATTCAAACAGATTTATGCAAATCAGATCAGAAGATGAAGGGTCAATTTTGAATGATAAAACTGATGCAGACAACACATGAATGAAATGGATGATTAGAAATGGTTTATGCAATGGATTAAACAACTAGAAACAAACAAAAAATCCAAAACAGAATGCAAATTCGAAATAAGAAGATGAACAGACAATAAGATGAAGACAACAAGTGAAAGAAATGGACAGATCTAGATAATCTCAACCTAGATGTCAATTTCAATAAGTGCTGCATAAAACAGAAGATGAATAGATGAGAAAGATGAAGGATCAGAAACGACCCAAATCTCAAATGTTGCTCTGATACCACATGATACGATCCTGTCCAAGGGACATCAATCTCAGACACCACTTGGTAGGATCAAGCCTAGAATCGTCACTTGAGAGCTGGGAATGGGGATAAGCCTTGCTGCAATGAACCAGAATCTCACTGATACACTGACAAGGGATGTGGATCGATTGGTCACACAAGAGCTGCGGAATGACTCTTGATTCACCTCTTTGAATTCTTCATATATTACACACTAAAGAACACAAAGGATTTTGCTGGATATGACACACCAACAAGATGATCTAGAAATTCAGAAAGGGATTTTGATAAAAAGTCTAGATAGGTTATAAAATCTGAAGTACAAGAGTTTAAAAAGGGAAAGCAACAAGGCTGCATGAGCAGCATTAAACACACCTAGGAAATCAAAACAAGACCAAACTTAATACAAAACTTAAACTCGAAATTCTGGCTCCTCACACCCTTATGGCCACGAAATTGTCTTCAAATATGGGCTGGGCCATGTTGAAATCAATGAAATGGGTCTATTGGACATGATTCACTTGCCTCATTAAAAACCTTTCTTTGGAAAACCCAGTGGGACAAAACCAAAGAGAAGGGGAAAAGAGTGCAAATGGAACATGTACCCATTCATTGATCTCCTTGGATCTATACCAAAACCAGGGAGGTTTGATAAACTTCTTCAACCAGACCCAAGGGCAATGGCTCTCTTCAATGTGATCAAGTAATCCACCTATGGCCTCCTTGAACGCCTTAGCTTTGTATCTGGTCATTGGTCCTTCTGGTGCAAACATGACATTTTCAGCTCCAAACTCCTCAGCTATAAGCTCATCCTCTAGTTCAAGCTGATCCTCAACTCCGAGCTGCTCCTCTGCTTCAAGCTTAGTTCCGTCAGGTTCAAGCTCCATGTATTTAGTGCTGGCCAGGATCACATCAGATCCCATGAAAGGTTGGTAGCCAAGGAGAGAGTGACTCTCACAGTGTGAAGCATAGCTACTGTTGCAAAGGTATCAGTGTAGTCTTCTCCATAAGTTTGAGTGAATCCGCTCCCAACCAGCTTTGCCTTATACCTCTCTATATCCTCATTGCTCTTATACTTGATTGTGAATACCCACTTGGAGTTGACAGCTTACTTTCCTTTTGGTAACGACTCCACATTGCAAGTGTGATTCCTCTCCTTGTTCCTCAATGAACCACACATGATAACTCTTTATGGCTGAACTGGTTCTGTCTTCACATGGAGATGTCTTTGGTTCTTCCCATTTGTTTGAATTTAGATGTGGAAATAGAATCCTACACTCCTTCTGTGTGTGACCTTTCTGCTTACAATGGTAACACACAAACCATTTTCTATCTTCCTGCTTATAGACTCCTTTGTTGGCAGTAACAAGCTCCTTCTTCCAAAACAATCCTTGTGCACCTTTTTCCTTTTGAATCTGTGCAAACACCTCCTCAAGTGTTGGGAGCTTGTCTGACCTCAAGATATGCCTAATCAAGTCATTGTAGATAGGATTTAACGTCAGCAGGAGAGCAAAAATCATGTCTTGATCTCTCCTTTCCTTTACCACAGTGGGATTAATCGAGCTTGGTCTCAACATCTAAAGTTCAGCCCATAATGATTTGAACTTGCCAAAAACTCAGTAAACTGCATGTCTTCTTGGCCGAGACTGTTAATAGCCAACTTCACTTCAAATACTCTAATGAGGTTTGAAATATTTCCAAATACCTTCTGAAGAGTAGTCCACAACTCTCTTGCAGTTTCACAATATGAATAAGATTCCTATATTGAAGCTTCAAGTGAACTTTGGAGAATGGAGAGAACCTTCTGGTCTTCTTGAATCCACTTTTCCTCATCTTGGACCAGCTGGGTTGGAGCTTCATCACAGCCATATTTCCATAGCCCACGGCCACCAAGGACAGATTTCACCATTCTTGCCCATAACAAGTAATTTACCCCCTTTAGGGTCACTGGAATGAATATATGCTCTGAGTTCTCCATGGTTAAACTTAGTTAGCTCATTAGGAGGGAATATCAGGCAGAAAAACAACTCAAAGAGAAGAGAAAAATTCGAACAGACTTGAAGGAACAAAGATTTCAAGAACATAGATTTTAAAAAGAAAAATAAAGAATCTTCGGAATGAAATTGAGTTTAGGAGCTTAATGCTCTGATACCATGTTAGAATTTCAGAGTATGAAAGAAGAATTAAGTGAGAATGGAAGATTAGAAAGATTTTGAGAGAATAAGAACAAGAGAATAAGTCTCCATAGATTCAAATTCGAAATCAGAAGTTACAATATAGAGAAAGAGCTCTTAGACTTATCCTAAAACATGTGGCTAATAATTTTCCACATATTTTAGCTTACAAGAGAAGCTAACCCAAACTATCTTAAAGTAACTAAACTGTTTTTACTGTTCATCTGCGGGTACTGTTCATAGATACTTCTCTTCTAGTTACTTGTTCTAGTTTGGTTACTCCAAGAGCTCCTAGCTTCCATGTGGAAAGATAGTCTTTAAGCTACCCATCTCCGATCAGTAGAGCTTCATCACAATAGATATCTCATGATCAATACTCCCCCTCAAACTTAGACTTTGGAATCACCCTAAAGGCTTAGCTTGGAATGATCATGGAAATACCTCATTACAAACCTTGATGTGGAAAACCGCTTGGGACAAAACCACATCAAGGGAAAAAGAGTATGCTGCTCATGAATCAGGAGAGTTTTAATCATGAATGGATAAAAGTCCTAGTTTGTTAAAGATGTGATCACAGACCTTGAGACTTGCAGCCTTGGTGAAGATGTCTGCTAACTGATCTTCACTTGTTGTATAGCAAGGTAGGGCAGTTCCATCTTCAATCTTCTCCCTAACCTTGTGACAATCAATCTCTATGTGTTTAGTCCTTTTATGAAACACAAAGTTTGTGGCTATATGGATTGCGGCCTGATTGTTGCAGTGGAAGGTAATGGGACTTGATTGCTAAATGCCAAAGTCCTTAAGGAGAGCCTTCAGCCATGTCAACTCGCTTGTGAACTTCCTCATTTCTCTATACTCAGCTTCAGCACTTGAACAGGAGACAACATTCTGCTTCTTTGTCTTCCAAGTTACCAAATTTCCTCCAATGAAGGTGCCATAACCGGTTGTGGATTTCCTAGCATTTTTATCACCAGCCCAATCTGCATTACAATATGCAACAATATCAGTGCTATCATTCTTACCCATCCAAATTCCTTGTCCTTGAGAGCCCTTAAGATATCTGAGTATCCTTTTTATCATGATCCAGTGGTAGACAGTAGGTGTTTGCATGTGTTGGCTTACTTGATTAACAGCAAAGCAAATATCTGGTCTAGTGAGTGTAAGGTAGATGAGCTTCCCAACAATTCTCATGTATAAAGATACATCCTTGAACTTATCATTATTTGATTCCCCCTCCCCCCCTTTCTATTGACTTGGTAGACATTTTCAAGAGTAGTCTTAGCTATCTTACTAACTTGCATTCTTGTTTCTGTCAACAAGTCCTTCACATACTTTCTTTGAGACAGAAACAGCCCATCCTGAAATCTGCAAACTTCAATTCCCAAAAAGTATTTCAACTTACCAAGATCCTTGATGTCAAATGAACTCATGGGGAAGGCTTTGGTGGATTGAATTCCTTCTTTATCACTTCCAGTAATGATCAGATCATCCACATATACCAGTACTACAACCACACCTAAAGAGCTTTGAACAGTGAACAAGGTATGGTCAGATTGAGACTTTCAGAACCCATGATCCATAAGAGTGTTTCTTAGATTGTGATACCACGCTCTTGGTGGCTGCTTCAAACCGTAGATATCTCTTCTCAACCTCAACATTTCACCTGGTTTGCAAAGATGTTCAAGACCTGGTGGTGGAGTCATGTACACTTCTTCTTCAAGTTCTCCTTGTAAGAAAGCATTTTTGACATCCATCTGCCATAGATCCCATGAAAGGTTGGTAGCCAAGGAGAGAGTGACTCTCACAGTGTGAAGCTTAGCTACTGGTAAAGGTATCAGTGTAGTATTCTCCATAAGTTTGAGTGAATCCTCTCACAACCAGTCTTGCCTTATACCTCTCTATATCCCCATTGCTCTTATACTTGATTGTGAATACCCACTTGGAGCTGACAGCTTTCTTTCCTTTTGGTAACGACTCCACAATCCAAGTGTGATTCCTCTCCATAGCCTCTTTCTCATCAATCACAGCATACATCCACACCTTGGTGTCCTTATCCTCTTCATATGTCTTAGGAACCCAATCAGCACCAGGAGCTCCCATGAAGACTTGATGTTCTGTTGGAAAGTATGCAAGAGTGCAGGTTGCTTTGATTGGATGTGCAACAACCTGACTGTTATAGTAGACCCTTGTGCTTTTCCATTCTGATGGATCCTTCTGAACCCTTGTACTTTTTCTCAAGATTTGAACTCGTTGATCAGCCTCTCTTTCCTCATGATCATGCTCCATTTCTCGTTCCACTTCTCTTCCTTGATCATGAATGGCCAAATCATCTTGTTGAGATTGTGATTCTTCATTGTCCCCCTCATGATCAAGGTGGGTATCATCAGCAACAACTGACGGTTCGTCAGGCGTGTTTGCCTTCTAATCTTGCTGCTTTTGCCTTGGTTGACTGATTCCAAGGTTTTCCAAAATGAACCTCAAGTTTGTGGCACAGTCAGATGAACTATTGAATAGATCCTTCAGACTATCCTAGCTCTTCTCAACGTAATAGCCTTTTGATTCCACAAACTTAACATCCCTGAATACCAAGACCTTCCTGGTTTCAGGTACATAACACTTGTAGCCTTTCTGAGTTGTAGAGTAACCAATGAACATTTCCTTTGTGCTTTTTACATCAAGCTTGTGCCTTTGTTCTCATGGTACCAAAACAAAACACATACATCCAAACACCCGTAAGTGATTAATTGAGGGTTTGGTTTTGTTTAATACATGAAATGGTGATTGATCATGCAGAATTTTGGTAGGTGTTCTGTTGATCAGATAGCAAGCTGTCATTACAGCATCTCCCCAAAAACGTTTTCGAACATTTGTGTAGAACATCATAGACCTTGCCACCTCCATTAAGTGCCTGTTATTCCTTTCAGCAACTCCATTTTGTTGTGGAGTGTAAGGAAAACTGGTTTGATGAATGATTCCATGCTTGGCTAGATGATGTTTGAAGGAGTGCCTAGTATATTCTCCACCGTTGTCTGGTCTGAAAATCTTGATATTGGCATTGAAATTGTTAGTCACATAGTTCTGAAAGTTGGTGAATGCTTCAAACACCCTATCCTTGGTTTGGATCAAAGTTAACCAAGTATACTTTGATTTATCATCAATAAAAGTCACAAAGTACTTATGACTCTCTCTAGACACGCAAGGAGCAGTCCATACATCAGAATGAACAAGATCAAAACACTTCTCATAGATGGTTGACGACTTAGGAAACAGAGACTTGCAATGTTTACCAAGGATGCAGGCTTCACAATCATCATTTGCAAATGAGACTTTAGGCAATAACAGACTTAAAGCTCTTGAATGAGGGTGTCCTAGTCTTGCATGTCAAACAACATTATCAGCAGTAGCAAGGGATGAGTTAGGAGCATCAGAACATAAATCAGATGATGGCCTAATGCTATCTAGAACATAAAGACCATCTTTAATTACTCCTTTCCCAAGAACCTTGCTAGTCTCAATATCCTGAAAATGAACATCATTAGGACTGAATATGACGTTGCAATTTAAATCAGTGGATGCCTTTTTCACAGATAGCAAGTTTGATGTAAAACTAGGCATATAGAAGGCTTTTGATTCCCTGTCAAACACCCGAAGATTCCCTACACCCTTCACTAGTATTCTATCTCCATTTGCTATCACAACATTCCCTAAAGCTGGTTCAACATTAGTGATCAGGTTTGAGTCACTAATCATGTGATGAGATGCTCCACAGTCTATAATCAATGGCTTAGGAATATTAGGTGCATGAAGAGATTTACCAGACACGTTACCAAAAATTTTAGATGCTTTCAAGGCGTCAATGAGGGCATATATATCTGACTTCCTCATAAAATCATGTTGAGAAAACACCAAAGCATTTACTTGTTCCTCAATGAACGGCACATGATAACTCTTTATGGCTGAACCGGTTCTGTCTTCACATAAAGATGTCTTTGGTTCTTCCCATTTTTTGAATTGGGATGTGGAAATAGAATCCTACACTCCTTCTTTGTGAGACCTTGCTGCTTACAATGGTAACACACCAAACGTTTTCTATCTTCCTGATTATAGACTCCTTTGTTGGCAGTAACATGCTCCTTCTTCCCAAACAATCCTTGTGCACCTTTTTCCTTTTGAATTTGTGCACACTGTTAGAATATTGAGTTTATAGTGAGATAGTAAGAGAGAGTAGGAGAGAACACACAAGAAACCGATTAGGGTTCTTGTGAGCCGCTAGAGAGAGAAGAAGAAGAAGAGGCGATTCTTGAGAAGAATAACTCTCAATATCTATTCGCTGAAGTGTTTACAAATGTTTAAATAAGATATACAACTAGGGCAACAAGAGAATAAACAAGTATTAAGAGGTAAAGTCCAAACAAAACTCGGAAGAAGAGAGAGAGAGGCCAAATGGTCACAAAGGATAGTGACATGTCCTCGTTCTGTCCAAAGCTGATAGTGACTTGTCTGGTCTGTGGATCAGAGGTATGGGCATGATGTTCTAGACCACAAGACTTTCCTTAAATGGGTCTAGACCGAGATAAAAGGATGCATTCATCTTTAGAGTGATAAACCCCAATCTTGTGTATTGATACCATCCGGTCACATTATCACCAAATGCACAATATGTGCACAATGTTGAGATGTGCATTGTTAGAATTCAGAGTATAAGAGAGATTAGACGAAGAGACAAGCTCTAGAACCGGCTAGGGTTCTTAGAGCGAGAGAGAGTAACCGAGAGAGAAGAGAGTATGGAGATTAGGAAACTAATTCCTTAAGTGGATATTGATGTTTCTGAGTTACAAAATATATATAAAGAGACAACTAGGGCATCCATACATTAAATCAGATTAAAAAAGGAGGATAGGACAAGAACACTACCCAACGGCTCTAAGGGAAAGCGACAGCTCCTATGCTGGTTCCAAGGAGAGAGAAACGTGGTTCAGACTATGGGATCAGACCTCCTGCTCTTCTGACTTGTTCCAGACATGTTGGGACCACCCTAGGACATAAACAAACCCTTTAACACTCGAACTCATATGTTTGTTTATGCCCCAATATTGCACAGAAGGAATGTCCCCAACTTTGCACATTCCAAGTGATGTCCCCAACTTTGCACAGACCAAATAGCTTCATCTGATTATCTGAATACTCTAGATAGTCTTCAATTCAATACTACCCCTCAAGCTTGATCATGGAGATAGAGTGATCAAGCTTGGAACTGTGAATACGCACCTCATTTAAAACCTTGATACAGAAAAACCTCAAGGGATAAAAACTGTATAAAGGGAAAAAGAGTGTGGGATTCACAGCCTAGGGACTTAAGCTTGAGAAAGTTCAATGAGTCCAAGCTTAGGATGAATGAACTCACAAACATTCAAGCTAGCAGCCTTGGTGAATATGCCAGCCAACTGATATGAACTCCTTGTGTAACAAGGTAGGATCACTCCCTCTTGCACCTTCTGCCTCACCTTATGACAATCCACCTCTATGTGCTTTGTCCTTTCATGAAACACTGAGTTGGATGCTATGTGTATTGCTGCTTGATTATCACAATGCATTGTGATTGGATTTGATTGCTCAATGCCCAAGTCTTGAAGTAGAGCCTTGAGCCATGTCAATTCATTTGTCAGCTTCCTCATTGCCATATACTTTGCTTCAGCACTTGAACATGAAACCACCTTCTGCTTTGTTTTCCAAGTGACTAGATTGCCTCTAATGAAGGTGCAATAGCATGTAGTAAATCTCCTATCTACTCGGTCACCAGCCCAATCAGCATCACAATAACCTACAATCTCTGTGCTTTGATTGCATCCCATCCAAATCCCTTGACCAGGAGCTCCATTGAGGTACCTTAGGATGCGATCCACCATGTTCCAATGATGCACTATTGGAGCTTGCATATGCTGGCTTACTTGGTTCACTGCAAAACATAAGTCAGGCCTTGTAATAGTAAGATAAATCAGCTTACCAACCATTCTCCTATAGTGAGTGATGTCCTCAAACGGTTCATCATCAATCTCACTCTTTCTTGTGACTTTTTAGCCTTCTTCAAGGGGTCTCTTGGTTGTATTTGCTTTGAGTTTACCTGCTTCACTCAACAAATCAGTGTACTTCCTTTGTGATAAGAAGAGACCTTCCTTAGAACGGCACACTTCTATCCCTAGGAAGTACTTTAGTTCTCCAATGTCCTTAATTTCAAACACAGATTTCAAATAATTTTTGCAACCTTGGATTCCTACCTTGTCATTCCCTGAGATGATAATATCATCCACATAGATAAGAATGACTACAATACCTTCTTGGCTTGATTGGGTGAAGAGAGTATGATCAGCTTATGATCTCTTAAAACCTCTTTCCATGAGAGTAGTACTCAACTTGTGATACCAAGCTCTAGGAGATTGTTTCAGACCATAAATTGCCTTCTTCATCCTCAGAACCTTTCCTGGTGTGATCATATCCTCAAGACCAGGAGGTGGAGTCATGTAAACCTCATCCTCTAGCTCTCCTTGAAGGAAGGCATTCTTGACATCCATTTGCCACAAATCCCACTCCAAGTTTGTTGCTAATGATAGGATGACTCTCACTGTGTGAAGTTTAGCTACTGGTGCAAATGTATCATTGTAATCCTCTCCATAGGTTTGTGTGAATCCCCTTGCAACTAGTCTAGCTTTGTATCTTTCTATCTCTCCATTGCTCTTGTACTTGATAGTGAAAACACATTTAGAACTTACTGCCTTCTTCTTCCTAGGCAAATCTGTCTCATACCAAGTGTTATTGTTCTCCATTGCCTTTATCTCATCTCCCACTGCATCTATCCACTTCTTATGCTCCTTAGCTTCTTCATAGGTCTTGGGAACCAATTCAGCATCAAGAGCACCAATGAAGGCTTGATGTTCAGTAGTAAAGTGAGCAAGTGTGCAAACAGCTTGACTTGGATGAGCTACTGCCTAACTATTGTAGTATACTCTTGTGTTCCTCCATTCAGATGGATCCTTTTCTCCCTTGTGCTTCTTCTTAGGACTTGCACAGGCTGATCAGTATGCATTTCCTCTTGCTGCTGTTCTATTTCAGATTGTTCAGACTCCATTTGGTGTGCATCTAGCTCTTCTTCTTCACCTTGATCATGAATGGCAGAATCATGTTGTTGATCAGTTTGTGATTCTCTATTGTCTCCCTCATGATTAAGGTGAGTAGTCTCATCAGCAATGGGGTTCTCCATACTAGCCGGTTTGTTTTCCTTCGTCTCCTCCTTCTGTTTTGGCTGAGTGATCCCAAGATTCTGAAAGATGATCCTCAAATTGTTGGCACGGTCAGATGGGTTGTTGGGGAGGTCCTTTAGGTTATCCCAACTCTTCTCTTCATAGAAACCCTTTGACTCTACAAATCTGACATCTCTAGAGACTAATACCCTTCTTGTTTCAGGCACATAACACTTGTACCCTTTCTGATTAGTAGAGTAGCCAATGAACATTGCCTTAACACTCTTTGCATCAAGCTTATCTCTTTGCTCTCCTGGTATTAAAACAAAGCACAAACACCCAAACACACGTAAGTGATGAATAGAAGGTTTGGTTTTGTTCAATACCTGATATGGTGAAGCATCTTGAAGAACTTTGGTAGGTGTCCTATTGATTAGATAGCAAGCAGACATTACAGCATCACTCCAAAACCGTTTGGGAACATTTGTATGGAACATTAGTGATCTGGCCACCTCCATCATGTGTCTATTCCTTCTCTCAGCCACACCATTATGTTGTGGTGTGTATGGGAAGCTTGTTTGGTAAATGATCCCATGTTTTGCTAGGTGTTGTTTGAATGCATTGCTTGTGTATTCCCCACCATTATCAGATCTAAAAATTTTAATCTTGCCATGAAATTGTTAGATACATAGTTCTGAAAGTTTGGGAACGCTTCTAACACCCTATCCTTAGTTTGAATCGATGTCAACCAAGTATATTTGGATTTCTCATCAATGAATGTCACAAAATACTTATGGTTCTCTCTAGAAACACATGGAGCAGTCCAAACATCAGAGTGAACAAGATCAAAATAGTTTGCATAAAAGGTTTTAGAGATAGGGAAGACTGATTTGCAATGTTTTCCAAGGATACAAGCTTCACAATCATCATTCTTAAAAGAAACATAAGGTAATATCAAGCCTCAGGCACAAGAGTGAGGGTGACCAAGTCTAGCATCCCAAACAGAATCATTAACTAATGTAGAGCAAAAACAGAAGCAGATAATTCAGATGCAAGGTTGGTGTCTTCAAGCATGTATAACTCTTTTAACACTTAACAAGTTGGATGTAAAACTAGGCATATAGAAAGCTTTAGATTCTGTATCAAACAACTTAACATTTCCTATGCCTTTAATTGGAATCCTTTTACCATTTGCAATCACAACATTACCTAAGGCAGGTTTCACATTCTTAATTAAGTTTGGATCACAAATCATGTGATGTGAAGCTCATGAATCAACTATCAATTGTTTATGATTGATTAAACATAAAAGGAACTACCAAAGACATTACCAGAACTCTCCTTGATGGCTTTGATGAGAGCATCAAGGTCTGACCTTATCAGCAACATACTTTGAGCCGCCATAACAGGAGCAGGAGCAGGAGAAAAGGCTGGAACCATCTCCCTACACTCATTACCAGGCTTGTTTGAAGAAGAAGCACCAGGAGCAAAGGCTGATTCAGTTGTTCCACTTGAGTAATGCGCCCTTTGGTCCTTGAACTTGTTGTTGAACTGAGGCTTGAGATGAGGATGTAGCAGCCAGCATTTGTCTTTGAAATTCCCCTTCCTCTTGCAATGATCACATACACTAGGGATCCTCCTCTCCTCAGGCTTGTATGCACCCTTGTGAGCAGTAGCAATCTCACCTTTCCTTCCAAACAAGCCAAATAAACCTTGCTCCTTCTGAATTTGTGCACAAACATCATCCAAGCCTGGAAGTGTCTCTTCCCTTAGCATGTGTTGAATCAAGTTGTTGTAAGATGGGTTAAGGGTCAGTAGGAGTGCAAACACCTTTTCTTGTTCCCTTCTCTCATTGAGAACAAGAGGATCAACCGTAGTTGGTCTTAACATCTCCAACTCTGCCCACAAGGATATAAACTTCCCAAAGTGTTGCTTGAACTCTATATCTTCGTGATTGAGGTTGTTGATAGCAAGCTTCACCTCAAACACTCTGCTCATGTTAGACATGTTCCCATAGACCTTCTTGAGAGCGTCTCATAACTCCTTAAAACTCTCGCAATAAGAGTAAGCCTCCAAGAGAGAAGACTCAAGAGAACTTTGGAGAATGGACATCACATTTTGGTCTCCTTGAGTCCAAGCTTCTTCATCCACAGGAACCACCTCAACTCCTTCAGCTTGCACTTGCTGGACTAAAGCTTCACTGCCAAGAACAAACTTCCAAAGCCCACAACCTCCAAGGGCAGACTTTGCCATTCCTGCCCACACTAGAGAGTTGATCCCCTTTAGGGTAACTGGTATCACAACTCTTGAGTTCTCCATGACTGAGAAGGAGGGATTTTCAAGAGATAAATGTTTCAGAAAGAGTTTAGAGAGCTAAAGAACAAAGAAGGACATAACCGGCTTGAAAGAGAAATAATATACAATAACAAATTCAAGAGTAACACAAGAACAAGAGCAAGAGATTTGAGAGTTTGCGGAAGTGAGAATAGGTATAGGAGCTTTATAGCTCTGATACCATGTTAGAATTCAGAGTATAAGAGAGATTTGATGAAGAGAGAAGCTCTAGAACCGGCTAGGCTTCTTAGAGCGAGAGAGAGAGAGAGTAACCAAGAGAGAAGAGAGTATGGAGCTTAGGAAACTAATTCCGTATGTGTATATTGATGTTTCTTAGTTACAAGATATATATAGAGAGACAAATAGGGCATCCATACATTAAATCATATTAAACAAAGAGGATAGGACAAGAACACTGCCCAACGTCTCTAAGGAAAGCGACAGCTCCTATGCTTGTTCCAAGGAGAGAGAAATGTGGTTCGGACCTTGGGATCAAACCTCCTGCTCTTCTGACTTGCTCCAGACATGTTGGGACCATCCTAGGACATAAACAAACCCTTTAACACTCGAAGTCATATGTTTTTTTATGCCCCAATATTGCACAGAAGGAATGTCCCCAACTTTGCACATTCCAATTGATGTCCCCAACTTTGTACAGACCAAATAGCTTCATCTCATTATTTGAATGCTCTAAATAGTCTTCAATTCAATATGCATTTCATGATCTCCATTTCAATACTCCCCCTCAAGCTTGAATTCAAGAGATTGAATCAAGCTTGGAACGCAATGGAGATCTACCTCATTAAGAACCTTCATAAAGAAAACCACATGGGATAAAACATCATGATGGGAAAAAGAGTGTAGTCTCCACGGTTTTAGAGGATTCAGGAAGGGTAATGAGTCCAAGTTTTGCGTGAATGGACTCACACACCTTCAAGCTTGCTGCCTTAGTAAAGACATCAGCAAGTTGGTCTTCACTTCTTGTAAAACATGGCAGCACCACTCCTTGCTCAATCATCTGCCTAACCTTATGACAATCCACTTCTATGTGCTTGGTTCTTTCATGGAAGACTGAGTCCGAGGCTATGTGAATGGCTGCTTGATTGTCACAATGCATGGTAAGTGGCTTTAATGATTCAATCCCCAAATCCTCAAGAAGAGCTTGGATCCATGCCAACTCGGTTGCTAGCTTCCTCATTGCTCTATATTCAGCTTCAGCACTTGAACAAGAGACTACCTTATGCTTCTTGCTATTCCAAGTGACTAGATTACCTCCAATGAATGTGCAATATCCTGTGGTAGACCTCTTATCCACTCTATCTCCTGCCCAATCAGCATCACAATACCCAACAACTTCTGTGTTCCTATTGCATTGCATCACATCCAAATGCCTTGACCAGGAGCTTGATATGCTCAGAGTTTAATTCCCTAAGTTAACACTGCAGGTGTACAGGACAATTGTAGTATCTAGGGGTCGAACACAGGGACTCAAGAATCTTACGGTAGACTATAGAATGTCAAGTCAAGCTAGGAGATGCAAATCATAAAATAAAAAACTAAGCAGAAAGTAAATCATTAGCAAGAACAGTTTTGTGAAGCAAGTACTTAAAAGCGTCAAGTCTAGGGAGTTCTCAGGAACTCACACAAGCAGATCAATTATCAGTCAGGATCAAATAAAGCTCAGTTCTAGAACTCAAACATAGATATAGAATGAACCAACTTTCGTTGCAAGAATTCTCTAAGTCTAATTAGCAGAAACCCAAATTTCTTTGCAATTCCTAACAAATTAGACTAGCCTTAAGTGCATGTTTGATTTGTTCACAATTCAATTAAACCAAATTTATTTGCAGATAATTAAATTGCTCAACCTAAACAGATCAGATTTTAAACCACACTTTCGTGTAAATTTATAAACCTAAAGTCTAGATTCTAAGTGATCAGATTAGAAACTAGTATTAAGCACAATTCAGGTTGAAGAATCAAATAAGATATGAATCCTTAACTGATTAATTAATCTAGCAGGTCATGAAATCCCTAACGAGAATCCCTAAACCTAACTATGAATCTACTCAGACATGATTAATGGAACACAAATCAATGAATAAATATATTGCATAAAATAAAAGAGTAAAGAGTTAAAGAGGTTCGAAATCTTCTCTCTGGAGTACAAGAACGATCAGCCTCTAGGTCTCTCTCTCTAAAAAGCTAATAGTATGAATGCGCATCTAAAACAAAACACCAAAAACCTAATTATAAAACCTTAATCACGTCTTGGCGTCTTTTCGCAAATACTGAAACTTTATGGGGCAAAACTGCAAATCTCCAAAGTCTTCATTAATGTGCTGGCGCAGGGCTGCAACGATCGACGCTAATAGTGCAACGATCGTTGCATAGGTCGATCAGACTTGATGAAATTAGCTCTCTCGGCTTAAGCTCCTCATTTTTCCCAAAATGCTCCAATATCTCCAATAATCCTCCAAAGGTGCATGTACCTATTAAACACCTGTACTGACTCCAAAGACACGATAAAAGACTATAAAACACACTTATATCATGGCTTAAAACAGGTAAAAACCATGATATATCAACTCCCCCACACTTAGCCTTTGCTTGCCCTCAAGCAAAACAGAAAACTAGAATGTGGTGAAGCAGTTTGAAAACTTCAGAAACTCCTTACATCTTAAAAGCACAATACTCAGATTCCCCTTAGTAAGCCACATGAAAGATTCCCATGCAAAACATCAAGACCAACATATACTTCCCCCACACTTAGCAACTGTCCTGAGTAAACTCCACAATCAATCCAAAGCATTCAAATTCACCCTACTGACTTCTATAACCTATTAAGTGCGGTCTCACCTAAGGAGTATCGATCAAAGGGCACATGAATTCTTACTCTGTTAGGTCTAGACCACCATACTATCTTTTTTCTGGTTCCTTTCTTCTCTTTTCCCTTCCTTAGAAACTGATTTCTCCCCATTGGGTATCATTTTATTTTATTTTATCAGTGCTCTTCCCATTATGGGGTGTACTTTGGACACATTACATGGATGCAGAGGAGGTAATATGCCGTCCACCATCGCTTCTTTGAATTTCGCATGCTCGTCACTTTTCAATGATCAATAGATCACGACAATCGGCTACGAGAAATCACTCTCGAGTTAGTGACGGATCCTTTTGGATCTGCGATTTTCAGGCTCCACAGGTGTAGGTCCTACAGCACTTTGTAGATCTCACCGCTGCTCTCCCTCAACAGGTTTAGCAGCCTCCTGTGTTTATCGAATTTCTTCGATGTGTACTGTTACTCCCACTGTTCCTTTTGAAAGTACGATCTTTTAAAAGACACAGTTCTGGACAACAAAAGTACTAAGCCTTGGTTTCCCTAGGACAACCAGCGAGGTAGAACTCATCAGATTTGGGTTCAAGTTTATTTGGTGACTACTGTCTTACACAAACCTTGCAATCCCAATTAATCAGAAAAACAAATTTGGAAATCACCCAGTCCACATCTAATGTGGTGTTTTTCACTGATTCTGATAGAAACCCTTTTCTGTGCAAAGACAGACATTTTAGAACGTATTCTTAAACGATTATGGAAGATTCCAGTGACTCATCATTAATCGGAGCATATCTAATAAGATCCGATTCATTCTGTCAGATGATCACCCAATTCTTGACTTAAGTATTTTCCTCCGCGATCTAATCGAGGATCTCAATTCTTCTGTCAAATCGGTTCTACACTTCATCTTGGGACTCCTCAAGGGATTCCTGCTCGTGTCTCATCAAATGAACACAGCCATACTTATTGATGCCATCAATAAGGTAATGAAGTACAGAATATTTCCTTTGGCACCAATGCTCATCGGGCCGCCTACATCAGTATGTGTAAGGCCCAATAAGCCACCGGCCCGTTTCCTTTAGCTCTGCTAAAAGGGCCTTAGCCATTTGGTCCAGTGAACAGAATTCATACTTCATATGATTTACAATCAAATAAGTCCAAAATTATGGAGTTTCTGAATAACTTTCACTCTTTGTGGTTAAACGACCATGCCAAAGAAAAGCCGAGTTTGAGTCATCAGACTTAAACCTTTAGTATTTGTGTTATATGTATACTTGTGCTGGTTTAAGATACAAAACCCATTCCAAATGGGGTGCTACCACATGATATTTCATTAAGATCTAAAGAACAAAACTTGTCTTTTATCAAAATGAAAAACATTCAAATTCTTTACAAGAAAATGAAAGACATTTCTGCTCAAAGCAGATACATAGTAGCAATTACTTAATTTCTAAAACCAAGTATGAAAGGCTCCTACAAGTGGAGAATCTCTACGGCTCATGCAGCAACCATTGTTTCAACCAGACACGCAGTTCCACTTGTCCTTTCTTCAATGTTCTACTGTCGCTTAGGTCCTGCATATTTCAAAAATATCAGTACCACAACTAGTATCCAATACTTATGTAGAACTTGAATTAATAACACAATACCTGAAGAAGAAGTACCATACATCTCCTTCATCTCTTGTGAATCTTCCAAGAATTTAATGCAATCTCTCTTCCAATGCCCTGACTCATCACAGTAGAAGCATTTTCTAACACCAGATGGGCCTGACTTGGGCTTATAAGATGACACAGGCTTATCCTGATTCCAAATCTGGACGGCCCTGCCTCTACCCTTGCCAACACAAGATTTCTCAAATCTTTTACCCTTTATGATGTCTTGCTCTGCTGTTTTGAGCATGCCATGCAGCTCAGTCAACTTCTTCGTCAAGCCTTTCTTGATATAATTCTTAATGAACTTGTCATAGTTTGACGGCAGTGACTGCAGAATGATGTCAGTGGCCAACTCTAAGCTGACCGGACATTCCAGTTTCCCCAGGTTATCAATGTAACCCATCAGTTTAATGACATGAGGACTTACTGGAGCATCCTTTGGTAGCTTGCACCCAGTGAGAGACTTCACCATCTGGAATCTTTCAACTCGTGCCAGATCCTGAAACTTCAGTTTCAGGCTGGTGATCATCTCTATTGGCGACTCCATGTTCTCGTATTGACTCTTCAAGTCCGAGTTCATGGTAGCCAACATCAGAACACGCACATCTACCACATCAATATAATGCTTATTCCAAGCATTATATGCTGCATGCGAGCGATTGGTCCCAAGCCTCTCTGGAAGAGCCTTTTCAAGGACATAGTCCTTGCTCTCCTGCTTGAGAATGAATCTCAGATTCCGATACCAATCCAGGAAGTTGGATCCATTTAACTTGTCCTTCTCAAGGACGGATCGCAACGAGAAAGTAGTCATAGACATAAGCTGAAATCCAATAAAACAAAGATTTAGTTATGTATATGATGAGAAATCTTAACTAATAAGAAAACTCGCATTATATTCAAACAATGTTTCCTCTATGAATATAATGATCCAAGATCCATACATCACTAAAATCTGAGTGGACGACTCGTCATCACCCAGAGTTTAGTAATCTAGGTAAGCAAACCTTTGCTAATTGTACCCAGTACAACTCTTGGTCGCAGATGAGACAATCCATGTCTCATCCACTCTGACGTCTCTGGGCCCAGAACTTCTGATAGCCCAGTCAAGTAAACCAATCTCTTCAGTCTAGTGATCATTGACAGTCGCACTGCAAGTCTATCAATGATCACCTGTCTTACTCATGTAGCAGTGGATACCAAGGACTCCAAGACTATCCAACAAACGAAACAAGTCTTGACAGTAGACAAGATTGTGCAAGACATCAAGGTCACTTGATATTTAGTTGAGGAAACTAAACCCAAAAGTTTAGCAAATCAATCTCTTAGGTCATGTAATTGTTGATGTTTAGCACTGCAAGTCCATCAACTCAACTACCTGCCTTACTCACGTAATTGTGGACACCAAGCTCTTGGCTAGACCATCACACAACGAAATGAGTCTTGACAGTTGACCATATTGAAGCTAATCTTTGATCAATGTTTAAGTCTAGTTTGGTTTCTGCAAATTCAAGGTTCAATAACCAGAATTTCGAATACTGTGTCGATCGACGCAGACTATTTCTGTCGATTGACACCACCAAATAAAACCGGACTTCAATAACCGGTTAATCCAATTAACCCGGTTCATCGAACCGGTCATGTCGATCGACACAACCCGTGTGTGACGGTCGACATAGACCTAAACTTAAGATAGTTTTGATAACCGGTCCAATCTAACTGAACCGACTTATTAGATCAAACTGATCTTAATCATTCAAATCGGTTTATACTAATTAAGATAATCAGTTCAATCCAATTGAACCAATTCATCCAATTTAAACCGTTTAAATCTACCTTTACCAAGCATGATAACCAGTTCAATCCAATTGAACCGATTAACCAATCGCAAGGCCTGTGTCGACCAACACCAAACTTGTGACGATCGATACAGTTGGGTATCGGGGAATTTTAATCGAATTAAACCGACATAACCATGCGAGACAACCGGTTTAATCCAATTGAACCGATATATCCTTTCGCACAGCCTGTGTCGATCGATGCACCCAGTGTGTCGATCGACACAGTGCGATTTCTAAATCGAAACCCATTGTTTTAATTAGGCGAATTCGCAGTGCATCGATCGACACAAGTTTGTGTCGATCGACGCTATGCGAAAACACAATCGCTTTTGCATTTTCGCGCTGCATCGATCGATGCACCCAGTGCACCGATCGATGCTGTGCGAAAACCCTAAATCAGTTCTGTCGTTTTCGCGTTACAACGATCGACACACCCAGTGCATCGATCGATGCTGTGCGAAAACACAGTTCTTCGTTTTCGATAACTAACAAATCCGAGATTCTAATTATCAAAACGAATCCTAGCTAGCATCAATTCAATCAAAACCATTCTAATCAAATTCCAGGCAACTGATTCAATCTATTAAACCCTATGGCTCTGATACCACTGTTGGATTCCCTAGGATCCTGGGTCTAGGTGATTAAGAACTGACCTCGTGATTACCTGTAGATTGGCAGCGAAAATTGGGGCAGGTAAACGAGATCTAGAGCGCCTCAATCGCTGCGCCTCTATCGTAGTCCACACGCACACAAGCTGGAATCCGCCGGGATGCTAGTACCGGTGATCGGATCTCCTGGGATTCTCTACGTGTTTCTCGAGGAAGAGGGTATGTTTTTTTGTGTAGAAAAACTGTCTGCGACGGCTCTCTGCTTTTAGGTCGTGTAACCTGGCCCTTATAAATAAGCCCACGGTTCACAAACCGAAACATCAGTTACGGCATCGACCTTGTGTCGATCGTTGCACCCAATGGCAACGATCGACGCACCTCTTGTATCGATCGACGCCCCATGGCATCGATCGACACACCTCTTAAAACACGAATTCAATGTGTATCCAATACACATTGATCGGACCATATGCCAATGGTCAATTCCCTACAGAAGCGTATCCAACTTGCTTAGGTGTGTGACCCTTTAGGTTCACACGATACTGGAAATGAGTTACAACTCATTTGTCATAAGTGGTTTCTAGCAAAACGTTATGACTACCCAGCATCACATGAATTGTCCGATATCGACAATACAACTATCTTTAGAGTGAGTACAATGTGATTTCAGGACATAATCCCAACAGAAATGGAGATGCATTTGAGTTGGTTTGGTCTTGATTCAGTGGGAGAATCGGTTTAGTCAAACCGGTTAAGCCTCGGTCAACGCCGGTCAACGGTTTGACCTAACCGGTTTAACTAAACCGGTTGGTTTGGAGTTGGTTCGGTTCGATTTGGTGGTTCAGCGGCTCAAAGGGGTCAACCGGAGTGGTCAACGGTCAACCGGAGTCAAAGTCAATGGTCGGTCAACGCCGTGGTCAATGCTGGTCAACGCGTTGACTCCGGCCGGTTTGTGTGTGCGGTTTGTGTTCGGGTATTCGGGAAGCTTCGGGAGTTCGTGTTCGGGTATTTGGAGAGGTTCGGGTTTAGTTCGGGGTCTCGGGAATCCTTATCCGCATCCGTGCCGTTCGTTCCGTCAAATCACTGTGAGTCGGCTCAAACACCGTAGCATGCAGAGCTTTATACTTTTCCAAGAGTTTCTTCTTGAATCTGCCGGAAAGGGTAGCTTAGGATCATAAGGTGGTGGCACAAACACACCATCTTTCTTCTTGAGTGTATCCTCCACTACATCTTCAACTACAGCCTTTCCTTTCCTCTTAGCAAACTCACTATCACTTTCTTTGTTGAGAGCAGAATTTTCAGAATTCTCCTCCCCCTCTTGAACTTCAATGTCCTCATTGAGTGAAGGAATCACCCTAGGTTTGGGTACTTGATGATGTTGCAGCTCCTTACCACTTCTTAATGTGATAGCATTGATGTATTCCTTCGGGTTTTGCTCAGATTTTCCGGGTAAAGTGCATTGAGTTCGAGATGTAGAGGCATTCTTATTTTCCATGTTTGTGACCCTTGAAGTCAAGTTCTGAAGCTCACTCTTGAGATCCCGTACTTCCATAGCACCTGAGGCTTGCCCTTGAAGAAGTTGCTGCATCATACCCTTTAACTCATTATCCAAACCCGAGGAAGAGGCTTGTGGCTGTTGTTGTCCAAAACCGGGTGGGTATTGTTGCTTGGGAACATATCCTTGTTGTCCCTGAAATTGAGGCTTAGTGCCAAACCCTTGTTGGTTAGTGTAAGGGACAAAAGGCTTTTGTTGAGGATCTTGAGTGAAGCCTTGTTGCCCTTGTTGTGGAGCTTTTCCTTGAGGTTGAGCTTGCGGGTAGACTTGATCTTGGGGATTGGCTACATTGGTGCTTCTATAGGAAAAATTTGGGTGATTTCTATAATTGGGGTTGAAGCCTTTGTTGAAACCACCTTGTCCCGCAATGAAGTTCATCTCCTCTTGTGTCATTTATTCTTCTACACTATAGAGGTAGGGCTGCATATCATCAAAGTTGCCAACAAAGTTGACTTGCTTTTGGCTAGAGTTGATCATCTTGTCTATCTTCTCATTTAAGGCTTTAATTTCCTTCTCATACTTCTCATCCGTAGAAGATGATCCTCTATTTGTCCTCTCATAATCCTCATTGTAGTTGCCATCACTAACAGCTAGATTTTCAATGAGTTCCATAGCCTCATCAACTCCCTTCCCGAGAAAGTGACCATTGCTTCAAGAGTCAAGCATGGCTCTCATCTTAGGTAGCACACCTCTGTATAAGTTGCTGAGAAGAGTTTCCTTGGTGAACCCATGGTGAGGGCATTGGTTTGTTAGCCTCTTAAACCGTTCCCAAGCTTCTGCAAAACTCTCGTTATTGCGTTGCACAAAGCCGGACAGCTCATTACGGAAGCGGGATGTCCTAGTAGCTGAGAAGAACTTCTTTAAGAATGCTTTCTTAAGCTCTCCCCAAGTAGTAATAGATCCCAGAGGGATGTTGTTTTCCCACTCCTTAGCCCTATCCGCCAAGGAGAAAAAGAAGAGACGCATCTTCAAACCATCGTCAGTCACACCATTAAGCCTCGTTGTGGCACAGATCTTATCAAATGTATCCAAGTGCTGCAAATGATCCTCAGATGGAAGTCCATGGAACTGATTATTTTGCACCATGTTGATCAAGATAGCCCGGATCTCAAAGTTGTTGTTGTTTACTGGTGGTGGAATGATCCCTTGGCGGTTTGCGTTTGTATCTGGTGCATCCCGGTCTCCAATGGCTCTAAATGGCCTCTCGGGATCCGGTTTCCCTGTCCATCTCTAGCATCATCACCCTGAAGGTGCTGCTGCTCTCGGTGGCCCTCTTGGCCCTGCTGTTGATTATGTTGATCCTGTTGATCCTGTTGAGCGTGATGCTCCATAACTGGCTGCTCTATATCCACAAAGTCTTGTTGTTGAACCTCTATAACTGGTTCCAACCCAAGTCTCTCTAAGTGAACAGCCCTTTAAAGTGCACGTCGCTCCTTTGCTAATCTCCTCTCGTGTGCTTTGATATCTTCAACTCTTGCAACTAAGTTTGTTGGTCCGCGGCTGCGTAAGTTCATACACCTGACATCAAAGAGAGAGGAAGAAGCAAAGTTAGTAACAAAGACTTGAACTAAATAGGATTAGAAATCGAATTAATCTATCCAACTTCCCAAAATGGCAACGGCGGCAAATTGATAACTAGGATTTTGCAATCCTTTAAGAGATATCAATTCCTCTTACTTATCGCGTAGTAAGAGGTATCGAACCAATTGGGAGCGAATTATGACCAATCACGAATACACCAAACCTTAAAAGTCAAGCAATTCAGATTCAAGTTGTAATTCTAAAGATTCTAAGTGCAATTAACAATAACAAAGCAAACAAATCTAAACAAGAGAGAATTAAGCAATCAAGTAACAAACTAGAAGATCAAAATTAAAGGATAAGGCTTATAGGAAAAGGTCAACGGATTTAGTGACTCGGGATGATCAAGGATACTAATTCAAAATTCAAGGAAACTAATCTCCTAGCAAGGAACACA
The DNA here is from genome assembly GCA_030180135.1 of Orychophragmus violaceus. NCBI lineage: Eukaryota > Viridiplantae > Streptophyta > Magnoliopsida > Brassicales > Brassicaceae > Orychophragmus > Orychophragmus violaceus. Next base: position 66,578,494 of record CM058240.1, on the reverse strand, counting down.
ATCAATTGACTAGTCTAATCTCTTAGTACTAATCTCTTTCCTTAATCCTAATCCAAGAACAAATTCTCATTTGTGAATTAAGATCAAGAAAGCATTCAAACAAGTTCCATATAGCCAACAATCACTCTAAACATCCATTTCCATGTGCTAGAATGTGAAAGTCCTATCAAAGCTAAAACTGGCATTTCATCGAACACATGGTGGGCAAGAAATCCTAAACATCCTAATCAACATGATCAAGGCTAACTAGGCATTAATAACACTAAGATAGAAGAGATTTAAGATAGATAAACATTAGACATCCATTAATCATCCCTAGTCAACCAAATCCTACCTAACCCATAAACCCTATGAGAAACTACTCACTAATCCTGCTATGATTAAATAGAGATAGTGTTAATCATGAAGATTAGAGAAAGATAGAAAAGATTTAGAGAAGAAATCACAAAAGAAGTACTTAGATTAACAAAGATTCAAACTTGTTCTTACAAAAGGGTTTTTGAAACAAAAACAAGCTTAAGAGACAGTAAAAATTAGGTTTTGGATTTTAAATAGTGAAGGGGGACGAACCGGGTCAACCCGGAACAAACCGGGTGTTGACCCGTATCCAAGGACAATTTATGGGAACTGTATCGGCCAGCCAAAACGATATGCTGGCCAATATTTTTCTTCGGATTTCTCTGTCGAATGAGCATATCGGTCTAGCCAACCGATATGCTCACCGATACTGAGTCTCTGCTTTTAATCTGTAGAAACGTATCGGTTGGCTGAACCGATATGCCAACCGATACGGAGCCTCTGATTTCTTGAACTTTGATCCGAGGATATGTATCGGCCACCCCAACCGATATGGTGGCCGATATGGACTTCATACGGGGTCTTTCTTCATACTTTGAGCTCCAAACTCCACTTCCTAGCTCACCAACACTCCTTGCACCTCCAATCACCTACAAAGACACAAGAAACACTCCAAACACAACCTAAAATGCTAATTCCTAATCCTAAATGCTTCTAGACTCTAAATGAGACAAAGGACAAGAAGATAACAAGAATGGATGCTAAATGAGATCAAAACATGAGTTAAACAATATCCTAAATGCATGAAAATGCATGAATATCAAAGATCACTAATGCATCATTGATCCTAAGTAATGGCCATACGGATGATCATGGTGTGAACGTATGGTCGTGGTCGGGATCGGTCCTCTCGGACATCCTCCGGGCCAGATGGTTCAGAACGGGCTGATCATGGTCCAACTGGTCCAAGTGCTCTGTGATGTCGTCTATGCTGCTCCTTGTGATCAGATGCTCCATGGCTCGGTTGAACTTCTCTGTGAGTCTCTTATGGCCGGCTCAGTCCGGGGCGCTCTCACAATGGTCAGAAATTGTTCGTTTTGGTCGGTCTTGTCAGGTTTGGTTGAACCGATGTCCTCATTAAAGGGGGTTATTAGAGTCTGTAAGAATCTGAGTTGAGACCAAGGTGGAGTTTGTTAAAGTATAATTGGTCTTAACTCAGTATCCACGAGAAGTCTTTAGGATCTTCACCATATGCAGGTTTAAATTTGAGTCGTTAGATCTCTTAATTGTATTACTCGGTTTTGAGGCAATTAGGTTGTTTAAGGTCTTTGGTTTCAACCGGTTATTGTAAATCTCTATACATATAAAGAGGTGTATTACGTGGGTAGACTATATTTGGCTATACGGTTTAGGTCGTCATCTTCTTCCTCTCAAGCATCTTGATTTGCTGAGCTGAAGCTTAACCCCAATAAATAGTACCACACATAGCCGGAAAACACTGGGTCACCAATTTCTCGTGTCTTTGATTCTTTTGTTTCTCGTCTTCTCTTATGTTATTCTTTAATTGATTGAGAGCGCGAGTGAGACATTGAGAGTTAAACGAGAGTCGGTTAAAATTGTGAGCGGAGCAATAGATCTTTAGGCACAACAGTTTTGCTTACTTCTCCTCTTGATATGAATCGATATATGAGTGTATGTTAATCGAAATTTGATTACACAAGATTCTATAAGGGTTTGAGTAAGTTGATGTAGATAAAATTGTATTGTTTATTAATCTCGTGGCTAGTTATTATCTTATTGTTGTTGAACATGTGTTACATTGAGGTGTTCAAATTTGGTTTATATGTTACCAAGTACGATCATAGAGCTCGATTTTCCTTCCCATTAGAGTTTCAGTAACGAGTTTTACTTCTTCTATTTGGTCTGGAAATTTTAAGTCTTTTGTAACCCAAAAGGGCTCCAACACACTCATCTGTGAGCTGTAAAAAAACTTGGTTTTTTCTTTTCTTTTATGTTTGTGATGATTTCATGTACTCTACGTTCTTTTTTTGTTCATGTACTCTACGTTCTTATAAGTGTTATTTGTGATTTGTCTTATGGGTTTTTCTTACTAACCTTTCATCTCCTCGAACAAATTCAACATTTGGGAAATTGTTTTGCCTTTGTTTCTTTCTGGAGAGATGTTTTGTTTGCATGCTTATGTAGCTTGAACCTAACATCTTAAGGTGTTTCTCATTAAAATTAAGATGTGCATATCATAAATTTTGTTAATTGCTTAAAGTAGAAAATCCTTTGCATCTTGTTTTGATTCATATGGTTTATTCGACATTGTTGCTTGGGATTTTGCCTCTCTCAAACATGTGTTGAACATACTGTATGCAATGCCCAAGAGGTGTTATATTATATCTCTAGCCAATGTATCTTGGTTTTATATTTTTGGTTCATCTCATTCTTCGTCATGGTAGATGAACATAGTGTGTGATTGGTATTGAGCAAAATGAATAGTAGGACTGAAGAAGCATAGCCATCAATTTTTGATAATGGCTTAAACTAGGAAGTTTCCTTCATCCTCTTTTTTTTTTTGATAAAATTTAAATTGATTGCCCAAAGGAAAGAAATAACAAGCAGTTATAATACAGCTCCAACCTCCCAAAAAAAATTAAAAAAGAGGAAAGGAGAAAGGACTAGTAAAGACTACTAACATGTAATCCAAGCTTATAACAAGGGCTTCAAAACCTTACAATCCTGTTCATGAAGGATCTTAGCTTTGATATCATGATCACGCTGGAAAACAATGCAGTGACCAAGCAGCTGCCGGAGCATAACATAGACACCAGGAGATGCCGTCAGGAACCATATCTTAGGCTCAATGAACGCCTCAGAAAGAGCTTGACTGGCGTTAATCCATCTAACACAGAGCGCCTTCGATCAGGTTTATAAACTCCCTGACAGTCCAGCCATAAAGCCATAGGAAATTCAAGGATGTTTGGGGCCTTTTCCCCTATCACGTTTCTTCTGCTTAGTAGAAAGATAAGTAGAAAAACCATCCTCCGCATCCATATCATCAGAACCAGAAGACTCATACTCTGAAACATCAGGACTAGTGACTAAAATATGCTTCCCACTAAAATAAGTTTCTCTCTCCACTTGTTGCACTTGATGATATGGTGTTCTATTGGACATTGTTTGCTTAGAAAATATGAAATCCTCATGAAGCATAATATATCATAGTTTTGTAAGATTGATGTCTTGAGTGTTGAAGATTTGTGTTTCTTCTTAGTACGTAGAAATTGTACTACGATTGATTAGTATTTGACACAAACCTGCGTGACCAAAGTTGCTGATGATTTTGAATTGCAAAGAACACTAAAATCCTTACTAACTCATCAAAATATCTTAAAACAAGTCTTTTAAAATCCATCATGTATTTTCAATTCTATTAAAGAATTCAACCAAATATAGTAAAATACTTTCAATTCTAACTACATTAAATCCAATGAATTCAGCAATTGAATAACATCCCCTTAGTTCCAGTTTGCAATCTATCTAATCCTCTGCTTCTCCGAAAGCTTCAGTTAATCTGCTTGTAAGAGTAATACATTTGTCGACATGTCTACTGACGGCGAGTTCTCAGGTCCAAGACAGAGCTTATTTGGCTACTCGTTCGTGGATCAACCAGATGCATCGTGTCACAATCTCTTTCGTTTCCTTCATGTGGCCTTCTTTTAGACATCGTACAAGTGTATATTGGGTATTATGTTTGGGCTTAATCATTAACAAAGTGTAAATAGATTGGAGTGAATCTGTTGTAACATCTTTGTTTTGCCCTTTTGTGCTTCTAATGAAACTAAAGACGACAAAAAAGGTCTTTGAACAAGAAAAAAAAAAAAGCTTACCAAAGGTCATCATGTCACAATTTGAAAGGGAAAGACTGAAATTTTTGTGGCTCTTGATAAAACTGGCCACCAAGCAGTATATACAAATCTCATCATATATTCTTCTACCCGTTACTCCCATCCAAGAGCGAAGGAATGAATTTCGGCCCAGCTTGAAACCGTGTAAACTATGCCAGACAGTCCCTTCCAGGTTGCTGATGATTCTTCTTCTTGAGAAAGTTGTTTCTGTTTTTGAACAGTTCCATAGAACAAAGGCACAAATGAGACGCCGAAATGGCTTCCCACTCTCCTGAGGCTCGAGCTAGAGGCAACCACTATCCCTATGTCTGCTTCGAGGAGACAAAGCAAGTCACCTACTGAATCTCCAATATAAACAGTAAGGAGGCTTTTCTTCTTATCGTCATTCTTTATGTTTTGTAGGATGCTTTTGAACTGTTGAGCCTTGTCGATCGGGGATTCAACTTTTCTTTCGATTTCACCAGTCGAGATGGATTCCTCGAATGTGAACTCATTTGCATGTACTTCCACAGCATCCACTCCGCCTGTAAAGAGGAGTTTTTCAGCATAGTTTCTTAGTTCGAGGACCAGAATTGTCTGCAAAAATTATGAAATAAAGGATTTTGGCACTTACGTGCAGCGAAGGCTGCTCTGATGAGGTCACCACACCAACAATACGAAAGCACGTGAACTTTTTCATTCAGATTCTGAATCTTTAAAATTTCCTGGAAGACATTGATGCAGCCATCTTGAAGAATTAACCGTTCCCCAGATCTCTTGATGTCTTCGTGATTCAGGCCCTTGAGTACGCCAGACTCGATCACTCGATCGTTTGCCTTTTTTTCAAATTCTGAGAGCTGCTCTAATGCTTTACATAAACCCTCGTAGTCAAACTTGTCGGCTACAAAAGAATGTAAGAAACAATATCCCAAATTTTAAGAAACAGAAAACAGAAAGTCTCAAGCACTTTGCCTATATTAGTATAGTCTGACCTTTTTCCCTATTCAGAATATTCTCTATGCACTCTTCATAATGATCTGTATATTGTTTAGAAAGTAGACTCCAGGTGTCCTTAAGGTCAGCCGACAGCATCCGATGAATATGTTGACCAGATCGACCCTGATCATCTTTCGGGGCAGTTACGATTGCAATTTCAGCTAAAATAGCCGACGAATCAACAACAGTACAAGTCAGATCAAAATCAGAAAATATCACGACGTCATCTTTTGAATTGTTCTTCAGGAGCGGAACAATGGTAGGCTGAGCAAGCGGTTGGGCATGGAAAAACTCTACTTCAAGTTTCATAGCCTGTTGATACAATTTTTCAATTATGTCCAGCTCTTCACCGGTCATAGAGACACTAAGCTTCTCGAGCAAGTCTTCGGTTTGCTTAGCTGATGCCTGGATAAAAAGAAAACAGTATATTCATTACACAAGATGCATCTTCTCAGAAACCTTTGAAACTTCACAGAATTAGGCAGAGACATGAAACTATTACATACCTGGAAAGCATCACTCGAATAATTATCGATCCATTTCTTGTAGGGCTGGTTCACTCCACTCGGATCTAGAACCGCTCCAAACTCCTTACCAATAAAGGCATACAACTTCATGCAAGGTGTCACAGCACCAAGTGTGTAGGCGGCAACTTTCGTTTTCTCAAATGGAGTATCAAGCATGCCGGGAGCTTTGAGTCCTTCTACTTTTCCGGATGCCGTAGCTAATAAGAACTCGGTGTATCTCAATGTTGCTGAGTTAACACTTACTTCTTTGTTTATGTCTAAATCCCAATCCTGCAAGGATCAGATAAGTTTTCTACTGAGACTATCACTTGATCAGAAAATCTTATACTGAATGTTTTCCAGGCCCCTTATGTCAATAAAACCAATATGACAAAGCTGCCATAAAATTGAGTACAATATTTTTCATAGTTAAGAAGCTTAGTGGCACTAATTTACATGATATAAACAGTATCCAGAATGAGGAAACCGCATGTAAAACCAACAGCTTCAATATATTTCAAAGCTTTTGAAGTAAAAGAAATAAAAGTGATTCTTGCACTACCTCACTCAATTTACTAATGGATAAGCATTATTACATTTAGCTTCTATCCCAAAAACGTAAATCAACCATTTAGTGACTCATGTCAAATGACATAATCAGAAGATATATTGATCCCTCGCCCAACAATTATTAAAAAAACAACAAATTAAATATTGAGCCCATCGCCAATAGATTCGACTGCAATAAATCTATCATGGTAAAAGAATTTGAAAGATCAAATGAAAGTTAAGTAATTGTAGTTTTTAATGCTATAACATGAAGATATTTTTTCCAATCCAAGCAGCAAACATAATTTATGTAGTTAGATAGATGAATCTAGTTACATCCATCCTAGGGACGCATGCGAATTGTGATGTTCTACTCCTGTTGATATGAATTAAATTAGCATGTAAAACAGGAAAGACCTTATGCTGTACCTGTACAAATGAGTCGTGCATTCTCAACTCATCCATCACGCTTTTCCTCAAGTTAGAAATTGCCAACTTATCACCATCATCATCAGCACACTCTGCGGCTAATTCATACCTAAAAATGCAGGAAAACAGAACTTCAAAATAAAACAAGAAATGTGAAACCTTTTCATTGAATAGTAAAGATTTTAACCATCTCTTTACATCTTATCAGTGATAAGAAGAAAAAAAAGAGAGTAGGACACATTCATTGTAAAAAAATTCAAATCAACTCATCAACTGAGCGAAAAGATGAAGTGAAAATAATCATCATTCCTCAAGTTTGCTATAAATTCCTATAGCGAAATCAAAGTCAAACTCCTTACTAACATAAATTTTATCTTTGGCAACACCATTCTTAGGATCGAACAACTTTATAAACACTAAAAGTACGAGGTCATGATTCAACAAAATCGATGTTATCCACTGAATATTGTACTTAACAAATGAATAATGGTTGACAAAAAAATCAAGCATATATTCCATATCATTTATTCTCTTACATGTCACAGCTTATGATTATCAAACACTACAATTGATTCAGATCCATTATTTCAGTGACCAATCCTAGCCCTAACTTTAAACCGTCAATGTCTAACATGATCGATCTATATTCATCTTCACTTCAAAGGCTCAACGATCAGCATTAAAATCATCCCTACATTTGAACTCTCACGATCATTTTTCTTTAATCTGTGTAAATAGAAGGAATTCAGTTAATAGAAAAAACTAACTCACGCGTGAGCAAACGCCTTAAGGAAATAAACATCCTGTGCAATATACTGACGAAATGTCTCGATCTTGAGATTTCCGGCCGCCAAAGAGACGGCGAAGGGGCTGTAGACGGAGAAGAGGCACTCTCTGTTAAATTTGATCCACAGTCTCCCCGCCAGAGCTTCTTCCGAGTAGCTAACAGCGATGTTAGGAGGAATCGTCATCGCCGAAGAGAAGGAGGTCAGCGCCAATGGATTAGTCGCCGATTGGAAGACCGGGAACTTGCTGCCAAACAAGAGAGGACGGATCGGCAAGGAGACGCGTGGGGGTCGGAGAAGACCAAGCGAGTTATTGAAAAGGCGTGTGGAGAAGAGGAAGCGCATAAAAGGAGAGAGATAGATTGGCGGGGTGATGGGTTAAGGGTACCTTTGACCTCTTATGAGAAAAAGCTCGTGCATTGGAGCAACTGAGGATCATAAAAAGGAAAAGGGATGATCTGGTTTACCCTATTACTTTCGAAGCCTCCTCTAAACATTTTCTTTTTATGATTTATTTTGTTCTATAATTAGGACATTTACTTTTTTTTTTTTTTTTTGTCAACAATTTCATTTCAGGCCAAGGCCTTACAAAGCAAATGGGCCGTAGCCCTACAAGGATTTATTCGACATAACCAACGAAGCCCAAGGAAGCCCATCCGAAGATAAAGCTCCACGCGTCAGGAGCTGGGCGCCGGTGGAGTGCATGTGTGGACACGCGTCGATGGATGAAGCGTCGCCGGAGACAGTCAGCTAACGCGGAGGAACACGCCGCAAGAACCGCGCCGGACCAAATCGTTGTAGGAGCGGGGAGCCATTCGCCGATCATACGCATCCCGAGGCCACCGCTGGATCTCCTGCAAAAACGAGAACCAATCTTAGAAACGCCGGCAAACAACAACCGAAGCCGAGGAGGCGCCTTTGCCGCCGGGATTAAAAATCCCGGCGAAGTCCACCATGTGCTTTTCCTCAAAGCGGCGGGACAAAAGCGATATTATTCCGGGAGAATCGGACAGTCGACGGCGAAACAGAGACAACAAAGGAAGAGAGCAGCGGGCAAAGAGAAAGAGGGAGCGAGATCGTCGGCTAACGCCGAGAAGAACCGGTGAAACCGGTGGATTCCGATATCGGAAAGAAAACAGCCAGCCTGAGATTGAAATCGGACTTATTGAAAGGAAAATCCGAAAATTAAACAACCCAAAACAAAATCCGCTCAAAGCACAGAAAGATACCGATCGAAGATCGGAACAATACCCAAGAACCAAGCTAAGAACGGAACTATAAAACACAAACGAAGGTCGCTAAATCATCGTCGCCGCCGTGAAAGATCAGACGAGAGAACGGCGGTGGACGAGAGAGAAACCTCTCTCTAAAAAGTAGAGAGAGAGCGACCTAAGCTAAGCCCAATTCAACCATCCCCAATTAGGACATTTACTAACTTAGCGTAATGTTTTATTTATATTTACCTTCTAAACGGAACTTATAGCCTTTTGGCTCAAAAACAAATTGAGAAAATGTCAAATAATACACGAATTTTTTGAATATAACCAAAAAATACCTCAATTCTATGTCTAGCCAAACAATATCTAATCATTTGTTTGACTTTTAAATAATACACAAAGTAATGGTTGACTTGGCCAAAATGACACACTGTTATCTGATTTAACAGACTATTTAGATAGCGTTTACACACCGTTTATTGTACCGTTAATTATAAACAAATAATACACGAAATCTTTGAATCTAGCCAAAAAATACCTCAACTTCATGCCTATCCAAACAATACATAATCTTTTGTTAGACTTTTAAATAATACACAAACTAATGGTTGACTTGGCTAAAATGACACACCGTTACGCACCGTTTATTGTGCATTTAATTATAAACGATGTCATTTTATCATTAATTTGTTTAATTAAGAAAAAATCAGTCACATACAAGGCTAGACCTCGGGTTTGGTATGCCATGTGAGAATGTGTTTGTTACCACTGGGCCAAAGTAATTTCATCGAGATACATAAGCAAATAATTGTACTTATAACGACGCGATCGCTAAATCGAAAATTTAAGTTTTTGGGTTTCATCGTTCTGATTCAATATGTGTGCTCGCTGCCCAGAATTCTTGGATCTGCTGTTATTAATCATAAAAGATTTTAGATCACTTTTTATATAATAATATTCAGCTCAATTTCGAAGAAAACCAATCACATATGCCACTTCCCTTTTAACATATTTTCTGTGTTTTATTTTTTTAAATGAAATAAATACAAAAAGACAAAAAGACAAAAAAACCAAACCCAAATCAATTATTTACATAACCCAACCAACCTGACCCAGTTCACCCGACCAGATCCGACCCGACCCGCCCAGTTTGAATTTTTTACTCTTTTTTTACCCCAAAGTATATTTTTTTTTCAACCCTAACTCTTCCCTAACTCTCTTCGTCTCTCCCTCTCACTCTCGTGGAATCCCTCGCCGTCCCTCTCGTCGGACCGGAAGACCGTCGGCTTCACCTCCTCTCGTCGTAGGCTTCTCCGGCGAGAATCTCCGCAGCGACAGCCGCCGAATTCATCCGCCGAACTCCTCCGTTTTCTGGGTAAGAATCGAATTGAATTTTGTTTGTTTGTGTTTGCGTTGGATTCGAAGATAATCGATTTCCAATTGTCTCCCTCTGTTCCTCTTTGTCCTGGCTTGAATTTGATTGAGTTGATCGAGTTTTATTAAAAACCCCAATTTTCGAGCTTAATTGAGTTGTACCAGTTGGACTATTTGATTTATTTTGATTCTTATTTTGATATGGGTTTTGTTCTTCTATTTTGTTCAAGGAATAGGAATAATGGCTCATCTTGCTCGGAGTAAACAAGCTAAGAAGAAGAGTAAAAAAGCTAATGGACCGAAAGTGGTATAAGAAGGAAGATTGGTAGAAAAAGGGAAAAGAAAACATGGAGGAAAGAGCAGTGATGTGCAAGAAAAAGCAGTAAGAAAAGAAAAGGATCAAGAAGGAGAAGAACAAGAACAAGAAGAATAAGAACAAGACGAAGAAGAACAACAACAAGAAGACGAAGAAGAAGAACAACAAGAACAAGAACAACAACAAGAAGAAGAAGAAACTGGGACATATTATAGGTTCAGTTAGCTATGATTTTTTCGGATTCATATTATAGGTTTTGGCCCAACTGGGACAACTGATAACAAACTTGGACCATTTTGTATTATTGGTTTTGGTCCAACTGGGACAAATGGTAACAAACTTGGACCATTTCGTATTGTAGGTTTTGGTCCAACTGGGACAACTGGTAACAAACTTGGACCATTTCGTATTATAGGTTTTGGTCCAACTGGGACAAGGGGGACAACTGAGTTAAGTAATCATTCTTAGAAAACACAAATACCAACTGAGTTGAGTTAAATCCAAATACATAATTTGAAGACCCTTTGGAGAAGAACACTACATGATCATTAGCCGAAAAATAAATTTGAAATCTACAAGTTTGCAACTATCTCGGAGAGTGTGGCAATCTCGGCTTCGAGTGTCGCGATCTCGGCTTCTTTCTGAGCTAAGCGCTCTTTGAAGTTGTAAATTTCCTCACGCATTTCGCTGACATCCTTGCGTAGACACTCCACAGCAGTACTTCCATAACGGTACGAGGAGATCGAGAGCATTTCCCTTTCATGTAGGACGCGCATTTTTTGCAGCTCCTCTTCGACTGCATCCTCCCACCACTTACGTTTGTGGTCTTTCCCGTCACCACCATCAGCCTAGAACAAGTAGGACAAGTGGAACAGTTAAAAGCAAATAGCTTTTATTGGCATCTTGAACACCGAAATCACCATCCGCTCTTGCGCAGCCACTGTCGATACTTGTTTCATCGTCAGAAGGTTCGGACCAACTTATTGGCATCGTGACTGCAATATAAAAGGCAAAAATCGAAAATTCCTCTTAGATTTACTCGTGAAAAATGGCAGATCTAGACCAACAATTCGAAATCCATGAATATAAGCATACGAGACTAGCAAAGAGAGGGAAAATTAGGGTTTACCTGGACTATAGTTGCAGAGAGCAGCTCCTGCTATGGGGAAACCCCAGTTTTTGTCGAGAAAGGTAAGAGGAGGAAAGCTCGAGGAAAGAGGAAAGTGGAAGGAAGGAGAAAGAAAGAGAAATATAAAGAAGAATTAAAGAGGAGGAATTATATTTAATTATAAATATAAGGTAAATAATAATTTTCGATTATTTAAAAAAAAAAAACGGATATTCCCTCCAAATTTCCTAAGCATTTCGGAAATTCCCTCCAAAAAATTGGGCATAGATGTACCTAGTTGTCCAGTTGTACAGTCATCTACATAGTTGTATTTTGACAGTTTTTGGTTTTTTGTTGTTGGACCTTATGAAGGACAAGAGTTTTGGAGTTGGACTTTTGATCTTACCTTATTAATCATCAATTCTGTGATTTCCACATAACAATATGTTTGAATTAATAGGATTCTCATCTTTCACTTACTAAACGGGTGACAACTAACATAGGACTTCTATAACTAATAAGAGTGTTTTGTGTAAACTCTCAAAAAATGTTTCACAAAATTTTAAAGTTCTTCTTTTTTCATTTATTTTATGTGTTTTGTCATCCTTACAATGCCTACTTAGAGAAATCCACATATAAATTGGAAAAAATCACAAATTAGAGTTAACATTTGGACCAAAATGTACCACTTGTACTAAACACATAATACAAATTCATACAAATACAAATGCACATACAATCACACAAGCTAAGCATTTTCGGGCTGCAACCACGTCTCTAAGTTTATTCCACGGCGGTATTTGTTCTTTGTCTTGCGTCGAGTCTTCGTCTTGCGGCGAGCTTCTCCGGTGGATGGAAATCGCGTTTCTTGGAGTCTTCCTTGTCTTGTTTCAATTTTCGGCGGTAAAGCGCACATGTTTTGAATTTCCGTGGGAATACTCCACTCAGACTCATGTGGCACTAAATATATCGTTTTCACGTATGCCAACGCCCAAGTTTGAGTCAAATAATATTTCGAGCATAGATCATAGAGATGGATACTCTCTTCTCTCCCTTCCTTCTTCATAAAGTGACTACAAGCGGCTATCGCATGGACACACATATACTTGTCTATATCAAAACATCTGCACGAACATCTTCTCATTCTCAAGTTCACCAGGTACGTCTTCCCATTGACTCCTTTGACGGCGTATTCAAGCCGGAAGCCGTTTAGCTCCCTCACGGGTAAACGTGCTGCGGTTTCACATCGCAAGTGCAATATGTTCTCCACAACTGGCACCATTTTCCTGAAGTGTGGTGCACTAGCAGATGTTTTCCTATGTTTGTTAAACCATTCAGACATCTTTTCAACAATCGCATCAATCATAGGTAACATGGGGTACGCCCTTGCTTTTCTAAACACATTCGTCACCTTTCCTCTTACGTTTTGAGACAAATGCCAGATGCAATGGGAATGCTTAGAGCTCGGGTACACTGTACATACTGCTTTGATGATGCTCTGATGTCTGTCGCTTATAAAAACCAACTCAGGATTATCCGGTACAATGGTTTTCAGATTTGTGAAAAACCAGTCCCAACTAGCATGATTCTCACCATCAAGCACACCAAACGCACGTTTGTGTACATGTTCAACAACGCCTAATGTAAATACACAAAAAATCATAATTAGGGATTACACAAGTTTTTACAGTTGGACCTAAATGTACCAGTTGTTCCGATATTTATGTCCAACTGGTCCAACTATTAGTAAGTTGTACCAACTATAATCCTCCAAAGCAGTTGTACCAGTTGGACTAAATCGGCAAATTTGGATTCAAATCAATTTGATTTTGGGTTTCCTCGTTTTACTATGATTCAACACGATTCAAGACAACTATGAAGCAATGTACCAATGCATATACCTAATAATCAGTAGAAACATGAATAACAACACCTAATTTAACTCCAATCCCTAATTGAACTTCAACTTGAATACCAATTGAGATTGTTTGATATTCATCACATAATCATCACATTATCAAGCTTACCAAAAAGAGAGCTACCGCCGATCTGAGGAGAGTCGATTTCCGCCGTCGTCGTCAAATTTTTCATTTTCCGACCACCATTTCCGTCGAGCTCGTGGGGAAGAAGAAGAATAATTTGTTTTTTTTTTGTTTTTTTTATTCAGCATTTTAACCAGCTTTTTTAACCAACATATTAACCACCCTTTTTTAACCTTTCTCAAATTCTCAAACCCTCTACTAGTTTTAGAGACTTTCATTGGAGGGTAAAATAGGAGAAGAAATATATTGGTGGCATAGAGATTATGTAGTGGCATCATTGATCACTTTTTTTGGAAAAGTGGCAGTTAAGCTCATCATCCGATTGGCGGGGTGATGGGTTAAGGGTACCTTTGACCTCTTATGAGAAAAAGCTCGTGCATTGGAGCAACTGAGGATCATAAAAAGGAAAAGGGATGATCTGGTTTACCCTATTACTTTCGAAGCCTCCTCTAAACATTTTCTTTTTATGATTTATTTTGTTCTATAATTAGGACATTTACTAACTTAGCGTAATGTTTTATTTATATTTACCTTCTAAACGGAATTTATAGCCTTTTGGCTCAAAAACAAATTGAGAAAAATGTCAAATAATACACGAATTTTTTGAATATAGCAAAAAAATACCTCAATTCTATGTCTAGCCAAACAATATCTAATCATTTGTTTGACTTTTAAATAATACACAAAGTAATGGTTGACTTGGCCAAAATGACACACTGTTATCTGATTTAACAGACTATTTAGATAGCGTTTACACACCGTTTATTGTACCGTTAATTATAAACAAATAATACACGAAATCTTTGAATCTAGCAAAAAAAATACCTCAACTCCATGCCTAGCCAAACAATACCTAATCTTTTGTTAGACTTTTAAATAATACACAAACTAATGGTTGACTTGGCTAAAATGACACACCGTTACGCACCGTTTATTGTGCATTTAATTATAAACGATGTCATTTTATCATTAATTTGTTTAATTAAGAAAAAATCAGTCACATACAAGGCTAGACCTCGGGTTTGGTATGCCATGTGAGAATGTGTTTGTTACCACTGGGCCAAAGTAATTTCATCGAGATACATAAGCAAATAATTGTACTTATAACGACGCGATCGCTAAATCGAAAATTTAAGTTTTTGGGTTTCATCGTTCTGATTCAATATGTGTGCTCGCTGCCCAGAATTCTTGGATCTGCTGTTATTAATCATAAAAGATTTTAGATCACTTTTTATATAATAATATTCAGCTCAATTTTTATTTATCAAAAGCTTAAAAGTTTCTCTTTTCGGATCTTCAAGATATAGCCAAAAATGTCAATGCCACTACAACGTGGCATCTCAGAAGTATGAGTTTCAGACAACAGTGATGATCTGAGAGACTCTCAAATGAAGGAAAAAACAAAGAAAGAAGATTTGGTTCGAGGTGGTTGTTCCATTGATACAAAAAACGACGTTGTTCATAATTAATGGCACAATAAACAGTGCGTAAACGCCATCTAGTTAGTTTGTTAAATCAGATAATAGTGTGTTATTTTAGCCAAGTCAACCATTATGTTGTGTAATATTTAAAAGTCTAACAAAAGATTAGGTATTATTTGGCCAGGCATGAAGTTGGGGTAATTTTGGCCAGATTCAAAGAGTTCGTGTATTATTTGTTTATAATTAACAGTACATGAAACGGTACATAAACGCCATCTAATTAGTCTGTTAAATCAGATAACGGTGTGTCATTTTGGCCAAGTCAACCATTAGTTTGTGTATTATTTAAAAGTCCAACCAAAGATTAGGTATTGTTTGGCCATGCATAGAATTGAGGTGTTTTTCCCAAAACAAATTATGTTTACCCCTTGTAATCAATTGTGTTTTTGATGATTTTGCCCCTGGTTTGACCATATCCAATTTGATGGTTTAATCGAAAAATTGGTTTAAACAATTTTATTGGTTTAAGATTTTTTTTTTTTAAACTATATTTCTGAATTCCTATAACTGAATGTTTCTATCCGAATAGTATTGGATTGAGTCGGATTCGGGTTGGGGGCGACGAAAACGAAAACAAAATCGTGTTTAGCTCGTTTAGTGATGCAGCCTCAAATCAGAGACTAGGATGGTGGGAGATGGAAGAACATGTGTTGGCTTTGAAGCTCTCTTACTTGTTCGGAATGAAATGGAATTGCGAGATGGAAGTGATGGTGAACAACTCTCTTGCTCAGTGGGCTTGATTGACTCTCTCAATCAGATTGCAAACTATCTGAATCACTCAAGGATAGTTTGAACCGAAACTCCTAAGAGGATGGTGAATCACTCACAAAACTCTAAGAATAACAACTCTCCAAAGAACACAACTTTCAAAAGAAAAGAAAATACTCTGATTATTTCTGAATGATTGAAAGGTAAATGATACAATGAGCTAAGGTAAGCTTATATAAGCTTGGTACAACGGTCATATGACCAGAAATAAAGAAACAAAGCATTACTTAATAAAAACCAGCCGTTGGGCAGATTCAAGGGGATTCTCGGCCAAGTATGGAAACCCTTGAGTCTTGGTGGTTTAGGCATATATGAGTGATGTCTTGGAATGTCCAGGTGCAGTGAATATGGCTTCGGATTGTGTATAAATATATCAGCAAGTAACCGGGGATGTTCTGGCTCGACCAATTTCTTGAAGGATGCCTATTTGATTCAAGTCATTGATGATGAGTTGGTTGGCAAGAGTGGAATCTCCATGCCTGAGTGGTTGAACTCTTGGTTGTTTATCTCCAAT
Organism: Orychophragmus violaceus; assembly: GCA_030180135.1. NCBI lineage: Eukaryota > Viridiplantae > Streptophyta > Magnoliopsida > Brassicales > Brassicaceae > Orychophragmus > Orychophragmus violaceus. The sequence goes on along the minus strand of CM058240.1, from coordinate 66,562,219 downwards.
GGCATGGACAGGCTGGTTGGTCTCTCCTCTATGCATCTTGGTTGATGATGGCTTGATGCCCTCATCATACTCTCCCTCTTGAAAAGGTTTCGACCTCGAAACTGAATAATCTGCACCAAGATAAAGCAAGTTAGCTTTCATTCTCCTTTGGGAATTTAGGGTCTTACCTTGATGTGTATATGGTCTGGTGAGGAGTGGAGTGTCTGGTTGTTCTCCTTTGAGCAGATAGGATAGTAGTGCTCCTCTTCTTTGGGCTGGTATGGCGTCTCCTTTTTATATCTTGCTTCTGCTCTCCTTAAGACCTGAAATATGTTCAACACTTTGGCAAAGAGACAAGTGCATTATGAGCTCTTTATCACATAATAAACAACTTAAATCCTTTTCCTTATAGTCAATTTCATGTGCTAATGATATCTCATCTTCTTGCAAGCTTAACAAGTTCTTTAACACAGCTGTTAAATCATTGGAAATGAAATGTATCAAAGAGAGACTTACCTTGTTAATAGATGTGGTGTCTTTGCTTTGGTTTGGGGGTTTCTCCTTGATGTTCTCCTTTTCTCTACTGCCCTGATTAGTTTGATCACTTAGTGTAAGGGCTGTTTCAGAGCTTCTCTTCACATTCTCTTCTCCCTTGTGCTTTATATCTATAGAGATGCTCATTGGGAAGAACAAGTGCATTATATTTGTTCTTGGAGTAGTATAAACAGATTGTATGATACTTGTACTTACATTGCCAACTTCAGTAGGTTGTATGAGGGTTTGAACCTTCTGGTCTTGTGATTTAGCGATCATTAAACGTTCATCTTCTTTCCTGGTCACCGAAACATGTTTCTCTGGTCTTTGATCTTCCCTACTGACCTTGGTTTGCTCGTGCTCTTTATTGCTCAGTTCTTCTATCCCTGTATCAAATCCTTTTGAAAAAAACAAATGCATGACACTAGAATTGGGAAATAACAAATCAGAATGAGCTAAACTATCACTTGTTTTAGTTAATGCAGTTTTCTTTCCTAATGATGTTTCTTTCAGCAATTGTTTAGATTGACAGGTTGCAGCAAAATTTCCTCTCTTATGACATATATAGCATGTCTGATCTTTAAACCTCTTAGAGTTAGTGTACTTACTTGGTTTGGGCGTGTCTAGTTGAATGTGCAAGAGGTTAGAACTTTCTCCAATGGATTCTTCAATATGTGGTCCTTCTTTGATCTACTCCTGCTTCTTAGGAGTGGTTAGATGTGGGTTCCTCACCTTGGCAGATCATGTCCTCTGCTGTATTGGCACCTCTGGTTCATCTCTGGCAGCCTTTAATTGCTTGTTGGAAGTCATCCATCATCTTGGTTCTATAGGAATTTGGCACCTTGAGTAGTATGGGTCTGTGGAGATCTCTTCTACAAACTCCTTATGCAGTAGCTGCTTCATCCCTTCCCAAGTGTGGTCTGGTAGCTCAAGTTCAAGTCTGAGGTTAGCATCCTTATCCCACTCTAGATAGGCTTCTTCAATTAGTGTTTCTTCAGCAATGGTTGTCTTCTCCTCTTCTGGAACTTGATTTGCTTGAAACCAGTCATCCATATCTCTTTCCCACCTTAGATAAGCTTCTGGTCCTTGTACACGACCTGAAAAACAGATGTTATATTGTTTTTCTTGACAAAACTCACTTTGGTATTCTTCTCCTTCACTGATTTCAGAATGGTTGTTGGTCTCCCATGCTTCTTCAATTTTCTCTTCTCTTGTCTTTGTCTCAGCTTCACTTAAAACAACATTGGGAATCAGCTTCTTCACAACCTGGTTCTTCTTGGCTATCAACTGTTGAGTCATTCTCTTTTGCCCATGACTCCTCTTCACATCCTCTCTCTGATTCTTTTTTCAGAGTTGGTTTCAGTTTGAGCTTCTCCATCCCAAGAGTCAAACTCTTGTTGCTCTTCTTCTTCATTCCATGAGTGCTCTTCATCACCCCAATCAACCTCTGAGGTAGTGTAGACGCTTGCTCCATCTTCATCTTCCATGTTTTAGTTCCTGAAATATAACAAACAAAGTGTATGAATATGTTCTGGTTTTTCTTGAAACTTAAGTATTGAACAAGTATATGCAAGTTTCAATCAACACAACAAGTGCACACACACGGTTTAATAAGAATCAGAAACCTTGAAACCAATGTTTAGGAAAACCGGCTGAACTCTTTTGAAAACACAAAGGGTTTATGGTTTAAAAAGCAAGTTCACGGTTTAGAAACAGGAAATCTCGTCTGGCTTTGGGTTTTAAATCAAGTGTTACACTGGTTTAGGGGTCTTAGCAAATTGATTTTGATAAACCAGTTTTTGTTTAAAGCTTTTCGAAAACAAAGGAATGGTTTTGAAATCCAATATTGTACTTTCCTTTTTATGAAAAGATGCACACTGTTTTTAACTTCAGGAAGGGGAAAACAAGATTTGGAAATAAGGATAGGAGCCTTAGTTGACTGCGTTTTCGAAATTTCAGTGAGAGAAAAGGAAACAAACAACTTTTAAGCTTTTGGTTTAGTGAAAAATCGATTCAAGCAACAAACCTTCTTCTTCTTCTTTTTTTTAAAAAAAAAAATTTTCTGGTTCTTTTATGAAAACAAAACAAGAACTTTGAAACTAAACTTGACAGAAACAAAAACTAGGCAATTTTTATGTTTTGGATTATGATAAACGAGACTATGGATGCAAAAGTAAAGAACTAAGGAGGTAATGCAAAAACATAAACTTTTCTTTTGGTATTTTCGTTTTAAGATGCAAAACAAATAGTGAACAGAAAGAGGTAATGAATCAATGCAGACAGATTGATGAACAAGATACTTTTTATGGCTTTTTTAATTGGATTATGCAATGAAATAGATTGACAAATAACATATGTAACTAAACAGAATGGATGCAACAAGTCAACAAGGGATTTTTGTAGTTTTTTCAGTTTATGATGCAATGAAACAGAACTATATGAATGAAACTATGAATTTAATGCAATGAAAACAATGAGTAATGGATAGATAACACCTGTTAGGAGCCTTTCGGCTCTGATACCAGATGATGCAGCCTCAAATCAAACACTAGGATGGTGGGAGATGGAAGAACATGTGCTGGCTTTGAAGCTCTCTTACTTGTTCAGAATGAAATGGAATTACGAGATGGAAGTGATGGTGAACAACTCTCTTGCTCAGTGGGCTTGATTGACTCTCTCAATCAGATTGCAAACTATCTAAATCACTCAAGGATAGTTTGAACCAAAACTCCTAAGAGGATGGTGAATCACTCACAAAACTCTAAGAAGAACAACTCTCGAAAGAACACAACTTTGAATCGAAAAGAAAATACTCTGATTATTTATGAATGATTGAAAGGTAAATGATACAATGAGCTAAGGTAAGCTTATATAAGCTTGGTACAACGGTCATATTACCGTAAATAAATAAACAAATCATTACTTAATAAAAACTAGCTGTTGGGCAGATTCAAGGGGATTCTCGGCCAAGTATGGAAACCCTTGAGTCTTGGTAGTGTAGGCATGTATGAGTGATGTCTTGGAATGTCCAGGTGCAGTGAATATGGCTTGGCATTGTGTATAAATATATCAGCAAGTAACCGTTGGCTAATGATCTCCTTAGGCTCCAAAATAGGCAAGTCGGTCCATTTGGTTCTCTAAAGGATTATGTGCATTCTGTATGGACTTAGGACGTCTTCTAGCTTCTGTGGTAAATGTCTCCTGGTCACCAAGTCTTGGTTTGAGAGGTGATAAACATATTGGTCTTCATAGTTTCCTTAAATGCCTTTGGATTGGCAATTCGAATAACTTGTGATCCAACATGGACCAGGGCTATTCTGGCTCGACCAATTTCTTGAAGGATGCCTATTTGATTCAAGTCATTGATGATGAGTTGGTTGGCAAGAGTGGAATCTCCATGGCTGAGTGGTTCAGCTCTTGGTTGCTTATCTCCAATGGCATGGACATGCTGGTTGGTCTCCGTCGTCGGCGCCGTCGCGTCTCCGACCAGCATTTGCTGCCTCTGTCGTGACTCCGTCCACCCACCGAGGTCTGTGGCTCCCCCTCGATCTGCATTCAGCTCCATTTGAATGTGATTGGGATTGGGATTTGGTTTTGGTAGATTCAATTGATGGGTTGGTACATTGTTGTTTAGCCTTTGATTCTTGGTCGACTGGGACTACAAATTGAGTAGAAATTCATTTGAGAGGTAGAATCGCTGTTTATTGCTAGCATATTGGAACCAGAAATCAATTCAAAATTGTGTTCATGTTGTTGTAGAACTGGGGACAACTAGTATAACTGATGTATGTTGTATTACCAGTATAACTGGTATAACTAGTATAACTAGTAAAACTGGTATAACTTGTAAAACTAGTATAACTAATAAAATTGACATAACTGGTACTTCTGATAACCGTTATGTATAACTAGTATAACTGAGGACAACTTGTGTAAAACTAAGAACAAACTTTGTACAACTACAAATATATACTGAGTTTTTTGCTTTTGTTTTGACAGGATAGAATGAGCGGCAGAGTGTGCATCCATTATAAATGTCAGGGGTGCATGTGTAGCCTAGTGTTTAAAGAGGAGATAACTTTGGAGATGGTAGTAGCTAGGCTTTACAAGAAGCATGCGTTAGATGAAAATAAGGTTAGATTAGAACTGAGTTACATTCCTATGGTGGTTGGCTGTGAAGAACATTTGAGTATTTCTGATGATGAAGATCTTTGTGGTTATCTAATGACCGTTGATAAAGAGAACCGTAGAAGTCTTTTGTGTGTGGAAGTCGTGACTAGACCGGAGCAGCCCTCGCAACAGTCGAGAGCGGGGAAAAGCTCCGCTGGTTTGAAATATGAACCTGATGAAATCGGAGAAGTAGGACCTAATTCCTTGACATTGTTTGTTGAAAACAGAGAAATATGAGCTAATGTTGTGCCGCTATTTGTTGAAAACGGTCAAGCAAGTCAAGAAGAGCAAGTAGGAGAGGATGATGGTGATACATTGGAGGATAACGTTATGGATACATCGGGTATGTGTGATGAATATCGTGAGGTACCACCCGTTGTTGAAGGTAGTCAGTTTGTAGCGCCATGGGAAGACGGTTTTGGGGTGAGTGTGCATCAAGAATAACGAGATAAAAAAGGCGGTTATAGAGTTGGTAGAGAGTTTGACATTTAGAAACTCTTTTGATTCTGTTATAAAACATTCTGATAGAACGCGGTGGGTGGTTAAATGTTCTATTGAGAGATGTAAATGGGGTCTACGAGCAGCAAGGATTGAGAACTCGGATATGTTCTCTATTATAACGTACACGAAGATGCACACATGAAACCGTGCCGATCAAACTGCAAGCGCTGATTGTATGAGAGGCTCATCACAACTAGTTGCATCGTATTTGAGTGAGGAATATCCTGGGAAACTCGAAACTTCAAAGCCTAGAATCATCATGGATCTAGTTAGGCGAAAATATGGCGTAGACATATCATACTCGATGGCGTTAAGAGGGAAAATTTAAGCAGTTTGTGATTTGCGTGGTAGTCCGGAAGATACAAGATGTTGTATCATTGTCTGTACGTGTTAGAAGAGGTCAATCCTGGAACGGTAAGCGCTGTGGAGTTGGATGAGGAAAAAAATTCAAGTATCTATTCATAGCTTTGGGAGTTAGCATTGAAGGGTTTGCGTGCATGAGGAAAGTGATAATTGTTAATGCAACTTTCCTCAAGAACGGATATGGTGGTGTACTAGTTTTCGCCGTGGCTTAGGATCCTAATCGTCACATTTATCCCATAGGGTTCGGTTTTCTCGACGGTGAGAATATAACTAGTTGGACATAGTTTTTCGAGATGTTGAAAAGCGTTGTAGGCGACTCGTCCGAATTGGTATTTGTGAGTGATAGAAATGCAAGCCTCATCAATGCAATAGAAAATGTGTTTCCACAAGCTCATCATGGGTACTGTTTATGCCATTTGGCCCAAAACGTGAAAGGACATTCTGCGATCAAAGGTTTCAGGAGCTATGTTGGTGTCACACACAGGCTGAGTTCTACAGTCGTTACGAGACATTTAAGAGGAGATATCCTTCCGCGGTGAAGTATGTGGAGGAAACTACCGTCAAGGAAAAAATGGGGAAGATGTTTTTCTCCAGGTAAACGATACAACTTGGACACGAGCAACTCTGCGGAATGTCTGAAAAATACTTTTCTTGAGGCGAGGAGGTACTCCTTAAAACCACTGCATGATACTATCATTCTCAAATTTTCATATTGGTTTAATAAGCATAGAAAAGAGGCAGTGTCTGGACATGCCGATTACAATCTCGTGCCTTTGGTCCAGAACTTCGTGCATGATAATTGGAAACTTGATAAGACATTAGGTGTGAGGGAGGTAAACACTTTCGAGCTCTAGTACGAAGTCGATGATATTGATGGAAAGGTTTATTTGGTGAACTTGGAATCGAAAAGTTGCTCATGTGGTTTCTTCAATATTCAGCAGTATACTTGTCTCCACGCCCTAGCAACATACAAATCATACAAAAAAGTGATAGAGCTCGTGCAAGTGATACCAGTATAACACTCCTTGATTTGTGTTCGAAATATTATTTGACGGAGATGTGGGCATTGGCTTACTATAGGTCTATCTATGCTGTCCCTGATATGTCTGCATGGAACGTCCCGGATTACATCAAAGAGATGCAAATCCCACCTCCGGATTACAAGAAAACGAGGGGTCGGAAGAGAGTACATAGATTTCCATCTTAAATCCATCTTCCATCGTTGACTGCATCCCTTTCATCATCACAACAAGTTTGCTAGGATTAGGATTCGAAGTTCTAGGTGCATCAATGGCAGCATGTCTCTTTTCCTCCGGTTTTTTGAGCTCTTCCTCCTCCCCTGCCTGTCGGGCATCCATCGCTTCGTCATACATCTCCTGAAAATAGACCTTCTTCCCAGCCAAAATAAGCTTCATCCAACTCTGAACAATAGGATCGTCGAGATCATGGACATCGCTTTCTTCATAGATACGCTCAAGAAAAGCTTCTTCATCTCCATCTCGAGTTGGCAGGATGTTTTCAATGCCCTGAGGACACTTAGTCTTAGCTAGTTCTTCATTGATCCTTGAAAGAGGAAACCCTCTCATTGAGTTACTCTTGAATTGCGCCTTGCACATTCTTGGACAATTATGGTTTGCCCCTAAACCTGGCTCGCGGAAACTACTCCATAGCTCTGGAATTGCCTCAAAGGCTAACAACTACACAACAACACACATATGGTATATTAGTTAGAGATTAGCACAAGAACAATTACTCAAAACAAAACTTAAAAGTACATACTTCCAAAGGGATACAGAAACCGTGAATCGGCCACAATTTGTTCTCATTGACAACCCCTTTAAAATGGTCCATTGTGTGAGAGATCTCACCGGCCATATGATCATAACACAATCTGCACCAAGGAGAACTCCGGCACAAGTCAAGATCATCGACAACTCTGAGGAAAAAATCTACCACCGGAGTAGCATCGTTTCCAGTCTTCGTCTAGCCGATGAGGACGCTGCAAAGGAAGTAAAGAACAATCATCTGCAGTCTATCTGGATCAGCTCCCATACCCTCGAGCTTCTTTTTCACATCTTAAACTCTAACTATCGAGTTCCCAAAATGTTTCCTCACAAACTTAAGGCCACCAAACTGCTTGTAGTCAACCGGGTAGTTACGGCATTCTAATCCGGACATAAGTTCATGCTCACTCAGTCCATAACATATCAGAACGCCGTAGACCACGAACCAGACTGCCATCCCATCTTGATGTAAGCAGTTCGCAGGAGTAGCATCCACATGCCCATCAGCTTGTGGTTTCCTTGTTTCGGCAGGTGAAAGATATGTTGGAACTGCGGATGCTGTACAAACCACTTCCTCTCAGTAGTCGTTAGATTAGGCTGCAAAGAATCTAGAGTGGCCAGAAAATCAATATAGAAGCACCGCGTCGATATCTTTATTTTCTTCTTGTACTCCTTTGGGGGAAATACATTCTCAGAGGTTGCATGGCTGTCAATTCAACACCGGAATCCAGAAAAAAGAGTTTTACCAAGTTGTTCCACTAATACAATGTTTAGTTTTACATAGTAATACTTAGTTATACGTAGTTTTACACAGTTCTACCAGTTTACTTTACTAGTTTTACTCAGTTTTACTTTATTAGTTATACTTAGTTTTACCAGTTTTACTTAACTAGTTTTACTAAGTTTCACCAGTTTTACTTATTTAGTTATACTCAATTTTACCAGTTTTACTTTATTAGTTATACTCAGTTTTACGACTTTTACTTCAATAGTTTTACTAAGTTTTAACAGCTTTACTTCACAAGTTTCACAAAGTTTTACCAGTTTTACTTCACTAGTTTTACAAAAGTTTTACCAGTTTTACCTATTGGTTATACTCAGTTTTACCAATTTTACTTCATCATCTAAAAAACTAAGAACAATTTTCCCAACGGAATCCCCAACTTTTACACAACTAAATGGGTATAATACTTACCGATTGGGAATCGTAGCTGTCGTGGGATTCCTCGTCTCCGTCATCGTCTTCTACGGATGATACATCCTTGTTTGGTTCGTTTGTTTCCGAGACTCTCGAGTTCGGTGTCGAAGGTGTTGGGTGACTCTTCTGGATGGTTGGATATGTCTCCTGAATCCTTAAATATATCTCCTGGTCGCCAAAGTTTGGTTTGCAATTTATTATATCCTTGAGCCTCCAAACAAAGCAAGCTGAGAATCAATCGGTTTAGAAGTTGAATAACTTCGTCTTCTGAGCTCCAATTGTGATGATTCAAAGTTCCTCTGGTTCCTTTATGGGTTAAGTTTCTGGAACAAGTTAAAGTGTAGCTTAAATCCTCCTTGTTGGACAAATATGCTCCATTACATGCACATATGTATCTGGTGCGCCCAAACTGCTTCTCTCCTAGGGTCTTGGTTGGTTGAAATGTGTTATCTCCATGCTCCTTAGGTTATGATTACTTGATGTCCTCATCACACTCTCCCTCTTGAAAAGGTTTCGACCTCGAAACTTTATAACCTGCACCAAGAGAAAGCAAGTTAGCTTTCATTCTCCTTTGTGAGTTTAGGGTCATACCTTGGTATATTCTCGGTTTGTTGTTGATTGGCACATCTGGTGGATCTCCTTTGAGCAGGAATGCCATGATTACTCCTCTGTTTTTATCTGCTCCTCTTATGACTGATGTTTTGTCTGGTGTCTTTCTTTTAATCAAGATGTGGTTGGTTACAACTTCTTTTCCTTCTTCTCCATTTGCTTCAAAGCTAAGCTCTGACTAGTGGTTTTTCTCCAGTCTTTGTACACTCCTGTAGTACCTATTTCTTCCTGAACACTTAGGGAAAAGAACAAGTGTATTATACTTGAACTTTAATCATCGAAAACATAGTATTTGAAACTATTGTTGGGAATGTCCTGAAATCTACCGTACTATCTCTAGAAAGTATGATAAGTGTCGAGATCAGACATAAGTCATAAATACTGGGTGATCATGATGACTTGCTAGAGCCCGCTCATGATCTATAAGTTTAGGACTTATTACCAGTATTGTATGATCCCTAAGGGTCACACACCATAGCTAACGGGAAAGTTAAGATGGAATTAATACGGTAAGATGCTAAGGCATTTACTGTATTTGTACAGAGAGTTGGGCAGACAACAAATGGGCTTTTGTCTGATTTGTGTCTTGGGCCCAAAAGTCTAATGGACCATTAGTTTAATTAATTAAACTTGGGCCCATTAGTGAATTAATAAGATTGCAACAAGGGTTTTAGAAACCCTAAGCCATCTTTGGCGATTTGGTGCAGGTGGCCGTCGGCCTCTTTGTCACACATCTCTCTCTCTTTGATCATTCCATCCGGTCTAGCAGCCATCCCCTGCTTGTAAGAGTGTGGATACCAAGGAGGAACAGGTAATCATCTGTTCGTTGATCTCGTCATTACCACCATTCCGCTGCAAAAGGTAATGTCCAGGTTTGTTTTATGATTCAGTTACAAGAACCTAGATCTGTTTAAGATTATGTGCTAGGTTGCAATTTGGGAATTGAACCATGGAAAAACACAATAATCCTTACAGTGGTATCAGAGCTAAGGTCATTAGTTTCTTGTAATTTGGATTGTTTAATGGTTTGTTGAATCATTTTAATGAATAAAATTGATTAAAAATCATTGAACCCTAAATCGCCATGCATGCTTTATGATCTCGGATCATTGAGATGTTGATGCCATCGATTTCTTGCATAGCAAGAAAGGAACCCTAAGTCGGCCGTATGATGCTTGTGTTAAAAACCCTAATCGCATGAAAAGGTCTCGGCCGATCATGTTTGATAAAGCGATCGATGGATCGATCGTTTTATGTGATCCATCGTGTGCCGCAAGTGTATGATCGATCGTTAATGGATCTCAGATCATGCGATCGTGGATCGTGATGCCTTGGTTCATGTTGGATCGAGCGATCGGGTGATCACGCATGGGCCGCGTGATCATGGCTGATTGATGCGTGCCGAGTGATGCGTGAGATCGATGGGATCGATCGATGATCGATCGCTTTGCCGCGTGATCGTGCATAGCCGAGATCGATCAATCGATCGTGAGGCCGTGGACGGATCATACGTAATGGGCCGATGATCCGATCTTGGATCGATCATGACGATCGTTTGCCCCGTTAAATTCTTTACGTCCCGCGAATAGTCAATCGGTTAAACCGAGCTTCGCGGTTCGTTACCCAAACCGCACCGATTGAACCGGTCCGTTTAATTGGCGGTTAATCGTGTGTTTAAAGCCTTAAACCGCAAGTTAGGTCAAAATTGGCTAAAACACTAGGTGTTTCTTCCCGGTTTTGGACTTAACTGAACCGATCCAATTTAATTGGTGGTTCAAGCGGTTAACCCAAATCGCGGTTTGCTGGAAATTATTTAATACAATTGGTATTATTTAAATTCTGGTTAAACCGGATTGAAATTCATAAAATTGAATTTTAACCTAAACCGAAGGCTGGTCTAAGTTTGATTTGGTTGGACCAAATAATTTAGAGCTGGTCTGGTTTAGTAAATAACCGATGGTTTTGATAGTTAATTTGGTCTTGGACCAGAATTAATAAACCGACTCGGTTATGTCAAATTATTGGGCCAATTGGAATTCTATGGTCTTGGGCCAAGAATTGGGCCTATAATTTGTGACCCAACCCAAAATATTAATAAAATATTAAATTAGAAATTTCTACTTTTAGAATAGTTCTAAATTTAGAAAGTTTCTAAAAGAAGTAAGTTTCCCAAAAATAGTAATCTTCTATTTTTGGAAATGAAACTTAAAATCCTCAAAAACCAATATCAAGCTTGGATGTCTTTCCAATCTTGTCAGCTACTTAACGCTTATTCGATTACAGATATGGCTTACAGTGTGAGGTGTCTGTTTTCGCGTAAGTAAAGTAGTATATAGTCACTAATTTCATTGGGAGTCCCAGACTTAAGTGATTATTTCGCTGTAAGAGATTGGTTTCCTTGACTGGGCCATCGGGAGTCCCGGGCCTTGAGACATCTGGTGTATTGGGCCTTGGGCCCAATTCACAACCGAGAGTTATTGGATATAACTAGCTGTGTGTATGCTTACCAAGTAAAGCTACTTCTGGGTGACGGCCAGTGGCCCACTTTGGATTTAGCCGAACATGGGTCTCGGAATCATTGCATTCTTATGAGGTTAAACAAAGAAATTTTGAATGCAATGCGAGTTTTCTTATAAGTTATTAAGATTACTCTTTAATGAACTAAATAACTAAAACTCTATTTATCTCTAAATTTCAGTTATGACTAGCACAAACAATCAAAACACTTTCTCGATCCGGTCTGTCCTTGAGATGGACAAACTGAACGGATCAAATTTCTTGACTTGGTCGCGGAACCTGAGGCTAGTCCTCAGGCAGGAGAGAAAGGACTATGTCCTTGAGAGAGCTCTCCCCGAGAGGATCGGGTCCAAGGCCTCTCATGCAGTACGTAATGCTTGGAATAAGCATTATGATGATGCGGTAGATGTGCGTGGTCTGATATTGGCTACCATGGACTCAGATTTGCTGAAGCAATATTAGAACATGGAGTCGCCAATAGAGATGATCAGCAGCCTGAAATTGAAATTTCAGGAGCAGGTAAGAGTGGAGAGATACCAGTTGGTTAAGTCTCTCACTAGCTGCAAGCTACCAAATGATCATTCAGTAAGTCCTCATGTCAGTAAAATGATGGGTTACATTGATAACCTGAGGAAACTGGATTATCCAGTTAGCCAAGAATTGGCAACTGAGATCATTCTGCAGTCACTGCCGTCAAGCTATGATAAGTTCAAAAGGAACTATATCAAGAAAGGCTTAACGAAGACGCTGACTGAACTGCATGATATGCTCTAGACAGTTGAGCCAAACGTGAAGAGTACCCTGTATAATCTCATAAAGGAGAAGGGTAGGTTTACTAAACCTAATGCTGACAAGGGTGAAGACAAAGTTGTCCAGATTTTGAATCATGGCAAGCGTGTGTCTTCTGAGCCCGAGTCAGATACCTCTTACGTTGGTAAGTGCTGCTACTGTAAAGAGACTGGGCATTGGAAGAGAGATTGCATTAAATTCATGGAAGATTATGAGGAGTTGAAGTTGATGTATGAGACTACTTCCTCAGGTATTCATGTTATTACTTCAAGTTCTACCTTATAGGTATTGGATACTGGTTGTGGCACTGATATTTGTTATAATATGCAGAGCCTAAGCAACAGTAGAACGTTGAAGGAAGGACAAGTGGAACTGCATGTCTGGAAGGAGCTATGGATGCTGCCTCAGCTGTAGGGTTTTCACTTGTAGATGCCTTTGAGGCTTGGTTTTGTATTAAGTAATTGCTACAATGTACCTGCTTTAAGCAGAGTTGTCTTTCATTTTCTTGTAAGAATTTGAATGTTTTTCATTTTGATAAAAGACAAGTTTTGTTCTTTTGATCTCAATGAAATATTGATTGTAGCACCCTATTCAAGGAATGGGTTTTATATCTTAAACCAAAGAGTGCCTAAATGTAACATAAATACCGAATTGGTTTAAATCTGATGAATTAAACCTGATTTTCTTGGCGTAAATGTTTTGGTCACATAGAGTGAGTCGGATTCAGAAACCCCATAGTTATGGACTTTTGGGCTCATTTGATCGGATATCTTATGAGACTTGAATTCTGCTTACTGGACCAAAAGACAAAGGGCCCATCTTAGCCGAGCTAGAGAAAAGCCCAAAGGCTTATTGGACCTTGAACATACTCATGTATGTGGCTCGATGAGCAGCAATGCCAGAGAAAATTTCCTGTACTTCATTGTCTCTACTGACTACTTCAGTGAGTATGACTGTGTTCATTTGATGAGACACGAGTCGGAATTCTTTGAAATGGTCGAAAGAGTTCCAGAATGAGGTATAGAACCTGAGTGACAGAAGTATTGAGACTCTGGATTAGATCACGAGTGAGAATACTTAAGTCATTGATGGTGTGATCATCTGAATGAGTGTGAAGTCGTTTCACAGCTCATTTCTCCTGAAAACCTAGAGGTGTTTCTGTGAGAATGAATCAGATCTTATTAGAAATGATTAAAGATGAGTCACACAAATCTTCCATGATATTCTTTAAGAATAACGCTCTAGAAATATCTAAGTTTACGCTGAAATAGTTCCACCAATATCAGTTGAAAGACACCACATAAATGTGGACTGGAAATGATCCAAATTCGTCTTTACTGAGTATTTGTAGTTGTGCTACTTCGCTGGTTGTCCTAGGGAAACCAAGGCTTGTTACTTTTACGTCCATTCCGAAAACGAAGTTAGGTTGTTCGGAATTCTGTTTTCTAAAAGGGAAGTTGCTTTCCAAGAACAGTGGGAGTAAAAGTATAACTCGAAGAAATTCGAGAAATACAGGAGGCTGCTCAACCTGTTGAGGGAGAGCAGCGGATGGATTTACAGATTTCTGTAGAATCTACACCTGTAGAGCCTGAAGTTCGCAGATTTGAATCCGTCACTAATCCGAGAGTGATTTCTCGTGATTAATTGCCATGATCTGATGATCATTGAAAGTGACGAACCTGCGAAATTCACAGAAGCGAAAGTGAGCCCGTACTCCGAAAAAATTACACTGTGTGTAAGTTAGCTTCATCGATCCATTCATGGATGAAAACAAACATATCGGAGTTGGAATCTTCGTTCTGTTGAAGTAGTCAAGGTTTTGACTTGAACAGGAACGAAGTGGAACTGTGCGTTTACTAATAGATAAGTGGGAGCAATGTTGCATTTCTCATAGCTTATGTCGATGACATACTGATTCTCGGAAATAACGTTCCAATGCTGCAGTCGGTAAAGGACTGGCTTGGGAGTTGTTTTTATGATTGACATGGGTAAAGCCACATATGTTCTTGGATTTTGGATCTAAAGATAAAGATCCAAAAGAGCTGGTAGGACAAATTCAGGATTCTTAAATTGACAAAGTCCTACACGTTTTCAGCAATCCAAGAAGGGTTTTATGCCAATGTCACATGGCATTACGTTAAGCAAGAAACAGTGTCCTACGATAACTGCTGAGCTTGAATGCATGGATGAGATTCCATATGCGTCGGCAATTGGATCTATCATGTATGCCATGACACGTACTTGTTTTAATGTTGCTTTAATGTTAAGCAAGACAAGTAAAGACCAGTCAAATCCAGCAAAGAATCACTGGATTGACGTAATGAATATCCTCAAGTATTTGGAAAATACTTAGGATAAGTTCTTGATTTACGGAGAAAGTGAGGTGCTACAAGTCGGTAGAGTCTGAAAGGCAAGTTTCCAACAGACAAAGATGATTTCCGGTCACAGTCCGATTATATCTTGTGTCTGTCTGGCGGTGCAAGGCACTGTTGCTGACTCCATGACTTAAGCTGAACATTTCGCAGCTTGGTTAGCGGCGAAAGAGGTTGTTTGGAAAGAAGAGTTCATCAATGAACTTGATGTGATTCCCAGCATAGATGAGACTAGCTGCACATCAGAGGTCCAAACACCTTGAGGGTAGGTATAACCTATTCCGTGAGATAAATGACAGAGGTGTTAAGTAGATCAGCAAGTTTCAACGAATGAGAACGTTGCTAATCTATTAACGAAGCCACTCCTTAGGCCTAAGCACGAGTCGCGGACTGTTGCTGTAGGATAAGTGAAATTAAGATGTAGTCTTAATTTCAGTGGGAGTTTGTAAAGGGCTTTACTTAGTTGTTTTGAAAGGTTCATGTAAACATAATATTTTATGTTTATGAAATCTATGATTTCTGGATTATTTTAACTGTGATATAAATAATCGTTCCAAAATGATTCATGTCATTATATATGGGCCATCGAATTACATGAGTAGACTTGATCCTGAAACCCCATATTTAACGAAATGACATAAATCATAGTGTCCATAGTCGAAGGT
Organism: Orychophragmus violaceus; assembly: GCA_030180135.1. Lineage (NCBI taxonomy): Eukaryota > Viridiplantae > Streptophyta > Magnoliopsida > Brassicales > Brassicaceae > Orychophragmus > Orychophragmus violaceus. The sequence goes on along the minus strand of CM058240.1, from coordinate 66,546,738 downwards.
TGTTGAAATTGGAACACCAACAACCACTTGAGACTAGATTGTGTTGAGACTTATGACCAAGTTTCGAGGGGTCATAGATGCGCGGCATCAAAGTCGACACATAGGTATATGTAGGGGAGCATATGACCGGACATGGCCCGCTGATGAGAACTCTACAAGATATTAATATCTGTGTCATAAGAGGTTCTCATATACGACTATAGAGTATAGTCCTTAGACCTGAGTTCGCATGCATGTGGCTGCACATAGAGTGATGCACTTTGATCATTGTCTAACGCTGTTTCGTAACTGGGAGCTATAAGGACCTTGGTTGGGTGTATTATGAAGTGTGTAGTTCATAGTGATGGAACAAGATGGGATTTGTCCCTGCCGTTTAACGGAGGTAATATCTCTAGGCCAATCGGAGACTTGATAGCTGGTAAGAGAGTGGCCACTCCCAAACGGACTTGCCCAAGTCGTTTGCATTGTCAGTATCAAATCTGTTCCGATAAACATGGTCTGGCTATATAAGGATGACACGCATCTTGCCTTATGCCAGATTGAGATATTGAGACAAAAGGATTAGGGAATGTAGGATTCCAGTACAAGTGGGAGATTGTTGGGAATGTCCTGAAATCTACCGTACTATCTCTAGAAAGTATGATAAGTGTCGAGATCAGACATAAGTCATAAATATTGGGTGATCATGATGACTTGCTAGAGCCCGCTCATGATCTATAAGTTTAGGACTTATTACCAGTATTGTATGATCCCTAAGGGTCACACACCATAGCTAACGGGAAAGTTAAGATGTAATTAATACGGTAAGATGCTAAGGCATTTACTGTATTTGTACAGAGAGTTGGGCAGACAACAAATGGGCTTTTGTCTGATTTGTGTCTTGGGCCCAAAAGTCTAATGGACCATTAGTTTAATTAATTAAACTTGGGCCCATTAGTGAATTAATAAGATTGCAACAAGGGTTTTAGAAACCCTAAGCCATCTTTGACGATTTGGTGCAGGTGGCCGTCGGCCTCTTTGTCACACATCTCTCTCTCTTTGATCATTCCATCCGGTCTAGCAGCCATCCCCTGCTTGTAAGAGTGTGGATACCAAGGAGGAACAGGTAATCATCTGTTCGTTGATCTCGTCATTACCACCATTCCGCTGCAAAAGGTAATGTCCAGATTTGTTTTATGATTCAGTTACAAGAACCTAGATCTGTTTAAGATTATGTGCTGGGTTGCAATTTTGGAATTGAACCATGGAAAAACACAATAATCCTTACAACTATGACCAGTTAAGATTGCATTCCAATATTGAAAAAGTTCAGATGTTTCACTTACTAGAGTACCAAGTGTTGGGTTATTGAGATGAAGACTTAATGGATTCATCAATGTGCATAGTTTGGTCACATTAAACAAGTTATACCAATCCGGGTCACATGTTTCCTTTAAGGAAGAAAGGGGACAATATAACCGTTGGAGATGCAGCCAAAAAGGGATCAAGTTCAGAGTAGTCTGAAGATGGATCAGAGATCAAGATAGGATCAGTTGGACCACCGGGACATGTCACTTTAACCAAGGAACAAGGCGCATACCTGTCCCTTTCTATGAACCCGAAATGGCACTCTCTCTCTCCTTGAGAGTTCTTGTCTTCTATCTACTTATGTATTTTGAATTCTTTATGTCTTAACCTAGTTGTAACTTTATTTAAACTCTTGTAGTGCACATAAATCAAATACACTCTTTGGGAAACCTTTTCCCTTACTTCTCTTTCGCTAAACCCTAATCCTCTCTCTCTACATCTCTACCTAGTTCATCTCCTATTCCCTCATTATTCGTTGTCAATCAATCATACAACTCTCTTAATCTCATATTCTTACATGGTATCAGAGTTAAAAGCTCTTGTACCTGATACATACTTCCACTAATCTCCTACTCTTCCTGCCTTGTTCCTTTACTTTTGTACTTGTTCTTGTTCTTGAAGCGATTATGGTCTTATCTCTTTAAAATTCTCTTATATCAGTTTCTTCTTGATATTCCCTCCTGTCTAAGTCATGGAGAACACAAGAGTGTTGATACCGGTTACTTTCAAAGGGGCTAACTATTTGGTATGGGCTAGGATGGCCAAGTCTGTCCTCGGTGGCCGTGGGTTGTGGAAGCATGTCATGAGTAGTAATGCTCCAAACCAGATGATTAAAGCTGGAGCTGAAGCTGGTGCTGAAGCAGGTGCAAAGGCTGGTGCTGAAGCTGGCGCAAAGGCTGGTGAAGCTGGTGGGGAAGATGTCCCTGTCAATGAAGAGCTGTGGGTTCAAGGAGGCTAGAATGTACTATCCATTCTACAAAGCTCTCTTGAACCATCAATCTTGGAAGGTTACTCTTAATGTGAAACCGCCGAAGACCTTTTGGACACTTGAGAAAGTGTATGGAAACAAGTCAAATCTGACCAGGGTGTTTGAAGTTAAGCTTGCTCTCAGCAACCTTCATCAGGAGGACATGGAGTTCAAGGATCACTTTGGAAAGTTTAGGTCCTTATGGGCTGAGTTGGAAATGTTGAAGCCAAGTTCTGTGGATCCTCTTGTTCTAAGTGAAAGGCGTGAATAGGACAAGGTGTTTGCCCTCTTGCTTACCTTGAATCCTTCTTACCACATAATTATTCAACACATCTTAAGGTCAGAGACACTTCCATCTCTAGATGATGTGTGTTCACAGATTCAAAAGGAGCATGGTTCCTTTGGATTGTTTGGTGGAAAAGGAGAGCTTGTCACAGCAAACAAAGGTGTGTACAAGCAGGAAGAGTGGAAGGCTGTGGTGTGTGATCATTGCAAGATGAATGGTCATCTTAGGAACAAGTGATGGACTCTTTACCCTCACCATATGCCTAAGAACCTCAAATGCAGCAACAACACCAACCGGTTCAGGGAGCAGAGAGCACACTTCTCTAATGGAGCAGCTGAGCATGATGTTCCTGGTCCCTCAAGAGGTGTTCCTGCTATCAATGAAGGAAGAGCCATGGTTGTTTCCATACTTGGTAAACATTGCAACTGTGTATTTCCTTCATCTAAGACTATTTATGAAAGTTGCTTTGATCTTGTTCACTCTGATGTATGGACCGCACCACGTGTATCTAGAGAGAACCATAATACTTTGTTACATTCATTGATGAGAAATCAAAATACACATGGTTAACTCTGATTCAATCAAAGGATAGGGTGTTAGAAGCATTTGTGAACTTCCAGAACTATATTACGAACCATTTCAATGCCAAGATCAAAATTTTTAGATCAAATAGTGGTGGGGAGTACACTGGTCATGCTTTCAAACAACACCTATCCAAGCATGGAATCCTCCATCAAACAAGCTTTCCATACACTCCCCAACAGAATGGAGTGGCTGAGAGAAAGAACAGACATCTAATGGAGGTTGCAAGATCCATGATGTTCAATACCAATGTTCCCAAAAGGTTTTGGGGAGATGCTGTCATGGCAGCATGTTATTTGATCAATAGGATTCCAACTAAAATCCTTAATGATGTCTCTCCATATCAGGTATTGAACAAAACCAGTCCATCTATTAATCACTTAAGAGTGTTTGGGTGTGTGTGTTTTGTTCTGATTCCAGGAGAGCAAAGGAACAAGCTTGAGGCAAAGAGTACAAGAGCAATGTTCATTGGGCACTCAAGAACACAAAAGGGGTATAAATGCTATGTACCATAAACAAGAAGGGTTTTGGTTTCAAGAGATGTCAAGTTTATGGAAAACAAGAGCTTCTACACAGATAAGAGTTGGGATAGCTTGAAAGACCTCTCTCAAAACCCTTCTGACCGTGCAATCAACTTGAGGATCATTTGGAAAATCTTGGGATTGGACATGCTAAGGTTAATGCTGAAAGTCAGAAGAAGGATGCGGCTGTTGCACCCTCAGAAGCTACCAATCTTGATCATGAGGGAGGCAATCAAGAAACAGAAATGGAACAAGAAGACTTGGATCAAGCTGGTTCTATCATTCGTGATCAAGATACAGTAGCAAGTGATGTAGAAGATCATGTGGATATGGAGCAGGAACAAGAGTCACAGCCGCCGGTTCAAACCTTGAGAAGGAGTACAAGAGAGAAGATGGATCCTTCTAAATGGAAGAACACAAGGGTCTACTACAACAGCAATGCAGTAGCTCATCCTATCCAAGCAGTTTGTTCCATGGCTCAATTCCCTTTTGAACATCAAGTGTTTGTTGGCAAGTTGGATCAAGGACAAACTCTAACAACTTATGAAGAAGATAAGGGGCACAAGGAATGAATGGATGCTGTGATTGATGAAACCAAAGCAATGGAGCATAATCAGACTTGGTATGAGGCAGATCTTCCAAAGGGAAATAAGACTGTGAGTTCTAAATTTGTCTTCACCATCAAGTACAAGAGTGATGGGGAGATTGAAAGGTAAAAAGCAAGGCTGGTTGCAAGAGGGTTTACTCAGACCTATGGGAAGGATTACATGGACACTTTTGAACCAGTAGCTAAGTTACACACAGTGAGGATCATTCTCTCCTTGGCAGCCAATCTAGAATGGGATCTTTGGCAAATGGATGTCAGGAATGCTTTCCTTCAAGGTGAACTAGAAGATGAAGTGTACATGACACCTCCTCCTGGTCTTGAAGACACGGTTATACCAGGAAAAGTTCTTAGACTCAAGAAGGCCATCTATGGATTGAAACAATCACCTAGAGCTTGGTACTACAAGCTGAGCTCAACTCTAAAGGATAGAGGACTTCAGAAATCAGAAGCTGATCATACTCTCTTCACCATTCAAAGCCAAGAAGGTATAGTTATCATTCTTGTATATGTTGATGATATCATCATATCAGGAAGTGACAACAAAGGTATTCAGGACACTAAATACTTTCTTAAATCAGTATTTGATATTAAGGATCTTGGTGAGATAAAGTACATTCTAGGTATAGAAGTGTGTCGATCAAAAGATGGACTCTTCTTATCCCAAAGAATGTACACACCTGATCTTTTGGCTGAAACAGGAAAGCTAGGATGCAAACCTGCAAGAACACCTCTTGAAGATGGCTACAAAGGAGGGGGAGATTGAAGATAACAAACCATTTGATGATATCACACAATACAAAAGGATGGTTCGTAAGTTGATCTATTTGACAATTACTAGGCCTGATATTTCTTTTGCTGTGAATCAGGTGAGTCAACACATGCAAGCTCCTAAGATGCACCATTGGAACATGGTGGAAAGGGTATTGAAATACCTTAAAGGAGCTCCTGGTCAAGGCATATGGATGGGTTGCAATGGAAGCTCAGACATTGTTGGATATTGTGATGCTGATTGGGCTGGAGATAGAGTTGAGAGAAGATCAATAACCGGCTATTGTACCTTCATTGGAGGTAACCTAGTCACTTGGAAGAGCAATAAGCAGAAGATTGTCTCATGTTCTTCTGCTGAAGCTGAGTATAGAGCCATGAGAAAGCTTACAACCGAGTTGATATGGATTAAGGCTCTTCTTAAGGATTTGGGGATTGAGTCATCATAACCTATCACAATTTATTGTGATAATCAAGCAGCCTTTCACATTGCCTCTAATTCAGTCTTCCATGAGAGGACAAAATACATTGAAGTGTATTGTCACAATGTTAGACAGATGGTGGAACAAGGTGTGATCTTACCTTGTTACACAAGGAGTGAGGAGCAGCTTGCTGATATCTTTACTAAGGCAGCAAGTCAGAAGGTCTGTGAGTCCATCCATTCAAAGCTAGGGCTCATGGATTCCTCAAACGTGTTCTCCTAAGCCTTGAAGTCTATACTCTTTTTCCCTAAGTATAGTTTTATCGCAAGAGGTTTTCTATACTTAGGTTTTTAATGAGGTAGGTCTTCATGGTTCCAAGCATGATCTCAAATATCTTGTGATTCAACCTTGAGGGGGAGTATTGAGATGAAGACTTAATGGATTCATCAATGTGCATAGTTTGGGCACATTAAACAAGTTATCCCAATCCGGGTCACATGTTTCCTTTAAGGAAGAAATGGGACAATATAACCGTTGGAGACGCAGCAAAAAAGGGATTAGGTTCAGAGCAGTCCAAAGATGGATCGGAGATCAAGATAGGATCAGTTGCACCATAGGGACATGTCACTTTCAACAAGGAACAAAGCGCAGACATGTCCCTTTCTATGAACCCGGAATGGCACTCTCTCTCTCCTTGAGAGTTCTTGTCTTCTATCTACTTATGTATTTTGAATTCTTTATGTCTTAACCTAGTTGTAACTCTATTTAAACTCTTGTAGTGCACATAAATCAAATACACTCTTTGGGAAACCTTTTCCCTTATACTTCTCACTCGCTAAACCTTAATCCTCTCTCTCTACATCTCTACCGAGTTCATCTCCTATTCTATCATTCTTCCTTGTCAATCTCTCATACAACTCTCTTAATCTCACATTCTTACATGGGTTTGGTAACATCTCTGACTTGAGATTCAAGACTTTTGGAACTAAGTCAGCTGTTGTTGGATGAGAATTGTTCATCACATAGTTTCTGAGGGCTGTTTGTTCAAGCTATTTGTCTTGGTATGGTTGGAGTGTGGCTACTTCATAACATTGTTCCTCAATGTATTTGTCAGCTTCATGATCCCTCTGCTCCTTAGTGTGTCCTGTATCAAAATCCTTTTGCAAAGACAAGTGTATCATACTAGGAATAGACATTTCAGAACTTGATTGAGCTAAACTATCACTAGATAAGTCCGGTTTTAGTTCTAGTGATTGCGAACTGTCTACTATTCTAGTTGGACATGCTACAACATAATGACCTTTCTTATGACACCTATAACAAACTGTGCTAGCAGCTTTTAAAATTTCAGAAGACTTTCATTGCTCTCTTTTCCTTTGTGGTTTAGAAATTGATGTAGAGCTTTGCTGGTGCTTCATGGTTTGATGAACTGATTCTGTTTGAACCTTCTTTCCTTGTGTTGCAAGCTTAGTTCTCTCCTTAAAGATGTTGGGAATGAACTTCTTTGGCTTAGGACAGTGAATCCTCTTTGGCTTAGCCCTTGGACTTTGTCTGCTTGCTAGAATCCCTCTTCTTGGTTCTGGATTGGAATGGACCTTCACATTACACTTCTGGTTGTTCTCAGCTTCATCCACGAATTCTTGGTATAGTATCTCTTTCATTCCTTCTCAAGAAAAATCTTGTACTTCATACTCAAACCTCATGTTGGCGTCTTGATCCCAATGCATGAAGGCATCCTCAATGAGAGTTTCTTCAGCATAAGATGTCTTATCCTCTTCTGGGATTTGGTTTGATTGAAACCAATCCTCCAAATCACTTTTCCATCTTAGGTATGCTTCTGTTCCTTGACCATGACCTGAAAAATAGATGTGGTATGATTCTTGCTTGGTCTCCTCTTCTTCAAGCTCACTTCTGGAGTCATAGCCCTGTTGAAGTTCATCTTCATTCATGGAATCATACTCTGAACATTCTTCTTCCTCCTGCCATTCTTCATGTTCTTGATAAGTTGCAGAAGTGGTGTTATTCTCCCATGATTCCTCATTGGTTTGCTCATTCTGGAAATTAATCTTTTCATCCGTTTGATGCTCCCATGGTTCTGGTTCTTCTTCTTCTGATTCAAACTCTTCATTTGCTTGTTGCTCCCATGGTTCTGGTTCTTCTGGTTCAATCTCTCCATTGAAGCCATCTTTTGTTTCTGAACCATGATCATACTCTTCTTCACAGCCTTCCTCTTCTTCTTCCACATACCATTCTCCATGACTTGTATCTTCAAGATCATTGTCGGTGGTTCCGGATTAGGGTCTGCATCAGTTGGATCCTCCTCATAATCAGCATTGGAGAAATCTTCAGACCAAGGATCCTCTTCATAAGAACCTTCTTCTTCTGACATGAATTCTTCCTCATATGGATCTTCTTCTTCCATGTTTTGTACCTGTCACACAGTTTGGTAATGTATCAACCTTAGAATGTGTTCTAAATAACCTCATAATGAATATAAAACAAGGTAGATAGAATAATGATTATTCAAACCAACTATTTCGAAAATACAGTAGGTATTGGTTGGGAAAATATTGGTTTCCCTTTTTTTGAAAGATCCCACATGTTTTGCTCTTAAGAAAATGGAAAGAAAATTTCTGACCAAAATAAATGAGGAGCCTATTGTTTTTTTTTGGTTCAAATTTTCGAAAACCAAGTATTTAAAGTAGGAAAGAACAGTTTTTATGGTCTTTTGTTTAAGAATTTCGAATCAAAACCTTAAGAACTTCTTATTCTATTTTAAACCTTGACTGATTTGGAGTTTGCATTTTGCACCAGATTAGGAGTTGCTTCTCTTCGGCTTGGTTCCTTTGGAAGGTAAGTGTTTTTCCTCGGTTTTGTTAAGTTGTAAGGTGCATATCTCTCCCTCATGATCCACTTCAACTGTCTCCACGTTCTTATAGTTGGCTCCTTGTAGTACCACCTGTAATCCTCCTCTTGGTACCACCATCTTTAGCCTCTCCTCTGAGCTGATATAGACAGTAGGTGAGTCTTTCTTCTCTTGGGATAGAACAGTACCTAAAGTACTCATCCATGTTGAACTCCCACTGTAGATAGTCTCTTCTATTTCCTGAAAACTCATATATAACAAGCCCAACACCTGATTTATAACTGGAATTTAAAGTTACTATTGATAATGATAAAAGCATTGTGCATTATCAGTGTGTACAACAGTCGTATATTCAATTATATCAGGAAACTATATCAAAGAATGGGAACTATGTCACGGAGCTAGATCAGGAGAATATAGTCAGCTACATCTACCAACTATGTAGTCATCTACATCATCCATCTATATATGACGGACAAAATAGAGTCACGTGTGAAGATAAGGAAGGAGCTATCCTTGTCCTACATGACCGTTGGTGTATAGGCTGGCTATCTTCTTTTGTCCTTATTTAGTTTATTCTTTGTTTATTCTTGATGTAGCCCTAGTCAACACACTATATATGACTTGTATTGTGTGAATGAGAAATCAAGCTTAAGGGATTTATTTTCCCAGCCGCTGAGTCTCTTGCTCCTCTTCTTACTCTCATTTCATACAATCTGAGTCTCTAAAATCTAACATGGTATCAGAGAAATAGTGTTATTGTTCTTTGATTCTCTTCATTCTTTCTTCATTCTACTATTTTCACGGTCATATTCTTCATATTCTTTGTACTTTTACCCATTCACAATTCTTATCTTAATCTCTCTTAACTACATCCATGGAAGACACTGTCCAAGTTAACTCCAGCTTAAAGCCTACTGTTATCCCGGTTGTTCTCAAGGGTTTAAACTACATAACCTGTCAGAGAACAACCAAGACATCAATATGTGGCAGAGGGCTTTGGGAGCACATTCTTGAAGAGATAAATCCAACCGAGGATGACCCAAAAGGAAATAAGGATGAGGAGACCAAGAAGGAAGAAGGAAGGTGGTTTCAAGAAGATCAATCAGTCCTTGGCTTCCTCCGAAACTCTCTGGACTCCTACATCCTTGAAGCTTATTCCCATTGTGAGACTGCCAAGTCACTTTGGGACACTCTGAAGAAGGTATATGGTGATGTCTCTAACCTCAGCCGTGTGTATGAGGTGAAGAAGAAAATCTGTGACTTTCACCAAGAAGATTGTGAGTTCACCAAGTATCTTGGGAAGTTCTCCTCTGCTTGGTCTGAGCTTGACATGTTAAGGCCAAGCACCATGGATCCAAAGGTTCTTAATGAAAGGAAGGAGCAAGACAAGATCTTTGGACTCCTCCTCAATCTGAATCTGGTCTACAATGATGTTATCAAGTCTATTCTAAAGGAGACTACTCTTCCTGACTTTGAAGAAGTGTGCTCAAGGATCCAAAAGAAACAAGGGATCATTGGGTTGTTTGGAGGAAAGGGGGAGCTTTTCACAGCCAATAAAAGTGGGTTCAATCATGAGGACAGAAGCTTGTTCAAGCATGAGGACAGAAAACACTTTTTCTGTGAGTATTGCAAGAAGAAGGGAAACGCCAAGGACAAGTGTTGGATCCTCCATCCACACCTCAAGCCGTCCAAGTTCAGGGATTCAAAAGCCAACATCTCTCAAGAAGTGAGTGAGCAAGCGTCTTCATCTACTCAAGGAGGAGAGCTTGCCTTGTTCACTAATACTGAGTACGTGAGAAGGAGTGATCTAGAGGATCACATAAGGGCTTATGCCTCTAAACTCTCTGGTATCACACTTCTGTCTCATAAATTGCTTGCACAATCTTGTCATAAAATGGTAGTAGATTCAGGAGCTTCTCACCATATGATTAGAGATACTAAGTTGTTAGAAGACATTAAACCAGCCTCAGGTAGAGTAACTATCGCTGATGGTCAAGGCATTCCCATTGTGGGAACAGGAAAGTTGAGATTGTTTAACAAGGATAGTGATGCTTTCTTTGTGCTCAAGTTTAAATCCAATCTGCTATCTGTTAAAAGGATCAATAAAGACTTGAATTGCAACGTTATTTTTGGGCCTAATTATTAGAGAGGAAGATGAAATGGAAGAGGAGAGGCTGAAGATGCCTAGCCTCATTCCATGAAGAACCCTTGGTGTTGATCACAAGCAAGCAAAGCAATGCTTAAGTGAGAAACAAAGGCAGCAATCAAGATATGTAAATGTGCAAAGTTGGGGCACAAGCAAGGCTGTGCAAAATCAGGTCCAAAGATCAATGAGAAGATGTTGGAATCAATTTGCAAAAGAGGGGCATAATCAAGTCCTACATTTATAAAGTTTGGAATATGCAGGAGTGTGATCAAGAAGGAGTCACATGGGGAGTTAAGGTCTGAGCAGAAGCGAAGACATGTCACTCTCACCATTTGGGAGTGTGCTCTCTCTCCTCAGTTCTGAACATGTCACTCTCACCATTTGGGAGTGTGCTCTCTCTCTCCTCAGGTCTGAACATGTCACTCTCACCATTTGGGAGTGTGTTCTCTCTCTCTCCAGACCTGCAACACGTGAATAAGAGTGAGGACAAGTCACTTTCAAGGTATGAACACACTAGAACCGAAGTGAAGAGGAGAAGATCTAACCATCCATTCAAACTTGGTTTTCCCTCCAACGAATCAATGGCTGAGTCTTGGTTTAACTTTGTTTATTCTGAGTTTAACCTATTTTTAAGCCTATATAAAGGCCTCACACGACATTCTAATGTTTGCTAAGTCACAATACAATTCATAACTCATTTGTTACAAGAAACTCTTATCTCTTTCACTCTTCTTCTTGTAACCGGTTCTGCTCTTTCTCTTCATTGTATATACAAGTTCATATACAATGTTGACCTTGAAGAGCCACGGTTATGGCTGCTTAAAGCAGCCTCTCATCATGCTTGGATAACCCTTCCATAGTTAGTCCAAGTATGATGAGAGAATCACTCATAGTTAGTTCTTTATCTTCACTTGGATATTCTCTTAGCTAATTACTGATTCTCCTCCATGTCTATGAGTAGAATCTCCTTGGTGAGATGTTAAGCTCTTGGAAGTGTTTTCATATAGCTAAGAAATCCTTTATACAACTAGATTAATGGATTAGAGGTGAAGTTAGTGATGGATCGTCTGAATACAAGGTTAGATATGGGTGTCCTTGGTAAGTTGATCCGTTTGGGGTTTTCTGTGAAAACAAGTGAAAACAAGTGAAAACAAGGGACTGACTCTAAGAAAATAAAACACAATGTCAGTAACCACATCCCCCACACTTAGACTGCACTGTCCCCAGTGCAATCGCAGCTTGGGTTCTGAAGAACAAGGTATAAGTAACCGAGAACTTAGAGTTCAAAAACCATACCTGTGGTCGCAGTCAATGTCGACCGACACACACCCAACGTCGGGCGACATTAAGCTCTAGTCGACATCGTTTTGCTCCAAATCGAGCATGGTCGATTTCCATCCGTGTTTTCGAGTTTGGTGTTGACCGACACTGTGGAGTGTCGACCGACACTGATGTTGCAAACCTGTTCTTTACGGCTCTGACACATAAAAATCAGAAAAATCAAAAGACACAAATAAAAAAACCAAAAAGAATTGAAAACTAACCTACAGTGGGTTGCCTCCCACTCAGTGCTAGTTTAACATCAATAGCTTGAATGTATCGCGATCAGGCATTGGGTGGAATACCCAGATGGACAATGTTGCCTTCTGGAATTTCAGCTTTCGCCCAGTAATGTTTCACCCTTTGCCCCTTGACTGTGAACTCCTCGCCTTTGGAATTCATCAAGATAACATCTCTGTGTGGCCTAGCTGCCTTGACGGTGAATGGTCCTAACGAACGAGAGCGTAACTTGCCAGGAAACAGAGTTAAGCGAGAGTTATATAGGAGTACCTGATCATTGGGTTAAAAATTGCTTGAGATGATCTTCTTATCATGATACGCCTTTGTACGCTCCTTGTTGATAGGTCTACAAGTTTTAATCCTATTCTACTGCAAGTGCACATTTAATGCAATTATAGTATAAAGGGTATCGAAATCTACAGAGAGACTCTAGACCTACGATAGATTTTAGAATGGTCAAGTTAAACTAGGAGAAAGTAATGAGGAACTAAAAGCAAGCAGAAAAGTAAATCAAGTAGCAGGATTGGTTTGAAAGCAATTAACTAAAAGCGCTAAGTTTAGGGAGTTCTCAGGAAATCAGACAAGCAGATCAGATAATTAGTCAGGATCAAATTAAGCACTGTTCCAGAACTCAAACACGGATGTAGAACTAACCAACTTTCGTTGTGAGAATTCTCTAAGTCTAATAGCAGAAATCCAAATTTCTTTGTAATTCCCAACAGATTAAACTAGCCTTAAGTGCAAGTTCGATATGTTCACAATTCAATTAAACTAAATTTCTTTGCGAGTAATTCAATTGCTCAACCTAAATAGTTCAGTTTCTAAATCACACTTTCGTGTCAATTTAACAATCTAGAGTCTAGATTCTAAGTGATCAAGTTAGAAACTAGTGTTAAGCATAATTTAGATTGAAGAACGAATATGATATAAATCCTTAACTGAAATAAATAAATCTAGCAAGTCATGAAATCCTTAATGAGAATCCCTTAAACCTAACTATGAATCTACTAAAACATAGATAATGAAAACATAATCAATGAATAATTAGATTGCATAAAAAAGGTAAGAAACAAAGGGGTTCGAAATCTTCTCCAAAAGCAGGAAGCAATACATGTTCAGATCAGCCCCAAAAAGCTCTAAAAACTCTCAGCTCAAAGTATGAAAGCGTATCTAAAAACTGATGTAAAAACCTAATTATATTAGCCTAATCACGTCTTGGGGCTTCTTTGTAAATACTGGAACATCTGGGCAAATCTGCAATTTCAGCATTCTTCATTAAACTCGCCGAGAAAGGCCCATCTCGCTCGTGTGTCGATCGATGCAATCCTCTGTTTTGGACAGTGAACTCTATCTCTCGGATTAAATCTCCAAAATGCTCCAAAATGCTCCATAATCTCCAATTCCGCTCCAAACGTGCATATTCCTAATAACACTTGTAAATGACTCTAAAGAAACACCAAAAGACTCTAAAACATACTTATATCATGGTCTAAAACCGGTAAAAACCATGATATATCAACTCCCCCACACTTAGCCTTTGCTTGCCCTGAAGCAAAACAGAGAATTAAAACATGGTGAAGAGGTTTGAAAACTTTCAGAAACACTTTTCATCCTAGAAGCAACAACACTCAGATTCCCCTTAGTAAGCCACTGAAAGAATCACCTGCAAGACATCAAGACCAACATATACTTCCCCCACACTTAGCAACTGTCCTGAGTAAACTCCACAATCACATTCAAGCATTCAAACTCACCCTACTGACTTCTATAAGATATTAAGTGCGGTCTCACCTAAGTATTATCGATCAAAGGGCACATGGATTCTTACTCTGTCAGCTCTAGACCACCATACTATCTTTTTCTGGTTCCTTTCTTCTCTTTTCCCTTTCTTAGCAACTGATTTTTCCCATTGGGTATCATTTTTTTTTATCAGTGCTCTTCCCGTTATAGGGTGTAATTTGGACACATTCCGTGAATGCACAGGAGGTAATAGTGGTAGCTACCACTCCCGTGACCACTTCGGAGCTACTAGCTCATCCTCAGTTTATTATTCTCTTTCTTTTTCTTTTTACTTTAAGAGAAGGGGGGAAGGAAACCTTACTCGGCAAGGTTTACAGGCTGTGTCAGAACTAACAGAGGAGTCCGACTCAAGGTATAACAAGCCCTTAGGTGAGAAAATTAAGTCAAATTTACAAGGTTGAAGTCAGTAAAGGATCCTCTGATACCTGAAGTGATGTGGGTGTTCTTAGTAGGCTGATCTGTGTTGGGTTTTCTAATAGTCATAGATTGATCCTGCAACTTCATCCCAATGGTCACTTATGTTTCTGCAAGTGCTGTTAACTTCTGAAAATTCACTGTTTCTTACTTAAACCGTTTTGACTCAATAAAACAAAATTTTGAAAAATAGGACTGACTCTATGAAAACAGAAAGGTCAAAGTCAGTACCACCTCCCCCACACTTGAAAGACACTGTCCTCAGTAGTGTCAAGCTAAGGATCGGTAAAAGAAAGTTAAAATGTTAAGGGATGAATTAAGTTCTGTCTGATTTTTACCTGTCTCGCTCATTCATCAATCGTTACGCATAAATGCGACGATCGTTGCAAGGCGATTGTGATATGAGTCGATCGTTGCTCAGGTTCGCAACGATCGCTGCAATGCGATTTTCGTGTTGTGACGATAGACAGACAGGACCGTGTCGATCGTTGCATTGCGATTCGTCGAGACCTGCAGACAAAACTTACCAAAACCAAAAACAAACGTAAAATCCCAGTAAAAACACCAAAAATGAATATGTGAAAACGAAACAGTGGGTTGCCTCCCACTCAGCGCTCTTTTAGCGTCAATAGCTTGACCGGACGAACAATATCAATTTCCTGGAGGTCTCGATAGAGACTGTGACTGCCTCTGTGCAAGTCTCCTCATCCAAGGTGGAGAGTAAGCTGTCTCACTGTGAGCTCGTCCAAGAAAAGAAGGAATGTAATGTTCTCCAGGATCTAAAACCAAAGTATTGTTGGAATTGTGTCCAGTAATCTCGGTACTGTCTCTAGAAAGTAAGAGTATGTCAATGATCAGACATAAGTCATATAATACTGGGGGTCATGATGGCTTGCTAGAGTCCGCTCATGATCTATAAGTCTTGGACTTATTGCCTTTATTATATGATCCCATATGGGTCACACGCCTAAGCTAACAGGAAAATGTGTAGGAACGGTTTTAGCAGAAGTACAGTAAAAGTGCTAGGCATTTATTGTACTTAGAGAGAATAAAAGGTTTAGCCACTGTGCATCGATCGATGCATGAGGTGCAACGATCGATGCAGTGCGCAAACACCGACGAGTTAATTGGTATTTGGGCCAAATGGCCCAAACGGAACAGGACGAGTTTTGTGTCATAAAACTCGAGTTTCAGACTGATTAACCCTAAGACTGGAGCCGTAAACTCTCTCTCTCTCTGCGCCGAGTTCCCCTTGTGGTCTAGCAGCTGTTTCCTGTGAAAGTGTGTGTGAACCTTTGGAGGATTCATCCCTCGGTGTTTCTCTGATCTCAGACATACCATCCATTTCCGCTGCAATAACAGGTATAAGGTGAGATCATCATTTGTTTCTATTATGAGAAGAACCTAGATCGCATGTTTAGGATAATCTGAATCTGGAATTGAATCAGGATTCATCTAAACGTCCCAACAGTGGTATCAGAGCTCCAGGTTCTGGTTTTTCTTGTTTTAGATTCATGTTTAGGTTGTTTATTCTGTTTAGAAGTGTTTTGAATCCATTACTGATAAGAAAAACACTTAAAACAAGAATTGAATCCTAAACAAACTGTTTAAAAATCGCATGACCAAACTATATTGATTTGGTATGTGATCTAAACTGATTTTGCATCGACTGAGATCGCATTGCATCGATCGATGCAATGCAAGGATCGATCGTTGCAGTCGCGAGAGATTGACCGCGATCGCATGGATCTTTCAAACGATCGCATGGATCTCACGAGAATCTCTCGGCCAAACCTGATAACCGTTCGTGCACACGTGAGAGCATCGATCGATGCAGGATCGATGAACGATCGTTGCAGGATCGATGCTGTGAGCATCGATCGATACGGTTAGGGTTTTGGCTCGGTTTAATTTAATTAAAATTAAAAGTCTCGGTTTAATAAACAGATTTAATAATTTTATTAAGTCTGGTTAAACCGGGATAAGAAATCCAATGTCGAAAGAAATATTGGATTTAGTGCTTAAACCAGGAATTTCTAATTTGATTTGGTTGGACCAAATAAATTGAGAAATTCCGGTTTAGTAAATAACCGGTTGACAATTGTGGTCATCGTAGTAATTGAAACTTGGTTAGACCAGTTTTAATGAACCAGACCGGTTATGTCAAATAATTGGACAATTGGGTCATGTCTTGGACATGGACAAATTCTTGGGCCTCGGGCCAAGAAGTTAAAACAATTGGGCCAATTATTTGAGTCTTTCTTCAGATTAATTCAAAATTTATTTTATAATATATAAAGTCGATTTTAAATTAAAGTTTCCGAAATTTTGAAATTAGAAAGTCTCTTAAAATAGAAGTTTCTGAATTTGCGGGTTTTGGATTTTAAAGAAATTTCTAAAGTTAGAAAGTTTCCGGTTTTAGAAAGTTTCCAATTTTAGAAAGTTTCCAAAAATAGTAGGTTTCCAAAAATAGAAAGTTTCCCGAAATAGTAATCTTCTATTTTGGGAATGAATTTTAATAAACCTACGAACCTCAAATAATATCAAGCGTTGGATGTCTTGTCCAGGCTATGTCAGCTGTCAAAGCCCATTCAATTGCATTCATGGCCTTACAGTGTGAGGATGTCTGCTTTTGCGTGGGTAAGACGGTTTGTGATTCATAAATGTCATTGGGAGTCCCAGACATTAATGATTACATGACTGTATAGTCTGGTTTTCTTGACTAGGCCATCGGGAGTCCCGGGCCTTGAGACATCAGAGTGGATTGGGCCTCGGGCCCAGATTCACAACCAAGAGTTATATCACGGATATAATTAGCCGATATAGGGCTTACCGATATAAGCTAAGGTTTGGTGACGGCCAGTGGCCCACTTTAATCTTAGTTATATGTGGATCTTGGAATCATTATATTCTATTGAGGGTAACTTATGTTATTGAATATAATGCGTGATTAATCATATTAATTTTTAATACGAGATTAGTCATTTTGAACATAATAACTAATAACCTTTTTATTTATATATTTCAGATATGACTACTACAAGCACACAAAACACATTCTCGATCCGGTCTGTTCTCGAGAAGGAGAAGCTGACTGGAACGAACTTCCTGACATGGTCAAGGAACTTGAGGCTGGTCCTCAAGCAGGAGAAGAAGGATTATGTCCTTCGAGATCCCCTCCCCGAGAGGCCTCTTGCCAATGCCGCCAGGACTCTGCACAATGCTTGGGAAAAGCATTCGTCAGATGAAAATGATGTCTATTGCCTGATGTTGGTGACAATGACTCCTGAGCTGCAAAAGCAGTTCGAAAGTGTGTTGTCTCCCATCGAGATAATGGCAAGCCTGAAATCGCTTTTTCAGGAGCAGGCTAGGACTGAGAGGTTTCAAACAGTTAAGAACCTCTTGGACTGCAAGTTGGCTGCGAATGCGGCAGTGAGTCCTCATGTCTTGAAGATGATGGGTTATCTCGATCATCTTCAGAAACTCGACTGCCCAATCAGCCAGGAACTTGCCTGCGACATCATTCTGCAGTCTTTACCTGCAAGCTATGATCAGTTCATTCTGAACTTTAACATGCATGGCTTGAGTAAGACACTACCTGAGCTTCACGGAATGCTCAAGACTGCAGAGCCCAACTTGAGGAAAACCGCCAAGGACCCCAATGTGCTTATGGTGCAGAAGGGCAAGGGGTTTAAGAAATCCTCTGCTAAGGATAAGGGAAAGGCCAAGGCTGTCCAAGTCACGGACAAGGACACGCCAAAGCCCAAGCCCAAGTCCAAGGCTGGGCCTACTGACATGTGCAGGTTCTGCAAAGAACTGGGGCATTGGAGAAGAGATTGTAAGAAATTCCAGGAAGGTCTAAAGGAATTGAAGAAGAAGACTTTCGAGACTTCTTCATCAGGTATTTTTGTTATAGAAGTTAATACAACTACTTCTGATAATACCTCATGGGTCATGGATACTGGTTGTGGGGCTCATATTTGTACTAATATGCAGGCACTCAGCAACAGTAGAAGGCTGAAGCAAGGACAAGTGGAGCTACGAGTTGGGAATGGAGCGAAAGTTTCAGCACTAGCTGTAGGCACATACTTGTTGTCTTTACCTTCGGGATTGATTTTAGAACTGAATAATTGTTATTTTGTACCTGCTATAAGCAGAAATATTATTTCAATTTCTTTGTTGGATTTGGAAGGTTATGATTTTTCAGTTAAGAATAAATTATGTTCCTTCAATCGCAACAATTTGTTCTATGGTTCTGCCCCTCTTTCGAATGGGCTTTACATACTCGATCAATCTGCGCCAATTTATAACATTAATACAAAACGGTTTAAACCTAATGAGGAAAACCGAACGTTTCTATGGCATTGTCGTTTAGGGCATATCAGCGAGAAACGCATCAAGAGGCTCCATTCGAATGGACTTCTTGACTCATTTGACTTTGAGTCATGTGAGAAATGCGAATCCTGCATGATGGGCAAAATGACACGGGCCCCCTTTAATAAACCTAACGAGAGGGCCAGTGACTTATTGGGCCTGATACACACTGATGTGTGTGGCCCAATGTCCACAAATGCAAGAGGAAACTATCAGTACTTCATTACCTTCACTGATGATTTCAGTAGGTATGGATATGTTTATTTAATGAAACATAAGTCTGAATCTTTTGAGAAGTTCAGAGAATTCCAAAATGAAGTACAGAACCAACTTGGCAAAAGCATTAAGGCTCTTCGGTCCGACCGAGGAGGAGAATACTTAAGCCAAGAATTCAGTGATCATCTGAGAGAGTGTGGGATCGTATCCCAACTCACTCCTCCTGGAACACCTCAATGGAATGGTGTGTCTGAGAGGAGAAATCGGACCTTATTGGATATGGTTCGATCTATGATGAGTCACACAGACCTTCCAATATCCCTTTGGGGATATGCTCTGCTAACAGCAGTGTTCACTCTAAACAGAGCGCCATCAAAAGCAGTAGCAAAGACACCATATGAATTATGGACTGGAGAAGCTCCAGTGCTGTCTTATCTCAGAATTTGGGGTTGTGAAGCTTATGTCAAGAGATTAATCTCAGACAAGCTTACACCAAAATCTGATAAATGCTATTTCATTGGTTATCCACGGGAAACCAAGGCTTATTACTTCTATCTACGTTCCGAGAACAAGATTTTTGTTGCCCGGGATTGTAACTTTCTTGAGAGGGAGTTTCTCTCTAAGAAAGACAGTGGGAGTAAGGTACTGCTTGAAGAAATTCAAGATGAACAGGATACTGCTCAACCTAATGAGGAAGAGCAGCAGGAGGACCTACAAGAAATTGTAGAGCCTGAACCTGTAGTACCTGAAGTTCGAAGATCCGGGAGGATCCGTCACGAACCCGAGAGATATCAAGGATTCCTCGTGACTGACTGTCATGATCTTTTGATCATTGATGGTGATGAACCATCGAACTTCAATCAAGCCATGATGGGCCCAGATTCCTCTAAGTGGCGCAAGGCCACTGATTCCGAAATGGACTCCATGTCGGTCAACCAAGTGTTTTCGTTGGTTGACTTACCCGCTGGTGTAAAAGCCATCGAGTGCAAATGGATCTTCAAGAAGAAGATTGACGTGGATGGAAATGTCCAGATTTATAAAGCCAGGTTGGTGGCAAAAGGTTTCAGACAAGTTCACGGTGTGGACTACGATGAAACCTATTCACCAGTGGCTATGATGAAATCTATTCGGATTCTACTAGCAACTGCAGCTTTTCATGATTATGAAATTTGGCAGATGGACGTGAAAACCGCCTTCCTGAATGGTATTCTGGAAGAGGATGTGTATATGACACAACCTGACGGTTACATAGATCCGAAAAATGCTGGGAAAGTATGCAAGCTTCATAAATCCATTTATGGATTGAAGCAAGCATCGAGGAGCTGGAATCTTCGTTTTGATGAAGCGATCAAGCAATTTGACTTCATCAGAAACGAAGAAGAACAATGCGTGTATAAGAAATCTAGTGGGAGCAAGATTGTATTTCTTATTCTGTAAGTCGATGACATACTGCTTCTCGGAAACGACGTTCCAATGCTAAAGTCCGTAAAAGACTGGCTTGGAAGTTGTTTTTCCATGAAAGACATGGGTGAAGCCGCATACGTTCTTGGAATTAGGATCTATCGGGATAGACCTAAAAGGCTGATAGGCTTGTGTCAAGACTCATACATTGACAAAGTCCTACAAAGATTCAGCATGAAAGATTCCAAGAAAGGCTTCACGCCAATGGTACATGGCACAACGCTAAGCAAGAAGCAGAGCCCTACGTCGGCTGCTGAGCTTGAGCGCATGAAGAATATTCCTTATGCATCTGCAATAGGATCTGTCATGTATGCCATGATCTGTACTCGTCCTGATGTTGCTTATGCATTGAGCATGACGAGTAGATACCAGTCAAATCCAGGTGAAAACCATTGGATTGCCGTAAAGAATATCTTGAAGTATCTAAGACATACTAAGGATAAATTCTTGGTGTACGGTGGAAGTGATGTGCTTAAAGTCAGTGGATTCACGGACGCAAGTTTCCAGACAGACACAGATGATTTCCGGTCACAGTCCGGTTATGTCTTTTGTCTGAATGGCGGTGCAGTAAGTTGGAGAAGCTCCAAGCAGGACACCGTTGCTGATTCCACTACAGAAGCTGAATATATCGCCGCCTCAGAAGCAGCGAAGGAAGCTGTTTGGATACGAAAGTTCATTATGGAACTAGGTGTGATACCAGATGCGGCTGAGCCTCTAGCACTGTTTTGTGACAACAATGGTGCTATAGCTCAGGCAAAGGAACCAAGATCACACCAGAAATCCAAGCATGTTCAAAGAAGATATCACTTGATACGTGACATCATTAATAGAAAGGAAGTCAAGATCAGCCGAGTTCCGACAGATGATAATGTCGCTGATCCGTTGACAAAGCCACTCCCAAGGCCTAAGCTCGAGTTCCTGACTGAAGCTGTAGGCATTAGAAACATTGAAATGTAATCTAAATTTGAGTGGGAGTTTTGTGAGCTTTATTTTAGTTATTCGATATGTTCTTGTAAAACATTATTTTATGTTTTAATGAAATTATTATTTCAATATTATTTTAACTGTGATGAAATAATCGTTCCAAAATGATATGAAGCATTTTATAGGTCATCAAAGTAAGTGACTTGATCTTGAGTCATCAAAGTCATTTAGCTTGATCATGAGACCCTATATTTGATAAATGTTTTATATCATCCTGTCCCTAGTCGAAGGTTGTTGAAACTGGAACACCAACAACCGTGTGAGACTGGATTGGTACGTGACTTATGACAAAGTCTCAGTGTGTCATAGATGCGCGGCATCAAAGTCAGTACATAGGTGCATGTTGGGAACATACGACCGGACAAGACCCGCTTATAAGAACTCTTCAGGATATTTGTATCTGTGTCATAAGAGATTCTTACTACGACTATAGAGTATAGTCCTTAGACCTGAGTTCACATGCATGTGATTGCACATGAACTGGTGTACTTTGATCATTGTCTAACGCTATCGTTCTGCGATAGCTATAAGGACCTTGTTTGGGTACATCATGAAATGAGTAGTTTACAGTGATGGAACAAGATGGGATTTGTCCCTCCAATATAAATGGAGTGAATATCTCTAGGCCAATCGGAGATTTGAATACTGGAAAACGCATGGCCATGCTCAAACGGACTTTCCCGAGTCGTTTGGATTGTCAGTATCAAATCAGAGTCCGATGAACAAGATTAGGCTTTATAAGGATGACACTAATCTTGCCTTATGACTAATCGAGATATTGAGACAAAAGGATTATGAATACAGAGATTCCAGTACAAGTGGGAGATTGTTGGAATTGTGTCCAGTAATCTCGGTACTGTCTCTAGAAAGTAAGAGTATGTCAATGATCAGACATAAGTCATATAATACTGGGGGTCATGATGGCTTGCTAGAGTCCGCTCATGATCTATAAGTCTTGGACTTATTGCCTTTATTATATGATCCCATATGGGTCACACGCCTAAGCTAACAGGAAAATGTGTAGGAACGGTTTTAGCAGAAGTACAGTAAAAGTGCTAGGCATTTATTGTACTTAGAGAGAATAAAAGGTTTAGCCACTGTGCATCGATCGATGCATGAGGTGCAACGATCGATGCAGTGCGCAAACACCGACGAGTTAATTGGTATTTGGGCCAAATGGCCCAAACGGAACAGGACGAGTTTTGTGTCATAAAACTCGAGTTTCAGACTGATTAACCCTAAGACTGGAGCCGTAAACTCTCTCTCTCTCTGCGCCGAGTTCCCCTTGTGGTCTAGCAGCTGTTTCCTGTGAAAGCGTGTGTGAACCTTTGGAGGATTCATCCCTCGGTGTTTCTCTGATCTCAGACATACCATCCATTTCCGCTGCAATAACAGGTATAAGGTGAGATCATCATTTGTTTCTATTATGAGAAGAACCTAGATCGCATGTTTAGGATAATCTGAATCTGGAATTGAATCAGGATACATCTAAACGTCCCAACAAGTGTCACTCGTCTTCTCTCCATATCCATCCTCGATCCTAAAGGTTTGCCCATCAATCTGTGGTTTGCGTAGCATATCCATCTCAAAGTGAAGAGGCTCATCTCCAAAACAGAGTCAATCAGGCTGTTCCTTACATCGATCACTGCTCCAGCTGTAACTAAAAATGGTCTTCCCAGTATTAGAGCATCATCCCGCTCATTGTCGTACTTAAGCACCAAGAAATCTGTCGGAACTAAATAGTTTCCAACTCTCACTGAGACGTCCTCAAGAACTCCTTCCGTAATTCTTATTGACTGATCAGCTAGGACAAGAGAGGTCCTAGTGGGTGAAAAATCCGTCATCCCCAGCTTCTCTGCCACAGAGTATGGCATGAGACTTCCAGCAGCTCCTAAGTCACACAAAAAACGCCTAAAGCTATCCTCAAAGATAGAGCAGCTCAGCACAAATATACCAGGATCAAGTAGCTTCTTAGGAATCTTAGTTAGCAGCACATCACTAATCTGTTTAAGGACCACTATCACCCAATCCTTCAGCATTTCATCCATTGGCAACATCTTCTCCAAGTATCTCTGCACACAAGGGTGATATGGTGGATCATCAGATTGTGGAATTTCTTCCAACTTCTCATCCATCTCTTCCAGCTGTCTGGCTTCATCAATCTCCTGTTGAGTTATCTCAGACACTCCAGGGAATAGTCTATTATGCTCTTGATCTGTCTCTTCATCAATGCCATGAGAAACAAGTGAAACTGTCTGTCCACGGCATGCAACAATTGCTGCAATAGGTGCATTGATCGATGCAGACAAATTTTCACAGATTCCACCCGAGAGTTTTTCCTCAATTTCGAATTTCTTAGGTTCTTCCACCAGTTCAGCTGTATTTAACTCAAAATTTTCACCTTGGTATGATCCATCATTGATATAAACTGACCAAGCCTTGATGTGGGTGTCCACGACACTCTTTCCTTTGACAGAGCATGAAATTTGGCTCACTTGTGTGTCCAACTGAAGGATCTTCGTTGTGAATCCTGATTCAATTCATCAGATTACTTGATCCTAAACATGCCAGATCTAGGTTCTCTTGAATAGAAACATAAGTAGATCTCACCTTTTACCTGTTTTGTGCAGCGGAAAGGAAGAACAGGCCAGAGATCAGAGAGCCACCGAGTGATAACTCCTCCAGAGGTTCACACACGCACACCAATCAGGAAGAAGGCTGCTAGACCGAGCTGTGGGAGGTTGCAGGGAGAGAGAGGGTCGCGGCTAGGGCTACTCTCGATCTGAACTCGTCTTAAGTTTATATAAAACTTGTTCAGTTCGTTTTGGGCCATTTGGCCCAAATGCCAATTAACTCCGAGGCGTTCGCGCATTGCATCGATCGTTGCACCTTATGCATCGATCGATGCACAATGGCTAAAACCTCTTATTCTCTCTAAGTATAGTAAATGCCTAGCACTTTTACCATACTCCTGCTAAACCGTTCCTGCACGATTTCCTGTTAGCTTAGGCGTGTGACCCATATGGGATCATATAATAAAGGCAATAAGTCCAAGACTTATAGATCATGAGCGGACTCTAGCAAGCCATCATGACCCCCAGTATTATATGACTTATGTCTGATCTTTGACATACTCTTACTTTCTAGAGACAGTACAGAGATTACTGGACACAATTCCAACAATCTCCCACTTGTACTGGAATCTCTGTATTCATAATCCTTTTGTCACAATATCTCGATTAGTCATAAGGCAAGATTAGTGTCATCCTTATAAAGCCTAATCTTGTTCATCGGACTCTGATTTGATACTGACAATCCAAACGACTCGGGACAGTCCGTTTGAGCATGGCCATGCATTTTCCAGTATTCAAATCTCCGATTGGCCTAGAGATATTCACTCCATTTATATTGGAGGGACAAATCCCGTCTTGTTCCATCACTGTAAACTACTCATTTCATAATGTACCCAAACAAGGTCCTTATAACTATCGCAGAGCGATAGCGTTAGACAATGATCAAAGTGCATCAGTCCATGTGCAGTCACATGCATGCGAACTCAGGTCTAAGGACTATACTCTATAGTCGTAGTAAGAATCTCTTATGACACAGATATAAATATCCTGAAGAGTTCTTATAAGCGGGTCTTGTCCGGTCGTATGTTCCCCAACATACACCTATGTACTGACTTTGATGCCGAGCATCTATGACACACTGAGACTTTGTCATAAGTCACGTACCAATCCAGTCTCACACGGTTGTTGGTGTTCCAATTTCAACAACCTTTGACTAGGGACAGGATGATATAAAACATCTATCAAATATAGGGTCTCATGATCAAGCTAAATGACTTCGATGACTCAAGATCAAGTCATTTACTTCGATGACCTATAAAATGGTTCATATCATTTTGGAACGATTATTTCATCACAGTTAAAATAATCTTGAAATAATAATTTCATTATCAAACATCTCAAATGTTTTACAAGAACATATCAATAACTAAATAAAGCCCTTAACTAACTCCCACTGAAATTAAGACTACATCTTAACTTCACTTATCCTACAGCTACAGTCCGTGACTCGTGCTTAGGGCTAAGGAGTGGCTTCGTTAATAGATTAGCAACGTTCTCATTTGTTAAAACTTGCTGATCTACTTAACATCTCTGTCATTTATCTTAAGGTGTTTGGACCTCTGATGTGCAGCTAGTCTCATCTATGCTGGGAATCACATCAAGTTCATTGACGAACTCTTCTTTCCAAACAACCTCTTTCGCCACTTTCCAAGCTGCGAAATGTTCAGTTTAAGTCATGGAGTCAGCAACAGTGCCTTGCACCGCCAGACAGACACAAGATATAACCGGACTGTGACCGGAAATCATCTTTGTCTGTTGAAACTTGCCTTTCAGACTCTGCTGACTTGTAGCACATCACTTTCTCCGTAAATCAAGAACTTATCCTTAGTATTCCTCAAATACTTTAGGACATACTTTAGGAAACTTGATTCTTTGCTGGATTTGACTGGTCTTTACTTGTCTTGCTTAAAATTAAAGCAACATCAAACAAGTACGTTTCATGGCATACATGATAGATCCAATTACCGAAGCATATGGAATCCTATCCATGCATTTAAGCTCAGCAGTTATCGTAGGATACTGTATCTTGCTTAACGTAATGCCATGTGACATTTGCATAAAACCCTTCTTGGATTGCTGAAAAACGTGTAGGACTTTGTCAATTTAAGAATCCTGACATTGTCCTACCAGCTCTTTTGGATCTCTATCTTTAAATCCAAAATCCAAGACTTTCGTGGCTATACCCATGTTATTCACAAAACCAACTCCCAAGCCAGTCCTTTACCGACTGCTGCATTGGGACGTTATATCCGAGAATCAGTATGTCTTCGACATACACTATGAGAAATGCAATATCGCTCCCACTTATCTATTAGTAAACACACAGTTCCGCTTCGTTCCTGTTCAAGTAAAAACCTTGACTACTTCAACAGAACGAAGATTCCAACTCCGATATGTTTGCTTCCATCCATGAATGGATCGATGAAGCTAACTTACATAAAATGTAATTTTTCGGAGTCCGGGCTAACTTTCGCTTCTTTGAATTTCGCAGATTCATCGCTTTCAATGATCATCAGATCATTCGAACTTTCAATGATTATCAGGTTCAACTAATGACGAGAAATCACTCTCGGATTAGTAACTGATTCATATCTGCGAACTTCAGGCTCCACAGGTGTAGATTCTACAGAAATCTGTAAATCCTTCCGCTGCTCTCCCTCAATAGGTTAAGCAGCCTCCTGTATTTCTCGAATTTCTTCGAGTTGTACTTTTACTCCCACTGTTCTTCTTTGGAAAGTAACTTCCCTTCTTAGAAAACAGAATGGTCGTAAAAATACTTTTACTCCCACTGTTCTTCTTGGAAAGTAATTTCCTTCTTAGAAAACAGAATGGTCGTAAAAGTACCGAGCCTTGGTTTCCCTAAGAAAACTTCGAGTTATGCTTTTACTCCCACTGTTCTTCTTGGAAAATAACTTCCCTTCTTAGAAAACAGATTGGACGTAAAAGTAACAAGCCTTAGTTTCTCTAGGACAACCAGCGAAGTAGCACAAGTACAAATACTCAGTAAAGACAAATTTGGATCGATTCCAATCCACATTAACGTGGTGTCTTTCAACCGATATTTGTGGAACTATTTCAGCGTAAACTTAGATATTTTAGAGCGTTATTCTTAAATAATATCATGGAAGATTCGTGTGACTCATCTTTAATCATTTCTAATAAGATCTGATTCTTTCTCACAGAAACACCTTCAGGTTTTCAGGAGAAATGAGCTGTGAAACGATTTCACACTCATTAAGATGATCACACAATCAATGACTTAAGTATTCTCACTCGTGATTTAATCCAGAGTCTTAATACTTTTGTCATTCAGATCCTATACTTCATTCTGGAACTCTTTTGACCATGTCAAAGAATTCCGACTTGTGTCTCATCAAATGAACACAGTCACACTCACTGAAGTAATCAGTAGAGACAATGAAGTACAGGAGATTTTCTCTGGCATTACTGCTCATTGGGCCACATACATGAGTATGTTCCAGGTCCAATAAGCCTTTGGGCTTTTCTCTAGCTCGGCTAAGATAGGCCCTTTACCTTTTGGTCTAGTAAACAGAATTCAAGTCTCATAAGATATTTTATCAAATGAGCCCAAACGTCCATGACTATGGGATTTCTGAATCCGACTTACTCTATGTGACCAAGACTTTATGCCAAGAAAAATCAGGTTTAATTCATCAGATTTAAACCAATTCGGTATTTATGTTACATTTAGGCACTCTTTGGTTTAAGATATAAAACCCATTCCATGAATAGGGTGCTACAATTAATATTTCATTAAGATCAAAAGAACAAAACTTGTCTTTTATCAAAATGAAAAACATTCAAATTCTTACAAGAAAATGAAAGACTACTCTGCTTAAAGCAGGTACATTGTAGCAATTACTTAATACAAAACCAAGCCTTAAAGGGATCTATAAGTGAAAAACCCTACGACTGAGGCAGCATCCCAAGCTCCTTCCAGACATGTAGTTTCACTTGCCCTTCCTTCAACGTTCTACTGTTGCCCAGGCTCTGCATATTTTAACAAATATCAGTGCCACAACCAGTATCCAATACCTATAAGGTAGAACTTGAAGTAATAACATGAATACCTGAGGAAGCAGTCGCATACATCAACTTCAATTCCTCATCATCTTCCATGAATTTAATGCAATCTCTTTTCCAATGCCCTGTCTCCTTACAGTAGCAGCACTTACCAACGTAAGAGGTATCTGACTCGGGCTCAGAAGACACACGCTTGCCATGATTCAAAATCTGGACAACTTTGTCTTCACCCTTGTCAGCATTAGGTTTAGCAAACCTACCCTTCTCATTCATGAGATTGTACAGGGTACTCTTCACGTTTGGCTCAACTGTCTTGAGCATTTCATGCAGTTCAGTCAACGTCTTCGTTAAGCCTTTCTTGATATAGTTCCTTACGAACTTATCATAGCTTGACGGCAGTGACTGCAGAATGATCTCAGTTGCCAATTCCTGGCTAACTGGATAATCCAGTTTCCTCAGGTTATCAATGTAACCCATCATTTTACTGACATGAGGACTTACTGGATGATCATTTGGTAGCTTGCAGCTAGTGAGAGATTTAACCAACCGGTATCTCTCCACTCTTATCTGCTCCTGAAATTTCAATTTCAGGCTGCTGATCATCTCTATTGGCGACTCCATGTTCTCATATTGCTTCCGCAAGTCTGAGTCCATGGTAGCCAATATCAGACCACGCACATCTACCGCATCATTATAATGCTTATTCCAAGCATCATATACTGCATGAGAAGCATTGGACCCGATTCTCACGGGGAGAGCTCTCTCAAGAACATAGTCCTTTCTCTCCTGTCTGAGGACTAGCCTCAGGTTCCGCGACCAAGTCAAGAAATTTGATCCGTTCAGCTTGTCCATCTTAAGGACATACCGGATCGAGAAAGTGTTTTGATTGTTTGTGCTAGTCATAACTGAAATTTAAGATAAAAGGATTTTAGTTAATATGTTCAATATGATTAATCTCGTATTAAAATTAATATGATCAATCACGCATTATATTCAATAACATAAGTTACCCTCAATAGAATATAATGATTCCAAGATCCACATATAACTAAGATCAAAGTGGGCCACTGGCCGTCACCCAACCTTAGCTTATATCGGTAAGCCCTATATCGGCTAATTATATCCGTGATATAATTCTTGGTTGTGAATCTGGGCCCGAGGCCCAATCCACTCTGATGTCTCAAGGCCCGGGACTCCCGATGGCCTAGTCAAGAAAACCAGACTATACAGTCATGTAATCATTGATGTCTGGGACTCCCAATGACATTTATGAATCACAAACCGTCTTACCCACGCAAAAGCAGACATCCTCACACTGTAAGGCCATGAATACAATTGAATGGGCTTTGACAGCTGACATAGAATGGACAAGACATCCAACGCTTGATATTATATGAGGTTCGTAGGTTTATTAAAACTTCATTCCCAAAATAGAAGATTACTATTTCGGGAAACTTTCTATTTTAGGAAACCTACTATTTTAGGAAACTTTCTAAAATTGGAAACTTTCTAAAACCGGAAACTTTCTAACTTTAGAAATTTCTTAAAATCCAAAACCCGCAAATTCAGAAACTTCTATTTTAAGAAACTTTCTAATTTCAAAATTTCGGAAACTTTAATTTAAAATCGACTTTATAATTTTATAAAATAAATTTTAAATTAATCTGAAGAAGAGACTCAAATAATTGGCCCAATTGTTTTAACTTCTTGGCCCGAGGCCCAAGAATTGGTCCATGTCCAAGACATAACCCAATTGTCCAATTAAATGACATAACCGGTCTGGTTCATTAAAATTGGTCTAACCAAAATTAATTACTACGACGACCACAATTGTCAACCGGTCATTTACTAAACCGGATTTTCTCAATTTATTTGGTCCAACCAAATCAAATTAGAAAATCCTGGTTTAGGCACTAAATCCAATAATTCTTTCGACATTGGATTTCTTATCCCGGTTTAACCAGACTTAATAAAATTATTAAATCTGTTTATTAAACCGCGACGATTATAATTTTAATAAGATTATTAAACCGAGCCTTAAACCAACCATGTCGATTGATGAACCAAACGCATCGATCGATCCATCAACCACATCGGTCGATGCTCTTAGTATCGTTCCTGCATCGATCGTGCATCGATCCTGCATCGATCGATGCTCTCACGCATGCACGGAACCGAGCCAAAAACCTAACCGTGTCGATCGATGCACCAACCGCATCGGTCGATGCACCAACATCGAACCTGCATCGTTCGTGCATCGATCCTGCATCGATCGATGCTCTCACGCGTGCACGAACGGTTATCAGATTTGGCCGAGAGATTCTCACGAGATCCACGCGATCGTTTGATCGATCCGTGCGATCGCAGTCAATCTCTCGAGACTGCAACGATCGATCCTTGCATTGCATCGATCGATGCAATGCGATCTCAGTCGATGCAAAATCAGTTTAGATCACATACCAAATCAATATAGTTTGGTCATGCGATTTTACAACTGTTTGTTTAGGATTCAATTCTTGTTTCTTAAGTGTTTTAATCTTATCAGTAGATTGATTCAAAAACACCTCTTTAAACAATCCTAAACATGAATCTAAACAAGAAGAACCAGAACCAATAGCTCTGATACCACTGAAGGATCTTCATTGTGAATCCTGATTCAATTCATCAGATTACTTGATCCTAAACATGCCAGATCTAGGTTCTCTTGAATAGAAACATAAGTAGATCTCACCTTTTACCTGTTTTGTGCAGCGGAAAGGAAGAACAGGCCAGAGATCAGAGAGCCACCGAGTGATAACTCCTCCAGAGGTTCACACACGCACACCAATCAGGAAGAAGGCTGCTAGACCGAGCTGTGGGAGGTTGCAGGGAGAGAGAGGGTCGCGGCTAGGGCTACTCTCGATCTGAACTCGTCTTAAGTTTATATAAAACTTGTTCAGTTCGTTTTGGGCCATTTGGCCCAAATGCCAATTAACTCCGAGGCGTTCGCGCATTGCATCGATCGTTGCACCTTATGCATCGATCGATGCACAATGGCTAAAACCTCTTATTCTCTCTAAGTATAGTAAATGCCTAGCACTTTTACCATACTCCTGCTAAACCGTTCCTGCACGATTTCCTGTTAGCTTAGGCGTGTGACCCATATGGGATCATATAATAAAGGCAATAAGTCCAAGACTTATAGATCATGAGCGGACTCTAGCAAGCCATCATGACCCCCAGTATTATATGACTTATGTCTGATCTTTGACATACTCTTACTTTCTAGAGACAGTACCGAGATTACTGGACACAATTCCAACACCAACTGCTTCACATGTGTACTTAAGGACTCAAACTTCCCATTAAGGTCCTCATACACAACATCTAAATTCCTGTTGCAGTCCACAACAGTCTTAGTCTGTCCCTCCAGCAACTGTTCCATCATGGCTTCCATCTTGCTCTCATGAGTATTAGCAGCAGGAGGTGCCTGATATGAGGTAGATCCATAAGTCCTCTGATTACCTTGCTGAAAAGGTTTCTGAAAACCAGCATTCTGTCCAAATCCATAAGAGTTTTGATTGCTTGTGAAAGCACTCTTCTGTCCACCATTGAAGAACCTATTACCTTGCTTATTACCAAACCTATTTCCTTGGAATCCAGAGCCAGCAATGTAGTTCACATCCTCTTCCTAATTGTCTTCTTCAGCTCCAAATACCTCAACATCCTGAGCAAAATTGACAGCTTTCTTCCCAGCCAACAGATTACAAACAGTATCCAACTTACTCCTAATATCAGCTATCTTTAGATTATCTATCTTCCCACCAGACTCCTTCCTTCTCATATCAGCAGTCTTGCAGCTATTACTGCTCACCAAGTTAACTATCAATGTCTTAGCTTGCTCAGGAGTCCTTGTGTTGAAATTTCCATTGCTGGAATTATCCAACGCAGTCTGGTAAGGGAGATCTATACCTCTAAAGAATATGCCCAGCAATGTCACTTCAGCGAATCCATGATGAGGACAGTATCGTTGGTACTTCTTAAACCTCATCCAAGCAGCTTTAAGAGGCTCTGTAGGACCTTGGGAGAAAGTGAGAATGTCCTGTCTCGACTGATCAAAGCGAGCATCATCATAAAAGTGCCTCAGAAACTCACTCTTCACACCATCCCAAGTAATAAACTTCCCAGGTGGAAGTTGTTTCAGCCAGGCTGCAGCATCTCCAACGAGAGAGTAGGGGAAGAGTTTGAGAAACAGATAGTCATAGTTCACTCCATCATACTTCATACCAGTGACTATGTCCTCGAACTCATAAATATGGTCCATTGGCTGCTCATTCGGAAAACCATGGAAGGCATTCTGCCTCAGAATAGAGTAGTAGATGGTCTTGATCTCGAAGTCATTCCTCTCAAAACCAGGAGGTACAAGTGCTGACCGGTTAACATGAAACTCTTCCGGACGGTTATAGTCAACAAGAGTCCTTTCAGCATGATTAACCATCTGCCTCTAACCTTGACCTTGCCCTTGGCCTTGTCCTTGGCCTTGGTCTTATCGCGGTTCAGGCTCAGGTTCAGGGATCGCATTCCCTTCAGCATCAA
The DNA here is from genome assembly GCA_030180135.1 of Orychophragmus violaceus. NCBI lineage: Eukaryota > Viridiplantae > Streptophyta > Magnoliopsida > Brassicales > Brassicaceae > Orychophragmus > Orychophragmus violaceus. The sequence continues at coordinate 66,514,165 of CM058240.1, read as the reverse complement.
TCCTTTGCCCAGCAGCATTATACGGATTGTTTTGTCGGTCCCTTAGGGTACCTTGAGCATCGGGTATCAGAATCAAGCGTTCTTGCACCATCCTTGCTCGTTGACTTTTCTTGTTAGTTCTCTCTAGTCTAGCAAGCTCCTCAATTCTAATATTAACGAGATTCGAGTTCGGATTACTTCTGGTATCACGCGTCTGCATAAACCGTCTATAATCGCAGTGCAACGATCGATGCTAAGAGGCAACGATCGATTCAACTCTAGTCGCCTTGCAACGATCGATTCAAAGGTATGCAACGATCGATGCTAAGCGAATGTCAGACCTGCGACAGAGAAAAACAGAGAAATAATTAGTAAATAAAAACAAAAACGAAAAACCGAGTCTAAACCCTAAGTTCAAATCTATCGAAGACTCAAAAGAGTCCCCGACAACGGCGCCAAAAACTTAATAGGTCTATAAGTTTTAATCATATTCTACTGCAAGTGCACAGTTAATGCAATTATAGTATAAAGGGTATCGAAATCCACGGAGACTCTAGACCTACGATAGATTTTAGAACGGTCAAGTTAAACTAGGAGAAAGTAATGAGGAACTAAAAGCAAGCATAAAAGTAAATCAAGTAGCAGGATTGGTTTGAAAGCAATTAACTAAAAGCGCTAAGTCTAGGGAGTTCTCAGGAAATCAGACAAGCAGATCAGATAATCAGTCAGGATCAAATTAAGCACTGTTCTAGAACTCAAACACGGATGTAGAACTAACCAACTTTCGTTGTGAGAATTCTCTAAGTCTAATAGCAGAAATTCAAATTTCTTTGTAATTCCTAACAGATTAAAATAGCCCTAAGTGCAAATTCGATATGTTCACAATTCAATTAAACCAAATTTCTTTGCGAGTAATTCAATTGCTCAACCTAAATAGTTCAGATTCCAAATCACACTTTCGTGTCAATTTAACAACCTAGAGTCTAGATTCTAAGTGATCAAGTTAGAAACTAGTGTTAAGCATAATTTAGATTGAAGAACGAATATGATATAAATCCTTAACTGAAATAAATAAATCTAGCAAGTCATGAAATTCTTAATGAGAATCCCTAAACCTAACTATGAATCTACTCAGACATAGATAATGAAAACATAATCAATGAATAATTAGATTGCATAAAAAAGGTAAGAAACAAAGGGCTTCGAAATCTTCTCCAAAAGCAGGAAGCAATACAGGTTCAGATCAGCCCCAAAAAGCTCTAAAAACTCTCAGCTCAAAATATGAAAGGGTATCTAAAAACTGATGTAAAAACCTAATTATATTAGCCTAATCACGTCTTGGGGCTTCTTTGTAAATACTGGAACATCTGGGCAAATCTGCAATTTCAGCATTCTTCATTAAACTCGCCGAGAAAGGCCCACCTCGCTCATGTGTCGATCGATGCACAATGTGTGTCGATCGATGTAATCCTCTATTTTGGACAGTGAACTCTATCTCTCGGATTAAATCTCCAAAATGCTCCAAAATGCTCCATAATCTCCAATTCCGCTCCAAACGTGCATATTCCTAATAACACCTGTAAATGTCTCTAAAGAAACACCAAAAGACTCTAAAACATACTTATATCATGGTCTAAAACCGGTAAAAACCATGATATATCACTTGTACAGCCTTGAGTTCTCATAAGCATGGTGGCGAGTTTCATCTAACTCGTTAAGCTGTATCAAACGTCTCTCAACTGCAGGTTTCAGGTCATAGTTCATCTGTTTGACAGCCCATCTAGCCTTATGCTTGAGCTCAACTGGAAGGTGACAAGCTTTCCCATAGAGTAGATGGAATGGTGTGGTTCCCAGTGGCGTCTTGAACGCAGTCCTGTAAGCCCACATCGCGTCATCCAGCTTAGCAGACCAGTCCTTCCTAGTCTTTCCTACTGTCTTTTCCAGAATCTCCTTGATTTGTCTGTTGGAGACCTCTACCTGTTCACTAGTATGAGGGTGATAAGGAGTAGCCACACGATGATTAACACCATGCTTCTTAAGCAACTTCTCGAAAACCTTGTTGTTGAAGTGAGAACCACCCTCACTTATCACAATCCTAGGCACTCCAAATCTGGGGAAGATGATAGTCTTAAACAGCTTAAGAACTACCGAAGAGTCATTGGTTGGACTTTCAATCGCTTCAACCCACTTGGATACATAGTCCACAGCAACCAATATATACTTGTTCCCATAGGAAGATGGAAACGGACCCATGAAATCGATGCCCCAGCAGTCAAAGACTTCGACCTCGAGGATGAAGTTTTGTGGCATCTCATGTCTCTTGCTGATCTTCCCCCTCCTCTGATATACATCACACTGGGAAACAAACAACTGAGCATCCTTGAACATCATAGGCCACCAGAAGCCTGCTTGAAGAACCTTAGACACAGTCTTGAATGTAGGAAAGTGTCCAGCATACTTAGAACCATGGCAGTGGTACAACACATTATCAACTTCAGACTCTGCGATGCAACGTCTGTAGATACCATCAGAGCAATGCTTGTACAAATAAGGTTCATCCCAATAATAACGCATGACTTCCCTAAGGAACTTCTTCTTAGCATAGCCTTTAAATACTTCAGGCTAATCCTCAGCAGCAAGGTAGTTGCCTATATCGGCGTACCAAGGTCTAGTAGAGAAAGAACCTTGGGCGACTGCATCTATGAACATGTCAACTTCATCATCCGGAATAGCTGCCTACATCCGCAAAGGGTGTCGACCGACAGCAGTGTTGATGTCGACCGACATCGTCCCTAATCGGCTAAGCGGTATCGTGTTTGATCGATTATTGTCCGCTTTTTCGAGTCGAGTGTCGATCGACATGAATTGACTGTCGACCGACACTTGCCCTGCAACCCGTGTAGAAAGTAGTGAACTCGCAGAAATTGCCTAAAATCCTGTCTCAATCTTGTCTTTGTTCTCCTCTGGTAGAAAATCATCTATAGGAACGTCCCCATCGATCCTAATCTGTGATAAGTGATCAGCAACACCATTCTCTACTCCTTTCTTGTCTCTTACCTCTATGTCAAACTCTTGGCGCAACAAAATCCATCTCAACAGCCTTGGCTTAACATCTTTCTTCTGCATCAGATACTTAAGAGCACAATGGTTTGTATGCATACTTTTGATCCAATCAGATAGGGACGAAACTTCTCGAATGCGAACACAACTGCCAACAACTCCTTCTCAGTGGTTGCATAATTTCTTTGAGCATCATCGAGAGTTCTACTGGCATAATAGATAGCATGGAGCTTCTTATCCTTCTTTTGCCCAAGCACAGCTCCTACCGCATAATCACTGGCATCAAACATTACCTCAAAAGGCAGAGTCTAATCTGGTGGCTGCACAATTAGAGTTGAGATCAAGGCCTGTTTCAGCTCCTTAAATGCAGCATGACACTCATCTGTGAACTCAAACTTCACATCCTTGCAGAGAAGTGCAGTGAGTGGTCTAGCTATCTTGCTGAAGTCTTTAATAAATCTCCTATAAAAACCAGCATGCCCAAGAAAACTCCTAATTCTTTTGACTGAATCTGGCGTCTGTAGTCCGGTCATCACCTCAATCTTAGCTATGTCTACCTCAATTCCTGCCTCAGAAACTTTATGCCCAAGTACAATGCCATTATTGACCATAAAATGACATTTCTCCCAGTTCAAAACCATGTGCTTTTCCTCACAGCGAGCTAGCACCTTGCATAGATTATCCAGACAAGCATGGTAAGATGGCCTGTAGACAGAAAAATCATCCATGAAGACCTCCATAAAATCCTCGATCATGTCTGTGAAGATAGACATCATGCACTTTTGAAACGTCGCATGAGCATTACACAGTCCGAATGGCATTCTGCGGTATGCAAAGGTGCCATAGGGACAGGTAAATGTGGTCTTCTCCTGGTCCTCTGGGTGGATATGGATCTGAAAGAAACCAGAATAACCATCCAGAAAGCAGTAGTATGGATTATTTTCCAACCTTTCCAACATCTGATCAATGAAGGGAAGTGGAAAGTGGTCCATTCTGGTGGCTGCATTCAACTTCCTGTAGTCTATGCACATCGTGTGACCAGTGATCGTCCTCGTAGGAATCATCTAATTTTTGTCATTCTTCACGACTGTGACTCCTCCCTTCTTAGGAACCACATGAACTGGGCTGACCCAATCACTATCTGAGATAGGATAGATGATCCCAACTTGCAACAGCTTCATGATCTCCTTCTTCACAACCTCTTTCATGTTAGGATTCAAACGCCTCTGATTCTCAATTGAGGACATGCTCTCATCCTCAAGGTGTATCTTATGCATGCACAAGTTTGGAGAGATACCTGAAATGTCATCAAGAGAATAGCTTTGCGATGCTTGCGCAACTTGCTTAGCAGTAAAGTGAGTTCTGCGTTATTCAAATCAGCATTGACAATAACAGGATAAGTGGAATTGTTACCTAAGAACGCATATTTGAGGCCAGCAGGCAGCTGCTTCAGCTCGATCTTTGGAGCTTTCTCCCACTCCAATCACTCGCGACTGGTGTCGACCGATTTTTATTGAGTGTCTGTCGACACAGTGTTTCATTGGTCGCTTCCAAGTTCATTACCTGCTCGGTAATATCCAGTAGTCTCAAGTACCCAGCTGCATCATCATCCGCCAGCTCCAAATCATGCTCAGAACTCATCAAAGATCTCTCTAAAGGGTCAGCAGGATGCATCTGATTGAAGAATTCCGCAGCTAGATTCTCAATAGTATCAACATAAAAGGTCTGCCCATCAATGGTGGGGTGTCTCATCAGCTTATCCATGTCAAAATTCATCACCAGATCATCTACATTGAGTCCAATCTTCCCTCTCTTCACATCAATGATGGCACCAGCTGTAGCCAAGAATGTTCTGCCTAAGATAAGAGGGTCCTTAGGCTCATCATTGTATTGCAGGACTTTGAAGTCAGTTGGGATAACGCATTCACCAATCTTCACCGGTACATCCTCCAAGAGACCTTCAGGAATCCTCATGGAGCGATCAGCTAAAATCAAGGAGATCCTAGTGGGTGTGAAATCTGTCATTCCCATCTGCTTAACAACTGAATATGGCATCAGATTGACACTTGAACCCAAATCACATAGTGACCTTTCAAATCTGTTGCTGAAGATGGTACAGTCCAAGATAAAGCTCCCTGGATCCTTTTGCTTCTCAGGAACTCTGTTTAAAATGACGGCACTACAGACCTCAGTGTTCATCATCACACACTCTTCATCTCCCATGTCAGAAGTCAAGATCTGTTTCAAACATCTCTTCAACATTGGGTTGTTGTTGATAGCATCCATCAATGGCATTGGGAGAGTGAGCTTGCTCAGCATAGCCATGTATTTAGACAAGAACCGTTCAAATTTGGACTGCTTCGGGTTCACGGGAAAGGTACCTTGGGTTTATACACCTTCCCAGAAGCTATAGGAGCTTTCTCAGCAGCATCAGGCTCACTACGTCCTTGGTGTCGACCGACATTTGATTGGTGTCGATCGACATTGCTTGTTTTCGTTCTGTCATCGACCTCACAATCGACCTTTGTCGATTTCCGTCCGTCACGAGAATTCGAAGAAGTGGGTGTCGGGCGACATTCTGTGGTAGTGTCGGCCGACACTCCTCTTGCGGCTTCATACTCTTCCAAACATTCCTCTATCTCTTCGATTGCATTGCAGTGATGCTTTGGGTTGGTGTCTGTGCTTCCAGGAAGGAATCCGGATTGCCTCTTAATAGCTCCATCAGTTTGAGCAACTTGAGAGTCCAATTGCTTTATATGTGTACTCAGGGATTCAAACTTCTCATTCAAATCAGTGTAGAAAGCATCTATCTTCTTGTTGAAATCCACATCAGTCTTTGTCTGACCCTCTAGCAACTGCTCAATCATAGCTTCCAGCTTACTCTCATGAGCATTAGTAGCAGGAGGTATCTGATAGGAAGATGATCCACAGGTCCTCTGATAAGAGTTGCTCTGCTGAACTGACCATATCCCGAAGAGTTTTGATTGCTTGTGAAAGCACTCTTCTGTCCACCAGTGAAGAACTTGTTGCCTTGCTGATTTCCAAACCTGTTTCCTTGAAATCCATAACCACCAATGAAGTTCACATCTTCTTCTGTGAAGCCTTCTTCATTTCCAAATTCTTCAACATCTTGAGCAAAATGGACATGCTTCTTGCTAATCAACAAACAGTGAACAGTATCCAACTTGTTCTTCATCTCAACTATCTGCAGATGATCAACTTTTCCACCAGACTCTTCCTTCTCTGATCTACAGTCTTGGTACTGTTGCTGCTCACGAAGTTCTCAATAAATACTCTAGCCTGCTTAGGAGTCTTTGTGTTGAAGTTACCATTGCTGGCAGCATCTAACGCAGACTAGCACCAGAGATCCACACGTCTGAAGAAAATGTCCAGCAGGTGAACTTCAGAGAATCCATGGTTGGGACAGTATCGTTGGCACATCTTAAACCTTACCCAAGTTGACTTAATCGGCTCTGTAGGTCCCTGAGTGAATGTCAGAAGGTCCTGTCTGAGCTGATCAGAGCGAGCATCATCAAAGAAATATCGCAGGAACTCTATCTTCACTGCATCCCAAGTAGTTAACTTCCTAGGTGGAAGTTGCTTAAGCCAAGCAGCAGCTTCTCCAGCAAGAGAATATGGGAAAAGCTTGAGGAAAAGGAAATCATAACCCACTTCGTTGTGCTTCATCCTAGTGACGAAGGCTTCAAAATCCTCAATGTGGTCCATGAGTTGTTCATGCGAAGACCATAGAAAGGATGCTGCCTCAGAAGTGCATAGTAGGCAGTCTTGAGTTCAAACTCATTCCTTTCAAAAGGAGGAGGTACAATTGCTGACCGGTTAGCATAAAACTAATCGGGTCGGTTGTAGTCAGCAAGAGTCCTCTCAGCAACAGGAGGATTAGGTGGTTGTCCATTACCTCCAGGATTGACCATCTTCCTCTCACCTTGAGGCTGCTCAGGTTCAGGGATCACATGTCCTTGGGCATCAATCCTTTGCCCCTGATCATTGTATGTGTTGTTCTGTTGGTCTCTCAGAACTCCTTCAGCATCTGGTCTCAAGATCAAACGATTGTTCATCATCCTTGAACTTCTCTGATCCTTTATGTTCGTTCTCTCAAGTTTAGCAAGCTCCTCAAGCCTGAGGTTCAGAAGCTCTTCGTTCGGGTTGCTACGGGTGTGACGACTTGGCATACACTGATTTCAAGATGAAATCTGTGAGTAGTGTCGGGCGACACTGGTTTGGTGTCGGTCGACGCTGAGTTCTTCTGTCGATTCCTGCAACAACAAAAACTAGCCAAACAAGAGAATGTGAGTAACAAAGAAATAAAAAAACTTAGACTAAAACTTAAAACAAAATCTATCGGCGAACTCAGTTGAGTCCCCGGCAACGGCGCCAAAAACTTGATAGAGTCAAATTATATCCCTATTCTATTGCAAGTGCACATTTATGCGAATGTAGTATTATGGGTATCGTATCCACAAGGACTCAAGTTTCACACCACATATTATATGTTCTTCAGTTAAGCTAAGCCAACAAAGAGAAAGCAGTAAACAATTGCAAGTAAATTAAAGTGAGTTTCGATGGGAGAAAGGCGTCAGACTTAGGAAGTTCTCGGGAATTACACAATGCTAGACACTTAACTAACCGGATTCAAATTAAGCTCGAGTTCAAGAACTAGAAACACAATTCTAAACAATCCAACTCTCGCCGAGATTATTTCTATATCTAGCAACCTAGCGATCCAAATCTCTTTGTGATCCTAGAGTTCTAAACAAGCATTAAGAACAGGTTCTTCGGTTCACAATTATCCTAAACCAAATCTCTTTGTATCTAGTAAAATTGCTCACACTAAGTTTATTGAGATTATAACTCACACTCTCGTGCTAAGTTAAATATCTCAGATCTAAAATCCTAGGCGATCAATCCAGAATTCAGTATTAAACACAACTTAGGCGATGAACGGATAGGTTTAGATTCCAATCAATCAGTTATGTAAACATGCATCAAACCCTATGAGAATTCTTAAATCTAACTAGGTTACTACTCAGACATATTATCAGAATAACAACACATCATTGAATAGAAAACAAAAAGACTGAATAGATAAGTAAAGAGCTTCGAAATCCTTCTCTCAAAGGTTACAAGTAGCAAGAACAACCCCTTGGCACAAATCTCTCAATCTCCAAGCAAGAACAAAAGTAAGAACAAGATAAAATGGTCTAGAGTATGGAAAACCTAATTAAACTCCTAAACATGTTTTGGGGCTAGATTAGAATTAGGGGAAACTTCTGGGTCTTTTTGCAATTCTTTAAAAGTCATCTTCAACTTGGCGTATCAGACTCTGTCGCGCTGAGTGTCGACCGACACTAAGGTGGGTATCGGTCGATATCCACTCGTAGCCGAGACACCAACTTCAGCTCTCTGCTCAAATCACCAGAAACGTCCTATAATCCTGCACTTTGCTCCAAACGCAAGCCTACCTGTTGAAGACTCAATAGACTCGAAAAACCAGGTTAAAGACTCAATATACACAACTATATCATGGTTAAAAACCTAGAAAAACCATGATATATCAATAACCAGCCCAATTGCCCTAAACCAATCTAAACCAAACTAAACCGAATTGAAATTAGATTTAAACCAGAAATCGAATTGAACCAGACTTAACACAGATTCGTCATGAACATACATGTTTTACAAAACAGATTATAACTTCCAAACCGGAAGTCGGAATTGGGCGATTCTTGCCTGCTGGAAAGCTGAGACCGAAAGCTTTCCAACAACAAATTTTGCGTTCCATGCATCTTTACGGATCAATGGGAAAATGCAAATCAATCTGACGGCCGAAATTGTCTCGACTAGATCTGCATAGATCGAAAAAGGAATAGAGATACGATGTAAGGAGAAGAGAATAGAACGGACGGTGGTGGACGAATGAGGCGACAACGGCAACCCGAAATCCGGAGACGGCGGGCTGACTGCGGCTGGATCGATTAACAGGCAGGGCTCTGCTGCTCTCTCTTCTCTTACCTCTTCTCTAGGGTGGCACCACTATTTATAAGAAAATAAAGAGGGAACCCTAGGTTTAATGAATTGGGCTGAAGAGCTTGGGCTTTTCTTTAAAAAAATTTTGAAACCCAAGAATTGGGCCATTGCAATTGCCCCCCCCCCCCTTAAAAAAATTTGTCCCGAATTCCAAGTCCTAAGAGCTCAAGTGTACCATTCCCGCAAAGGGTACGAAAGCTTGCACTGAAGGGAAGTCTTGCCGAACAGGATAAACGGATCACGAAAAGCACTTTGTAGGAAGGAGCAAACTCTTGCAAAGTTACTCACTTCTTCTTGGAATCCAAGGAATGAAAGAGAACAAAACGAGTAAGGAGTTGGACTTCCAAACCGTACACCCCCAAACCCATTGACCTTGGACGATCGCTTGACCAACAATCAAAGAAGAACATGATCAAATGACAATCCTTAGTCGGGCTTAGAGATGTTAAGGAATAGCATCCGAAGAAGCCTTAACTTTCTCATTCTTACCCCCTCATCCAAGGAAGAAGGAAATATGAGCTACGGCTTGCCAAGGGAAACCGAAAAGCGGAAAGGAATACCGGCCCGGGGGGGGGAAAGAGCAGGAAATCGGAAACAACTCCAAGGGAAAAGATAAAATCAGGAAGCACTTAGGAAGAATCTATAAATGTTTCCCATTAGACAATTCTATTGGGTACCAAGAAACGAATAGGAATTAAGATAAGGGCAATGACTGCAATAGTCTGGGAATGGAGCGCATAAAGAACGAAAGTACAACTTGCAGAAACTTCAAGATAGGGAAGGAATGAGAACAACAGGAAGGGAAAAGAGATTCATGACTAGAAACGGATACTGAACGAGAATGACAGAGGGAAGATAGGAACTTGAACACGAAATACCACAGTATCCCTTCCTCGATTCACCTCGAGAACTGTATTCAAAATGCTTCTTGAACTCTCTGATGAACGCCACCACATTCTTGTCGCCTTACTGCACACCGCTAAGCACCTGCACCAGACAACACCAGTTCCAACAAGCACCTCCATGACATTTACCACCCCGACGGCATACACCGCAACATACATGTCACATACACCTTGATGACATACATCCCCGAAGACATTTCGGCACACAAATTCAGCGTAATTGATACCACGAAAGTCTAAGGGAAGTGACCAAAACCAGCAAACAAGATCTAACTACACAAGAACCCAAGCAGAGAGCAACCAATGATATAGTTGGTGTTTTGAAAAATCATTTCGCAAAGTAACCTCATTTTTAAACTTTCGAAACACTTTTGAAAACGAAAAATGGTTTTTAAAAAAACTGCGGGAGCTGATCTCTCAGATAGGACTGAGAGACCTTAACCCAGGCTCTGATACCAAGCTGAAATGACATGTTCCTAGCGAACCAGAAATGGTGTCGCGCGTGCATCTGTTGAACCAGGATTGTAAGGCCCCGTCTAAAGAAGTAAAATGATAACGAGGAATGGCTAAGTAATGAGGATTTGTCCAAGACACAACATGGATCAGAATGAAGGCAATATCCGATGATACCGAAGAATGTCGGTAAGACCAAAACGGAGAACTAAGAAGGACGACCGGAGTACCAAACCTAAAACCAGCCACAAAACGGAGAAAAACGAGTTGTTTGGCAGCCATAGTAAGATCAATTGTTGGCCCGACGTTTTCCGAGCATCGGACAAAAACGAGCTGTTTGGACGGCGAACGGCCGATCAGAAATTCTAGCCCAAAAACGCCCAAGACACCAAGCACGAGGTGTCGGTAAGAAACCAGGCAGTCAGGTGAAGCAAGTAAGCAATCAGGTAGGAGGTGGTGCACCGCATGGCGACGACTGCATGTCGCGACCAGCAGCTGCCATGGTTCGCAGTGCATGCAAGCGCCGGAATGTCATCGCCGGAGGCCGCCACTTGTTTCCGTGCATGGAGATGGTTGGGTGGTGCCACCAGGCTCCCTGAGGTGTCTAAATGCATGGAGACCACGAGGTGTCATCGTCGAGATGCAGGCTTGTGGCCGCCACCACCAGCTTTGGTTTTTCTAAAAATAAGAACCCATTTCTCAGTAGAAACTAACACCAAAACACTCTAAGACCAAAACATAGAGAGAGAAAGGAGAGAAAAATGGGTTAGAGAGAGAAAGTTACCAGTAAAGAGAAACCGAGCCCCGATCGATCGAGAACTGAAGGCCGAGCGTTCCGGACTTTCGGAAGTGGATTAGGAGTGCTTAGACCATAGAAAAGGCGGACCAGGAGGTGTAGAACCGTGGAGCTTTGGTAACCGAACCTCGACCGCACCGAAAAACCTAGTGAGTCTGGATAGCTAGGACTAACGATTTTATATCGCCGGGATGGGTTAGGCGTTAAGTCTCGGGAATTATTTAACTCCAAGAATTGTTTATATTATGCTTATAATGGTAGCTCAATCATGACGTTTTTTTATAAGCATGAAGGGATTTGTTTGTAAGCATGTCGGGACTCGTTTGCAAGCATGTCGAGAACCGTTCCGCAAGCATGTCGGGAACCGTTCCGCAAGCAGGTCGGGAACTGTTCCGCAAGCATGATGGGAATTGTTCCGCAAGCAGGGCCGGAAACTGTTCTCAAGCGGGACGTGTAACCGTACGCAGGCAGGAAGGGTAACCGCTTGCTAGCAAGATGGGATCCATTTGCAAGCATGAAGGGTAACCGCTTACGAGCATGACGTCTTACCGCCTTGAATTATTGATTTCTTGTGACAAGCTTGATGTGTTGTTCATGCTTGAGTGTTGCCTGAGGACCAATTGATCGTGAACCCAGTCGCATTCCATGCTAACGATTGTGATGCATGATCGGTTAGGATAAGCACTGTGGTCCATCCTATTATGATATAATAATCGTGCATGGACCGAGGTTTATGATAGTTGTGTGCATATTGTTTATATAAATGATGTCATAAGTACGGGAATGGTTAGGAAACCGCCCCGGAAATGGAGTGTGCTAAGTACGAGGTGGAAAGCCTCCACTCACAAATTTGTGTGGAAGTAATTTGATGCATGCGCGGGTATCATGCAGTCTAACTTACTTGTGTTATGTGATGCATCCTAGGACATGTGTAACATTGTCTAGGATAATGTATTCGGTACAACCCGTTTTGTACTCCGTGGATTCGGAGGTCCTTCGTGGATTCTAAGAAGGCTCGGAGGGTTACTTGGGTCGCTCCCATGGCAGAGTGTCGTGTGACGACACGATCCCGTGGATGTGAAGAGGGTGTGGTTCTTGGGCCTTGAAACTTTGTGGTGATTGGCCAGGAGTAGTCACGAGAGAGAATGGGTGTGGTGGTGCCAGTGCATCTAGGAGGCCTCTGCATGTGACGAGTCTAGGGCGTCTCGGCGGGTTATGCATTCATGATATGCATTGTGTTTTAATCGCTTTCGCATGCGTTTATATTTGATGATATTGCATATTGATGCTTTTGCGAGATGTTTATTGCATTACGCTTCGGCTATGGGGATGGGTTGGGCAGTAACGTTTTGTGGTAGCTCTGGACTCACTGGGTAACCCATATGGTTGCTGATAGGTCAAGAATTAATCCCTATACTAAACTGCAAGTGCACAGCAATATCAATGTAGTATATAGGGTATCGAAATCCACAGAGACTCCGGTGTTCAATAGCTCAAGAACAGGAATTTAACTAGGAAGAAAGCAATGTAATTGAATTAAAAGCAATGCAAGAAAGTAAGCAGATAGCAAAGATTGTTGGTTGTGAAAGCAAGTTATTAAGAGCGCTAAGTCTAGGGCGTTCTCAGGAAATCAGACAAGCAGACAGTTCATTCAGCAAGGATCTAATTAAGCACAGTTCTAGAACTCAAAACACATATATAGAATTAACCAAATTCCTTTGCGATAATTCTCTAAGTCTAAGTGCAGCAAACCAAACTTTCGTTTGCGAGAACTAACAGATTAAACCAGCTTTAATTCCAATTTTGATATGTTCACAATTATCCTAAACCAAACTTCCGTTTGCGCAAAGTTTAATTGCCCAATTTAATTAGTTCAGATTCCTAAACCCCACTTCCGTGACGTATTTAGCAACCTAAGATCTAGATTCTAATTGATCAGGTTAAAACTAGCTTTAAGCACAATTAAATTGAAGAACATATATAGTTTGAATCCTTAACTGAAATTGAACAAGTCTAGCAGATCATGAAATCCTATGTGAGAAACCCTAAACCTAACAAGGAATCTACTCAGACATGATTGATGAAAACATAATCATAGAAATAATAGATTGCATAAAAGATAAAAGATTAAAGGGGTTCGAAATCTTCTCCAAATACAGATGATGTAACAGGTTCAGATCAGCCCCAAAAGCTCTAAAAATCCTCTGCTCTTAATTATGAAAGCGTATCTAATAAAAACAGCTAAAACTTAATTATATAGGTATAATCTCGGCCAGGGGCTTCTTTGTAAATATCAGGAACTTCTGGATCAAAGTGCAATATCTTGATCCTTCTAAACCGCCGAGTTTTGGCCCATCTCGCTGGTGCATCGATCGATGCTAGGCATGCAACGATCGACACCTTTCTCTGTTTCGGACAGTGAACTCTATCTCTCGGCCAAACACTCCAAAAATCTCCAAAAAGCTCCATTATCTCCAATTTAGCTCCAAACTTGATTATACCTGTAAAAGACTCTAAAAGAACACAAAAGACACTAAAAACACAACTATATCATGGCATAAAACCGGTAAAAACCATGATATATCAACTCCCCCACACTTAGCCTTTGCTTGCCCTCAAGCAAAACACAGAACTAAAGCTTGGTGAAGAGGTTTGAAAACTCTTCAGAAACTCATTTCATCCTAGAAGCTACAATACTCAGATTCCCCTTAGTAAACCACTGAAAGAATCAATCACAGGATATCAAGACCAACATGTACTTCCCCCACACTTAGCAACTGTCCTAGGTAAACTCCACAATCACATTCAAGCATTCAAATTCTCCCTACTGACTTCTGCAAGTATTTAAGTGCGGTCTCACCTAAGGAGTATCGATCAAAGGGCACATGGATTCTTACCTTATCAGCTCTAGACCACCATACTATCTTTCTCTAGTCCCTTTCTTCTCTTTCCCTTCTTTAACAACTGATTTTTCCCCATTGGGTATCATTTTATTTTTTTTATCAGTGTTCTTCCCGTTATGGGGTGTACTTTGGACACATTCCATGGATCACATGAGAGAAAATAGTGTTTGCTACCATTCCCATGACCACTTCGGAGTTACTAACTCATCCTCAGTTTATTATCTTTTTTTTTTTTTTACTTTATAGAAGGGGAGAAGGGAACTAAATAGGATAGGTTGACAGGCTGTGTCAGAACTAACAAGGGAATCCGACACAAAGTATACCAAGCCCTTAGGTGAGAAATCTAAGTCAGTATTAAATTGAAGTCAGTAAAAGGATCCTCTGATACCTGAAGTGATGTGGGTGTTCCCAGTAGGTTGATCTGTGATGGGGTTTTCTAATAGTCAGAGATAGATCCTGCAACTTCATCCCAATGGTTACTTAAGTTCCTGCAAGTCTTGTAAATCTTCTCAGAAATCATAGTTTCTTACTTAAACAATTTTGACTCAATAAAACAAAATTTTTTTTTTTATGAAAAACAAACTGACTCATAAGAAAACAGAAAGATAATCATTAGTAGCACCTCCCCCACACTTAAGACACACTGTCCCCAGTAGTGTCCAGCGAAGGATCGGTAAAAAAAAATAAAAAAAAATTGAAAAGATGAAATTATGTCTGTCGGGTTACCTCTGTCGCTCAGGCATCGATCGTTGCACTAAGTGCATCGACCGTTACTTGGCGATTTTCGTGTATGATCGATCGTTGCTCAGGACCGCAACGATCGCTGCAATGCGATTCCTTTCGTGTTGTGACGATCGACACAGAAGTGAGTCGATCGTTGCACTGCGATTTTGTCCGAGACCTGCAAACATAACTGCACCAAAAACAAAAAAAAACGTAAAATCCTAACAAAAACACCAAAAATTAAGTAGAAAAAACACCAGTACCTAATGGTGGGTTGCCTCCCACCCAGCGCTTGTTTAAGGTCAATAGCTTGACCGGACGGATGGGAATTTTCAGGTACCAGGAGGTCCTAACAGAGACTTTTTCTGTCTCTGTTCAAGTCTCCTCATCCAGGGTGGCGTATAAGCATTCGGATCATGGGATCTCCCAAGGAAGAAACCAACAGAATCAGGGCGGGAGCGAAGCTTAGGTGGGGTAGGATGTTGTCCTGCATTCAAAGTAATGTGGTTAGGATGTTTAAGCTTAGATGATTTGTGCCTAACCATTGGTGGAAATAAGATGTCTGGAGCTTTCTGCTTATGAGCAGTTGCAGGCGCTAAAGATGTCAGAGCAGGTTCAAGAGGAACCGCCATCTTCTTCTCTCCAATCTCAGCTTCTAATTCTGTATCAATGCTGAAACTCTGTCCATCAATGGTGGGTTTCTTCAATTTATCCATCTTAAACTGCAAAGGCTCATCTCCCAGGTGGAGATCAATCAATCCATGGCGTACATCAATCACAGCCCCAGCAGTGGCTAAAAAGGATCTACCAAGCAGTAGAGGATCATCAGGCTCAATCTCATACTTCATTACCATAAAGTCCGTTGGAATAAAGTAATTTCCAACTCTAAGAGGGATGTTCTCAAGAATTCCTTCTGGATGTCTTCTTGATCGATCAGCTAGGACTAAAGAGATCCTAGTAGGCTGGAAGTTCAGTAGTCCCAATCTCACAGCCACAGAGTACGGCATGAGATTTATACTTGAGCCGAGATCACATAATGCCCTCTGAAATCTGTCTCTATAGATAGAGCAGTCTATCATAAAACCTCCTGGATCCTTTATCTTCTCAGGAACCCTACCATTAAACAACAGCATCACATACTTCTGAGATCATCAAGCATCCTTCTTCTTCAGTCATGTTGCTAGAGAGGATGTCTGTAACACATGTCTTCATCATGGGATTGGTCTTAGTGGCATCAATCAATGGAGTGTCAGTTAGCTTTTCTCTCATTATCTCCATGCATTTTTCCAACTTAATCTCTTGCTTGGACTTCCTAGGGAAAGGAATCTTCGGTTTGTAGGCTCTTTATGTATCAGCTTTCGGTTTCTCTGGGAAATTTGGCTGCTCACGCCCATGGTGTCGATCGTTGCTGAAATGGTGACGATCGACATTGACTCTCGCAGGATGTGTCGATCGATGCACATTTGTGTCGATCGATGCAAGGCGAACATTCTGAATTTTTCTCGGATTTTCCAGTTCCAGAACTTCAGTTTCTCGATTCTGCTCAACTTCTTCTTCTGCCGAAGCTGCCTTAACATGCTCTGTCTGTATACTGGTTTCCACTTGCGTCATCCTAGCATCCAGATTGTCAACTCTGCTTGTCAAAGATTCCAATTTTCCACTCAGATCCTGATACATGAAGTCCATCTTTCCATTCAGATCTTGCGTCATCTTGTTCTGTCCAAGTAGTAGCTGCTCAAGCATAGACTCAATCTTTGTCTGCTCTTTATGTTGGGAATGTCCTGAAATCTACCTTACTATCTCTAGAAAGTATGATAAGTGTCGAGATCAGACATAAGTCATAAATACTGGGTGATCATGATGGCTTGCTAGAGTCCGCTCTTGATCTATAAGTTTAGGACTTATTACCAGTATTGTATGATCCCGAAGGGTCACACACCATAGCTAACGGGAAAGTTAAATGGAATTAATACGGTAAGATGCAATGGCATTTACTGTATTAGATCAGAGAATTGGGCCAGACAAAATACAGGCTTTAGTCTGATTTGTGTCTTGGGCCCAAAAGATTAATGAACCATTAGTCTAATGACTTGGGCCCATCAATGAGAGCTTAAGGTTTTCGAAAAACCCTAAGGGATTGGTGATCCCACACGATTTCTTTCGGTGGCCGCGAAACCTCTCTCTCTCTAGAACTCTCTCTTTCTGATCTGATCCATCTCTTTGGTCTAGCAGCCATCCCTTGCTTGTAAGAGTGTGGATACCAAAGGAGGAATAGGTGATTCATCTGTTCTAGACTGATCTTGTCATTACCATCAATCCGCTGTGCAATCAATAGGTAATGTTACAGGTTTGGTTTTATGATTCGTTTTGCAAGAACCTAGATCTGTTAAGATTATGTGTTAGGTTGAAATATGGGAATTAAACCTTGAACAAACACCATAATCCTTCAGTGGTATCAGAGCTAAGGCATTAGTTTCTTGTAATTTGGATCATAGGGCTGTTTAATGTGTTAGAGAATCAATTATGCTAAAATTGATTAAAACCTTAATGCCCTAATCGTATGATTTGGTCTCGGCCGTTTATTTAAACCCTAAATAGCCGAGTGATTTGGTCTCGGCATGCATATGGTCTCGGTAATTAATGTGATATTGCCGAGTGATGAGATCGAGTGATCGAGGATCACTTTCGATCATGTGTGTGCGTGTGCCGTTTTGTGCCTCGTCTTGGTTGTGTTAAAACCCTAAGCGAATGATCGCTTGTGATGCCGAGAGATTGATCGTGTGTGACCGAGAAATCATGCCGCAAAGACCGATCCTTTGTGATCGTGATGCAAGGGCCGATCAATTGGTGGATCGACGATAGCATGGATCGTGATGTGTGTGCCGTGAGTGTGATCAGCCGTGTGACAAGCCATGCGATCGATAGCCATATGACCGATCGATGATCGATCGTGATGGCGAGTGGATCGATCGCTTGGCCAAGCGTGATCCGCAAGGCAGCCGCTTAGGTCACGGATGGATCATGGGCCACACATTGTGATGAGGACATCGGATCCTCCAGACCCGACCCGGACGAGCAGTACGTACCAGCCTCGACCACGAGGCTGACCAAGCTATTCCTGACCCCGCAGAACGTACCTGAGGAGGTTCAGAAGGCCACTGCAAGTTATGCCAGACCAGATGACGTGATATCAGGAATTCATAAGCCAACAGCATGTTTCAGGAGTGATGATCGTTCCAGAACCCAATTGGAACGATCCCATTTGGAGACGGTCGACAACCGACCTCCCGGAGCCCTAACCGTGTCCTGGAAGATGTCCATAGGAGAGATGATTCAAGCCAATCATGTCAGGCCTGATATTCATCATAAATTATGCCATTTGGAAGAGTTTGGTCAGAAGGAATCAGCTTGGGTTCGAGATCAACTAGGAGGATGTCTAGAAGCTGTCCAGTTAGCCCTATCCGCGGATATAGGTACATTCAAGAGAGTATTTCGAATGGACCAAGAGGAATCAAGCTGCAACTCAACCTGTTCTAGAAACCTGACTCATCAAGGAATCTGCACGAAGTTGAATCACCTCAAGACCATCTTCTATGAAGAAGTTATGTCCGTTTCAAAACAGATGATTTTCAGGGAACGCGATAAATATCGACTTGCACATTTTGGAGTGCTCAGAACGAACCAGGATGAATCAAGGAGTAAAGGAACTTATTCTGGATTCTTGATTCATCAGGGAATGCATGAGAGCTGGAATCACACCAATATCAGCTCGGACCAAGAAGATATGCAAGATCAAATCCGAAGGTTGATGGACCTGCCTTATTTGGAAGCTCACGGATTTAGTGGACTCCAGAACTATGTTTGGCGACCAGGAGCACGTGCAACATCTCCTTGGGCTGAGGTTTATACTCTTTTTCCCTTAAGTGTGGTTTTATCCCAATTGGGTTTTCCCACTAAGGTTTTTAATGAGGTAAACTAAAGCCCGATACAAGAGAAGGAGAATATGGCCCGTCCAACCTTCCTTCTTGTATTTTCTTTTATGATTTCGACCAGGCCCTTTTTGGCCCACTTGTAACCTAGACTATTGGCTATTTAAGCCATTCTTTTATTTCTAATAAGATCAAGTAAGTTGATGATAAGAAAACCCTAGTATTGTCTAGTGGCCGATCTCTTGGTTCTTGCGTGGATTCCCCTTGAACAATTGATCCTATTGTCTTCTTGCTTGTGTGTGTGAGTTACTCAAAGTGTTCCTGCCTATTTGTTGTTCGAATCATCCACCATCACCCATTGACCAAGGAGAGAGCGTCTTCGACCAGCTCCTTTGTCCCATCATCCACCCGGTGTCGATCGAATCCCCATCGCGTCGATCGATCCCTCTCGACCACTCAACCACCCGCCTCCGATCTTACATCATCTGGTATCAGAGCTTAGGCTCGTGACACCACGCTGGTTACATCTCATCCTTGCATCTCTTTGTATTTGTTTTTGTTCTTTGCTCCTTATTAAAAAAAAAAAAAAAAAAACATCGTGTTAGCTTGCTTGAAAAATTGGAATCAGCCTTTACTACTGTTTGCGATTTGTAACTGTCGTCTTGTGTTTGTTTCTGATCTTTGCATCATTACTCGTGCTGTTATTCTGCTTGCATCATATTATTAAAAAAAAAAAAAAAAAAAAAAAGAAGAGAAGAGGTTAGAACGATTATTGCTAGCTGTGCTTACACAATGTTCTTCCTTGTTCATTACCGTCTGCATTCACATTAAAAAAAAAAAAAAAAATTAGCTTGGTTGTTAACTTTGACGGCCGCATTTAGAAAACAACATTAGGGTTTGCTTAATTAGTTTGCCATTGCTTACGGTTTAATTTAATTGTTTTGCCATTGCTTATGGTTTGATTAATCACGTTTGGTTTAGTTGTCTAAGTTATTGCATTTCCTTTTTGTTGCATCCATCATTTATTATTCTTCCATATTGGTCATTATAATTAAAAAAAAAAAAAAGTTGTACACGGCATTTGCATTTCTTTTCTTCCATTATCTTGCTTGCAATTTTCCCTTTTAGTTTATTTCTATTTGTTTTCTTTCTGTTGCGTTTTATTTGTTTGTTAAGTGTGATCAGGACTTAGTTTAAGTCGGCCGATCGCATTCGGATCATGGCCGCAGTACGAGCCATACAGGCGCAGCTCGACCGTCTGGAGCGACCACCAGACCACTCTCGTCTTGGTCGAGTGAAACAAGGACGACCAGACCATGGTCACAACCCGTACCATTGTGGAGGCGACCATCCTGCGAACAAAATGGATCCCGAGCCACCTGACCAATATCGGCACCATCAATCCTCCAGACTAAGACATCCAAAACCCAATAAATTTCAAAATAAATTTTGTGTCTTAGACTCACAACCAATATCTTTCTCAGGTACCGAAGACTACTTTCAGTGGGAAGAAGACCTAGAAGATTACTTTTGGGATTACAATATCCCAAGAAACGAACAAGCCTCGTATGCGATCCAAACCCTGACCGGAGATGCCTATGCTTGGTGGCAGCTCGAGGAGAAGATACGGAGACAACTGAAGGAACCGTCAAGGACGTGGAAGGAGCTGAAATGGTTAGTATATGAGCAGTATGTCATAATAAGACCAAAGACCCAGGGCCGTCCATGCCTTTCGACCGCCTCGACCAAAGTCCCGATGCTCGAACCGCCTCGACCAAAGGTTAAAGTGTCCCAACCCAAATCTTTTCCATCTGGTTATAATGAATCAAAAACTGTCTTAATGCACTTGGGATTGGTCAAAAGTGTTGATCAGGATGCAGGAAAGATAGAGGGTCCCATGGACCGCACAGGTCAACAGACCGGAGGCGAGACCGAGAAACCGAAGGAACCGGTTGAACGAGAAAGTGATCCGACTAAAACCAATGAAGATCACGACCCAAACCAGACTGGGAGTGTTAGTCAGAAATCAGAACATGATTTGAGACCACAACTAGATGTTGGAACCAAAGAGGCGAACCGGAAAGAAGTGCCACACTCGCCCATTTCTCGACCACGACCCTCGACCGCCTCGACCAAGGTTCAAGTATCCCAACCCAATTCTCTTCTATCTGATTATAAAGAATCAAACACTGTTTTATTGCACTTGGAATTGGTCAAAGGTTTTGAACAGGGCGCAGGAATGAACAAGGGTCCGATGGACCGCACTAACCAACGGACCGGAGGCGAGAAAATAAAGGAACCGGCCGACCCAAAGATTGATCCGACTAAAGCCAATGGAGATCACGACCCAGAGAGTTTCCCATGGAACCCAGGCCAAGACAAAGGCGTGATACTGAGTTCCCAGCCCAACGGAACATGCATGGAAAGCCATTGCACCAGCCGTCCACCAATTCCTCAAGGTTATGCAGATTC
This sequence comes from Orychophragmus violaceus, assembly GCA_030180135.1. Classification (NCBI taxonomy): domain Eukaryota; kingdom Viridiplantae; phylum Streptophyta; class Magnoliopsida; order Brassicales; family Brassicaceae; genus Orychophragmus; species Orychophragmus violaceus. The sequence goes on along the minus strand of CM058240.1, from coordinate 66,492,900 downwards.
GAGGTCGAATCCTCTTCAAGAGAGAGGGTATGATGAGGACATCGGATCCTCCAGACCCGACCCGGACGAGCAGTACGTACCAGCCTCGACCACGAGGCTGACCAAGCTATTCCTGACCCCGCAGAACGTACCTGAGGAGGTTCAGAAGGCCACTGCAAGTTATGCCAGACCAGATGACGTGATATCAGGAATTCATAAGCCAACAGCATGTTTCAGGAGTGATGATCGTTCCAGAACCCAATTGGAACGATCCCATTTGGAGACGGTCGACAACCGACCTCCCGGAGCCCTAACCGTGTCCTGGAAGATGTCCATAGGAGAGATGATTCAAGCCAATCATGTCAGGCCTGATATTCATCATAAATTATGCCATTTGGAAGAGTTTGGTCAGAAGGAATCAGCTTGGGTTCGAGATCAACTAGGAGGATGTCTAGAAGCTGTCCAGTTAGCCCTATCCGCGGATATAGGTACATTCAAGAGAGTATTTCGAATGGACCAAGAGGAATCAAGCTGCAACTCAACCTGTTCTAGAAACCTGACTCATCAAGGAATCTGCACGAAGTTGAATCACCTCAAGACCATCTTCTATGAAGAAGTTATGTCCGTTTCAAAACAGATGATTTTCAGGGAACGCGATAAATATCGACTTGCACATTTTGGAGTGCTCAGAACGAACCAGGATGAATCAAGGAGTAAAGGAACTTATTCTGGATTCTTGATTCATCAGGGAATGCATGAGAGCTGGAATCACACCAATATCAGCTCGGACCAAGAAGATATGCAAGATCAAATCCGAAGGTTGATGGACCTGCCTTATTTGGAAGCTCACGGATTTAGTGGACTCCAGAACTATGTTTGGCGACCAGGAGCACGTGCAACATCTCCTTGGGCTGAGGTTTATACTCTTTTTCCCTTAAGTGTGGTTTTATCCCAATTGGGTTTTCCCACTAAGGTTTTTAATGAGGTAAACTAAAGCCCGATACAAGAGAAGGAGAATATGGCCCGTCCAACCTTCCTTCTTGTATTTTCTTTTATGATTTCGACCAGGCCCTTTTTGGCCCACTTGTAACCTAGACTATTGGCTATTTAAGCCATTCTTTTATTTCTAATAAGATCAAGTAAGTTGATGATAAGAAAACCCTAGTATTGTCTAGTGGCCGATCTCTTGGTTCTTGCGTGGATTCCCCTTGAACAATTGATCCTATTGTCTTCTTGCTTGTGTGTGTGAGTTACTCAAAGTGTTCCTGCCTATTTGTTGTTCGAATCATCCACCATCACCCATTGACCAAGGAGAGAGCGTCTTCGACCAGCTCCTTTGTCCCATCATCCACCCGGTGTCGATCGAATCCCCATCGCGTCGATCGATCCCTCTCGACCACTCAACCACCCGCCTCCGATCTTACATCACATTGCGTTAATGGGCCGAGTTGGATCATGGATCCGATCATTTGGCCCATTAAAATTTTACGTCCCGCGAATTGTCAATCGGTTAAACCGAGCTTCGCGGTTCGTTGCCCAAAACCACACCGATTTAACCGGTCCATTTAATTGGCGGTTAATTGTGTGTTTAAAGCCTTAAACCGCAAGTTAAATCAAATTGGCTAAAACACTAGGTGTTTCTTCCCGGTTTTGGATTTAACTGAACCGATCCAATTTAATTGGTGGTTCAAGCGGTTAACCCGAATCGCGGTTTGCTGGAAATTATTTAATTTCTGGTTAAACCGGATTGAAATTCAAAATTGAATTTTAACCTAAACCGAAGGCTGGTCTAAGTTTGATTTGGTTGGACCAAATAATTTAGAGCTGGTCTGGTTTAGTAAATAACCGATGGTTTTGATAGTTAATTTGGTCTTGGACCAGAATTAATAAACCGAATCAGTTATGTCAAATTATTGGGCCAACTGGAATTCTATGGTCTTGGGCCAAGAATTGGGCCTATAATTTGTGACCCAACCCAAAATATTTAATAAAATATTAAATTAGAAATTTCTATTTTTAGTAAGTTACTAAATTTAGAAAGTTTCTAAAATAAGAAAGTTTCCCAAAATAGTAATCTTCTATTTTTGGAAATAAAACTTAAAAATCCTCAAAAACAATATCAAGCTTGGATGTCTTTCCAATCTTGTCAGCTACTTAACGCTTATTCGATTACAGATATGGCTTACAGTGTGAGGTGTCTGTTTTCGCATAAGTAAAGTAGTATATAGTCACTAATTTCATTGGGAGTCCCAGACTTTAGTGATTATTTGACTGTAAGAGATTGGTTTCCTTGACTGGGCTATCGGGAGTCCCGGGCCTTGAGACATCTGGTGAATTTGGGCCTCGGGTCCAATTCACAACCGAGAGTTATATGAGATATAACTAGCTGTGTGTATGCTTACCAAGTAAAGCTAATTCCGGGTGACGGCCAGTGGCCCACTTTGGATTTAGCTGAACATGGGTCTCGGAATCATTGTATTCTTATGAGGTTAAACAAAGAAATTTTGAATACAATGCGAGTTTTCTTATAAGTTGTTAAGATTGCTCTTTTATGAACATAATAACTAAATCTCTATTGTCTCATATTTTCAGCTATGTCAAGCACAACAACACAAAACACTTTCTCGATCCGGTCTGCCCTTGAGAAGGACAAACTGAACGGATCAAACTTCCTGAACTGGTCCAGGAACCTGAGACTCGTGCTCAGGCAGGAGAAGAAGGCTTATGTCCTTGAAAGAGCTCTCTCTCCTAGACCTGCGAATAATGCCGCACAAGCTGTGAAGAATGCTTGGGATACGCATTCTTCAGATGCTAATGACGTGATTTGCCTGATGTTGGCGACAATGGCTCCCGAACTGCAGATGCAGTGGGAAGGCCTTACTTGTCCCATGGAGCTGATGGCAAATCTGAAAGCGTTGTTTCAGGAGCAGGCTCGTACAGAGAGATTCCAAACTGTAAGAATCTCTTGGACTGTAAAATGGCTAAGGATGCAGCAGTGAGTCCACATGTTCTGAAAATGATGGGTTATCTCGATCATTTGACTAGGCTCGACTGTCCTATAAGCCAAGAGCTTGCTTGTGATATCGTTCTGCAGTCTCTTACTCATGCATATGACCAGTTCATTTTGAACTATAATATGCATGGGTTGATAAAGACTTTGCCTGAGCTACATGGTATGCTCAAGACTGCAGAACCTAATCTGAAGAAAGCCATGGAGTCGTCTGTACTCATGGTGCAGAAGGGCAAGGGTTTTAAGAAATCCGCTGCAGACAAGGGAAAGGGCAAGGTAGTCAGCAATGAAAAGGCCAAGCCCAAGCCCGTGTCTAAAGCTGGGCCTTCTGATATCTGCCACTTTTGCAAAGAGGCAGGGCATTATCGCAGGGACTGTAAGAAATACCAGGAAAGTCTGAAGAAGAAGAAGTCCTTCGAGACTAAATCTTCAGGTATTTTTGTTATTGAAGTAAATACTACTACTTCTGATAATACCACTTGGGTATTAGATACTGGATGTGGGGCTCATATTTGTACTAATATGCAGGCGCTCAGCAACAGTAGAAGGTTGAAGCAAGGGCAAGTAGAGTTGCGGGTTGGCAATGGAGCGAAGGTTCCAGCACTGGCCGTTGGCACTTACTTGTTGTCTTTACCTTCTGGATTGATTTTAGAACTTGAGAATTGTTATTTTGTACCTGCTATAAGCAGAAATATCATTTCAGTTTCATTGTTGGATTTGCAAGGATTTGATTTTTCTATTAAGAATAAATTGTGTTCCTTTAATCTCAATGATATGTTCTATGGCTGTGCCCCTCTTATAAATGGGCTGTACATGCTGGATCAATCTGCTCCAGTATATAACATAAATACAAAACGGTTCAAATCTAACGAAGAAAATGAAACGTTTCTCTGGCATTGTCGTTTGGGGCACATTAGTGAGAAACGCGTGAAGAGGCTCCATTCAAATGGACTCTTGGGCTCATTTGACTTTGAGTCTTGTGAGCAATGCGAATCTTGCCTAATGGGCAAAATGACACGGGCCCCTTTCAATAAACCCACAGAAAGGGCCAGTGAACTATTGGGCCTGATACATACTGACGTGTGTGGCCCAATGTCCACAAATGCTAGAGGAAACTTTCAGTACTTCATTACATTCACTGATGATTTCAGTAGATATGGATATGTCTACTTGATGAAACATAAGTCGGAAACCTTTGAAAAGTTCAAAGAATTCCAGAATGAAGTACAGAACCAGCTTGGTAAAAGTATTAAGGCTCTTCGGTCGGACCGAGGAGGAGAATACTTGAGCCAGGAATTTCATGATCATCTGAGTGAGTGTGGGATTATCTCCCAACTCACACCTCCTGGAACACCTCAGTGGAATGGTGTGTCTGAGAGAAGGAATCGGACATTGTTAGATATGGTCCGATCCATGATGAGTCACACAGACCTTCCTATATCCCTTTGGTTATATGCTTTGCTCACCGCAACGTTCACACTGAACAGAGTGCCATCAAAGGCAGTAGCAAAGACACCATATGAGATATGGACTGGAAAAGCTCCAGCAATGTCTTTTCTCAGAATTTGGGGTTGTGAAGCCTATGTCAAAAGATTAATCTCAGACAAGCTTACACCAAAATCTGACAAATGCTACTTCATTGGTTATCCTAGGGATACCAAGGCTTATTACTTCTATCTGCGATCCGAGAACAAAATCTTTGTTGCTCGGGATTGTACTTTTCTTGAAAGGGAGTTTCTCTCTAGAAAAGATAGTGGGAGTAAGGTACAACTTGATGAAATTCAAGAAGGACAGGAACCTGTTCAACCTAATGAGGAAGAACAGCAGGATGAATTACATGAAGTTGTAATAGAACCTGAACCTGCAGTACCTGAAGTTCGAAGATCCGGAAGGATCCGTCAGGAACCTGATAGATACCAGGGATTCCTTGTGACTAATTGCCATGATCTTTTGATCATTGACGGTGATGAACCCTCGAACTTTGCAGAAGCCATGATGGGCCCTGACTCCTTAAAGTGGCGTGAAGCCACTGAATCCGAGATGGACTCCATGTCTACTAACCGAGTGTTTTCACTGGTTGATTTACCTGCTGGTGCAAAAGCCATCGAGTGTAAATGGATCTTCAAGAAGAAGATTGACATGGATGGAAATGTCCAGATTTACAAGGCCAGGTTGGTGGCAAAAGGTTTCAAGCAAATTCATGGTATAGACTATGATGAAACCTATTCACCAGTGGCAATGATGAAATCAATTCGGATTCTCCTAGCGACTGCCGCTTATTATGACTATGAGATTTGGCAGATGGATGTGAAAACCGCCTTCCTGAATGGAATCTTGGAGGAGGATGTGTATATGACACAACCTGACGGTTACATTGATCCTAAGAATGCTGGGAAAGTATGCAAGCTTCACAAATCCATTTATGGATTGAAGCAAGCATCGAGGAGTTGGAATCTTCGTTTTGATGAAGCAATAAAGAACTTTGACTTCATCAGAAACCAAGAGGAACAATGTGTGTATAAGAAAACTAGTGGGAGCAAAGTGGCGTTTCTTATCCTATATGTCGATGACATATTGCTTCTTGGAAATGATATTCCAATGCTGAAGTCTGTTAAAGACTGGCTGGGAAGTTGTTTTTCCATGAAGGACATGGGTGAAGCCGCGTATGTTCTTGGAATCCGAATCTTTAGAGACAGATCTAAAAAGCTGATTGGACTTTGTCAAGATGCTTATATAGATAAAGTCCTGCATCGATTCGGAATGGATAAATCCAAGAAGGGGTTCACGCCAATGATACGTGGTGCTACACTAAGCAAGGATCAGTGTCCTAAGACACCTGATGAGCTTAAGCGCATGAGTAGGATTCCTTATGCTTCGGCTATAGGATCTATCATGTATGCCATGATCTGTACTCGTCCTGATGTTGCTTATGCACTAAGCATGACGAGTAGGTACCAGTCTAGTCCAGGTGAGAGTCACTGGATTGCCGTAAAGAATATCCTGAAGTATTTGAGGAATACTAAGGATAAGTTCTTGGTTTACGGAGGAAGTGAAGTGCTTGAAATCAGTGGATTCACGGATGCAAGTTTTCAGACAGATAAAGATGATTTCCGGTCACAGTCTGGCTACATCTTCTGTCTGAATGGCGGTGCAGTAAGTTGGAAGAGTTCCAAGCAGAGCACCGTGGCAGATTCCACAACTGAAGCTGAATACATCGCTGCTTCGGAAGCTGCGAAGGAAGGAGTTTGGATAAGGAACTTCTTGATTGAACTCGGTGTATTCCCAAATGCCACTGAGCCTCTAGCACTGTATTGTGACAACAATGGTGCAATTGCTCAAGCCAAGGAACCGAGACATCATCAGAAATCCAAACACATTATGAGAAGGTATCACCTGATTCGTGATATAGTGAATAGAGGTGAAGTGATGGTCAGCAGAGTTCCCACTGATGAGAACGTGGCTGACCCGTTGACAAAGCCACTCCCGAGACCTAAGCACGAGTTGCATACAGCTGCTGTAGGAATTAGAGATATTCAAATGTAATCTCTTTTTGAGTGGGAGTTGTGAGGGCTTTTGTTTTAGTTATTTTGATTGGTTCATGTAAACATTTTAAATGTTAATGAAATTTTATTCCTGGATTATTTTTAACTGTGATATAAAATAATCGTTCCAAAATGATTCATGTCATTATATATGGGTCATCGAAGTACATGAGTAGACTTGATCCTGAAACCCCATATTTAACGAAATGACATAAATCATAGTGTCCATAGTCGAAGGTTGTTGAAATTGGAACACCAACAACCTGTTGAGACTAGATTGTGTTGAGACTTATGACCAAGTTTCGAGGGGTCATAGATGTGCGGCATCAAAGTCGACACATAGGTATATGTAGGGGAACATATGACCGGACATGGTCCGCTGATGAGAACTCTACAAGATATTAATATCTGTGTCATGAAAGGTTCTCATATATGACTATAGAGTATAGTCCTTAGACCTGAGTTCGCATGCATGTGGCTGCAGATGGAGTAATACACTTTGATCATTGTCTAACGCTGTTTCGTAACTGGGAGCTATACGGACCTTGGTTGGGTGTATTATGAATTGTGTAGTTCATAGTGATGGAACAAGATGGGATTTGTCCCTGCCGTTTAACGGAGGTAATATCTCTAGGCCAATCGGAGATTTGATAGCTGGTAAGAGAATGGCCATTCCCAAACGGACTTGCCCAAGTCGTTTGCATTGTCAGTATCAAATCTGGTCCGATAAACATGGTCTGGCTATATAAGGATGACACGCATCTTGCCTTATGCCAGATCGAGATATTAAGACAAAAGGACTAGGGAATGTAGGATTCTAGTACAATCGGGAGATTGTTGGGAATGTCCTGTGTAGGATTCCAGTACAAGTGGGAGATTGTTGGGAATGTCCTGAAATCTACCGTACTATCTCTAGAAAGTATGATAAGTGTCGAGATCAGACATAAGTCATAAATACTGGGTGATCATGATGGCTTGCTAGAGTCCGCTCTTGATCTATAAGTTTAGGACTTATTACCAGTATTGTATGATCCCGAAGGGTCACACACCATAGCTAACGGGAAAGTTAAATGGAATTAATACGGTAAGATGCAATGGCATTTACTGTATTAGATCAGAGAATTGGGCCAGACAAAATACAGGCTTTAGTCTGATTTGTGTCTTGGGCCCAAAAGATTAATGAACCATTAGTCTAATGACTTGGGCCCATCAATGAGAGCTTAAGGTTTTCGAAAAACCCTAAGGGATTGGTGATCCCACACGATTTCTTTCGGTGGCCGCGAAACCTCTCTCTCTCTAGAACTCTCTCTTTCTGATCTGATCCATCTCTTTGGTCTAGCAGCCATCCCTTGCTTGTAAGAGTGTGGATACCAAAGGAGGAATAGGTGATTCATCTGTTCTAGACTGATCTTGTCATTACCATCAATCCGCTGTGCAATCAATAGGTAATGTTACAGGTTTGGTTTTATGATTCGTTTTGCAAGAACCTAGATCTGTTAAGATTATGTGTTAGGTTGAAATATGGGAATTAAACCTTGAACAAACACCATAATCCTTCACTTTAGTGGGAGGAACTTGGTGAGGTGAATAGCCATTCGATCTCGGAGCTTGTCTCTGTTGACTTCTAGATGTGTGTTCATGAAAATCAGCTTCATTAATATAATTCACTTCTACAAATTATCCAGCTACTACCATGTTGTGGATATAATCCACCTTGTCCCTCAAATCAGCTATCTGCAAGCTATCATCTCCGCAACTAGATCTCTGCCTTTCCTTGTCAGCATTCTTGACACTACTGCTAGTCATAAAGTTCTTAATAAGCTCTTTAGCTTCTTCTAGGGTCTTGGTATAGAAGTTTCCATCACTTCCTGTGTCCATAGCTCTCTGATACCAAAAATCCAAACCCCTGAAAAAGGCACTCAGAAGCTGTACCTCAGAGAATCCATGGTGTGGACAATCTCTCTGGTACATCTTGAATCTCATCCAAGCTGCTTTAAAAGGCTCTGTAGGCTGCTGTTTGAATGTCAGGATATCATGTCTAAGCTGCTCAGATAACGCATCGTCATAAAAATGTTTAAGGAACTCCTTCTTGACTGCTTCCCAAGTGGTCAAAGATCCTGGTTCTAGCTGTCTCAGCCAGTAAGCTGCATCTCCTTTAAGAGAGAATGGGAAGAGCTTACAGAAAATATAATCAGAAGAAACTCCTTCAGCCGTGATACTGCTAGCCAATTCCTCAAATGTGTCTATGTGATCCATAGGATGCTCGCTTGAAAGACCATGGAACTGATACTGTCCAATAAATGCGTAGTACTCAGGTTTCAGCTTAAACTCAGCTCTGGTGAACGGAGGTGGTCGAATCACAGACCGATTAGCATAGAATATATCTGGTCTGTTATAATCAGCAAGTGTCTTCTCGTGACCATCCTCTCGTCGATGTTCCGCGCCCACGGCAACATCTGGTGTGATGAGGTTTCCTTCCCCATCCAGTTTCTGACCCTTCGCGTTACATATGTGACCTTCCTGGTCTCGTAGAACTCCGTTCTTGCCGCGAATCAGAATCACAGGCTTCATCAAGAAATACCCAGCTAAATGCTCAAGCTCTCGGCACCACTGGTTTCGCCTTGTGTCGATCGATGCAAGAGAAACGTCGATCGATGCAGGCTCGATGATGTGACGATCGACACTCAGGACTGTGTCGATCGATGCAGGGCGATCAGGCGTACCTGAAACGCAAGAAAAAGAAAAAGTAGTAAACTAAACCAAAAATAAAAATCCTAGTAAAAACCCTAAGTTCGAAGCTATCGAAGACTCAAAGAGTCCCCGGCAACGGCGCCAAAAACTTGGTAGGTCAAGAATTAATCCCTATACTAAACTGCAAGTGCACAGCAATATCAATGTAGTATATAGGGTATCGAAATCCACAGAGACTCCGGTGTTCAATAGCTCAAGAACAGGAATTTAACTAGGAAGAAAGCAATGTAATTGAATTAAAAGCAATGCAAGAAAGTAAGCAGATAGCAAAGATTGTTGGTTGTGAAAGCAAGTTATTAAGAGCGCTAGGTCTAGGGCGTTCTCAGGAAATTAGACAAGCAGACAGTTCATTCAGCAAGGATCTAATTAAGCACAGTTCTAGAACTCAAAACACAGATATAGAATTAACCAAATTCCTTTGCGATAATTCTCTAAGTCTAAGTGCAGCAAACCAAACATTCGTTTGCGAGAACTAACAGATTAAACCAGCTTTAATTCCAAGTTTGATATGTTCACAATTATCCTAAACCAAACTTCCGTTTGCGCAAAGTTTAATTGCCCAATTTAATTAGTTCAGATTCCTAAACCCCACTTCCGTGACGTATTTAGCAACCTAAGATCTAGATTCTAATTGATCAGGTTAGAACTAGCTTTAAGCACAATTAAATTGAAGAACAGATATAGTTTGAATCCTTAACTGAAATTGAACAAGTCTAGCAGATCATGAAATCCTATGTGAGAAACCCTAAACCTAACAAAGAATCTACTCAGACATGATTGATGAAAACATAATCATAGAAATAATAGATTGCATAAAAGATAAAAGATTAAAGGGGTTCGAAATCTTCTCCAAATACAGATGATGTAACAGGTTCAGATCAGCCCCAAAATCTCTAAAAATCCTCGGCTCTTAATTATGAAAGCGTATCTAATAAAAACAGCTAAAACTTAATTATATAGGTATAATCTCGGCCAGAGGCTTCTTTGTAAATATCAGGAACTTCTGGATCAAAGTGCAATATCTTGATTCTTCTAAACCGCCGAGTTTTGGCCCATCTCGCTGGTGCATCGATCGATGCTAGGCATGCAACGATCGACACCTTTCTCTGTTTCGGACAGTGAACTCTATCTCTCGGCCAAACACTCCAAAAATCTCCAAAAAGCTCCATTATCTCCAATTTAGCTCCAAACCTGATTATACCTGTAAAAGACTCTAAAAGAACACAAAAGACACTAAAAACACAACTATATCATGGCATAAAACCGGTAAAAACATGATATATCAGTTGCTCGTTAAAAGACTTTTGTCTCGCAGGTAAACCTAGGTTGGATAGTGGGCGATTCGAACATAGGTTGTGACCTGAATAGATTTGTGAAGTGGGTTGACATACAAATCTAAGTACATATTTCATATTATTACGTCTTTCGTTTTCGATAAGGTGGTCCAGACTAGTTAATGATATACATACTATTATTTGCAGGGTACACATATTTTGTGAAAGACAAAAAATCTGTTGCCTAATGATACTTGACTTTGTCCAAGACAACACAACTCTCGGCTCGGGTACGGGTTGGCAAGCCTTAGGCCTTAGTGGAGAGGGCCGAATATTGACAATGGACCAGCCAGACTATGAGCATGGCTAGGCCGTTGGCGGTATTTGACAACTTGTGACATCTCCGGTTCAGCTATTGTCCGTAGTCCGCGTCGAAGGTGTTACAAATGGTGGTATCAGAGCCAAGTTTCTGATCATGCTCAAGGGATAAAGTTTTCAAAATCATTTTATCGAGTCTAATGTGTCACAACCAAACTTTTTAGGAATCTGGATGTCCGAATGCCGGTAAAATGATAGGTTGCGGGAATTTAGACTTACTTTATTATCGAGTTGTGTAGGATGCCGAGAAGAATGGGACGATATGAGCGTGATGCGGAGTAGTTACCAGTGGGCAGTACAGACAATTAATCTCAGTATTAAGGATCTATTAGATCAAACTCATGGGATGGATCGAGTGGATCCAGCAGCTCATGATCAATGTATGAGGTGTATGTGATCGATTCAGATACATCGGTAGAGACAGACCCAAATGAGCCAAGTTCAGACTTGGCAGTTGCTGAAGACGATCTTCAGTTTATGCATGACCACGACTTGGACTCCGACTCATCAGCCGTTTCCAGAGTGACGTGTTCATATGATAATTTCACAACAATGTCCACGGAGTACTCGGATGTGGAAGTCCTCGAACCACCCTCACCGGTAGTGATGGACATAACATCAGGAAGTTCGGCGAGCAGATATTCAGACTTAGGGGTACCTACGGTCCCCTACTCCTTTGTTATTGGGGGTACTTACCAGTACGCGCCCCAGGAGCCGAGATCAGCAGAAGCACAGTATGGCGAGCCGCGAAACACGACGACATATCTAGGTAGTTTGACGGAGTCGGAGCATGAATGGGCCGTAAAAGCAGTAAGAGCATATTATGCGCTTGAGGAGGAGATGCGATACCGTTTGGAACAAGACCAGATTTTTCTAGAACCAGTGATAAACCAGTGATACCGTCCAAGGTCCTTTACATTTTCCGAACTCCTATGTTATGGAGTACTGTCGGGGTGGGATAAGCTCGACATACCTATGACAGATGAGACAAAAGATGTAGTTGATACAAACAACCCGAAGGAAGAAAACATGGAAGAAACAAGGGAGACATTAGATCAGGAATCCAGAATTCATCGGGAAGGAAGCCTGGTACGAAGGACGGTTCAACCCGTGAACCCGACCGCAAATCAGTCAAGATTGGAAGTGGGTGAAGGTAGTCGGCAACGTAAGCCTCGAAGGAGAGTCCAGCGACCGGAGGAGATCACTCCACCGTGTGGATTTTGTGGATGTAGAGGACACTACGACCGCGGGTGTCCCAATATGGTATTCAAGTTAGTTGTGTTACTCGAGGTTAGAGTTTGTTTTGGATGTGGAGGAAGAGACCACGAGGATACAGATTGTCCCTTCCGAACACATTATTTCCCCCCATCTTTTTTAGCCCCAGTTGATCGCCCAGCTTTGGCCCAAGCATCAAGTGATGATCCAATGTGAAGACCGAACAAAGAGTAAGGTTAGGAAAATAGTATAGTAAGTAAGGAGTTAGTTGCAGGGACCGCATCATATCCGGGAAGTGAGGTATGTATGGGTTCTAACTAAACTCATAATCTATGATGCATATGTGTGATATATGCATGTTATGTGTGTATAGACGGGATAACGCATGTGAGTATTTTTTAGCGTTAGTAAGACCTGTGTGGATATGTGTGAAACTAACGGTTTATGTTAAATAAAAATTGTTTTAAATTAAGCATGAATGGTTTAATTGCTAAGATATGTTAAGGATAGTATTTCCTAACATGGAAGGTGTTGGTGAGAGATCCTTAGGTTACCGGGAAGAGGTAATTTCTCCAGAACCTTAGGATAGAAAAGTAGGAAGACTTTTTAGGACGCCTATCCTAAAAGCCTAGCACCAAAGCAATTACCCGAGCATGCCATTTATATATAAAACCCTAGTGGGTGGACAAGGACGGCGGTTGAAGCCATGTGTTGATCATTGCGGGATCAACGATGACGAGTTGGTTGACCAACTACGTGGAGGAAGTTGAATCTTCATGAGACTTTTAGCGTCAAGCTATTGTGGGATCAATGACGTCACGATCTCTTCCTAAGATCGGTGAGTGTTGGATCAGCTACGGGAAGTTGGATGAACTTGGCGGCAAGACTTCAAGTGCCGGGACAAATAATGATCACAGATTTGGGAGAAGAATGCGATCATAAAAGAATGGACAAGATCTACCAAAGCGATGGAAGTGTAAAAGTTACGTGAAGTTAACCGGCTACTACCAGAAGTTGGCCAAGAGGGTTACAATGATGGCCAAACCATTGATCGAAAGGAATTTTCCGAGATGGAGTTTATCATGGATTATAACATCGAGGCTGGGAAGACCGACGTGATTACAGATGCACTAAATTGAAGGAAACAGAGAAAGAATAGCCGGACCCCGAGGATGAGTGGAGATCAACTAAGTACACAAAGTACCTTAGAAGGAGTACTAAGGAGGATGCATAACTAAAGAATACGGAGGGAGAACGAACACCTCGAGTGCTACCACAAGACTCACGAAGAAGCCTAACTCATGAAGGAGATGCATGAGAAACTGCAAGTTGCCGAATGACGGAAAGAAGTACTAGAAGCAGGAAGTTGAGGACGATTCTACCATATTGGAATTCGAGGACGAATTCTAATAGGAAGGGGAGAATGTAATGCCCCGTCTAAAGAAGTAAAATAATAACGAGGAACGGCAAAGTAATGGGGATTTGTCCAAGACACAGCATGGATCATGATATGATCTTGATCAGCACATCTCATGTATCAAGATATTGGAAAGAACTGGTCATGAAGACAAAGGAGGAGCCACCTGATTTGAGTTTCAAATCAGTATATGAAACACTTTTCATCCGACCAAGCAGCTACGAGGAACGCTTCAGATTGCCCAAGGTCAGAAATGGAATTAGATTGAGAAAAGGAGAGCTTGAAGCTGAGGAGAAGCTCGTGGACGAGCTGATGATGGACGAACTGGTGAAGCACGAGCTGAACAATCTGGACGAGATTCTCATGGTCGATAAGCCGATCAAAGCTAAGGACGGACAGCCGTTCAGATTATTGAATCCGGTTCAGACATATGGTCACTAATCGATTCATATCTTCTGAACCACGGCGATTCAATGCATGAAACCACTTGGAGAATATTATCAGATCATTTAAAGAACATCTCCAATAGGAATCAGTTAAATCAGAGTTCTGTTGAAAAAGTTCTGAAACTTGCAACTCAAGTGATTACAAGCTTACACGACTTGGACCTACGAGCATTCAAAGGAGGTCTCAGAACGAACCAGAAGGAATTAAGCCATGGACCAAATTTTCCTGGATTCTTGATTCGTTAGAGAAGCTGTGAGAATTGGAATAAACTCAAGAACGGTTCAGATGGAAAAGATATAATTTTTACAAACCCATGGTTCTGCTTGAGGCTCTATTCCGCGACTGGCCCAATGATTGAGTCACTTAGCCTAGCTCAGGTACAATTTCGACCTGAAACCAATTGGAGCTTTTTCCTTGATCTCTTAGATTTCCAACAAGACGAAGAACGGAGTAATAGTCAAAGGATCAGAGAGATGCACCTCATTCTCCTAAACGGATCCGCCTGGTGCTATACTTGGAGATTGCTAAGCCCAACTGGATTGAGAGGTAGCAGACTTATGTTTGGCATCCAGGGACCTTTCCTAAGCCCAAAAAAAGCTACATTTCGTGGCCCAACAAGTCTGATTCGACCAGGAACTTAATGAGACAAATTCAATGGTCAAAATACACAAAGAGTCATTCAATATTAGTTTAATGTTTGGTCTTTGGTCAAGTCTTCTACTTATTGGTTTTTTTCCTAGTTTCCTAAGTAGTTTCTTTGACTAGTCTAATGCAAGAAATCTGTATGAGTATTGTAACATTTCGAAATCAATAATAATAATCTTTTCATCTTTTTGATCTTTGATCTTTTATGAGAACTCTTCTCATTTTGTTCTTCATTGGACATTTCGAACTTGGTGAGTCATATCCAAGCTCAACCCTCTAATTCTGGACTTGTGTGTCATATAAAGCAGAAGAAGAGGTTGGGAATATCAGTGGTCTTCCGAAGCCATTGTGCGACCCTTCAGTCCACACGCCTTGATCTTAGGTGCTAGTAGCCCTTCAGTGTAAGGATTATCCAACACCATAGATCCTCTAAGTGATTTCCTTGGGATGTTCATATCAAGTGGTATCAGAGCCACTTAGAGATTTGGTATTCATTTCATCTTTCTCATCTTCCATCTTCTATAAAAAAAAGTTTCAAAGCAAATCGGTTTCAAAATCCATATATTCATTTTCTCATCCAATTTTCTCTTCATTCAAATTATTATCTTTCTATCTATTTTGCTAGAAGAGCCATCTATGTTTATTCAAAAAAAAAGAAAGAAGAAGGCTAGTAGCCTCAGATCAAAAAAATAAAAGAGAAAAAGGAACTAGGGGAAATCGGTTCTTAGAGTTTGGTCAATCTTCTAGCCACAAAAATCTTGCAATCTTTACACTTGAGAGTAAATATTTTGAGAGGAAAGATCAAACACCAGAGGAAAGCGCAAGAGAGAAAAGTGAGGATTGTTGTTTCTTTAACCTGTTTGCTAAGTATTTTCAGGTTATGATGTTGGGTTTTAAAAGGAGAAATATCCAGGAGACGGAAGACGTTCCCCATTCAACATCTAGACTCTCCTTGAGAAACAAGCGATCAAGTTCTAACAAGTTTGGTTTTCTCAAGTCTGATTTTATGTAGGAAAAGGTACAATCAAGGAGACCACCTGAGAGGCCTAACAGGAGCAGTAGAGAACCATCCAGACCAACCAAAGAGAGAGAGCAGATCATGAATACAACCGTGAGCAACAAAGGAGTTCTATACGAGATAGACAATTTGAAGAACGGTTGAAAAGAGAAAAACGTTGGGATGACTTAGAGGATAGAATGCTTGAAGCAGTTAAGGATGTGATGGATAGCTACCTGAAGGAGCCAACAAAAGGAGCACCTCCTGATCCTAAAGCTGACAAACCGTCACCGAACAGCCATGAAAGAAAAGGTAATGATTCTCTTACTTTTTCTTCTGATTTTCTGTTTGAGAATGAACAAGTTTCTGAAGAAATAACCAGTTTTGAACCGGAGCAACCGAGTATACATGTCTCGAGATCACATGTCTTAGATAAAGTCTCACAAGAAGAGGAACCAAAGGAAGCACCACCGGTTTCTGATTTGGAACAGCATGCCCAACTTACACCAGAACCGACCATTCATTCATTCCTTGTGCAAAACCACAACAAGCTTTGTAAGGAAATCAGTTTGATTAATGCAAAGCCTGACTTGTTTGTTTTGGTTACTCCTGAAGAAGAAAAGCGATTTGGTTGAAGCCATGTGAAAGAGATTTGTGTTTCAAACTTGGTTTTTGACAAACTGATTTCAGATTTTGAAACACCCACGCTTGAGTTGATTTTTAATCCAAAAGGTTTTCTGTTTTGATGAAGTGATTGAATCCAATCTTGGTTTTAGACCATCCAGAGCATGCTGTGATATTCTGTGCTATGAAACGAACTTGAACTAGAAGGAAAACGTTTTTGTTGAAAGGATTTCTAAACTAGAACATGTTATCACGTTTTCTGCAATGTCTTTCTTCATGCTTAGATCAATTCAAGGATTTTGTGAATTCTGTTTTGCTAAATATCCTTTCTTGATCAGTAAATGGCGTGATAAACAAGTTTTTAGAGCTAGGAGAGGTTTCACATTTACGACTGCTGAGAAAGTTTCTAAGTTTGAGGAACTCAGTCTGATTTTTAGCACATATGCATTCATGTTTGTTTTGAGTTCTAATGAGAATTTCTGGAGCAACTTGTGTTATGTTGTTAATCTGGTCTATGACAAAGCTTTAGATGAAGATCCAATGAATTTAAGACTTGCCTTAAACGTTTTGGGAGATAACAGAACTGTTTGATCTTTCTTTTGTCACATATGACTTGTTCCTTCTAGTTTTTGTGAAAGAACAAGTTAAGAATTTCAAGGATTCTGTTCTTAAGGCAAGGATGATTCAAGGATTGGATAAGCAAGTGGACTATGGACTAGGAGGACACTTGATCACAGAATGGTTTCAGAAGAAAGCAAGCCAAGGATTACCACAAGAAATCTTGCCACAGAAGTATGTCTTGGAGCAGCCGACCAGTTTTATGCCACAACCAATCTTCATGACATTTCCTAATGACAATCCAAAGCACTGTAAGAGAGCTGCATTGTTTGATGCAAAGTATAATCTGGTTGATTTGTTTTCAGCTCAAGAAAAACGTTTTGGGTTGGCTAAGTCTAAAAGCTTTTGTGTTTCTGGATTTGTTTTTGATAAAATGATCCACCCTTTTGAAACACTTGAATATGTGAAATTTTCTATGCCAAAATGTTTCCTGTTTGATGAACTTCGTCAGTTTGAAAGTTCTTTGAGAGTTTCTTTGAGAAAGAAAGCATTTGAGTCATTCGGAGCTAAAGAAGGATTTGCATTTTCTAAAACTTTCTCTAAGTTTGAACTATGCGTGAAAAACGTTTTGTGTGACTCAAACTCATTCCAAGAACTTTGTAAAACGAATTTGAATGATCTTGATCTTGACAGGAGTTTTCTAAAGTTTACAAAGATCAATTCATTCCCAAGAAGAGCTTTGCTTATGTTCTATAATAGTCATGTGCAGCTCCATCTTTGTATCTGCACACTTCAATCCCCAAGAAGTATTTCAACTCACCGAGGTCCTTGATTTCAAATGAAGTCTTGAGAAATGCTTTGGTGGAATGGATCTCTTATTTATCACTGCCAGTAATGATCAGATCATCCACATATTTAAGTACCACAACCATGCCTGAAGAGCTTTGAAGATTGAATAAGGTATGGTCAGATTGAGACATCCTGAACCCATAATCCATAAGAGTGTGGCTCAGCTTGTGATACCAGGCCCTTGGTGTTTGCTTCAGACCATAGATAGCTCTTCTCAATCACAACACTTCCCCTTGCTTACACAACTGTTCAAGCCCTGGTGGTGGAGTCATGTACACCTCCTCTTCAAGTTCTTCTTGTAGGAAAGCGTTTTTGACATCCATCTGCCATAGATCCCATGAAAGGTTGGTGGCTAAGGGGAGAGTGACCCTCACAGTGTGAAGCTTAGCTACTGGTGCAAAGGTATCAATGTAGTCTTCTCTATAAGTCTGAGTGAATCCTCTATCAACCAGCCTTGCCTTGTACCTCTCTATATGTCCATTTCTCTTATACTTGATTGTGAATATCCATTTGGAGTTGACAACCTTCTTTCCTTTTGGTAAAGACTCCACATTCCAAGTGTGGTTCCTTTCCATAACCACTTTCTCATCAATCACATCATCCATCCACTCCTTGGTGTCTTTAGTCTCTTCATAGGTTTTAGGAACATGATTCATCTCTATCTTCCCAACAAAGGCGCAATAACTTGACGGCAACAAGTCAATAAAACACACGGATTGGTTGGGATAAGCAACAACCTGATTTTTGAAGTAGACTCTTGTGTTGATCCAGCTTGATGGATCTTTCTTTTCTCTAGTGCTTCTTCTGAGTTGCTGGACCGGTTGAGCAGCATCCTCAACACCCATCTCTTCTTCTCCATGATGAATTGTCTCCTCCTCATTCATATTCAAGTTTTCTTGATCTTGATCCTGAGGTAGAACTTCCTCTTGAGTTTGAGTGGGTTCTTGAATGGCTGTCACTAGTTCTTCCTCTTGCAACTCTTCTTGATGGCTTCCTATTTCTGCTTCCCTTTGTCTTGGTACCTTAGGAGAGTCATTCCCCAAATTCTCCAAGAGAGACCTCAGACTTGTAGCAAGGTCAGAAGGTGATCTTGAAAGGTCTTTCAATCCTTCCCAATCCGTCTTTTCGAAATATCCCTTTCTTTCTATGAACTTGACATCCCTTGAGACATAGGTGCGGTTGTTGATTGTATCATAGCATTTGTACCCCATCTGAGTAGTTGAATATCCAAGGAACATGCACTTGATGCTCTTAGCTTCTAGCTTGTTTCTTTGATCACCTGAACTGTGGACAAAACACACACACCCAAACACACGTAAGTGTTCGATAAAGGGTTGGGTTTTGTTTAATACCTAAAATGGTGAGATGTCTTGGAGAACTTTTATGGAATCTTATCGATGAGATAGCAAGCTGCTAAGACCGCATCTCCCCAAAATCTTTTAGACACATTGGCATGAAACATCATGGACCTAGCAACCTCCATGAGATGTATGTTCTTTCTCTCAGCCACTCCATTTTTTTGGGGTGTATGTGGACATCTTGTTTGATGTAGGATTCCATGTTTTTTCAGGTTAACTTTGAATCTTTGAATTGTATACTCTCCTCCATTGTCTGATCTAAACACTTTGATCTTTGCATTAAACTGATTGGTAATGTAATTTTGAAAGTGAATGAAAGCTTCATAAACCCTATCTTTAGATGGAAGCAAAGTGACCCAAGTATATTTCGATTTTTCATCTATGAAAGTCACAAAATATTTGTTCCTATTTCTAGATTGACAAGGTGAAATCTGAACATCAGAGTGTACTATATCAAAGCAGTTTTCATAGATAGTAGCAGACTTAGGAAAGATAGTTCTACAATGTTTTCCAAGAATACAAACTTCACAAGTGGAATGATCAAATTTAGCATTAGGCAACATTAAACTGAGAGCACGAGCATGAGGATGTCCAATTCTAGCATGCCACAAAATATTTTGATTAACAGAAAAACAGGAATTGAAAGTTAAGGAATCTGAATTGCTTGGAGAAGTGTTTTCAAGGAGGTAAAGCTCATCTTGTGTTCCACCTCTTCCTAGTATTTTGACATTCTCAATATCCTGAAAGCAAACTTCAATAGGCCCAAATATAACATTGAAATTCAGATCATTGGTAATCCTTTTCACAGACAGAAAGTTAGACTTAAACTTAGGCACAAAGAAAGCATCACTATCCTTGTTAAAGAGTCTTAAGTTTCCTGTTCCTACAATGGGAATACCTTGACCATCAGAAATAGTTACTCTACCTAGAGCCGGTTTAATGTCTTTTAACAACTTAGCATCACTAATCATATGGTGAGAAGCTCCTGAGTCTACTACCATTTTATGATCAGATAGTGCAAGCAATTTATGAGACAAGAGCGTGATACCAGAGAGTTTAGAGGGATAAGCCTTGATGAGATCCTCCAGATCACTTATCCTCACATACTCAGTGTTAGTGAACAAGGCAAGCTCTCCTCCTTGAGTAGATAAAGTCGCCTGCTCAGTCAATTCTTGAGAAATGTTGGCTTTTGAATCCCTGAACTTGGATGGCTTGAGATGTGGATGGAGGATCCAGCACTTGTCCTTGGTGTGTCTCTTTTTCTTGCAATGCTCACAGAAAGTGTGCTTCCTATCCTCTTGCTTGAACACGCTTCTGTCCTCATGCTTGAACGCACTCTTGTTGGCAGTGACAAGCTCCCCCTTTCCTCCAAACAGCCCAATGCTCCCATGTTCCTTTTGGATCCTTGAGCACACTTATTCAAAGTCAAGAAGAGTAGTCTCCCTTAGAATGGACTTGATAACATCATTGTATACCGGATTCAGATTGAGGAGGAGTCCAAAGATCTTGTCTTGCTCCTTCCTTTCATTAAGAACCTTTGGGTCCATTGTGCTTGGCCTTAACATGTCAAGCTCAGACCAAGCAGATGAGAACTTCCCAAGATACTTGGTGAACTCACAATCCTCTTGGTGAAGGTCACTGGTTGTCTTCTTCACTTCATACACACGGCTGAGGTTTAAGAGTGTCCCAAAGTGATTTAGCTGTTTCACAATGGGAGTAAGCTTCAAGGATGGAGGGATCCACTGAGTATTGAAGGAAACCAAGAACTGACTGGTCTTCTTGAAACCACCTTGCCTCCTCCTTCTTTGTTGCCTCATATTTTTTCCCCTTTGGATCTTCATCAGGCGGTGTCCTGTTCTCAAGTATGTGCTCCCAAAGTCCTCTGCCACAGATTGCTGTCTTGGTTGTTCTCTGCCATGTTCTGTCGTTTAAGCCCCTGAGAACCACAAGAATGACAGTAGGCTTGAGGCTTGAGTTAACTTGGACAGTATACTTTGTTGATAAGGTTTGAGAAGCTTAAGAATACAAAGAAGAGTATAAGGACGAAATGAGAAGAAAGAAGATATTTTGAAGAGAATATTGATAGATTAAAGAGAATCAACGAACAATAACATCTATTGCTCTGATACCATATTCGAATTTAAGAGAATAAACCAGAGATTTGTAGATTTAAGCAAAAAAACTTAAGATCAGAAGATTAGAGAGAGTTTGAGAGAGTAAATACAAGAGAGAGAGAGGTTAGAGAGAGAATAAGTCTTCTTAACTTCAGATTTCGAAATCCCTCTTACATTATAGAGAAAATAGCTGTTAGACATATCCTAAAACATGTGGCTAATAATTGTCCACATATTTTAGCTTACAAGAGAAGCTAATCCAAAATATCTTAAAGTAACTAAACTGTTTTTACTGTTCATCCACGGGTACTGTTCACAGATGCTTCTCTTCTAGTTACTTGTTCTAGTTTGGTTACTTCAAGAGCTCATAGCTTCCATATGGAAAGATAGTCTTTAAGCTATCCATCTCCGAATCAGTAGAGCTTCATCTGAATAGATATCTCATGATCAATACCTTTTTCACAGATAGCAAGTTTGATGTAAAACTAGGCATATATAAGGCTTTTGATTCCTTGTCAAACAACCAAAGATTCCCGACACCCTTTCCTGGTATTCTATCTCCATTTGCTATCACTTCATTCCATAAAGTCGGTTCAACATTAGTGATCAGGTTTGAGTCACTAATCATGTGATGAGATGCTCTGGAGTCTATAATCGGCTTCGGGATATTAGGTGCATGGAGAGATTTACCAGACACGTTACCAAACATTTTAGATGCTTTCAAGGCGTCAATGAGGGCATATATATTTGACTTCCTCAGAAAATCATGTTGAAAAGACACCAAAGCATTTCCTTGTTCCTCAATGAACCACACATGATAACTCTTTATGGCTGAACCGGTTTTGTCTTCACATGGAGATGTCTTTGGTTCTTCCCATTTGTTTGAATTGAGATGTGGAAATATAATCCTACACTCCTTCTCTGTGTGACCTTGCTGCTTACAATGGTAACACACCAACCGTTTTCTATCTTCCTACTTATAGACTCCTTTGTTTGCAGTAACAAGCTCCTTCTTCCCAAACAATCCTTTTGCACCTTTTTCCTTTTGAATCTGTGCACACACCTCCTCAAGTGTTGGGAGCTTGTCTGACATCAAGATATGCTTAATCAGGTCATTGTAGATAGGGTTTAAGTTCAGCAGGAGAGCAAAAATCATGTCTTGATCTCTCCTTTCCTTTACCACAATGGGATCAACCGAGCTTGGTCTCAACATCTCAAGTTCAGCCCATAATGATCTGAACTTGCCAAAAAATCTCAGTAAACTCCATGTCTTCTTGGCTGAGACTCTTAATAGCCAGCTTCACTTCAGATACTCGACTGAGTTTTGAAATATTTCCAAATACCTTCTGAGAGTAGTCCACAACTCTCTTGCAGTTTCACAATATGAATAAGCTTCCAATATTGAAGCTTCAAGTGAACTTTGGAGAATGGACAGAACCTTATGGTCTTCTTGAATCCACTTTTCCTCATCTTGGACCAGATGGGTTGGAGCTTCATCACTGACATACTTCCATAGCCCACGACCACCAAGGGCAGATTTCACCATTCTTGCCCATAACAATTAATTTACCCCCTTTAGAGTCATTGGAATGAATATATGCTCTGAGTTCTCCATGGTTAAACTTAGTTAGCACCTTATGAGGGAATATCAGGCAGAAAAACAACTCAAAGAGAAGAGAAAAATTTGAACAGACTTGAAGGAACAAAGATTTCAAGAACAGAGATTTTGAAAGGAAAAATGAAGAATCTGCGGAATGAAATTGAGTTTAGGAGCTTAATGCTTTGATACCATGTTAGAATTTCAGAGTATGAAAGAATAATTAAGTGAGAATGGAAGATTAGAGAGATTTTGAGAGAATAAGAACAAGAGAGAGAATTGGAGAAGAGAATAAGTCTCCATAGATTCAAATTCGAAATCAGAAGTTACAATATAGAGAAAGAGCTCTTAGACTTATCCTCAAACATGTGGCCAATAATTGTCTACATATTATAGCTTACAAGGGAAGCTAACCCAAAATATCTTAAAGTAACTAAACTGTTTTTACTGTTCATCCGCCGGTACTGTTCACATATGCTTCTCTTCTAGTTACTTGTTATAGTGTGGTTACTCCAAGAGCTTCTAGCTTCCATGTGGAAATATAGGCTTTAAGCTATCCATCTCTGATCAGTAGAGCTTCATCTAAATAGATAACTCATAATCAATACAAAGTAGTCAAAGAGTCATTCCACATTAGTTTAATGTTTGGTCTTTGGTCAAGTCTTCTACTTATTGTTTTTTTCCAAGTTTCCTAAGTAGTTTCTTTGACTAGTCTCATGCATGAAATCTGTATAAGTATTGTAACATTTCAAAATCAATAATAACCATCTTTTCATCTTTTTGATATTTGATCTTTATGAGAACTCTTCTCATTTGTTCTTCATTGGACATTTCGAACTTGGTGAGTCATATCCAAGCTAAACCCTCTAATTCTGTACTTGTGTGTCATATTAAGCAGAAGAAGAGGTAGGGAATATCAGTGGTCTTCCGCAGCCATTGTGTGACCCTTCAATCCACACGCCTTGATCATAGGTGCTAATAGCCGTTTGGTGCAAGGATTATCCAACCCCATAGATCCTCTAAGTGGTTTCCTTGGGATGTTCATATCAGATCAGAATGAAGGCAATATCCGACGATACCGAAGAATGTCGGTATGACCGAAATAGAGAACTAAGAAGGACGACCGGAGCACCAAACCTAAAACCGTCCACAACCGTATGGAGAATCATTTACGGAACTTAGTACTGTCAAGCTAAGTTAGCAACCAGATTAAGATCAATTGTTGGCCTAAACTTTTACGAGCATCGGGGGAAAACGAGATGTTTGGACGACAAAGGGCCGATCAGAAATTCTAGCCCAAAAACGCCCAAGCCACCAAGCACGAGGTGTCGGTAACAACCAGGCAGTCAGGTGACGCAAGTAAGCAGTCATGTAGGAGGTGGTGCACCGCATGGCGACGACTGCTTGTCGCGACCGGAAGCCGGCATGGGTCGCCGTACATGTAAGCGCAGAAATGTCATCGCTGAAGGCCGCCACTTGTTTCCGTGCATAGAAGCTGACTGGGAGGTGCCAGCAGGCTCTCTGAGGTGTCTGAAGGCATGGAGACCATGAGGTATCGTCGTCGGGACGCAACTGAGTGTCGCCGACATGTCACGATGCCTGTTCACCTCGGAACCAACCAATCGAACGTCGGCTTGTGTACGCCACCACCAGCTCTGGTTTTGTTATAAATAGGACCTAATTTCTCAGTAGAAACTCACACCAAAACACTCTAAGACGAAAACTTAGAGAGAGAAAGTTATCGGTAAGGAGAAACACAGCCCCGATCGATCAAGAACCGAAGGACGAGCGTTCCGGACGTGCGGGAAGTGGATTAGGAGTTCTAAGACAATAGGAACAGAACCTCTACCGCACCGAAAAACCTAGTGAGTCCCGATAGCTAGGACTAACGATTTTATATCGCAGGGACCAGTTACGAACTAAGTCTCGGGAATTATTTAACTCCATGACTTGTTTATATTATGCTTATAATGGTAGCTCAAGCATGACGTTTATTTATAAGCATGATATTTATTTATAAGCATGATGTTTACTTATGAGCATGACAGGATTTTTTGTAAGCATGTCGGGAACCGTTCCGCAAGAATGTCAGGAACCATTCCACAAGTAGGTCGAGAACTGTTCTGCAAGCAGGACGGGTACTGTTCCGCAAGCAGGACGAAAACCGTTCTCAAGCGGGATGGGTAACTGTTCGCAGGCAGGATGGGTAACCGCTTGCTAGCATGACGAGATCCATTTGCAAGCATGACAGGTAACCGCTTACAAGCATGACGGGTTACCGCCTTGAATTATTGATTTATTATGACATGTTTGATGTGTTTTTCATGCTTGAGTGTTGCATGAGGACCAGTTGATCGCGAACCTGGTCGCATGCCATGCTAACGATTGTGATGCACGATCGGTTAGGATAAACACGGTGGTGCCATCCTATTCTGATATAATAATGGTGCATGGACCGAGGTTTATGATGGTTGTGGGCATTTTGTTTATATGCATGATGTGATAAGTACGGAAATGGTTAGGGAACCACCCCAGAAATGGAGTGTTCTAAGTACGAGGTGGAAAGCCTCAACTCGGAAATGTGTGTGGAAGTAATTTGATGCATGTGCAGGTATCATGTAGTCTAAATTACTTGAGTTTTGTGATGCATCCTAGGACATAGGTAACATTGTCTAGGATGGTGTATTCAGTATCACACATTTTGTACTCCTTGGATTCAGAGGTCCACCGTGGATTCGGAGAAGGCTCGAAGGATTGCTTGGGTCGCTCCCATGGCCGAGTATCGTGTGACCACGCGATCCCGTGTATTCGGGTGTGATGCTCGGGCCTTGAACCCTTGTGGTGATTGGCCGGGAGTAGTCACGAGAGAGAATGGGTGTGGTGGTGCCAGTGCATCTAGGAGGCCTATGCATGTGATGAGTCAAGTGCGTCTAGACGGGTTATGCATTCATGATATGCATTGTGGTTTAATCACTTTTGCATGCATTTATCTTTGATGATATTACATATTGTTTCTATTACTCTTTGGCTATGGGGATGGGACGGGCACTAACGTTTTGTGGTAGCTCTGGACTCACTAGGTAACCCATATGGTTTCTCATTAAACAACTTTTGTCTCGCAGCTAACCTTAGGTTGGATATTGGGCGGATTTGGACATAGGTTGTGACTGGAATAGATTTGTGAAGTTGGTTGACCTACAAATCTAGGTACGTATTTCATATTATTACGTCTTTCGTTTATGATAAGGTGGTCAAGACGAGTTAATGATATACATATTATTATTTGCGAGGTACATGCATTTTGTGAAATACAAAACCTTTGTTGCCTAATGATACTTGACTTTGTCCAAGTCAACACAACTCTCGGCTCGGGTACGGGTTGGCAAGCCTTAGGCCTTAGTGGAGAGGGTTGGATATTGACAAGGGCCGGCCAGAATCTGGGCACGGCTGGGCCATTAGCTGTATTTGACAACTTGTGACATCTCCGGTTCGGCTATTGTCCGTAGTCCGCGTCGGGGGTGTATTACCCCCATCTTTCATTCTGGTTCGGTACCTTCCGAGGTTTATACTGCAGTTCCACTTACCAGCTTGTTACTTCATCCTGATTCTTAAATTATCATTTCTTCCTTCATCGGATCTCTTTCCGATTTAAAGCCGTTCGGTCCTTCCCTCTTTGGTAAAGACTCTGCGGCCTTTCTTTTCTTTCACGGTTACCTCTTCCTCTAGCGTCATCACTCTTGATCACTGCACTATCCTGCCCTCACCTTGATTTCTTTAGCTCTATCGTCATGGTTCCTTGCACTAATGCCTCTATTCATTAATGTCTCATTCTTTATGTTCCGTCGAGATCACCCTTACTTGTCCATACTCTCCTATGCTCGGGACTCCATGTCCTTTGCTAGTGATTACAGAATCACTTCTCCTTTCTTCTCGCCTTTCTTGTCTATTCGAACTTGTCCTCATCTCTTTATTATCGGTCTTAATCATCTTCCACCAATCACTATTTAGTAGGATCCGTCACACCACCGTCTTAACCGTTCTCTATCCACCTTCTCTTTGCTTGGGATTCACATTACCCAAATGTGATCCTTTACGTCCTGGTTACTTGCCATAGCTAGTGATTCACCTAATCACTTTTCTGTCGTGTTCATATGTCCTTCTCCATGGTGATTCTCAGTGCTGTCATCTCCTTATTCATAACTCGATCTTCACCCCTGTCTGGAACACCCCCGACGCGGACTACGGACAGTAGTGATAGGGTCAGGTTTTAATCCTATTTCAACTGCAAGTGCACAGATATGCAATCATAGTATATAGAGTATCGAAATCCACAGGGACTCTGGTCTCGATAGATCAAGAACTGTCAAGATTTAAACTAAGAGAAAGCAATGTGAATAGAAACTAAAAACAATGCGAGAATGTAAACAAGTAGCAGGTTCGGTTTGTAAGCAATAAACTAAGGGCGCTAAGTCTAGGGTGTTCTCAGGAAATCAGACAAGCAAATAAATCATTCAGTCAAGATCTAACTAAGCTCAGTTCTAGAACTCAAACACGAATATAGAATTAACCAACTGTCGTTGCGAGAATTCTCTAAGTCTAAGTGCAGCATGTTGGAATTGTGTCCAGCAATCTCTGTACTGTCTCTATAAAGTAAGAGTATGTCAGTGATCAGACATAAGTCATACAATACTGGGGGTCATGATGGCTTGCTAGAGTCCGCTCATGATCTATAAGTCTCGGACTTATTGCTTTTATTGTATGATCCCATATGGGTCACACGCTTAAGCTAGCAGGAAATAAAGTAGGAACGGCTTAACAGAAGTACGACAAAAGTGCTAGGCATTTGTCGTACTAAGAGAGAAAGATTAATGGGTCTGATTAAATGGGATTTAATCAGATTGGGCCCAAAAGCCCAAAAGGGAAAGAGAAGGCTTTTAATGACTAAAAGCCAACTCTCTTCCTCCCAACCCTAGCACTCAGCCGCGAAAACTCTCTCTCTCTGGCGCCTCCCTTAGCTCGGTCTAGCAGCCATTTTCCTGTGATTGCGTGTGTGAGCCTTTGGAGGATTCATCCCTTGGTGTATCTCCCTGATCTCTGACCTGTTCATCAATTCCGCTGCAACAAACAGGTAAAAGGTGAGATCATAATGTTTCTAAATAAGAACACCTAGATCTGATGCATGTTTAGGTTGATATCAATATGAGAATTGAATCAGGATCAACTGAACATTCCAACACAGCAATCCAAATTCCTTTGTAATTACTAACAGATTAAACCAGCTTTAATTCCAAGTTCGATATGTTCACAATCTAATTAAACCAAATTCCTTTGCGAGTAATTAAATTGCTCAACCTAAATAGTTCAGATTCTAAACAACACTGTCGTGTCAATTTAACAACCTAAGATCTAGATTCTAAGTGATCAAGTTAGAACTAGCATTAAACACAATTTAGTCTGAAGAACATCTATTGATATGAATCCTTAACTAAATTAATTATATCTAGCAAGTCATGAAATCCCTATGAGAAACCCTAAACCTAGCTATGAATCTACTCAGACATGGAATATGAAGACATAATCAATGAAATAATAGATATCATAAAAGAGATTAGAATAAGAAAAGGGGTTCGAAATCTTCTCCAAGAACAAAGTGTAGTACATGATCAGATCAGCCCCAAAAGCTCTAAAAACTCTCTGCTCTAAGTTATGATAGCGTATCTAAAAACTGAAGTTAAAACCTAATTAAATAGCTAAATCACGTCTTGGGGCTTCTGTGTAAATATCTGGAACTTCTGGGCAACTTTTCAATATCATCATTCTTCATTAAACCGCCGAGATCTGGCCCAACTCGATGTGCATCGATCGATGCTGATGTGCGTCGATCGACAGACTCCTCTGTTTCGGACAGTGAGCATAAACTCTCGGGTCAAAACTCCAAAATGCTCCAAATAGCTCCATAATCTCCAAATCCACTCCAAACGTGTGTGTACCTAATAACACCTGTAAAAGACTCTAAAAGAACACCAAAAGACTCTAAAGCATACTTATATCATGGCATAAAACCGGTAAAAACCATGATATATCAAGTAGCCACACCGGAGATGTCACAAGTGTTGAATACTATGGACGGTCCAGCCAGTCCAAAGGTTAGGCTGATCCGTTCGCGATATCCAACCCTATTGACTAAGGCCTAAGGCTTGCCAACCCGTACCAAAGCCGAGAGTTGTGTCGACTCGGACTAAGTCACGTATCATCAGGTGCTAGAGGGTTGTTCCTGAAAATACGTTATACCTCGCAGCAAAATAAGATGTAGTCAGTATAAAAATCTATGTTCGGACTTCCCAAATGACTTTAATATTGAAAACATCATATTTACTTTACGTACTTAGGTTTGGGTGTACAACCAACTCAGAAACCTACTCCGGCTTCCTAAGTCCGAGACCGGCTTACTAGCTATCCTGTGAGACAAAAGTTGTATAATGAGCAACCTATGGTTACCCAGTGAGTCTAGGACCCGGTAAACGAAATGTTAGTGCCCAGTCCCTCCCATTGTCGAAGCACAAATAATAAATGCGAAACAACAACCATCAAGTTCACGTTAATAAGCCATAATCGAGTCCAAGGAAACAATGCAATGCAAGCAGAAGCATGAATTATTGAATTGGAGATCACAGATTGCATAAGATAAAATTGTGCAAACATTGTGCATTCTGAGATAAAAGGACTGAGTGGAATCAATGTGTAAAGTTAGGGTTTCTCACTCCAAGACTTATGGTGTTTCTCATATCTTGGTCTACTGCCATTTAAGGAAAGTCACAAGGATCAGAACATCATTATCAAGCTCATGAATTGTGCAGAGACAAGTCACTATCAGTATGGAACCAAGGAAGGACATTTCACTCTCATTGTGACCGTTACATCCTCTCTCACTCCAACCGAGTTAATTTTCTTCTATACTCTTTATTCTTTGTTTATTCACAAGTAAACCTAGTTGTATAGCATATATAAACCCTTGTAACACTTATGAATCAACGTATTGAGAGTTATTCTTCACAACAACCGCCTCTCTCTTATCTCTCTCTCTAACGGCTCACAAGAACCCTAATCGGTTTCTTGTGTGTTCTCTCTCCTATTCTCCCTTATTCTCTCACTCTATACTTGATATTCTAACATGGTATCAGAGCAATAAGCTCATATACCTTCATTTCTTCCGCAAATCTCTGTTTTTTAAAAGCTTGAAATCTTTTCTTTAAGTCTGTTCTAAGCTTCTGTTTGTACTTTCTCATCTTGAATACTCCCTCCTACTGCTATAAATCAGTCTAAGCAATGGAGAACTCAAGAGTTGTAATCCTTGTGATTCTCAAAGGCACCAGCTACCTAGTTTGGGCAAGGATGGTGAAGTCAGCCCTTGGAGGCCGTGGACTTTGGAAATTTGTTCTTGGCAGTGAAGATCCTGTCCAACATGGGCAAGCTGAAGGCGTGGAGGTTGTTCCAGCAGATGAATAGGCATGTACTCAAGGAGACCAGAATGTGCGTTCAATACTCCAAAGTTCTCTTGAGTCCTTTCTCTTGGAAGTTTACTCTTACTGTGAAACATCTAAGGACTTGTGGGACACTCTCAAGAAGGTTTATGGAAATATGTCCTACCTGAGCAGAGTGTTTGAAGTGAAGCTTGCTATCAACAACCTTCATCAGGAAGACATGGAGTTCAAGCAACACTTTGGGAAGTTCAGGTCCTTGTGGGCAGAGTTGGAGATGTTGAGACCAGCTACTGTTGGTCCACTTGTTTTTCATGAAAGAAGAGAACATGATAAGGTGTTTTCACTCTTGCTGACTCTGAATCCATCTTACAACAGCCTAATTCAGCATATGCTAAGGGCAGAGACTCTCCCAACCTTGGAGATGTATGTGCTCAAATTCAGAAGGAGCAGGGATCCTTTGGGTTATTTGGTGGAAAGCGTGAGCTAGTGACTGCAAATAAGAGCACATTCAGGCATGAAGAAAGGCAAGGCAATGGTGGTGAGAAGAGAGCTGTCTGGTTTTGTGAGTATTGCAAGAAGAGTGGACACCTCAAGGAGAAGTGCTAGCACCTTCATCCTCACCTCAGGCCATGATCATTTAAACGGTTCAAAGGTCAAAGAGCAAACTTCTCAAATAGAGCTCTTGAACCTGGTTCATCTTCAATGCAGTCTGGTGAGGAAGGTATGACAATGGTGGTTCATCAAGTTCCTGCCATGGATGTCCAGAATGATGTGGTAAGGAGTTCAGACCTTGAAGCTCTTATCAAAGCTCTCAAGGAGAACTCTGGTATGACTCTTGGTAAATCCCTATTTGTTTCAAATAGAACCAGACCCTTAATTGTTGATTCATGGGCATCTCATCATATGATAAGTGATTCTAAGTTGATAGACAATATTAAACCTGCTCTTGTGATTGCAAATGGTGATAAGATACCAATTCAAGGCATAGGAAATCTTAAGTTGTTTAGCAAAGAATCAAAAGCTTTCTATATGCCTAGCTTTACATCAAACTTGTTATCTGTGAAGAAAGTAGCTACTGATCTTAATTGCAATGTTATTTTCAGTCCTAATGATGTGATTTTTCAGGATATTGAGACAAGTAAGTTTCTTGGGAAAGGTGTGACAAAGGATGAACTTTACATTCTTGAAGACACTAACCCAACTTCTGAATTATCTATTGCTTTATCTACTTATGTTGGTGTGGATGATTCTGTTTGGCATGCTAGGCTAGGACATCCACACTCTAGGGCTTTAGGACTTATTACCTTCTGTTTCTTTCAAAAATGATGATTATGAGGCTTGTATTCTTGGAAAAGATTGCAAGTCTGTCTTTCCTACTTCTAAAACTATCTATGATAAATGCTTCGATCTTGTTCATTCTGATGTTTGGAATGCTCCTTGTGTATCTAGAGAAAACCATAAGTATTTTGTGACATTCATTGATGAAAAATCTAAATACACTTTGATAACCTTTTTGCAAACTAAGGATAGAGTTTTAGAAGCTTTCATAAACTTTCAGAACCATGTTACTAACCATTTCAATGCTAAGATCAAAAATTTTAGATCAAATAATGGTGGAGAATACACAAGCCATGCTTTCAAACAACACCTATCCAAGCATGGGATTATTCATCAAACAAGCTGCCCTTACACTCCACAACAGAATGGGGTAGCTGAAAGGAAGAACATGCACTTGATGGAGGTGGCAAGGTCCAAGATGTTCTATAAGAATGTTCCCAAAAGATTTTGGGGAGATGCAATCATGACAGCTTGTTACTTGATCAACAGAACTCCTACAAAAGTTCTTCATGATCAATCACCATTTCAGGTACTAAGAAAATCCAATCCATCAGTTGATCACTTACGTGTGTTTGGGTGCATTTGTTTTGTGTTAGTACCAGGAGAACAAAGAGATAAGCTAGATGCTAAGAGCACCAAAGCTATGTTTATTGGATACTCCATAACTCAAAAAGGATACAAGTGCTATGTACCTGAGACTAGAAAGGTGTTGATCTCCAGAGAAGTTAAGTTTATGGAATCAAAGAGTTTTTATGAGGAGAACAATTGGGATAGCTTGAAGGATCTTCCAACATCTCCATTTGATCGTGCTACTAACCTAATGCTTATCATGGAAAGTCTTGGCATTAGCCAACCCAAGGAACCGGCCAAGGGAAGTTCATACACCTTCAGTTCCTGATGCATCTACAGAAGCTGCACAAGAACCCCATCCTGATCATGAGGGGGACACTAAAGAATCGGAAAAATCTCAACATTCAGAATCTGTTTCTTTTATACAATCTGATTCTTCTATGCATGATCAAGATGGTGTTGAGGTTCAGGATATGGAGTCTAATGGATCGGACCAGCAAAATGAAGAGACTGAGCAGCCATCTAACCAACCAACTCAGGAGCTAAGAAGAAGCACAAGGGAAAGAAAGGATCCATCAGAATGGAAGAAGACAAGGGTTTACTTCAACAGCAATGCAGTAGCTCATCCCACTCAAGCAGTGTGCACTTTAGCTCATGTACCCTTGGAACATAAAGTGTTCATTGGACAGTTGGATCAAGAACACGTGCCAACAACCTATAAAGAAGCCAAGGGAGATAAGAGATGGATGGAAGCTGTATATGAAGAAACCAAAGCAATGGAAAACAATGAGACTTGGTATGAGGCAGAACTTCCCAATGGAAAGAAGGCAGTGAGTTCTAAGTGGGTATTCACTATCAAGTACAGAAGTAATGGGGAGGTTGAGAGATACAAGGCAAGGCTGGTTGCAAGAGGTTTTACTCAACCCTATGGAAAGGATTATTTGGATACTTTTGCACCAGTAGCTAAGCTTCATACAGTCATGATAATAATGTCTTTGACAACAAACCTTGATTGGGAACTTTGGCAAATGGATGTCAGGAATGCATTCCTTCAAGGGGAGCTTGAAGATGAGGTGTATATGACACCACCTTCTGGTCTTGAAGACATTATTAAACTAGGGAAGGTGCTAAGACTCAAGAAGGCAATCTATGGATTGAAACAATCACCTAGAGCTTGGTATCATAAGCTGAGCTCAACACTTATGCAAAGAGGATTCAAGAAGTCTGAGGAAGATCATACCTTGTTCACCCTTCAAGATCAGGAAGGTATCATTGTCATTCTTGTGTATGTTGATGACATTATCATATCAGAGAGCAACAAGTCATGTATACAAGACACTAAGGCTTATCTCAAATCTGTTTTTGATATAAAAGACCTTGGTGCTCTAAAGTACTTTCTTGGGATAGAGGTTAGTCGATCTAAGGATGGACTCTTCTTATCTCAAAGAAAGTACACACTTGATTTGTTATCTGAAGCAGGAAAGCTAGGAACAAAACTGGCTAAGACACCCCTTGAGGAAGGCTACAAAGTCATAAGAGAGGGGGAGATTGAAGACAGCCCATTTGAGGACATCACTCAGTATAGGAGGATGGTTGGTAAGCTTATTTATCTAACCATAACCAGACCTGATCTATGTTTTGCAGTAAACCAAGTGAGCCAGCATATGCAAGCTCCCAAGATGCATCACTGAAACATGGTTGAAAGGATACTAAGATACCTAAGTGGAGCTCCTGGTCAAGGTATTTGGTTGGGATGCAATGGAAGCACAAAAGTTGTTGGATATTGTGATGCTGATTGGGAAGGAGATAGGGTGGACAGGAGGTCTACAAGAGGATATTGCACATTCATTGGAGGCAACCTAGTCAATTGGAAGAGCAAGACGCATAAGGTATCTCTTGTTCAAGTGCTGAAGCTGAATATAGAGCAATGAGGAAGCTAGCAACCGAGTTGGCATGGATAAAACCTCTTCTCAAGGATTTGGGGATTGAATCATGAAGGCTAGTGACCATGCATTGTGACAATCAAGCAGCCATTTACATGGCCTCAAACTCAGTTTTCCTTGAAAGAACCAAGCACATAGAAGTGGATTGCCATAAGGTTAGGCAGATGATTGAGTAAGGAGTAGTGCTGCCATGTTTTACAAGAAGTGAAGATCAACTTGCTGATGTCTTCACTAAGGCATCAAGCTTGAAGGTGTGTGAGTCCATTCACACAAATCTTGGACTCATAGAGGTTCCTGAATCCTCTAAGGTCGTGGAATCTACACTCTTTTTCCCTTCATGAAGTTTTATCCCATGTGGTTTTCTATATGAAGGTTTTTAATGAGGTAGATCTCCATTGTCACTCCAAGCTTGATTCAATCCTTGAACTCAACCTTGAGGGGGAGTATTGAATTGGAGATCACTGATTGCACAAGATAGAATTGTGCAAACATTGTGCATTTTGAGATAACATGACCGAGTGGAATCAATGTGTAAAGTTAGGGTTTCTCACTCCAAGACTTATTGTGTTTCTCATATCTCGGTCCACTGCCATTTAAGGAAAGTCACAAGGATCAGAACATCATTATCAAGCTCCAGAATTGTGCAGAGACAAGTAACTATCAGTATGGAACCAAAGAAGGACATGTCACTCTCATTGTGACTGTTACATCCTCTCTCACTCCAACCGAGTTCATTTTTTCCTATACTCTTTATTATTTGTTTATGCACAAGTAAACCTAGTTGTATAGCATATGTAAATCCTTGTAACACTTATGAATCAATGTATTGAGAGTTATTCTTCTCAACTGACACCTCTCTCTTATCTCTCTCTCTAACTGCTCACAAGAACCCTAATCGGTTTCTTGTGTGTTCTCTCCTATTCTCCCTTATTCTCTCACTCTAAACTTGATATTCTAACATGAATAAATAAGCAAACATGATAAACCGTTCATGAATGCTATCCGCGTCTCATGTCTAGACTCTCTAGACACGACACTCTTACCACCATGCATGGGCCCAAAATGCGCCGGCGCCACCACCCATTCTCTCTCGTGACCGCCCGTGATCAATCACCACAAAGGATCATGATCCGTACGTCATACCCGATTACAGAGACAATACTTCCCTCGGGTTCCCGATTACGGAGATCTCTATCTCTCAGGATCGTGTCTTCACACGATGCTCGGCCATGGGAGCGACCCAAGTAACCCTCCGAAGTTTCTCCTTTCACACAAGGAGTCATACCAAGGGTGGCGCCGATCACATTTTCCTAGAGTATCCTTCTACCCTAGGATGCACTTCTTAACCTGCATGATCACAAATACACATGCAGTCAACACATCATCAAAGGCGTAGTGGTCATGCAAAGGATCCGAATATCATGGCAGAAACTACAGCCTTGTCACATCCGGAAGGGAGACTCACGCGGATCAACGATCCCGCGGAGGTACCGATTCCTCACCCCTCGGGTCAACAACCTGTCTTATATTCACATGCAAACAAACCACACTTCAAAACGTTCAGGCATGCATCATTTACAATTTTATCGGTTATGAAACATCAAGTAAACTATTCATCAACCAACATCATCCATGCATAGAAACATGATTATGTGAATCACACCAGCCATGAAGGATAAATACTCAAGATATTTCAATCCTCAAAGCAAAACCTGCAGAGAAAACGTTAGTCCTATCTACCGGGACTCACTTTGCTCTTACTCGGTAATGGGACAGATTTGGCTTCGGGTGGATGAACTAAATTTGTTGGCTTGAACGTGGCTGACTAGCTCCCTAATGTTATCATCCACGTTCTTCCTTCTCTTAAGCTTCTCACGGTGTTTTGAATAGCCCACGGAAACACCCCGAACACTCCACGGCCTTCCCCTTGATCACACCCTCATTTTCTCTCTTTTTCCCCTCGGTTTCTCTCTCTTGTTCTCTTTGGTTTCTCTCACTAAGAATTGTTTTTAGTTTCTACAGAAATGTTCAGGAGTGGAGGGATGGATAGGACATTCAATGCAAATTGGAGCCAAATGGCCTTCCTTTGATTCTCATGGTGACACCTGTCCTATATTAAAGAGGAATATGAAATGGAAGAGGAGAGGCTGAAGTCATGAAGACATAGCCGAGCCTCATTCCTAGTTGAAGCCTTGGAGTGTCTCCCAAGCAAGTGAATTTGTGCTCAAGTAAGCAACAAGGCATCTAAGTTTAGTTCAAGATGTCTAAGTGTGGATAAGGCCTCGGGATGAATCTTGAAGAAAGAAGAAGACCCGGCCCATTGAAGACTAATGTTCAAACCCATAAGCAGAATCAGCCCATCCCTCCACACATTGGTTAAGGCTTAAGATCATGGTTAGAGGAGTTCGAAATGTGTTGATTAAAGTCTGAAGAAGAGCTATTAAGGTCACATGTTGAGTTCAAAAGAAGATGAGAAGTCACAAGATGATTTAAGGTTTGAATGCATCAAAGTCCTGTCACTGTCGACCATTGGGCATTGTTTCCAAGTGTTAAGGAGCTTTCACTATCTACTGCTGCACCATTTTGTGCTCTCTATCTCCTCAGGTCTGCACACATTAAACAAGAGATCAGACATGTCATTTTTGTGTGTGAACACACCAAAACCGAAATGAAGAGAAGAAGATCCAACCATTGATTCAAAATCTGTTTTCCCTCCAACAAATCAACGATTGAAATCTTATGTTTTGTTGTCTTTGTTTATTGCTGTCTTAACCTAATTCTATGTCTATAAAGACATGTAACCGAGACCATTGTGACACACATTGAATATAGAGAATTCAGAACTTGTTTTCATACAAAGAATCACTTAAGTCTTATCTCTTTCTCTCTTCTTCTTGTAACCGGTTCTACTCTTTCTCATCATTGTATATACAAGTTCATATAAAATGTAGAACCTAAATATCCACGATTATGGCTGCTTAAGGCAGCCTCTTATCATGCTTGGATACTCTTCCATAGTTAGTCCAAGTATGATGAGAGAATCATTCATAGTTTGTTCTTACTTCTTCTCTTGGATGTTCTCTTAGTTAATTACCGATTCTCTTCCCATGTTAATGAGTAGACTCTCCTTGGTGAGATGTTAAGCTCTTGGAAGTATTTTCATATAGCTAAGGACTCCTTTATACAACTATATTAATGGCTTTCTTAAGAACAAACTAGTTGTCTTCTTTGAGCACAACCGGTTTGAGTCTTCTTCTCTAATTTGTTTTTGTTCTTGTTATGAGTTATGGTTCAGAGCTTCTTATGAATGTCTCATGAACCAAACTAGATGACCATAGCTTCCTCATGAATGCTTATGAAATTCTAACATGGTATCAGAGCAGCTTGATTCTTGGCTGCAAATTGTTTTAAGATAGAGAGAAAAACTCTGTCTTGTTTAATCTTTTACTTCCGCAATGTTTCTATGGACCAAGCTCCTGTTTGTACTTGGTTCCAGTTTCTAAAGTCTTGTTTCTCTTTCTACTTGGAGAGTTAACAAGTTGGTGTTAAGAAATCAGAGAAGAACAAGAGCATATGTTTATGTCTTTCTTTGTTGCTTCTCTGGTTCTTATTGCTTCCGCTTGTTTCAAACTGAGCAAACTAAGTCCCTGAACTATTGAAATGTTTACGTGTTAAACTGAGCAAGAGTCTCAGTCCACAAACCTTAAACATGTCATTGTTTCTGAGTTATACTAAGCTATCTTAGTCCCTGAACCTGAAACAATTTTATTTTCAGTTCATTCTCCCATTCTCCCATTCTTCTATACTCTGATTTTGGTTTACATGCTCTTAATCTGAGTTTTGTATTGCAAAATCTCATTCTCTCATTCTCTGATGCATACACTCTTAATATGAGTTGTGTGACATCCATACTTGCATTCTTCATTACACTTCTGGTTACTTATATATTACTCTAAAGTTCACTCCTAAAGAACTATCTTATTCTTGCACAGGAACTTAATTCAAGCTCATTAGTCCTGATCAAACTTGTGTTGCTTGAGTATTGTTTTGTGTTTAGGTGTTCTCGGGAGGAATGTCGAGTGTTTGAGCAGTGTGGATCAGTCTAAAGGCGGTTCATATTGAAGTTAAAGGAGCTGTGTGGTTGAGGAGATGAAGAAGTCTCCAACAAAATCAGTGAGCTCAAGTTTGGTTGTGGGTTAGCCTAAATACTCATGTAGTTGTGGGTGAGCTGAAATCATCATTTGGTTGTGGATTAGCCTAAATCCTCATGTAGTTGTGGATTAGCTGAAATCCTCATATGTTGGAGCATTCATCAAGTTGGAAGTCAGCTGGTGGATGTGCTTATTGTTGAAGGATCTTCCCAAAGAAATGGCGGTTCATAAGCTGGTTCATTCAAATGGGGGAGGTCTTGTTTTGTTCCTCAAGTTGTGTATAAGGATAGATGTGCAAAGTCAGGTTGCATAAGTTGTGAATTCATGGTTCCAAACCATGGACAAGTCAAGAGTGCGGGGGAGTTCAAGTTCAAATCCAAACCGCAACTCAAAGGACTATGATCAGGCTACTTCTAAAACTCTATTATTTCATTTCATTTACCATTACCTTAGATTGCCTAAAGACTTGATTGTGTTTTAAGTGTTGAAAACATTTTCAATCAATTCTGAAAATGTTTTCAATCTATTCTCAAAAGGTTTTGAAATCTATAGAAGTTCAAACTCTTGTGATTCTCTTGATTATGATTATGTTTCATTTCAAAGTCAAAAACTTTTTAAACCTTACTCTCAAAACGTTTTTAGACTTGAGTTTTCATTTGTATCTTGTTGTGATCATGTGTGTCATATATAAAACGTTTTACAATCCATTCTATAAAATGTTTATCTTAAAGCTAATGTTCTGCAATGCCATTACATAATACTTTAACAATTTTCCTTTAAACCTTTGTGTTGAAGGTTTATAAGGAGAGGAGAAAGGCATGGACATTCTTAATGAGAGTTAGGACATGAAGGAGCCATAAGGAGCATCCAAACGCCTTAAAGTCTATCCAATAGGAAGATGAGACCGAATTGAAGTTTTTCCAAGAAGAGAAGGATGATGGAAGTTGGGGTTAAAGGCTGGAGCCCTATGGATTCCAAATTTCAAAAGACACAACAAGATCAAGAAGTTCATATGAAGAGAAGTAAAGTCAAGGAATGCTAAGGAATGAAAGAGTTATGGAAAGGAGTAGCCATGGTTCTAGATGTTCATACCAAGGTCAAGTTACATCTTGAGTATGTGGCTATACTCTTTTTGTCCTCCTTAAGGTTTTATCCCAAAGAGATTTTCCTTAAGGAGGTTTTTAATGAGGTAGTTCCACAGCCCCAAGCTTGGCCTTTGGTCCTGTGATAACCCATATCCAAAATACGGTCAACGGGCAGCAGAAAGTCAACCGATGGCAAAATTGTCATTTTTGCCAAGTGAGGGGCAAAATGGTAATTTTGCCAAATTTCGAGGCGGAAGCTGAGACGGGACAAGTGTTCTTCTTTTTGTCCATAAAGAACATTTAGAAGACCATATGTGGAAGAAACGGAGATTAAATGGGTTTTACGGACTATCGGGAAAGGAAACCGATAGAACCGATCAACTTGTAAAATCCATAACCGGAGCTATGGATGTCCAAACGGAGTGATTGGAGTTGCTAAATTTATCTAAGATCATCTAGAACCTTAAAATGAGGCTTGGTGAATTTATGTAAGCAGATAAGGAGTTTCTAAAATATTAAACGTACAACCAGTTTTTCCGAGAAACCGATACAATGTTCGGGCAAGCGAGAAGACCCTCTAAAGTCCACCAAAAATTATGATATTTTGACCACAGATCCATTAGAAGATGTAGAAGATATGGGTGAAAGGATTCAGCAGGATTTGACTCCTATATGAAGTTATAATTTTAGACCATTAAGGAGTAATTAGTGGCTAAAAATCCAAAATAAATTCTTTGGAGGTTGGGCTTGAACCAGGGTATTTATGGCCAATTACTAATATTATATTGGACCTAAATCCACCTCAGAATGAAGCATGGGCCACGAAATTTGAGCCCAAGAATTTTAGAAGCTTCTTAGGTGCATGAACCTAAAAGATGTGTTGACATCAATCTAAGGGTTGCATGGAGAAGGCTACAAATGGATGGTGGGTGATCAAATGCATTGTTTGTGGATGGTTTTTGGTGGTGAGGTCGTGGCTTAAGATGGAGAGGAAGAGGAGACAAGTGAAAGGTGGAGATCTCTTCACTTTGGCTATAAAAAGAAGCCTCCACCCCTCACTTCTCTTCACACCAAAAACACTTCTCAACAAGAGTAGTAACGAAGAGAGAAAGAAGAGAGGGAGAAGAGAGGGAGAAGGGAGGAAGAAGAAGAAGAAGGAGGCGGCAAGAAGAAGGAGGAGGAGGAGGAGCCGAGAGAAGAAGAAGCCGGAGGGAGGAG
This sequence comes from Orychophragmus violaceus, assembly GCA_030180135.1. NCBI lineage: Eukaryota > Viridiplantae > Streptophyta > Magnoliopsida > Brassicales > Brassicaceae > Orychophragmus > Orychophragmus violaceus. The sequence continues at coordinate 66,452,359 of CM058240.1, read as the reverse complement.
AGAAGAAGGAGGAGCCGGAGGAGAGAGAGAAATGGAGGAGGGAGAGAGAGAAAAATAGAAGAAAGATGTGGAAAGGAATATTACTACTTCGGAATATTCCGAAGAATATTCCTCGGAAAGGAATTTTTCCGACGTAATAATCTTCCCGATAAACCGGATTTCTTTTATTTAGAAAAAGGATAAACGGTTGTAGTAGCCATTATATGAGGGTTATCCGGAGGTTCGGAATCACCAAGGTCAAGTGCGGGTCAACGGTCAACGCACGGGTCAACGGTCAACCGACGGTCAATGCGGTCAACCGTCAGTCAACGCCGGAGACCAAGCCGGTCAACGCTTGGTTCATGGCCATTCCGAGATTTCAGGAGTTTTCGGGGTTCGGAGTTCGAGATTCGGGAGTTCGGGGTTCGTGTCGGATATCTCGGGATTCACACTCGCATCGAGCCATCATTCCGCGACTACTTCACTGTGAGTCGGCTCGCAAACTCTTAGATTCATATAGACCTGGATTTGATAAACCGTAGTTTAGGATTGCATACCCGTTAACTAATCTGATTAGTAATTAATGAATAATGGGACGTTTAATGATAAACCGGATTGGACTCAATAAGCATTCTAGGGTTTAAAGAATTAAATGGATAATCGATTGTGTGCCGTTAGGTTGTTAGTGACGATTGATTGATGCATTCATATAGACCCGTTTGATTAGGACCGTATATGCATCTATTTATGTATAAGAACGATAATTAATGAATCTATATACGGGAATTAAGACGACGTTAAAATATGAGTTAAACCTAAACGAACGTATAAAATATTATAACGGGATTGGGGTTTAGGTTTAATAGCGGGATTGGTTAATGAATCAATTAAGTTAATAATGAGACGTCGGGGAGTTAGTAAGTTTACTAACTCTAAACCGACAGATCGAGGAGTTATTAAAAGATATCTAGAATGGGTTAAATAAGGAATGTGGTGAGTTTGTAAGCGGTCTACGGGTTAGCAATCCGCTAACCCAAGGTACCGGATAAGAATGGATTAAAAGACTTAGAAACCCTAATAGGCCTGCTTGTGCGGTGATTGTTGTGATTGTGTGATTGATTGTGATTGCGTGATTGTATTGCTGTTGTTGTGAGCTTTGTGTGCAGGCTTGTTAGACTGCTCGTTGTTGGGTTGTTGCTGTGGACACTTACTCCGGTCACGAGACCGGGTAAGTTAGTGGTGCTGACTAGGTATCTTCCTAGTCAGAGCGGTGGTATTGGTAGAATAGTGGCTTGCGGAATGGTTGGGGATTTATTATTGCTGATATTGATTGTGTGATCTGTGCTAGAGTCCCAACGAGTCTGCGTGTTTACATTTCTGCACTAGGACTCTAGGGTGCGTTAGATTCCGCAAGCCTAGGTTTTGTTTACGTTCAGGTACTTCCGACGCGATTGGATCCTCGGGTTTTACCTAATCGGATCACGGTGATTCTGGTTATGGTGTTAACCTACTGGGTGACGCCGGTAGGTATGTGATTCGGAGAATACGGGTTCATGTCCTAGGGCCGAATCACATGGAAACTCTGGCTATCTAGGGGTAGTCCGAGTCACCGCGTATCGATGGACGGAGAACGGTGTCCTATTCGTGGGACCTGGTGTACACGTTTAGGAGTCGTGGGTTAGTTACCATATAGGTGACGATGTAAACCCGTGGAAGTTACCGAGTTCGTAGGGCCCAGTGTTGTTTGATATTTCCTTTATTGCGCGATAGATAGATCGAGTCCAATCGAGGACATGTGCCGCAGTGCCTTCGATTTCCCTTAACTCTATTTATCTTGGCTTTGATTGTGTGTATGGGTTTACCACGACGTGGTTGTGCGTGATCGAACATTTATTCCTGCTGATTGTTATGTTGGGTTTTGGGGCGGGAATCTGTAGTTCTAGATAGACTAGAAGCCATTAGTGTGGAGCCGATTCACTGGGTGATCTTAGATCGCTCATTAGACTCTTTTTATGTTTTTCAGGTTTAGCAGCGACGGACGCGGGAGGTCCTCAGTGTGGTTTCGGGCTGCTTGCGACGAGATTTGATTCGGGGTTTTGGGTGTTTTATTTCGGTTCGGCAGCTGCGCTATTTCGTGTTTTTGAATGATTATGTGTTTATATCGATGTTTGTTGTAAAACCCGTTAAACGTTGTATTCAACGTTTGTTTACTTAAAATGAAATTATTTCCCTGATATGAGGTTTTAGTCCGAACCGACACAACTCATTGAAGTAGTGCAAGTAGTACTGCTTGTACTATCGATATGAGGATAGCGGAGTCGAAGATGGATTGGTGCGAGCCTTTTGTCTCAAACCGAACTAATTTTGGCTTCGTCCTGTGGCGAAATTTTTCTATTCGACTTGCTCGGGTTCGATCGGTCATGTTCTTGTTTGATTGTTGACCGGTCAGCTCGACGGTCAGCGGAGAATGGGAAATGGGCGTTACAGGTCCTCTTCTCCCTTTTGTCCTTTTGGAGTCCTGACAACCAAGCTTGCGGAGGAGTATTAGAGAGGAAGATGAAATGGAAGAGGAGAGGCTCGTTGAAGCCTTGGAGTGTCTCACAAGCAAGTGAATTTGTGCTTAAGTGAGAAACAAGGCATCTAGGTTTAGTTCAATATGTCTAAGTGTGGATAAGGCCTCAGGATGAATCTTGAAGAAAGAAGAAGACCCGACCCATTGAAGACAATTGATCAAACCCATGAGCAGAATCAGCCCATCCGTCCACTCTTTGGTTAAGGCTGAAGATGATGGTTAGAGGAGTTCGAAATGTGTTTATTAAAGTCTGAAGAAGAGCTATTAAGGGCACATGTTTAGTTCAAAAGAAGATCAGAAGTCACAAGATGATTTAAGGTTTGAATGCATCAAAGTCCTGTCACTGTCGACCATTGGGCAATGTTTCCAAGTGTTAAGGAGCTGTCACTATCTACTGCTGCACCATTATGTGCTCTCTCTCTCCTCAGGACTGCACACATTAAACAAGAGATCAGACATGTCATTTTCGTGTGTGAACACACCAAAACGAAATGAAGAGAAGAAGATCAAACCATTGATTCAAAATCTGTTTTCCCTCCAACAAATATCTTCTGTTTTGTTGTCTTTGTTTATTGTTGTCTTAACCTAATTCTCTGTCTATAAAAGACATGTAATCGAGACCATTGTGACACACATTGAATATAGAGAATTCAGAACTTGTTTTCATACAAAGAATCACTTAAGTCTTATCTCTTTCTCTCTTCTTCTTGTAACCGGTTCTGCTCTTTCTCTTCATTGTATATACAAGTTCATATACAATGTAGAACCTAAAGAGCCCCGATTATGGATGCTTAAGGCAGCCTCTTATCATGCTTGGATACTCTTCCATAGTTAGTCTAAGTATGATGAGAGAATCATTCATAGTTTGTTCTTACTTCTTCTCTTGGATGTTCTCTTAGTTAATTATTGATTCTCTTCCATGTTAATGAATAGACTCTCCTTGGTGAGATGTTAAGCTCTTGGAAGTATTTTCATATAGCTAAGGACTCCTTTATACAACTATATTAATGGCTTTCTTAAGCACAAACTGGTTGTCTTCTTTGAGCGAAACCGGTTTGAGTCTTATTCTCTAATCTGTTTCTGTTCTTGTTATGAGTTATGGTTCAGAGCTTCTTATGAATGTCTCATGAACTAAACTAGATGATCAGAGCTTCCTCATGGATGCTTCTGAAATTCTAACATCCTAGCCATGCCTTCCTTTTCTCCAGGAGCTGACAGCTGACCCCTCTGGTGCTTCTGGTTAGGACTGGTGGCAATTGGTAGTGTGCATGGCTCATAGAACCTGATTTCTCTCATGCTGCGCCCGGGCTATGCTAAACAGTCCCGCGCAGTCCGACCCGTTTCCTTCCCGTCATCCGTCCATCTCCTACTGTAACCAATAACGCCTTTTAGTTACTGTTTCTTGAGTGGAATATGGTCAGTATGGAGCCTTGCATGGACGTTGAAAGGGCTGATAAAGGTTTTCGGGATACTGTTGAACTTTCTCGGTTTTTATTGCAAAAACTTTCCCGTTACTGTTACTGTTTTCTTTTCCTGTTCCCGTACTGTTATGAATCACACCAATCCTCCTCATTAATCCCACTTAATATTATTTTCTTAATCCCTCTGATTATCCCGGCTTGCGACTGTTCTGAAACGCATTTTCCCGTTCTGACGCCTAAACCGATCCGCGCGTTAGATGTTTTGTATTTTTTATAACTTCCCGCTCATTTGTCCGTTTTAGCTCCCGTTTCTTCCTAACTGCATATTTTTACTTCCTTTATTACTTTATAGTGATTTCTGAATATCCCCACGTCCATGATGTTGACGTTACAGTTTGGCCGTCGTTGACTGCTTACCGATATGTCTTTATCCCGCTTCGTAGTTTTACTCGGCCGTTCCCGTCTTTGTTTGTTGATTTGGACGGCCATGTCTATTGACTAGACGGGTTATTACACTGTCCTTCTTCGGTTTCTCCTTGGTGACCATCTTTACTGTCCTGACTTTCTCGATCTGCTGATCCTTCTTGTTGTCTTGCTCGTTCCTTAAATGTGTTCATGGCCGTCTCTCTATCAATGAACTCCGTATCGTTTTTCCTTAACCGTTCCACTCTTCTACAACTCGACCGTCTTCATTGTAATGTACTTGAATAAATTTTTCTCTCCATCACCTAGAACGTATAGAATTCTTCTCCTCTTAATGCACGTTCTCTTCTCCTATCTTGTTACCCTTCTCATTCTGTCCAAAAATGCCCGATCGTCCTTGACCATTCGTCCATCCTTAACCTGCAGTTTCTGATCCACTCCTCTCCTGCTTCGATCCTTCTTCGGTTATACTACCATTTGACCCATATACCACCATTTGACTCCACCATTTGTATCTCGGTCCTGGCTCTTGAGATACCAACCAAAGGAACCCCTTTTATTTTTGTCTCCACTTAGAATTTCCCTTCATACCACTCATTTCCTTGTTAGACGTGGCTTAGATGATTGTCTCGTCTGTTCCTTCCATGAAGTCCACCCGACTTCAATGAATTCTTCCTCTGTCCTGATCTCGGTAAAGGCTTCTCCTAAGTTTTTCCCTTCACCACTCATAACTATGAGTTCAGACCTACCTTAGCGTGAACTCTCCACATGCGCTGTTTTCTTGTTACGGCCGTCACCGCCACTCATACTTCACTTCCCTTGTGAAAGTATAACACCATTTTGTCCTCATTACCTTTAGGACTCACCCTATTATCGAGTATTGCAGGATGTCGACGGGTAATGGACAAGACGGTGGAGACGGGGGATGGAATCATGCGGGTAGTGAGGACAGTGTGACGGGATACTACGGATCCCGTGAGACAAATTCATGGGATAATTCCAGCAGTTCCGGTAATAGCTAAGTTGAGGAGATCTATTTAATAGGAGATGATAGCAGTGACGATTCAGGCTCAGTACATGAAGTGTACAT